>OY041616.1:10000-1217857 GCA_955876795.1 Eupithecia tripunctaria | reverse complement strand
AAAATGTTTGCTGCAAAGCATCTTATGTTTCGAATGAAGTTCATCCTGGAATTTTGGTAAAGACCAGGCTTCGTTTGGGAAGCAATACTTTGCCCATAATTCACATCTGGAAATTAAATAGTATCAAAATGAAACAACATATAATTATTGAAGGAAGCATCTCAAATCAACATGTAAACTGCGTTCATGTAACGAAGACGCGGCGACAGAGTGACTTTTAGGTTAAGAATTGGCGGTTTGCTTACATTCTACATCGAGTTTGGCTAGTGTATAGGTATGTATACATGCTACGTTAGTGGTAATTCGTATGTAATATATATTCAAATAATAAATTTACTGTGGTGTTCTATGTCGCATAAAATGAATAGCATGGAAAGTACATAGGAAGAGGTAGGTACATACCGCAGAGCATTTTTCGATCCAGGCTTTGGAAACCGATGCAAAGTGATGCTGGGATCTTTAGAAGGTGAAGATCCACACATGCAACAGATCCTAGTGTTTTCTTTCTGCAAACTCATCGCGAAATCACAAAATCAAACTAAGAGTCACTGTCTCAACACCGAGTCTATATCTCACAATTCACACTTAATTTCACCAAAACACAGTCAATGAGGAGCAAGCTCGACTCAAAGTATGTATGTAGAATTAAATGGATCTTCTTTTTATTACAAATAAACAAGATAAAATCGTATGCTAGCAGCGAATGCAGCGAGCGGCAGACATTTTTCTTGTGATGTGATCTTGTGACCAAAGAGAATATGACGTCAAAACGTGTCAAAAATAATCATTCGTTCAATATCATCTTGTCTCTTTCTAATTCTCAAGCCCACGTACTTTACGTTCGTAGAACAAAGTAGACAGCCCCTGGTTCCAGGGGCTGTCTGCAGGCCTAGCCAACCGGCATGCGCTTAGAAGCGTTTCGATTTCTACAATCGTCATCGCCTAAACGATGGCGAAGTACGTTTGGTAGACAAAGTAACCTTCGCGTGGCGATCGCCGTGTCTATTCGTCTGATCGCTCAATACCGCGCTTAGTCTATGGTTGTCGTAGTCAAACGTCAAAAGTGTCATTCGCCTATTTTGCTCGTCTCTTTTACGTTCCGGTCTACGCAAAACTTATATATCTTGGATTTTATTTATGAATGGTTTTCTGTTTTTTATTGCGTGTGGAGGCTTATTATAATAAGTTTTTGATACATTGAGTAGCGTACTTAAATTCTACAGCATAATTAATAGGTTGAAATGGAATCAAAAATTATTTGCATTTTCGAACTAACTTATCGAAAGATCGTAGTCAATTGAAATGAAACGCCAGTGTTGCCAGACGGGGGTATTCCCTGCAAATTCGGAGTTTTTTGAACTTTGGACGGAGATTCGGGGGAGGCGAAAGGTTTGTTGGGGGGATTTTCGGAGGGAAATCTGGGTTTGGAGGAAATTTGGGGATTCTTATTAAGTACCAAACCGACCATACCATACAAGATGGTACTGAAAAAGCCAGTTGTGTAAATTTCGATCCGTCATAGCAAACATTTAATTCGCAAAACGTGTAGGTACATGTTGAATAAAATAGATATAAATGATAACTAAATATGTATATATATTTATATTGTATACATACATTTATATATATATATAATATATTCGACGACCTCTGTGGCGCGGTGGGCGAAGGTCTGCCTGCGACGCAGGAGGTTGCGGGTTCGATTCCCGCCTCGGGACAAATGTGTGTAAGATCTGCAGACATTTGTTCAGGGCGTTCTGGATGTTTTTCTATGTATAATAAAAAATATCTATCTATGTGGTGTATTGTATTATGTATATCAGTTATCTAGTACCCATAACACAAGCTCTGCTTAGCTTGGGGCTAGATAATGCTGTGTGAATTGTCCAGCATTATTTATTAATTTATTTATTAAGCTATTGCATAGCTTCTATCGCGGGCCTTGAGCGCGGGGACCGAATCCAGAAATTCCGTAACGAAAAAACCTTGACGTTTGTCTCTTTAGTTCAGCAACTCGCCTCTAGATGGCATTGCAATAGCTTTACCGCGGCAGTCCCCGAGTGCCACACGTCTTTTTTTATATAATTTGATATCAGAATTGAAATTATGATTATTGTAATTATTTATGATTGATAGTTTATAAAAAAATAACGGTGTTTTATTGTTACATACTAACCATTCTTAATTTTAATTATTTATTTATTTTAATACATGATTGCACACAATTGTAAAAAGTACACAAATGGTGGGTGGGCATAATGCCGATGGCATTTTCTACCTGCCAACCACACAAGGTCAAAAATAACACAACGGCGTGCTTAAACTTAGACATCAACTTACTATGATAAAAAAAATAAGTCTTAACAATATATAAAAAATAATAATTTAAAATAATGTGTTTCTAACAAAATGGATGTCACAGTCTGAATAAATGAAGTTTTAATTTCAATTTGAGATTTGGGATTTGGAATAAAGTTGGGGGGAAGTTCAAGTCATCTGGCAACACAGAAACGCAGTAAAAGACTGAGAACACTTTTTGTATTGTTTGTTTTGTTTTATAAACTTCATGAAAAGAAAACAACTTTGGCGCAATTGGAATTATCTTACTTTGATGTACGTAATTGCAATTATTTAAGTAATTGGAATCAAGAGCACGGGCCAGCGGTGAGCAGTTTTCAGCTCATTTGGATTTTATGGAAAGGTAAATTAATTATTTAGTACTCGACCTACCTACTTACCTTTCTTTGTAAGGACTAGGCTAGTTATCTACCTCAAAAATTTAAATAACTACCTAAAAAGGTTTCTAGCCGTAAAGCAATACTATACCTAAACCATGGTAGGTATAAGAAACATAAACAATGACTCGATTCACAAAGAAATATAAAGAACGAGATCTCTTTAGTTTTATGTTATGTTACAGGCATGGTGACCTCGCAAAACATCAGCCTGGTGCGCAGGGACGTTTGAGGGCTGATCGTTTGTGAAAAGAGTGGGCCATCACCTTAAATTCTGTTGGTGGTGGTGTCCAAAAGACTATGGACAAGTGGAAAAAGGTGGGTACCTTACGAGTCCTTATAGCACTTTTATGACTTCATGAAGTAAATTAATTACCTACCAATTGTAAATAGAAAGTATGTACCTAAAAAAATCATGCATATTTAATTCATTATATAAACAAAAAACCCTGCAATCTGCATTACTAAAACTTTCTTGTAATTTTAAGGTGTGGGCAGACTGGAAGTCAAGAGTGAGTTTGTGGCCATCGAGCGGAGACCCCTTCAGTTGGAGGAGAGACGGGCACAGACTGAAGGCCAAAGAGTAGAGGTGGATAGTGAGCGAAACAATCTCCTCGGCCGTTTCACAAAAATAGCTGAAGCCTTAGTTTAACAATATCTGAGTAGGGCTATGCCTGCCATCCGTGAGCCAACAGTAGCCATCTACAATGTGTCATCTGTGTATATGACCATTCATGATTAGATAAGTTTGATAGTTCTAGGACACTATTAAACTCCAAAATTAAAGTTATAAGAAATATGAATGAATGTATGTTACAGCAAATGTGTACCCAAATAGATAATAAACTAAATTAAAAATAAAATATGTTTGTAACTTTAACTATGTACTTTTATTTACAATCCACTAAGAATTCTCATTCTCATCAAAACCTGCTGATTAAATGATTGCGCATTGCCCTGCCTCGGATAAGTTCTGTTTGGTTATCAGCATTAAAGATGTTATGTTGTGAGGTGTAATCATCACTGCCATCATTGCTTATGCCAGGACTAATACTTGGTGTTGGACTGCCATGTTATGTAGTAGGTACACAGCAAGCAAGTGTTATCTTGCAAGCTTCATACAGGTGGTAGTGAAGAACTCTGTCTTTAAGGAAGCACCTCCATCGAGACTTCAGTAAACCAAAGCAGCGCACTATGCTGTTTCTGGCTTGCACATAGCGAGATGTGTAAACGTCTTCTTGAGACCCAGGTGCAGCATTTAAAACAGGCGTCATCAGCCAGGGTCGCTGTGGATAACCAGAGTCCCCTGCAAGAAAAAAAATCACTTTAATACCTAGCTGCTAGCGCTAAAAAGTTTAGGGCGCAAAACACTAGAAAAAAGGAAATTTAAGCAATGTTATTGCAGGTAGGTAGCAGGTCCATAGGTTATCAATACACAATCAAAAATATTTCTTAAACACCTACCTTTATTTCCAGAGATATCTCTAGAGATCCTTTTATTGACGTATAAGACCGCAACTCACAACAAAGCTTTTAAAATAAGGCTTTGCTGAGTCTAAAGTGCTCTTTATAATAATGTTTCTGGCATTTCATCAATACTTTCCAATTGCTGCCGAGAAAGTTACATAAGTGGCGTCTGAGCCAAACATTTTCATTTTGAGCTGACCACAGCAAACGCAGCGTATGCATCTTGCACTAATTATTTTAAAATCACAAAACAAACAACGCGATAAACACATCCATCCAATGATTCCTTCCTACAGCTGTTTATGAAATCACCATTTTGTGTCGATATCTACAGGGTCTCGGCGTTCGCCAGCGTTTCCATCAAGACGATCGACTATAGGCGTAGTCGATTGTCAAAAGTGCATCTTGGCTAGGCATTTGTATGAAAGTAATCGTTCGATGTTGTCGATTCGTTTGGTGGAATCGTCATGTGTGTACATTGTCTACCATTAATCTATACGTTATAGATAGATCACGTGACATATCTGAGGCATATGTCAAACCCATACATTTTTGGACTTTTCTACTAACGCTTTCGCTAATCGATTGTTACATTGTCTAGGCCCGCTGGTCCTCAATCAACTTCAACTTCTTGTGTGTGGCCATTTCTATGTGTTTGTGTGTGGCAAAAAGAATACCATAGTGAATGGTGAATACAATGACTACGGTGTGTGGCTTCTGCGGAACTTAAAGCCCTACTCACACAGACGCTTATTTTTAAGCGCGATTTCGTGATATTTGTTTGCAACGAATAAGAATAGTCAGGAAGTCTAATTCAGAACAAACTTCAAACAAACCGTGCGTTCCGAGATAAGCTATTATCGATGTTAGCGATCTCAACGATATTTGACGTTCCGAGTTAGTTATCACGATTAATGACAGTTGAGTGCTATCCTATCTCGGAACACTCAATGAACGTGCTCACGGTCACGTGTCGCTTCATCGCCTGTCAGATACTTGTTAGTCAAAAAAATAAACAGCACAACAATTCGAAATCCAGTAAAAATGCCCGAAATTCGAACTTTTGGTTTATTATCAAATGATTCCGATGACTCGGTTGAGGAGTGGGACAGCGACCAATCCAATTTGTGCTCTCTCGTTCTGCTCTTGAGAGAGCATTAAAGTTATTCTCCGACTGTTGTTGACTTCGTTCGTCATCTATATGAATTTCCATTTCTCTTTAAAAAACTTGCAAACAAATAAAATTTGTTATCAAACAGACAAGACCAAGGAACGTAAATAAATACTCTCCGCGGAAGGACAGGATGGCGAAGAAAATAAATGCCAACTGTCAGTTTTGACAGCGCGCTCACAGTGATTTCTGTATGTAGGATGGTCACTGATATCGCAAAATGGCGCATGTAATGACGTCATCTATGACGTCACACGAGACATCGTTGTCGCGCTCACGGTAAGTCGGAACGCTTGATAGCGCGCTAATATCGATATTGGCGCAACTCGGAATGCAAGGAAAATGTGGGCCTAGCTAGGTCTAGCTCAAACCAAAATGACGTATAAGTCAAAAAACGAATCATAGCCAAAGTTCCAATTAGACATTGCTTCGTGATTAGTTGAATTCAGAACGAGAGCAGGGATTGGTTGGCGCTTGCTAAATGAAATCGGTGATTGGTTCGCGCGCGTACTGCAATGTCTGATATGACAGCTGAAACAAGGCGGCGTGGATGATGTTATGCAATAAGTACAGCGAACCAAGTTATTAATAAAATAATATAATGGTTAACAATGTATTTTTATTAATTTGTTTTTTTTACTTTGTACACATCAATGAAATCTATGTTCCGCGAAATATGATTAATTTATTAAGTTTTAGTCTAGAAGACATTAAAAAATTGTCTTTCTTCGCAACGTAGTGAAGACGGATTTTCAGAAGTTTAACGATAATATCTTCAGTATCAAATATTTTAGAAAAACACTGTGTTGATATTACTGACAGATTACTAGCTCGAGTAAGTGATTTTCCGTGGTCATTTATTTTTATTTATATCTTATTACTTATTAGTGTCTCGGTGCGTGAGCATATTTTAAACAAAACCACCGATGGATACAAGAGTACATCGAAATCTTTCAAATTAATTAGCTTGTGAAAATATACATTTTCATTCATTATGGATAGTTGATTTTGGCTTGCAGTTTCCGGGTAATAAAGCCGGGTAATAAAGCCTATTTGTTCCACGGTTTCTGGCAGTTGAAGCGTCGTTGGTCTTACATGTTTGATAACACCGTGCAATTCTTCTCTTCTGTTTTATACTCTGTTTGTTTTCATAGTATTCATTAGTAATTGTTTTTTGTCTTTCTAGCTTTACTGCACTTATCCACTTATTTTTCCGAATAGGATCGACAGGAAAACTAAACACGAAATACAAGCAAAATAAATACATACGAGTACATAAGTGTTATAAATATATCTTAATTGTATTTGTTACATTTCAATATTTCATCAACAAGAAGAAAAAATTCTAAGATTAAAAAAAGACGTGTGGCACTCGGGGACTGCCGCGGTAAAGCTATTGCATAGCATTTTGTATCAACTTATGCAATTATAATTTTATTTATTTATTTATTTTAAGCAGTATTGCTTTTTCTTTGATATTAATTCAAGTTACACTTTTTGAGCGTGGTGACCCTATACACCTATATACTTTCTCATAAACAGCTGCTTATGTATTCGTCCGATTTCGGAGCAGCTCGTCTCGATTCGTGCGAGTTTCGTAGAGTCGTTGAACTGTATGTATATAACTACTGAGGGTATTTGTAAGTCTCCAGTAATAAACTAGCTACCGAGCAAGACGGACGTTTCATTCCTTACCGATATACCATTTGACGACGAGGTCACTATATCTACCCGCGAACAAAAAAAATGACGAGTTTTCTCGGTAATTTAGGCGTGTTCGACTATAAATTAAATGAATGGCAAGTGTTTTTTGGAAAACTGACGCAATTCATTAAATTGAACGGTATCGACGATAAAAAACAAAGTGCAGTGTTGTTAACGCATCTGTCCGACGACTCGTACCGTCTACTTCGGAACCTCGTTCACCCGAAGGATCTCGATGGAGCTACCTACGAAGAGCTAGTGATTGTACTCAACAAACATTTCACGCCAAAAAGGTCCACATTCGCCGACAGGGCGAAGTTCTATGAAGCGATAAAGTCCGAAGGCGAAAGCATTGAAGAATGGGCAGCACGACTGCGAGGGCTAGCCGTTTTCTGCGACTTTGGTACGGAGCTGGACACGCTACTGCGGGACCGTTTCGTGCTAGGCTTACGGACAGGACACGAGCGTGATAAACTTTTTGAATGCGACTCAAAAACCCTAACACTAGCGCAGGCGTTAGAGGTCGCGCAAAAGGCATCGTGCGCGCGGCAGGCACGCGCAGCAGGCGTGGGCGCTGAGGCCAGCGCCATCGTCGTGAAGGAGGAGCCGGTTTTCTACGCGCGGACAGGTGGTGCTCGCTGTACCGGCGCCCGCGGCGGCGGCGGCGGTGGCGGCGGCTACGGCAGCGCCGCGGCGGCCCAGGCGGGCTCGCAGGCAGGCGCTGCTAGGACACGTAAGGCTGATGAAGGCGGTAATCAGTCGCGTTGTACGGTGTGTGGTATGAAGACCCACTCGGCGGATTCGTGTAGATTTAAGAACTACAAGTGTCAAAAATGTGGACAAAAGGGCCATCTCAAGAAAGTGTGTAGTTCTACAAAGTGTAATTTACACAATATTGGTGCCGAAGGCGCGGAGTCTTTTGGTGAAGGTGACTGCAAGGAATGTGAACTTTATAACTTGAGGTATGTAAACTACAACCCTATCAAACTGTCAGTAAATGTGAACGGAATCGAGTTGTGTATGGAACTGGACACGGGATCGGGCACTACGGTTATATCGCACAAATTATATTTAGAGCATTTTTCTAGGTTTAAATTGCATAAGAGTGATATGAGAATGTGTTTATACAACGGTCATAAAATCACGCCTTTAGGTTATTTCACAGCTGACGTTAGGTATTCTAACGCACGTAAACCTATTAAATTATATGTCATAGAAAATGGTGGGCCACCGTTGTTAGGGCGTGATTTCATGACTCAATTTCAAATTTATTTTGCGTCATCAACTAACAATATCAAATGTACGAATAAAAACATTGAAGAAGTGCAACATCTATTAACACTTTTCCCAGATATCTGGAAAAATGAGTTAGGTTGTTTTAATAAATTTGAAGTCGAGTTGCAACTAAAAGACAGTGCCAAACCAAAATTCTTTAAGCCACGATCCGTACCTTTCGCACTTAAAGAAAGGGTTAGTGCTGAACTTGACAGATTAGTGAGTTTAGGTATTTTAGTGCCAGTTAACCATTCGGAATATGCAACACCCATAGTACCAGTACTGAAAGAAAATGGAAAATTGAAAATTGCCGGTGATTTTTCATGTACTCTGAACCAAGATCTAAAAATAGATAAGTATCCGTTGCCACGTATAGAAGAAGTGTTTTCTAAAATAGGCGGTGGAGAAAAATATTCCAAGTTAGATCTAAGTAATGCCTATAACCAATTTAGATTGTCCAAGTCATCTCAATCGTTGGCTACCATATCGACACATAAGGGTTTATTTTCTTACAGTAGATTAGTGTACGGATTAGCAAACGCGCCTGCTATTTTTCAAAAAGCTATGGAAACACTTCTATCGGGCCTGGAAGGTGTAAGCATTTGGCTTGATGATATTTGCGTAACAGGTAAAACCAAGGAAATCCACTTGTCAAGGTTGCGGGAGGTTCTTAGTAGGCTACAAAACGCGGGGTTACGGTTGCAAAGCGATAAGTGTGTGTTTTTTCAGGATAGTGTTACCTACCTCGGCTATGTTATAGATAAAAACGGACTAAGAACTTGCCCCTCTAAAGTTGAGGCAATAACTAATGCACCCGCACCTACCAACGTTTTAGGTGTCAAACAATTCCTAGGCGTAGTAAATTATTACAGGAATTTTATTCCTTCTGCATCGGCGGTATTAAGTCCACTCCACGAGTTGCTATGCACGGGCGCTGAGTGGCAGTGGGGGGAGCGGCACCAGGCGGCCTTCGAGAGCGTGAAGCGCGAGCTGGCCAGCGACCGGGTGCTGGCGCACTTCGAGCCGGACTCGCCGCTGACGCTGACCGTGGACGCGGGCCCGCGCGGGCTCGGCGCCGTGCTGGCGCATAAAGACGCCGACGGCAGTGAACGCCCTATTGCGTTTGCTTCACGTTCGCTATCGACAAGCGAGAAGAATTACAGCCAAATTCAGAAGGAAGCTACGGCCATTATTTTTGGGGTAAAACATTTTCACCAGTACCTTTATGGCCGCCAAGAACCGTTTATTTTAAAAACCGACCATAGGCCTTTACTTTCTATTTTTGGAAGGGGGAAGGGTATTTCTGTGACGGCCGCATTACGTTTGCAAAGGTATGCCATTATTCTGTCAGCCTATAACTACATAGTGCAGTATGTAGACGGTAAAAATAATCAAGTCGCAGATTATTTCTCGAGATCGCCCTTATCAGACACGGTTAGTGATGAAATCGCAGGAAGTTCTAGGCATTTTTTATTTTTAGAAGCAAACGTACAACCGGTTTTATTTGAAGACATTAAACGTGAGATATCTGCCGATAAGGTTTTAACTATGGTGATCAAATATATGAAATATGGATGGCCTAGAAAAATAACATGTGAATCTATCTTGCCATATTTTCAGTGTAAAACTGATTTAGAAGTAGTTGATGGATGTTTGTTTCGTGGCCACAGAGTAGTGATTCCAACCGTGTATAGAGACAGAATGTTAAAAGAATTGCATTCTGCACATTTTGGAATCGTCAAAACAAAAAGTGCAGCGCGCAGCAGAATGTGGTGGCCAGGAATAGATGGTGATATCGAGCGTTGGGTAGGTGCATGCACAGCTTGCGCCGCCGTACGCGCCGCGCCGCCGAGCGCGCCGCCGTCGCCGTGGCCGCGCCCGCCAGCGCCGTGGCACCGGATACACATAGATTACATGTCTATAGGGCAGGCTGTGTACTTGATTGTGGTGGATGCGTATTCCAAATGGTTAGAGTGTGTGTTTATGGACCGCGGCACTTCTACAAGCGTTCTTATTCAAAAACTAAAGGATATATTTTCTAGATTCGGCGTGCCTTATGTAATTGTATCAGATAACGATGTTAAAATAAGCTCAGCAGAATTTTATGATTTTTGTAAAGTAAACGGAATCCAGCATGTAACATCACCCATATATCACCCGGCTAGCAATGGGCAGGCGGAAAACTCTGTTAAAACGTGCAAAAAAATGATAAAATGTTTAATTTCAGAATGCAAAAACCAAAAGGAAATTAATAATAAATTACAAAGCTGTTTGTTTGTATTTAGAAACACAGTACATTCTGCGACCGGTGCCACGCCGGCTATGTTAATGATGGGTCGTAACTTAAGGTGCAGGTTAGATTTAGTTTTGCCTGTTGATAAAAATAAAAATAATGTCAATGAACAAATAAACCTGAAACCAAGTAGACGTTTTAATGTTGATGAAACTGTATGGGCTAAGTGGTTTATTGCACGGAAAAGTGTTTGGTGTATAGGTATCGTTAAAAAGGTAATTGGAAACCGAATGTTTGAAATTTATTTTAAAGATTATGATACTAACTGTAAAAGGCACGTTGATCAGATAAGAAAATACACCAGTAATGGTAATAATACTGTCCAAAATGAAAATGCGTCAGTGGTCAGCACCGGTAGTCCGGTGATGTTAGACCCGTCGCCGCCATCGCTACCTTGCACGCCGCCGCCCACAGCACTCCTCCGACCGCCGCCGCCGGTGGAACCTAGTATAATGGTAGAACCGTCGTCGCCGCCTTCAATAACTACACCGGAGGAGGTAATAGAGAGGTCGGTCGCGACCGCCCTGGATAACAGTCCAGTGCCTGATAGGGACGCGGAAAGGGACGAGTGGGCGGAGGCCTCCGAGGTGATGATGGACGAGCCGCGGCCGGCGGAGCTGCAGGCCAATCCTAGAGTTGAAGGTATGAGTCCGAGCAACGCAAACTCCAGCCCGGCCGGCCGCGCTAGGAGAACCAAGAAGCCAGTTAACTATAAGCTTTTCTTTTAGATTAATTAAGTATTTAGGTATTATATTACTTTAATGAGTTAGTTTTATTTTATAGGAACCTTTGCCTTGTTACAGGTTCCCAAATTAATGTTGGAGGGATGAACTGTATGTATATAACTACTGAGGGTATTTGTAAGTCTCCAGTAATAAACTAGCTACCGAGCAAGACGGACGTTTCATTCCTTACCGATATACCAGTCGTACAATACGTCTAATCGCACGCACACAACGCCGTGTCGAAGACTGCCGAACTGAAACGACGTTAGACGATGCACGGCCTTCAAGCCACACCTCCTTGCCCGGCGGAGTGGGGAGTGATAAGGTTGCATCAGTTAGAAGGTTGCATTAGAAGCTCTATGACTGTTGCTATGAAACCGACTGACGTTGTTTTTGTTTGACAGTAGTGTTTTCTGTTGATAAAAGGTTTCGGTAAGGTTTCTAACTGGACAAGTCGAAATGTGTGCTATGAATCTTTTGATTATTTTAATAAAGACGTATGACCTCTACTCATCTTTAAAATCACGCTCTGCGAACGATAACAGGTTATGGTAACCCAGTAAAGAAAAGGAAGAGAGTGTCTGCAAAAAATCAAAAATGGATTTTAGTACAAAGATTGACATCGGAAAATTGCAAGGCAAAGAAAATTGGTCAACCTGGAAATATAAAGTTACAGTCATGCTGGAAGGCACAGAAGGGGCCACAGAAGCAGTGGAAGGTAAACTCCAGAAGCCAATACTTTCTGAAGGAGCAATTGACGCCGACATTAGCAAATATAACATAGCGAATGCTAAGTATAGGAAGGCTGAATCTGGCGCATTACTCATGCTAACAACCAACATGTCAGAAGAAACACTCAAGAAGGTGATGCGGTATAGGACTGCACGTGAAGTCTGGTTGGAGCTGCATAGACTTTTTGACGGACAGACGGATGACAGAGCATATAATTTATGTCTAGAATTTTTTGGGCTGAAACAAAACAAGGTAGATGACATTCCCACACATATTTCAAGATTAAAGAATATATGGAATGACATGAAAGTTGAGATTTCGAAAATTGACGTAAATGCTAAGCTTCCAGAAATGTTCCTAATATGTAAAGTCTTGGACACACTAGATGACAGGTTCTTTAACTTCAAGTCAAGCTGGCTGATGCTAAAGCAAACTGAAAGAACCGTAGACAGCTTAACAAGTCACCTTTGCACATTTGAGAGAGACTTAGGAAGTCAAGAGAGCACTAAAGAAGAAGCACTAGTGACTTCACCTGTCAATCAAAATAAGGACGAGCACTTGATTTGCAACTACTGTTCTAGAAAAGGACATAGAGTTCGCAAGTGTAAGAAGTGGATTAAGGATGGGAGGCCACCTAAACCGACTTCAGGCACATCATCACCAAGCTCAAAGCAAGTACAAACAATTTCGTTGATGGTAAATGCATGCTCAAAAGAACAAACTCAAGACCGAAAGAGTTGGTTTATTGACAATGGAGCAACTACGCATATTGCTGTACGGCGGGACTTCTTTAATGAGTTTCATGAATTTGATTCTGAACATACAGTAAAAACTGCAGATGGAAGCACAATTCCAGCACTAGGAAAGGGTGTTGTTGAAGTGGAATCAAATGTCAATGGCAAAAGAGAGAAGATAACACTCCGAGATGTGTGGTTAGTACCATCATTGACGAAAAATCTGTTTTCAACGTTAGCTGCGCAAGATAGAATGCAAAAAAGCATCTTCATATCAACATATAGAGAGTGCAAATTAGATATCGAAGGCACGACTAAAATTGTTGGCAAGAGAGTTCAATATGGCGGACTTTATAAATTGGAGATAAAAACAATCATGCCACCGAGGCACCTGAATACGATTGAAATCAATACTGTGACTGGATCAAATCTTCTCCAGCTCTACCATGAAAGATTAGCACATCAAGACAAAAGACATGTTCGCGATGTTGTGAAAAGAGAGTTTGGAATTAATTTAAAACCAGACAGTACGAAATGCGAGGGATGCATTTACGGGAAATCCCATCGGCTAAAATTTGGAATAAGGGAAAGAGCTACGATGCCAGGACAACTAATACATACCGACGTATGTGGACCATTTGCAAATAGTATCTCGAAATACAAGTACTTTGTATTATTTAAGGACGATTATTCAAGCTATCGCTTCGTCTATTTCATCAGACACAAGTCAGAAGTAAAGGATAAGCTTGTTCAAATGCTCCAAGAAGCTAAAACAACTGGGCATACTGTGAAGACTTTGCTTAGTGACAACGGTGGAGAATTCGATAACGAAGCCGTCCGGAAGATCATACAAAAGCATGGTATTCAGCACCGGCTGACAATGCCTTACACGCCAGAGCAAAATGGTTGTAGTGAGCGAGAGAACCGGACACTTGTAGAGGCTGCACGATCTTTGATGTACACCAGAGGGCAATTGCCGCAAGTACTATGGGCAGAGCTTATTAATACTGCTGCCTACGTACTCAATAGAACCGGTCCTACTAGAGTGGATGCGAAAGCACCTTTTGAGTTGTGGCATGGAAAGAAACCCAACATAAGTAATTTAAAGATTATAGGGAGTGAATGCTATGCACATATTCCAAAACAAAAAAGGAAGAAATGGGAAAAAAAGGCGATTAAAGGATTGCTGATAGGCTATGAGAATGATGACGGTTATCGCATCTGGGATGGAAGAAAGACATTGAGGTCAAAAGACATCACATTCGAGACTGATGTAGAGTTTAGGACTTCCACTAGTATCCCTATTTGGTCAGAGGGAGACGAAGAAGGTGTCAATAGTGACCGTATTCTCCTGCAAGAGCAAGTACCTGAAAATACCGAGAAAAATAATGAACTTGATCTAGAGGGAGAAACATCTGAAGACCAAGTTCAGAACCAAGTTCAAGAAAGTATTCCTATCATAGAAAGAGACCAAGTTGATGACCCATCTCAGGAAAATCATCCTAGCGTCTTAACTGAGGATGAGGATGAATTTGCTGATGCTAATGAACAAATGGAAGTAGTTGAGCCCTTAACGGAGACTCGATACAACCTGAGAGACAGAGCAACGATCGGACGTCCTAAGAAACTGGAAGACTTTGTCTGCTATGTGGGGGTTGAAAACTTTCCTGAAACTTACAAAGAGGCTACTGAGAGGGAAGATAGTGCTGAATGGCAAGAAGCCATGGCAAGCGAAATCAAATCCCTGGCCGACAACAAAGTTTGGAAACTTTGTGAATTACCTACAAATAGAAAGGCACTACCATGCAAGTGGGTTTTCAGGATAAAAAGAAACCCAGATGGTACTATTGACAAATATAAGGCAAGATTAGTTGTAAAAGGCTTTAAACAACGCAAAGGTGTTGATTACGAGCAAACCTACAGTCCGGTTGCCCGGATGGCTACTATTAGAGCATTATTAAGTGTCAGTGCCAAAGAGAAACTTCATTTGACACAATTCGATGTTTCGACAGCTTTTCTTAATGGCAAGCTCAAGGAAGAAATCTACATGAAGCAGCCAGATGGATTTAGCGATGGAACTTCAGACGTCTGTCGACTTCAAAGGAGTCTGTATGGCCTAAAGCAAGCACCTCGTTGCTGGAACTCATGTTTCGAGGAAATCCTGCTGGAAAAGGGCTTTAAACAGAATGAAGCTGATTGTTGTCTGTTCACAAAGAAGGTGCAGGACAAAAAGATCATTATAGGTCTGTATGTGGATGATGGGCTTGTAGCCACTACAGATAAAGAGTTAACGGATCAATTCTTAGAGGAATTGGGACAGGAAATAAAAATAACAAGCAAGCCAGCTTCTTATTACTTGGGTCTAGAGATTGACCAGCTGACAGATGGTTCGATAACCATAACGCAGCAATCTTACACCAAGAAAATTTTAGAGCGATTCGGAATGTCTGAATGTAATCCTGTCTCTACGCCTATCGAAAGAATTCAAACTTCTGAAACAGGGAAAGTTGTAAATGAACATAAGAAACCTGAGAAGAATAAGTTTCCTTATCGAGAGGCTGTGGGTGCTCTAGCCTACCTAATGACAGGAACACGCCCTGACATAGCGTTTGCTGTCGGGGTAGTATCACGGAAGTTAGAGAATCCAACAGAAGTTGATTGGCTGAGAGTCAAGAGGATATTCCGATATCTAAAGGGAACAATATTCTACGGTATCAAATATCATGTGAATTGCACAAAAGCCATAATAGAGGGCTATAGTGATGCAGATCACGCTGGAGATGACCAGACTGGACGCTCCACTACGGGAGTTGCATGTTTGTTTGCCGGAGGAGTCGTTTCTTGGCTAAGCCAACGACAAGCATCCGTGGCAATCTCAACTACAGAAGCTGAGATTGTTGCAGCAAGTGAAGGCGCACGAGAGCTAGTATGGCTTCAACGAGTTTTTAGCCAACTTACTGGCTTAGAAGGCATACCCACACTTAAGGTGGATAATGAGGCTGCCATACGTCTTTCACATAACCCAGAGTTCCATAAACGAACGAAACACATCAGAGTGAGACATTTCTTTGTTCGTGAGACAGTACAGGAAGGTCTAGTAGATGTCCAGAAAACTAGTTCCTGTGATCAATTAGCCGATTTACTGACCAAGGCAGTTCCGAGGCAAACTCTTAATAAGTTAAGAGCTGAACTGGGGTTGCTGAGTGTTTCCAACTGATGAGGGAAAGTGATAAGGTTGCATCAGTTAGAAGGTTGCATTAGAAGCTCTATGACTGTTGCTATGAAACCGACTGACGTTGTTTTTGTTTGACAGTAGTGTTTTCTGTTGATAAAAGGTTTCGGTAAGGTTTCTAACTGGACAAGTCGAAATGTGTGCTATGAATCTTTTGATTATTTTAATAAAGACGTATGACCTCTACTCATCTTTAAAATCACGCTCTGCGAACGATAACAGGGAGCGTGAGGTTTTTTCGTTACGGAATTTCTGGATTCGGTCCCCGCGCTCAAGGCCCGCGATAGAAGCTATGCAATAGCTTAAAAATATGTATCTCAAATATAATAAATCAATAACTGACTTCAATTTTCGTATTATTGACCATAATATTGTTTTGTATTAATTACATAAAAACGAAGGCAAAAATTTACTGACTTCATATTGCATAGTATTGAACATTTCATTTTCATGACGTATTTGAACATCTATGAATGTAAATATAATTTTGCTACTACTTACTAGTGAAAAGTGATCCTGGGCATTTTAATCTTGTATGGCTCCTGCACCACTTCACAACACATGTTGGCATGATGATTCACAGCTATTTCACAAAGATACCAACGAAAACGTCTGTGCAGACTGGAAGTGTGTTGGCTTTGGTTTGCTTGCAAGATAAATATCCGACTGATGGCGCGCTGAGCCCGACTTTTAAGCCCCGCCTACTTTAGCACAACTTTGGTTGGGGCATTTTTTTAAAGCAGTTACTGTTCTCTTATTCGTAGCTAATATGCATACGTTAACGCACACTGCCGCTATTTTATCGGCGCGACTCGGCTTGTCCGAGGCGTTTCCGCGTCCTTCGATTTTGCTTCTTTTGAAGCTGCGATTTGGCTTTTTTTAAAGCTGCGATTTGGCTTTTTTTGAAGCTGCGTCTTGCGGGCGGCGGGTGGCTCGTGGTGGCAGGACGGTCTTCATTGTTTGCGCTGCGCCACCGAAATTGCACTTAATAATAAGCCGCTGTGTGTAAGGAATCACGCTAGGAGCGCGTCTTGTGGAGCGCGATTTCAGCGATTTTCTAGAGCGATTCCTTTCGTGGACACGCGGACGCGGAAACGCCTCGGACAAGCCGAATCGCGGCGACAAAATAGCGGTACTGTGCGTCAACGTATGCATTTTAGTACAAAATGTACTGAAAGCAAACATTGCAAAATAGCACGACACAGGTCGCGCTTAAATATCAGCGCCGATGTGAGCAGGGCTTAAATAGATACTCCAAGCAGCTTCTGCGACCTTCTGCGACGCATTTTGCCGACTGAACTGACACTGACTGACTGGGCTGGACTGGACTGACACTTGGGGAAGCAAATGACGTATGACGTTCATACACAGAACTCAGTCATAGACTGAAAGCTTTAGCTACTCGACAATAGATGGCGTTTTTAAAAATATTTGAAAAAAATATTTGACCTTAAGTTTTGGAAAACTATAAATCTAGATGGCCTTAAAATATTTTTTCAATAAACTCATGACTCAGACAGTAGAGTAGCAAGAATCAGAAAAAGTTTAATTGATTTCTAGGCAAATATGTCCGAGTCTTATGTAAAAGTCCCCGGCGGCGGCTTGGCGTCTCGACGACAGTCTCGTCAGTCCCGAAATTCCATAGCTCAGTCTCGTTTTGAATTTAGAAGGAATCGAAGTAACAGAGGTTTTTCTGTCCAAAGACTTAGTTTTGGTCGGGCAAGAGCTCAAGCCAAGCTGGTAATATATTCTAACACTGTATGTACTTACGTAGGTATGACGATTTGCAAAAGACTTCATTTAGCATTATTTATTCGTGTTGTTAAGCAGCTAAAATATGTACCCAACTAACACAGAATGTCCCTAGTTCTATACAGTTATAATTTTCACTAGATTCCGGTGGCATGGCTACCTACTATTGATTAAACTACCCATAATGACGGAGCCTAAATCCAAACAGGTCCGGACCTTCCAACCGACTTACCAGCTGAATTCTAGGAAGCCGTTCAATGTCGAGATCGTAGAGAAACTGCTGAAGAGGATCGTGAACCCTGAGCTTGAAGAAGTTGAGTACAGTGATAAGGTTGTCCCCGAGCTGTGCTTGTCACTGGCCGAAATGGTTCGCACGGCGGTGAAGGAAGAGAAATATGACAGGTCAGTTCTTACTAAGTGTGTGAATCACACTATATCACACTATCATAAATGTGTTGAAGTTTGTATGGATGGATGGATGGATGTTTGTTACCTCTTCACGCTAAAACTACTGAACGGATCTGGCTGAAATTTTGCATACAGATAATTCTAATCTTGGAATCAAACATAGGCTACTTTTTATCCCATAAATCTGATCCCGTGGTATAAAAATCACCTTTAAACGTTTCCATAGGAACAACGCGTGCGAAGCCGCGGGGCGCAGCTAGTATGGGTAATAAAACTACCAGCGCCTAACGACTTCGTACGCGTTATCCCACGGGAACTGATTTATGGGATGAAAAGTAGCCTATGTGACATTCCAGGCCTAGGACTAGGTACCTGTATGCAAAATTTCAGCCCGATCCGTTCAGTAGTTTTTGCGTGAAAGAGCAACGAACATATGTTACATACGTCATACATGTTTACAAACTTTCGCGTTTATAATATTAGTAGGATTTAATTATTACTAGACATGCCTGATCTCACCTCAACAGTTTATATTAGTCCACTGCTGGATGCAGGCGTTCCCTGATAAGCGTGGCTGTTATCTTATTGGAGTAATGCCTAAAATCCCCACAGTTTGGTCGCCTCTTACCTACGACACGCGCCGGAAGCGTTAGCTCTTATCCATTGAGTTAGGTAAATCCTAACTCAATGCTCTTATCATAGAGTTTTTAAAGTACCTACTAGCCAGCTCTTATACATTTTGACATTGATATACATTTTGATATTGAGACGTGCAGTCCGCGTTTATGAACCCTTAGGGTGGTGCAAGCTGTGTGGTGCTGGCTTGGAATTTGCACCACCCTATAACTCTTTCCGTAGGTGTTGTAAGAGGCGACTAAGGGATATCCGCCAGGGCGCCCAGCGGCCTGGGTGGCAGATACTCTAAACCTATGTACTGTACTGGCCGAATGCCTATCATTATCCCGGCGTAAACCATACACCACCGCCAAAAAGTTTTGTTTGAGGTTCCATAATGTATTCTCTTTGTTTACGGTGACAGAGCGATATATTCTCTTTGGGTGACAGCACTGGGACAAAAATTATAAGAAATGTAAAGATCTTTGTATTTATTCATGGCATGCGTTAGCATCCCTAGTTTATCTGTGTTCATGGCAAATAGAGAAACGTAAAAAAATAAGATGGTGTACATTGTTCCTGCAATAGCGGGGGCTGCGGCCTTCTCCTTTATCTACTGTTGTTTCTGCAGACGGTAGTTATGAAGACCTACTTATATAATTACAAAAGTGAGTACCTACGTAACGTAAAACGGCGCGAATAGAGACTCCAGGCCAACCTCAACAGCCTGTATTCGTCCACTGCTGGACGCAGGCCTCCCCCTGATAAACAACTTATTGGCGTTTATCTCATGGGGTGGTAGTGTCTATAATCCCCATGCTGGGTTGGAGATTGCGTATCGGTGGTAGAATTGTTTTGCGTATCGGTGGTATCCGGGTGCATGTTTGATACCCTTTATCCTTAAGATCCTATGTACAACATGTTGCAATAAATATATTGAGTATTGAGTATTGAGAATTGTTTTGCTGCCCGCCCCCGGTGGATATCCGTCTACGCCTACTCGCCGTCCGTGTAATTCGAGACATGCCGTTTGAGACGTGCACTTTTTGGATTGCACGTTACGAGGAAGAGCTTTTTGTTTTATCGTCAGCTGGGCACCTAGCTTTGTGTTTAACGCACTCGCTGCCCACTGAAGCAGCTGAATATTGCACGTGTGCGTCGTCGTGGGCAATGAAAGTGTTAATGTTAACGCAGTGTGTGCAGATGGCGAAGCCCGGCCTGATTGAGATTGGCGTGATGGTACCAGGACAGTGGCGGATTTACCCTAAGGCCCGGTAGGCCCAGGCCTAGGGCGGCCAGATTTAGGGGCGGCCCGAGCCTAGGGCGGTTAGATTTAGGGGCGGCCCCAATCGTGTCAAAAAACTTGAAGATGAAGATGAAGATCGGACCACCCAGTCAAAAGTTCTGAGGTAACAAACATAAAAAAAAAAAAAAAAAAACAGACGAATTGAGAACCTCCTCCTTTTTGAAGTCGGTTAAAAACCTAAAACCGTTTAAATGTTTTATTTAAATGTGCTATTATTCCTAAAACCTCGTAAAATATTAGAAATTTGCAATCTAATTAGATAAAAATTGGCAATAAAGTAATTTCATTATGTACTCTATATGGTGGATGCTGAGAAAGGGGCGGCTAATGACTTGGGGCCTAGGGCGGCCGAGACTGCAAATCCGCCACTGTACCAGGATGTGTATAAAACGCCGTCTAACTCACTTCGGCCTACTCGGAAAAGGAAAACCTCAGTTTCGTTTTCGTTGTCGTACTCTTGCATAAGATTAGCACGAGTACGGGCCCAGTATTTATCTATTTTTATTGCATTACAAAAAATACAAAAAATATCACATAGTTTTCATACACCCCAGAGAAGATAGGCCCCCGCAATTTTTTTTTTGTTTAAAGGTATAAAATATGTCACAAGAGCTAAGCGCTAATGCGGTCAGGATAATGTAAACGGGCTAATAAGGTTGGTGAAGCTCTGCCTCTGTGATGCAACCGGCAAACCGGCAAGCAATGGTAGAACCACATATTATACAGAATGTGTCAAGTCAAGACTACTACCGAAAAGCTGTGGATTATCCAGCATTATTTATTTAGTTAATAAATAAATAATGATGGACAATTCACACGGCATTATCGAGCCCCAAGTTAAGCAGAGCTTGTGTAATGGGTACTAGATAACTGATATACAAAATACAATATACTACATAGATACATGTTTGGTTGTTACCTCAGAACTTTTGACTGAGTGATCCGATTTTGATGATTCTTTTTTTATTTAAAAGCAGGGTGGTCTAGTTCTGACAGTGGCATCCATGAGGAAACCATAAAATTGTAGTCGGTTTATAGTTCTTGTAAAACAAACTCAATTATAATATAAAACTATTGTAATTTGACGAATTCATTACGGATGTAAGCGGGTTAGCTACGAACCTTGTTTGTGAAACATCGGTGTTCTTCCAACACAGATAAGGTTTGTAGTTAACATGCGATCTCTGCCAGACAACCTGGTATTGATAATAACACAGGATAATATTAATAATAATAATAAAAATAATAAAAGTATTTATTTTCAAAATTGGTTTCAACCGGTTAGATAATGGTGTCAATTCAGATGTCACGAAAACTAAACTAAACTAATTTGACAGGACTAAAAATGTCGCCATCCTTGTCAAAACGATCAAAATAATAAGGATGGCATCATTTTTAGTACTTACCTACTGTTAAATTATTTTAGTTTAGTTCTGGCGACATCTGAATAGACACCTCTTATATCTTAATGTATATAGAGTTAAAATTACCTTTAAGTATAGTACTCAACCCTAAAACCTTAGTGCTGAAATGCATCGTCTCTTCGCTCTAACTATGGTTTATCCATCCAGCATGGAGCATGTTAGTAAATAAACCACGATACAAATAACAAAAACTCTTGCTTGGCGTCGAGTTTCAGATATAATTGTAAGCAATTTTTATTGAAGGGAGGATCTAAAATCGACAAGTAATGTAAATTACGTATAAAAGGACGCGCCAACAAAGTGAATTTTAGGTTAAGTATGGGCGGTTTGTATACGTTTATGCCTGATTCAAAATGGACACGGTATAAGTAAAACTAGTGTTTAGTTAGACGCGAGGGTACTCTGCCTCACAGACCCCAAAAGTACATTGGTATAGTTGGTATTGGTACATAGATGGATAGAAACGTTGGATATACATGGGGTCTGTGTGCATGTAATAATTATGGTACTTATAACTATATTCGCTCCATCATTCCCGTGAGGAGTCCGGACACCTCCTGGCATTGATTTTCCTCGCGCACGCGCCGTGGCCCCCGTGTGGCTACGTTGCGTGCTTCTGTCATTTCTGCGAACCTCGGTGAATCACCATGGGGAACTCAACATTCATTTGATTTAAGATTACAACTGCCCGAAAACTAACAACTATATCGTATCCATTTTGAATGAAGCATAAACGTAAACAAACCGCCCATATTTAACCTAAAATTCACTTTGTTGGCGCGTCCTTTTATACGTAATTTACATTACTTGTCGATTTTAGATCCTCCCTTCAATAAAAATTGCTTACAATTATATCTGAAACTTGACGCCAAGCAAGTCAGATTTTGTTATTTGTGTCGTACTTTGTTTACTAACAGGCTTCATTCAAAATAGATAAACCATAGGTATTAATAATGATGGTGGGTGGGTAACTAACGGATTTATAAGCTTCCAGTAAAAACTAAAGTAAATTAACATTGACAAGGTTGCCTGGGAGAAATCGCACTAAGCGATAAGGCCGCATTTTGTACTATATTTATTTATTAGTTAGATATAATGCTTCATGTATAATTCATTATTATTAGAACAATAAAGTGTACATTCATTCATTCATTAACAGTCGAAGAAAGAAATAGATAGAGGGCAGGTTTGGTTTACAAGAAAGATACCTAATAAAAATAAGTTATACGATAAGTAACCTTCCCGCCTACCTATTCAAAATATCAACTACCTACTCACCTAGCGCAAATCAAATAAATACTCAAGCCTATTTTGTTTGTCAACTCGCACCGCATCAATTACCTTTTATGGTACGAGTTGACGAAATGCAAAAATGTAGTAGGTACGAGTTGACATCGCATTCAGGACGGACCTACCTACTATTAATTTTTGATATTCATTAGCACGTTACACGGCTACAACCTGGGGCCTAACTCCACTATTTTTTAAACAAAATGCCATAATGGCGCTGTAATGGCGCCGTACGATTAAGATAGAGATTTATTCGTAAATGTATTTGGTATTCCAATACCATAAGACTACAATCTCTATGACTTATAATATCGTGTCAATAATGTTGTGGGGCATATAATCATAATCGTAATAGTCATAGATATGGCATAAACAAAAAAAGATCGTGTTATTAGAATACCAAAAGGTGTCAATGGCGGTGATTGTAACGCGATAATGAAGCGATAATATTGTCATAGTGAAGCGATTGTGTTAGTGGAATCAGGCCCCAGATCAAACCAATCTTATAATCCATTTTATCCCAATGCAGCTGCAGGGCAAACTATATTTTTTGCTCATGTGATGTTATTAACAATGTACCTACCTACGCTTTCGGCTAGATACCCTGTTAATATGCTGTAGAATCCAGGTACCACGTGACTTAAGTTGCGGGTGCCACTATTTCAGTATTTTCAGTGCAAATAAAGTATAAAAAGTATAAAAAGTATTTATTATTACCATCCTTATCCTAAAGTAACATTTACAAGCATAAATAGATTACTTTCTATAAATATAACAATAAATAGGTTATAAATTAAAAAAATAATAGGTAAAAAATTTGAGCGATGTCGCGTGCAGGGGTAAATGATTCAATATAAAGTTGTTTCTCATAATTTCTTTCAGATACAGGATCCTCGTTGCAGTCAGTATCGGCCAGAAGCGAAACCAGGGCGTCCACATGTTTCATTCTTTTCTTTGGGACCATGAGCGAGATGCCTACGCCTCACACAACTATGAGAATCCCCACTTGTTCGCCAGCGTTGTCGTCTATGGAATCTATCTAGATTAAACCCAGATATTATGACGACGCACAAGATTTGATGTCTAGTCAATACCTAGACACACCCAGTGGTTCTTCATCCGAAAAATGATTTATTGGCCAAGAATGACATTACCTCATTCCCTTTTACGTTAGATTCATGCTGATAGACCAGGGTAATGAATTTATAGAGACACCTTGAGCAACTGATACACCTGATTTTTATGGTTAAAGTTTTATAGAATCAATAACAATGGACGCAACAATAGGTACGAAGGATGGACAGAGAGTACCTAAATTATTAAAATTATCAGCTGGAAGAGACACCTCAACCTCAACTACACCATTTTTCACTGAACTCACCAGTAAACTGCAAACAATATCGAGAGAAATAAGAAATGGACTGAAGAGTACAATAGACCGCACGGGAATTAAAAATGGACTGAAAAGTACAATAGACCGAACGGGAATTAAAAATTTACCAATGAGTATGAGTACAATAGACCTAACGGGGAAAAAGAATGGCCTGAAGACTACGAAATTCTGCACGGGAATCAGAAATCGTCATAAAAAAGCGAGACACCGTCACTTAAAACTCAAAAAGGGCCTGCGAAAGTCGATGAAGCATGCAAAAGAAAAACTGAGTACGATGAGCCTCCCACTCCCGATGACCTCGCCTTGGAATAAGATAAGAACAAAGTTCCGAGAGTTTGTAGACATGGTGAAAGAAACCTCCTTCAATTTAAATTTTAACATCTCTGTTAATAGACCCGTCACGTGACACGTTTTATCATTAACACGTAATTCTGTTTCTAGGTAATCCTAACTACATAGGTTCTTTTCATAATTCCGTAAAATGCTAATGATATGTATAGTTCGGTGCATTTTTCTTATCATCCTTTCATATTTGTGGGACTGTGAGGATAACTCCTCAAGTCGACTAATGTCTTGTCATTCTGGAAATTATTGGAAATAAATTATAACTCTTAAGTACAATGTTTTTATTTACTATAACACAAACAGTCACCTGACTATTCTGGTACAACTATTTATTTGGTTTCGGGCACGCACCGAGAGGAACTTTTTAAGTACTTACTATTTAATTTGGCGGTGCTGCGTTCTTGACGGATACCTACTGAAACACACCTAGTTAGGTACTAAAAGCTTCTGTCTACCACGCGTCTTAATTTAATTCAACAACAAATGATATGTCTATGCAAAATTTTAGCCCACTCCAAGAAGTAGTCTTGGTGTTACTTTCTCAATTCCACCCATAAAATATTAGGCACTTAAGTACCATAAATATTTCTACACAAAAAACAGTTCTGCAGTTTGTGTAGGATCCCAGTAGATCTCGATAGGGTAGGTTGACGATCATCTGCCAATTTCTAACATATTGCCATTTGCTTGAAAGAAGCGGTTTGTTTTTTGGTTTATAGAGGATATTACACCTACGTCGGAGGGGATAGGAGTACTAAGATAGGAAATAAAAGGCATCAGTAAGCATTTTTACAGATCATACATATTTATTAATCCATTTCATAGTATAGATATCACACTGGCCCGCCCTTACAAAAATAACTGTGTAATACATCAACGACCAGCTGTCTGGCGCTGGCATGACGGCGCAGCGCCGCTATCCGCTACCTAGCCGCTGCTTGGAGCAATCCTTCTCAATAAATATTGGCATCAATTCGTTCGACACTAACCTACAACAATTTGGACACGTTCGACGGCGCGGTCACCCCAGCCCTCAATACTATTGATTTCTATCATATTCTTACAGGAGAAATTCCAGAGATAATTCTAAACCATTATACAGGTTATACAATTAATTAAATATGTTTACATAAAAATTCGCACATATTTGACACACAAAGCGAAGATTAATGGATAAGAAGACTAAAATTAGCTAAGATATTGGTCCGAGACACTGAAGCGAGATATCCGCATATGGTACGGAACTTGCACCAAGCCACCGTACGATTAACAAAGCTGAGTCCTGCCACTCGTGATATTACACAATACAAAAGCTTCTACGATCTGTGGTACCTCACAGCCAGCGGCAGACGGTACTTTCGCTGAACCAGCTTCTCTGCGCTCACGCACACTAGGCCAATGCAAAATAGTTCAAAAAGGGTAAAACTTTTATAAAAATTTGAGTCTGTTTATGAATCAGTGCAGATGGCGTTTCCAGCTTAACATCCGTGAGCGCCGTGCATCTCCCGGGCACTTGAGCAGCGTGAAGTGAGATTTACTCCGGCGGACCGGACTACGTTCAGCCTATCAGAGTTACATTTTACATCCGCATGATATGTGTTACACAGATTAATTTATTAGTACTGGGTACATACACTTAATAACCATAAAAGTACAACAATATATGGTGGTAAATGGTCGCTTACAACCTTAGAAAAGTAAATATTAGCTACATATCAAAACAAATGCCGTGAAAATTGGTATCAAAATATTATTCCTAAATAGTGAGTGTTTGTTATTAGATATGTGATATTTGTGTAAAGATACAAAAAGCTTCTAACATGAGAGTACAGTCATTGGAATATAAAAATATTACTCACACCGAAGAACGACGAACGACAGTTTGAATGAACTTACAGTTAGCCACAAAAATACTCAACAATTTGGATCATAAGCTCGCCCATCGTCCCCTAGCAAACCCGAGCGCGATCCCTTCACCGCACACTCACCGGTGCCTTCTGACAGATCTTTCTTATAAAATAATCTACAAAACTTCAAGTATAAAAATATAAAATAATATTATTCAAGGACGAGCAAATTAATGAATGCAGCATCAAAATACCGTGGATCTAGTATTTCTAATACAAAATATCACACTGTCTTTTCCATCAGTTATCCATAGTCGTTGGGAGTAGTGGGAGAGATGTGGTGTGTGAGATTGTGATGCGTGTGATGTGGCGACGAGTAGAACGGACCAAGGCCCGAGGGCGGGTGTGGGTCTCTTCTTGGGCCAATTTTTTTAAACATTTACATTAATAAAATATTAAAGCTTAACATACATAAAGATTAAGCATCTCTGCACCTTAGATAATATAATAGCCATTCAAAATAACTGCAGATTAAAATATCTCATCTTACAAAATAAAGTCTTAAACATTAAACTATAATAAAAGACTTGTATGTATTGAAACAATTCCTAACTTAGACCAAAACAAAAAAATATAAAAAAAAATAGATTTCATTGTTGATTTCGCTGTTATAGGACTTTGTTTTACCACTAACGAAAACTAAAAGAATGTAATTTTTAAAACTAAATTACGAGTTGGGACATTGTTCTATCGATTGTTCGGATGGTGACGACGCTTTATCGATATCGATGTTTTGTGACGGAACAATTACCTATCATACATTAAAAAATAAAGATCAGGCAACAAAGTAATAGTTGGATGCGCCGGTTGTAGGAAGCGCTAGCAGGCCCCGGCGCCGTATGTCGGTAAACGAGCAGCAACAACTTCTAAAATAAATCAATTGGCGGTGGTTTGTCTGTTCAGTCCTCAGGGGAAACAATTCAGCTTGATTCTTTCTCTTTCTCCTTCGACTCTGAAAAGTTAAAGTCAAAATAAATAAAAACAAAACAAATTAACATTTTTATGTCAGATATTTTTTACTATTCTAGGAACTGCGTTACTAAATAGGCGGTGGTTGCCTAAACTATTATGATTTATCTTTTCTATATTACTTATGTAATACTGTTTTTATACATGCTGGTATAATAACTGCTTTACAGCTTTCCGACGTGCGAAGCTCATACGACCTAAAATTACCTACTAACATGACTGGCGTCATAGGAATATTTTGAAATGATTTGATAGGTTTGATGCACTAGGCACCCTCGACGTTCTCTTCTCGACTTCGCATGACCAAGCCGTCTTGGCTAAACGCCGCCGTACAGCCTCTAGACTAGACATTGTTGTGAAATTAAGAAGTTAAAATAACCTAATGGTATTCGGGTAAAACAACTTAGAATGAAATAAGCGTGGTGAATGTAAAAACGTGAACTAAAGCTGATTTCTAGCAAAGTGATTCTAAAACGTGTATACCTAAGCTTTTTTTATTTATTCGGATACTTCCAAATGTTACTCCGGATAAATTTTAACTTAATGCTAACTGTCAGGAAAGTCAGTGAAATAGATTTTACAATTTCTTAATGGCATATCCGAAGACGTTTTATAGGAAGATAAAGCATACAATCTGAAAGTCTAAAGGCTGTAACTCGTTTGTAAAGCCGCAACGAATGCGTTTAGCCAATCGATACGTGCGTAGTTATTGAAAAATAAGCAAAACAAATAAATACTTATGAATATAATGTGAAGCCTCTACGCTTACGCATGCCTGGTCATGGTTCGAGACCTACCTTCGTCGCTGTTACCGTTAGTGAGCGGTTCTTCACCGTTCTGCTCACCGTTCTGCTCACCATTCTTTTCACCATTCTTTTCTCCATTCTTTTCACCATTCTCGGCGGGCTTCTTCTCCTCTTCTTTGGCCTCTTTGTCCTTCTTTTCCTCTGAGCTTTCTTTGGAAGGTTTCTTTTCCTTGCCAGACTTGCCCTTGGCTGGGGTGGCCGGTTTGGGCTTGGGCTCCAGGGACGGGTCGAGGACCAGCTTGCCAATGTTCTTACGGTCGTGCATCTTCTGCATAGCCTCGCCGACCTAATAAAATAAAATTTTTATAATTTTGACAACAATAATCAACAAATTAACATATTCTCACTCTATCATCTCCCACCAAAGTAAGCAGAGCTTCATGGTTATCAGATAACTGATATACACACACTACATGTAAGAACGCTTAAACCCGGATCTTAGAAATATTTTTCCACGAATCGAACCCCGTAACTTTCTGTGTCATTTCACCAACTGCGCCACAGTAGTCGTCAATACAGATTACAATGTGTGAAGTGAATGCATCCTCAATTGTTATTCTACTGAACAAAAAGGGGAGCGGAACTGCATTTGCATGATTGCAATGTTGAACAGTAAACGAGGTCTTCGTTATCCATTTATCAGCGACCTCGGTAAACCAGTTACATATCGGCTGTCAATAAAAAAAAATAACAACAGAATAATCTGATCTAGGGCGTAAAAAATCATGTTACCCGTATTTTTTACTCTTAACAGACTCTTATTCCATTTGTTTAATAACAAGACAATAATTACTAAAAACAGTAGGTGTTTTGGCTACACTATTTATATGTGATTTATTTTCATTAGTCAATCTAAACTATATTTTTACAAAAACACACATAAGTTCCCCGAAAACATTAACGCAAGGAAGAGGCTTCTGATTTCATTTCTGGTATGAAATATTCTAGTCATAAAAATAAAGGTAGATTTTCTTAAAAATCTTCCTTAACTAACTAACCTAATAAAATACTGGTTTAGTTTGGTTAACCAGGCCATTATAAGTAAATAGTTTTAATTAACTATGCTTGTATTTAAATTTATGTATGAAAACTAAACAAAAGATTAGAAAGATAACAGAAAACAACATGGTTACAGCAAGGGAATCACAAAAAAACGAGAACCAAAACATCCAGAACCCATATAATGAACTTCTACCGAGTCCTGAAATACCTCGGGCCTTGAAATACGTTCTCCCAATATTTTGTTGGATATACTCCCTTAAAAAATATATAATTCTAAATCCGAGTATACTCACATCTTCAAGAGCCCAAGTAGAGTCCACAAGAGGCTTCACCTTGCCTTCTCCCCAGAGCGTGAAGACGCGTTCAACAGCGCGGCGCACGTAGTCTGCGCGCCCGTGTTGGAACAGCAGGTGTCGCAGGTTCAGGCCTGCCAGGCTCTTGTTCTCATCGAACAGCTTGATGGGGGAGACCTTGTCTACTTGCCACCACTGTTTGGGAGGAAGAAATAAGTTTTTATAGCAAATAGTTTTTACAACAAACTTATTTTTTATCGATGAAATTATCGAGATGATACTAGTAGAGATACGCTAGTGATCGAATAATCTTTTATTGTACCTAATCGAAGTACGGTAAAGGACGTCTCTATTTTACAATATTTTTGTAAACTAGGACCTATATAATGACTACCTACTACACACAGCACTTACATATAACTAATTGTAACCATAAAATAGTGCCATTTTACTTTGGAACGTAACTTTTGCTTTATACAATAACTTAAAAATGTATCAAGATAAATCAGTACCATATTAAGTTAACACTAATGTGCATGGCATGGCCTGAGTTTACTTCATCATTCTACCCACAACCTGCCACAAGTAGAGGTCTCACGACGTCGGCTAAGTTTAGCCGATCAGATAATTAGCAAGTATGAGGTACTCACCGCACGCGCAGCGCTGAAGAAGCTCTTGGTCTCGCCGGTCACGATGTTAGATGATCCTGCGATAGGAGCTATTGTTTAGTACAAATATTTGTGCAGGGCTGGAGCTAGGGACTTATCGGGGCACATGGGGTAAATGTTTAAGTCCGTCTGTGGGAAGGTATGTGATCATGATCATAGAATACGATTTTAGGGCCAAAGTGCCGCTAAGAGACCACTCTTAACTTGCGCGGCACTTTGGCCCTAAAATCGTAGACTGTAGTCACATTTATATGAAACTAAAATGTAGAGTGGGATAAGTAATTTTGATATATTATCTACTGTGACTATAACATGAGGAAATCTCTTCACACAGGGCGTTTCAATATTCTCGTAGTTAACTTTGGATAGTTGATAAAAACCGGTAAGTCGCGTATGTCACGTAATCAGTCACATTGTCAAAATGTTGTTAGCATCAATGCATCAGGAATTACAGGATAATTGTTTAACCATTAGTAAAAATAACGAGTGATCTCATGTTGTCCCCGTTTATAGTTCTGGTTCCGTCCCTAGCCGGTGGCACGTTGTTTTCTAGAAATGTACTTTTGTAAGTGTTGGTATGTGCGGTGCATTGCACGAGCTCACGGAAGCACAATCAAAACAACGCGAGTAAACTCTTTGTAAAGACGATCAATGCATTTCACTTTGATGGAATACCAAAGCAGACTTTCGCAGAATGGTTATTTGTCAACTCGAGCCAATTGCTTTGGTACGAGTTGACGAAACGCAAAAGAGTGGTACGAGTTGACATGAGATTTGGAGTCAAGTTACTCTTAATTTATCCTGTTTTTACCCGACCCGACCGAGTTATGTCTTTACGCTGACATGGAAGTCTGTTATAGCATAAAGGTGCAAAGAATCGATACGTCTCATAGTCTGGGATGTCGTACAACATTATTTAAAGGTTTTTAAAATAATCAAATAATAAGCAGCTTCGTCAGTTATCATTGTTTGCGTATATCGCTTGAATTTTTTTTATCAAAACTACCTAGAAAGTTATTATCGGATTATTTTTCAGAGTCTGGCTTCATTTTCATAAGACGAGACATGACAGTTTAACAAAATCACTTGTTCCTACTCACCATACAGGATGTACCGGCCCATTGGCTTCAGCAGCTGATACCCGCGGTTGCACTCCTCTCCGCAGAGACAGTCCAGCACGATGTCCACCCCGTCAGCTGACACCCTGTAGGAGAACAGATCATGAGTACCTTATCTCCATCATTACGCCTCATCGGAACACATACGTAATCTTTTTTGAATCAAGGAAAGTTTTGGCATAATCACCAGTCTTGGCAGGATTGGTGAGCCCAGTGGTGTTAAAAATTTACGGGATGAAGCTGCCTTTTAGTAAGATTTACTTAGCCGATTCTTAAGACATAAAATCCACACACGAGCCAAGTTGGAGGTGTTATTTCCTACGACGCCACGACCGACACGACACATGGCTGAAACACGGGGGCTACCTTAGACTGACTTATCAGAATAAGAAGTTACGTTTAGTGATCGATCCGTATTTTTGAATGGTCCATGCAATATTTGTTTTGTTATATATATTTTTTATTATACACCAACTGAGCACCATTACCAACCAACATTTATTCAACAACACAGGAGGCACTTATGGTTCAACTTGTCTGGTGGGTCAGCGTCTGGTTTGGCGCAATTCTACTACCTATTCTTCTTTTCACTTGAAGTTCAGTTACAATTTCTGTACGTCACTTTACTTTCTCTTTGAACTGTTACTGACCCATTTGCCGGCGGCGCAAATGGACTATTTTTAAGTCAACTTTGCAACCAAACTAACCTTAAAAAAGGTCTTTCAACGGGATATTTACTATGATTTGAGTTTTAAGCTTTCCAATATTTTGGCACAGTTTCATGCGCCATGGAAAACAAACTGACCTTCCTGAAACAATTCCACAGCTAACGAGATTCCGAAAACTTCCTCACAAGCCACTAACTGTCAACATAGACAGCACAATCGCTAACTTACACATAACAATGACAAGGTACTGTAACTTTACCTACTCCGTCAGGAAATCTAGTCACGAAAACGAAAACTTCGTTCAGTTACACAAGAAAGAATCGAATTAAAACTCGACCCATTTCCCATTTCGTAACTCGTCCCACGAGGGTTTTCACGCTTTTTTGGAATGAGATAGCGAACGTCTTAAATTGCTAATTCGAGCCCAATCAAGGTAATCTATATTCAACTTTCTGCTATAATAATTTAATTCGCATTACCGGAGGAATCCCTATTGCCGACTCCACATAACACTTAGCTTTCTAATAAATATTTAATATCTAATTTGCATACCATTACTTTATGGAATCTAATATTTTCCACTTGAGCGGCTACGAGCGATTTAGAGTAGGTTCATAAACTCGTGGCTAGTCTGTTTACTCCATGAAGATCTCACCAGTTATAAAAATATCTTTGTCGATTTACAAGAATTAAATGACGCGCTTGTTAGGCGGCTGCCCTAAGCGGGTTATAAACGGAACAATTAACGTGAACGACCAGCTTTATCTGACCCCAGGACTATGGAGCTAAAGGTCTGACACAATGCGAGCACTGTCTAGCTAGCTAGTGTCTTCAGTGCCTTAAATAGCCGTTTTGCCGCCCGGTGCGAGTTGCTGAAATGCGTTCTCTGAAAGAACTTTTGCTCATCCGCTTAGGGTGCTGTTACGATATTTTCATTCGTTCTTCAAATTATTATTTATTAATTAATTCTATTGGTGAAGGTTCAGTTTTTTGGCGCGTAATCAACAGTATAAACTGGAGTAACCCTTTCCTTTGATAAAGAGCATTTTTGCTCGGTTTTAGAAAAAAGAGAATGCACGATCAAGTAACAAATTAATGAAGTGCACACAAAGAACTTGAAGATGCGTCTCGACCACAGATCTCATAATACAATATAAAGTCTCGACACTCGACTTTTAGGTAATTAGATATATTTTTCCTACGTAGGTAGATAATATTTAGTACCTACTACACACACACACACACACATAGAGATACAATACAAACAAAAGTATTGTTCAATAATTAAGCACAAGCACTTTAAAAAGTAATTCGCTACCGAGTTGGTACAGTGTGTCCATTTTGTATTAAATAAAAAAAAACATAAAGAAACTGGCAATCTGTTGGCAACACAGGCATATACATAGTTTTAGTTCGAATTATGAAGACTCTCTATCATTAAGGGCCGAAATATTGGAAAGCTCAAAACTTAAACCATAGTAAATATCCCGTTGTAAATTACTTTAGTATGTGTTAGATAGTTAATAATTCTATATGTTGTGGTCGTTGCTCTTACACGCTTGCGCAGTGTAACCGGGCCATTAGAGCCCGGGTGTCAGGTTCTCCTAGCTAGTTCATATCACGCGGGTCCATCCCAGCTAAAATATGTAACTGTAATGAATGACCGGCAATTAACCGAGCTCGGGATCGTTCATTAGTTCAAGACATTTGAGGCACAAGACTGTTTGTTTGCTAACGAACTGCATTCCTCTTTTGTCATGTTACCAGATAATCTATGTATTAAATAGTTTCTGTTCGCGAACGTTCTATTATTTACCATTCCAATAAAATGTTGTTTTAAATAACTATAAGCCGACTTCAATTATATAGTTTTTTAAGGATTTCATTGTCAGAACTGGACCAAATTAAAATGGACACGGAAAGCACCAGCTTTCAAATAAAAAAAGAATCATGAAAATCAGACAAAAGTTCTGAGGTGAAGAAATCAAGAAACAAACATACATCCATCACATTAGTGTGACGAGTGAAAATAAAGTAAAAGACTGAAGGAAGACACGACTAGGGATATAGTTTGTCTGTATGCATGCTATATAATTTAGTATCTATTTATTCTCGTTCATTGCGTTTTAAACCCCATTTACCAGTTTTACGAGATGGCCAACAAAGTGCGCCATAAAAATCGTTCTTTCGCATAAAATGAGAAAGATTATAATTATTATATTACCTGTTACTGTTAGGAAGCTACTGCAGATAGGATACAGATTTATTTGATAAAAAAACAATTCAGTTTCATAAAATCTATAAAACAAAGAAAATTGCAAGAAAAATTATGTAAATGTAAGTACTAAGTACGTATAATTGAAATTTTGCGAAAAAAATATTTTATTTTATTTTATTTTACAATTTTTGGAAAACTGACAGCTAGGTAAGAATAAAATTTATATTAAAAAATGGGTAACTAAAGGCTAATTATAAGTTTCCACAGAAAAAAAAAACTAAGTGAAGTTATTTATTATTATCTATTCATTTATTTAACAAACGAAGATAGAAATGGACAGCACATTTTGTTCTGGAAAAATATATACCAAAGTAAGTAAAGCAGGTTTAATGAAGGGTAAAAAATGTTGACTGCTAAATTTTAATATTTAAATTTTATTATTGACCACTTTAAAATAATAATAACAATAAAACAATGACAACTAGTATTTACACTTGATAATATTTGTTAAAACAAAGCCGTAGCTGCTGAAAATAATTTTCTGAACAAAAATTTCTCACACTTTTTACTTTTGAATAATGTTGGAATTTAGTATGTTTTGTAAAGTATTAGCGTTAATGAGAAATTTAAATCTCGCAGCTAAATTTATAGCGACAATAATGTGTAGAAACAGACGAAAAAATCCAGCGTTGTACGCATTTAACATGTTCAACATAAACAAAGGTATTATTAGTGGGATGAAGGGCCGAAGTTATTTTAGACTTGCGTGATATCATGATTTGATCCAGCCCTTTGAGAATTCCGAGCGATTGCCCACTACTTACAATAATTACTTCTAAGACCCACTCAAATCTTTTACCGTTGCGTGTTTTATCGAACATTATTAATTTACCACGTGATAATTATTTTCAACCGACTTTAATATAGGAGGTTTGAATATAGAACCTAGGCTAGCCATAAGTATGTTTTTTATGTAAGTTGTCGATTTCGCTGTCAATAATGAACCGATTTCGAAAATTATTTGGCCATTGTATAGAAAATGATCTCCGTGTAGTCTCGTAAAATTTAATGCTCAAAGGATTACTATTTATCTCACAAAACTTAAAAATAGTGTAAGTAACTTAGATTCAAGGGATTCAAAGAAGGATATTTAAAAAAAAATGAGTAGGTATTGTATTTTTTTTATAAAAACCCTGTTTTTAAACCTTTGAAAAAGGTTAACACTATCTAAACATAATATTTTTGTTTAAGTAGAAAATATGTTTTTTTATATGATTTTTTCATCCTGTCGTAATCTCTCTAATACTGTCTACACATTGTTTTACCATGGTTTATGCTAGTTCTTTGAAATTATGTTGATGATACCCAACCCAACACAAGCCTTCATTGCCTCGAAGCACAGAAAGACAAGAATCAAACCCACTGCCTGGATACCAAAATCAACTCACGATGCCAAAGAAGCCATCATTGAAATTAGATTATAGCACGACAAAAAACACAAACGTCTCACAGGTTATTTGTAATGTGTACAAGTTTTTTATAGCTTCATAAGTATCAAGAGTAAACTTGAAATGGGCCCCGGTTCCCGCACCAAATTTTTTGCGTGATTGAGTTCACTTTACCACTTTGATGATCTCATAAAATCGAAGGGAATATTTTGTGGAGATTCTCAATCATAATAAAAGAACTCGTAAACTGATGACAAGACAACCTATTTTTCGAATTGGGACAGCCATTCACCGAATACTATTCTCTTTGTCGTACATCTGACTCTTTCTACCACTTCCTATACCGTACCAATCGAGCATGTATAATGTAAGTAAACAAACCACAACACAATATCAAAAACTCACTTGCTTGGTGTCTAGTTTCAGATGTATTGTCAGCAATATTTATAGAAGGATCTCAAATCGATAAATAATGTAAGTTACGTAAAGGACGCGCCAACAAAGTGAATTGTAGGTTAGGTAAGTATGGGCGGTTTGCTAACTAACATTCGACATGCTCCCGCACTTTTTGTTTCTTTTATCAGTTCAAACAATACCTCATGAAAATGTTCAAAAGTCAAATATTTATTGCTTTTTATAATGTTACAAAGGTGCCCTCCGATTAGTTACAGATTAATCTAAAATATTAAGCTAATACGACTAAACTTTTCATAACAACTGAAGGCCAATGCGGCTTTTTCCTAAAAGGTTCTAGTGTCAAAATGTCTGAATTCCATTGAACCAAAAATTATTGACTCAATACAATACCTACATACATACATAACTCTTAATTGCAAAGCCAAAACAAAATTAAAATCATGGACATTAACAAAAAATAGAACGGTAAAATGGCTACCTTAACGCTTAGAAACGATTTATTCCAAGCTCAAATTGTCCATTTTAGAATGGCGTTCCCAGTTCCCTAATATTATGAATACATAGAACACGTATGATAATATTTTGGACAAAGATTTAATCTTATAAATTAGTTTTATTTAACGGGTAATTATCATTATCACGTTTATATACCTATTTTTTCCGACGTTTCAACAGGTTTACACACTGCCGTGGGCACGATAAATACGCGTTCAATTATACTAAAAATAATGTGTTCATATCGCGTTAGTTTGAAAATATTTAAAGACTAGCTGTGCCCCGCGGTATCGTACGCGTTATTCCTATGGAAACGTTTATATGTGTTTTCCCGGCAATTATTAGATTTTTTCTCGCCGTAAAAAACCATCCTTAAACTTCAGCGAACATTTAAAAAAAGAATTGGCCAAATTGTTCCAGGCGTTATTGAGTTATGCGCTTACCAACACATTTAGCAATTCATTTTTACGAGTATATTATATATTTAATCTTTTCCTTTGAAAGCAAGGAATAATGATTACACTTCTTGATTCAGAATTTCAGACTAACTCAACAGCTGAGGGTAGTGATTCAGACCTTGCAAAGTTGCAATTATTAATGCACAACGAACAGATGTTTTTAATTTATCACTGCTGAAGTCGGGCTGTCAGGCTGCCTTTTTTGTTGGCTTTTTACTTTTAAAATCTCCATTTTGGAATGCCCTTATTTATTTTGTCTTGCTAATTAAGTATTTTGGTAGTAACGATTTTATCGCCTAAAGATAAAATGTTTGTCACACCTGTCTGCTGGCAGGTGACTCTGAATCACTAACAAAATTGTTTTTATCATTTTTTTTGCAGTTAGTAAAAACTCTACAGGCTTCGCGTGTTCCTTTTTCCGCAATTGAGATGGCTCTACTGTGATGTTGAGCAACGAGACATTCCGTTTGTGCAACTAAGTTTGTTGCCCAATGCTCAACCCAATAATTTTTATGAATATAGAATGAAATATAGACAAGACTAGGGCGCGATTCAAGTACATATAAAATAAGCTATATATATTAATAATATCTGCTTCTACGAACAAAAACACAATCAGAAGCATAATAATCGTCATGTGGCATCCATGTGTGTTATTTTATGATCATTAATGTGAACCAAACAATCTAAATGTTTTAGGCTTCTTCCACTATAAACTCCCTGACTAACTTTTCAGAGCAAATTACCTACGATATTTCAACTTGTTAGCCCTGTTAATTTCACCAAAAAACGATAAATTTACCTACCAACGGATATTTCAGCTTGTTAGCCCTGTTAATTTCACCAAGTAACGATATATTTACCTACCAACGGATATTTCAGTTTGTTAGCCGTACTAATTTCAGCAAGTAAGATAAACCAATGCCAAGGAAGTCAGTATTCGTAAAAACGTCACATCCCACGGGTACAATAAAACCACGTAAATCACTTTATGGCTCATCGAAAATTAGTAATTTTCAAATTAATGTCGATATTCTGGAAGTAACTACAAACTGAAGTAAAATGGCCTATGGGTACACCCATTTGTTTATTTTCTGTTATGTGTTCTGAGTCAGAGTCAGAGTCAAATTGATTATTTCTTTAGACTTACAAAATAAGCACTTAGACAAGTAAATTTTTTACTATATAAACAGCTTGATAAATAGTTATTACTATCAAACAAGAAATAAGGTGCAATTGACTCAAATTCCCTTCAATTTTTTGTCCACTAGCGGAAGAAGAGTTCTAGAGTATTAATTGAAAAAGAGGAATTATAAAACGATCGTGTTAAAATCTCTAAGCGAATAGAAATTCCTTCTTTTTAACCGACGATAAAACGGAAGAGTTTCATAAGTTGACGCGTATATTTTTTGTAGGTACTTACTTTGTTCTTATAAAAGACATCAACGCGCTTTCTACTACGCTTTTGCTAGTAAGATTTACCTACTTACAATAACTGCTAACGAGATAAGTACTTCAACGTTCAATCTTACAAAAGGATTTTTTTCTTAACTTATTTAAAACCTTATGGGAAAATACAATAAATAAAACCCAGCGTTGAGCAAATCACTAAACGTTCTGTCTGTCTGACAATGCAGAGTGAAAATCTATACTTGAGCCTAGGAATTTATAACCTTATATCAAATATTCAAGATCCAAAATTCCTTGGTCTAACTAGGGTTACATACATTCTCAATTTATTTACCTTATTATGTATATTGCCGTGTGGTGCCGGCTTAGAATTTGCACCACTCCAACTCCCGCGGGTGTCGTAAGAGGCGACTAAGGGATATCTATTACAACTCTACCACCAAACTGCAATATCCAACCCGCATGGCCAGCGTGGTGATTATAGGTATTACCCACCCATGTGATAAAAACTAATATGATGCTTATCAGGGGTAGGCCTGCGTCCAGCAGTGGACCAATATAGGCTGTTCAGGTTGAGTATGTTGGAAATTCTTGAAACGTCGACGACGATGACGGCACGGCGGGGGCGACCTACCTACCTATTTATTTATGTATAGAATTGTTTCTAGAACGAATCGAAAGGAAAGATAATGACAATAAAATGTTCTAAAATAAAGAAAGAGATAGTTATAGCTTCTGGAAAAACGTAGAATTTTCTAGGGTAGGTAACACAGAGATTGATATCTGTGGTAGGTAGGTACGTGGCGATATTGCCGGTCCACTTTAGCACTTTTGAAATGAAAGCTGTTCTGAAAAGGAAGCACTTACTTCCTGACTTCGCTGGTGTAGTCGCTGCCTCTCTCGAGGAGATGGTCGATGTTGTTGTTGTTCGTCTTCAGAGCCTCGTGCTTGGACTTGGAGCAGACTCCGAACACTGTGACATCGTTCACGGTCTTCGCCAGTTGGGCTACGGCTTGACCCTGTTGGGATAAACAAGTTCATTGTACAAAAAGGTTGTACTATAGGTAGACCTCAAGGTAGGCGAACATCGGCTAGTCAGTGGGGATTGCTTGAGTAATTTTATTTGAAGTCACGCACGAACAAACTTAACTTAACTTAACTAAGTACTAGCTGCGCCCCGCGGCTTCGCACTCCTATCCCACGGGAACTGATTTATGGGATACAAAGTAGTGTTATTCTAGGCCTGGGCCTAGAACCACCTGTATGCAAAATTTTAGCCCGATCCGATCAGTAGTTTTTGCGTGAAAGAACAACAAACATTATACATGGTCACATACATACATATATGTTTACAAACTTTCGCGTTTATATTAGTGGGATACTTTAGTAGTAACACAGAACTCGAACTAGAAGTACGAAGAACTTCACACTGCTTCTGTTCTATGAGTTGTAAGAATAATAAATCAATAGTGACAGGTGACGACCTCTGTGGCGCGGTGGGCGAAGGTCCGCCTGCGATGCAGGAGGTTGCGGGTTCGATAACAATAATTCGAAAATTCATATTTTTACCAAAATTTCAGAACCACCTCGTAAGGTTATTCGTTTCAGGTTGGCAATACTAATCTGTTACAATTTGTGGTAAATTATGTTTCCTTTAATTTTAATTCTAGTCGAAGGCAGAAAAAAGCAAAAACCACTAATAAATTTGAAGCTCGCGCCAATTTCCTATGACTATAAACGTTATCAAATGCAGAATTCTCAGAACAGCATTTAAAAAGACACGAGCAAAATCTCACGGACGGGGGTGACGAAAAATATCCTCACGTATGGATGCCCCCTAATGGCAATCCTCCCCTTGTTTGGGGGGATGCACGATCAGTAGTGGACATTTTTGTGTGGTGATAGGTACAATAGATGTTAAACGAATAGCACATCATCAGTGATGCTGCCGACTTCGTTGCGGAAGAGATTTAGAAAAATGATTTTCGTAATATTCGTGTCATTAGTTCACGTCATACACACGTCAAACTCAGATACACGGGATAAACATTTTGTAATTAGAATTGCGTAAATGGTGTTTAAAATGATGTTATTTTATGGGAATGTGGTTTTATTATGTATGCCCAGTTTAAATTACAACTGAACTCGTACGAATACCTTACTTCGTTCGCGTTTTGCACAGGTATATTATTATTGCCAAAAGAAACAATGCCTGAAATGATGACTCTGGTCACTGACATTTACAATTTAATAATCCTGTGATTTATTATATGTAAGTTACCTTAGTAGGTATAGGCACAGAATAAATATAAAATGGTAGATATAGCTTTTTGTAATAGAAACATTCGTAGTTTGACGAATTCATCTAGATCTAGAACCACACTCGCTCTGAAGATGTCCCTCGTTAAGGGATGCAACGTTGGTATTCTTCCAATACAAACAAGGTTCGTAGTTAACCCGCTTACATTCATAATGGACATTACACACATAGCTTTATTTTATTTTTTTTGGAAATGTTTGCATCATTTGGTGTTTTATTTTCGGTTTTCTACTCGTACCACAAGCTTATTTGGTACGAGTTGACAAATTGCTTATCATTTAGACCCGCATAGAACCCTTGTTTGTTTTACAGTCATATCATAACTTATAAATAACCCTTTGCGTGTCCGAAACACTTAAAATTAAATATGAGTCACTATTTATTACTGGCCATCAACGCTACTAAATTGTAAACGAACATTACTCCATATTGACCAATGGCATTAGGCCTGCCTACCTACGGGTCATTTCCCTACAAATTGATTCCCCCCTCGAAACGAATGTTGCTAATTAGAGTCCGAACCCCACCCAATACTAGGGTCATTGACACGATAGGGAATGATGACGTCATTGCTACGTGCCTAGAACTTCCCTGGATTTTTACCCGTATCTACCTTCCTTATTGGGGGCTGTATTTAAAGTAACAATAAGTAAGTAGGTAGAATCTGCATGTATTCACCTCACCAAAGGTTATACTACCCTAGAAACAAAATATGTTATTTCTCTTGAAATAGCAGATTCATTTTGAACTTAATAAATCATCCCAAGTAGATAGTAGGTACCAAACCTACTCGTACCAACCAGTCCTAATTATTCATTATTGACTCATAAATAAATACAGTATAAATAAAATTATTCAGCCGCTAAACTAACACCTAATACGTGCATTGTTCGCGCATAATCATAACACCAACATTAAACAGAGCTAAACATCTGGGTGGGGTCAATGAAATTCAAATTATTTTGGGATTCGCTGATTTTGTCGTGCTCTTATTAGGTAGTTCAAACACTGCAAATCTGTTTTACATTTCGACTGTTTACAAACGGAATATGCAAACCAGTCACCTGAATACATGGGGAAAGATATTTGTTACACGAATATAACGGAATAACATGATGAAACTTGGCGTATTTATTACGTAGAAATAAAAAAAACTGACGCAACTAATACATTTTTTTCGTTTAGGACTATATAATTTTTATCCGAGCAGGCCATACCAAACGAACCGAACTATATGCATAGGATCGTCATATAAAGCTGTAAATTTCAAAATATTGCTTTGAGAGCCACCGTACAAAACAAATAAAGCAAGCTACATAGCGCAACCTCTAATGGAAAGACGCCCTTACAACTTTGTTAAATTTCAACCACATATAGAGAGAAACAATCAACAGAGAAAAACCGCAGACAGAGGCCAGTTATCAATGAATCCCTTTACCACATTAACTGTCCACAGATAGGAGCTTGACTTTAATGTTCCGTGTTATCACCAGACGCCATTAACAGTTTAATATCCTCCGGCACTTGACATGGACATAAGGGCTTCAAGTTCTAACTAGCTTAAAATAACCAGAGGGTTAACTACCTACCTAATTGGTATGAAGGGGATTAACCATAACTGGGTACTGCTATAACGCGAAGCTAACCTACACAGCTGGTTAATCTGTGCTTCTTAATCAGCTACTAGGTACCTCTAAGCCAGCTTTTATTTTATATCGCATCCAGTTCCTGACTACATCTATGCTCAGTAATACTTTTAGACCCATCGTGGTTATTAACACTGTACCTAGTCATGTAAATATTGGAAAGCTCAAAACCAACTTAAATAATTAACATTTTATGTTTAGTAACGCAGGACTATTCACACAGGAGTACCTAGCTTTAGAGTAAACATATCTAGTGTTATGGTTATGAAGTACTTTGATAGTTATTCTGTTGTTATAATATAACTAGATTTACTTTAATTAATATAAATAAATACTACGTGATTAAATAACCAACATCGGTACCTAGTTTTGTATTATAAATAACAAGCACCCAGACCCATTTAACAAAATACATTTTATATTGTGGCTGTAATCAAACCCACAAAGAAATCATCAAAGTCCAAATACAGTAATGACCAACTGGTTTTTCTGTGAATTGATCTGTTTTTAATAAAACAAGCTACAGCTACATATTGACTTACCACACCACCTCCAGCGGAATGCACCAGCAGACTCTTCCCAGGAGTGAGATTGGCCATCTCGAACAGCAGCAGGTAAGCTACCACGTAGTTGGTGGTGACTGCCACCGCGTCTAAGGCTGTCATACCCTCGGGCAGTGCGTACACATACTGAGCAGGAACAGACACCAGTTCAGCCCAGGCTCTGTACTCTGGCAGTGCTACGACTTGGTCGCCGACCTGTGGAAAAAAAAATCTTTTAACAAGAGAATTCTAAGATATCAAATATCCCAAAAAAATGACATCAACGGGACTTGAACACGCATCTTTCCCTCGGTACGGGAATGTGATACCAACTGCACCACGAGGTTAAGTTAGGTAGGGGTCGAAAATCTGGTTACGGGACTTCTATGTATATCCATTTATATGATCCTGAAAATGGTTTCACTGTCACAAATAACTAACCCTGAGGATGCTAACGTTCTTTAGGCAGATCACAGCTGTAGACATGTATAAGTAACCAATATAACCGAAGCTCGAGAGCCTGGGGCATATTTAAGATGAAAAAGGCTTGCGTCCATTAGTATACGATTAGATGACTTGTCAGACAGACGACGGCTAGGTGCTAGGAAAATTCATAAGTGTGTCTGTTGCACAACGTGAAACTTGACTGAAGCCGCAAAGTGTGTCGGGAAAGCTTTGATCTGCATTTTCACTTTCTAGAAAGCTTTTGAATCACATTTCCGTTAACAGTTCTCAAATTATCCCACATTCATTGGTCAAATCGTAAAAAGAAATGCCAATTCTAATTGCTTTTACATGTTCTTGATCTAGATCATCATAATGTTATAGTCTTGCGAGATCGTAAGCCATTGTAACTTTGATAATTTCTGCGATAAGCCCTCCATTTGTACAGTGCACCTACTGTTTAACTTGATTGGTTTTTAATGGTATTTGTGCCTCAGGATTGAATGCCGGATGATCTTTATTACAAGATGATGATGGGGCCGATATCAATACACGCTTACAAAGTTATTGTATTTTCTTTGATACACGCTCTAACGTTGAGCATGGACACAATTCAATTCTGCTAGCCAATCGCTTCACTATGACAAAAGTATCGTCACAGAATTGCTAGTCGCCAAAAAAATGTTTTGTTCTTATTTATACTTTAGATAAAACAAACTGTAGGGAAGGACGAACGAAAGTGTTAGTTATGAAATGGAACATAGATTAACATAGATTAGGTATATCAATGTATAAAATGTGATGCGATTAGTTTAGCAAAATAGGCTATAGCAAAATAGCAAAGAAATGTAGATTTACGGTTTTAAATATTTTTGTAAAATAATAAGAATAACTAGATTTCAATTTCAAATTGAAACAAAATTTTAAAGCAGTCTTAAGCGGAGACATACATGGATTCAATACTTTTCTTGAGTTAATGAAATGTCTGGCGTGAAGGATTTATGACAGCTTCACCTCTTGATGAAAACGAGTAGCTTAGCATTCATTTGCTGTTTTGAACCAAAGGGTCAAGCAACTTAGCAATAAGATATTAGAAAGAACTAGCTTCTGGCCGCGGCTACGCACGCATTTTTCAGAAATAAAAAGTTGTCACTAAAACAAATTTTTACTGACTAAATGAAGGTTCTTGAAAAATGAAGGAAATTGGTAAAAGAGTTTTATGTAGGGAAATGTTATTTCGATCTTGAATTACATGGTTTAAAAAACCGTGATATTGTTTTTCTTTTAAATTGATGTTGTGTGCAAACATTTTGCTGTTTCTCTCAGAAACAGCACACTTTTTTCTTCTTATCTGAAACTTTAAAGTATTTCTTTATTAACGTCTTTTAATTTTATGATTGGTTGTTTCACTAACTTGTAAGGTAAAAACAGGTGCACGTCTCTGCACTGTACTTCTTACTCGCGAAAAAACCATATCTTGTCATCCCACTCGAAATCCATCTCGTAGCGACGTTATCGCACACTCTTAAGTTTATCAGTAGCATTGAAACGAGTACCTAACGTAACAACATGAGTTGTTTTGATCGCGAGCTTTAGTAACGCGCGGTTTCAAACCCATCTGGCCCCTACTAGTACCTACTCTTAACTGAAAAGAAACCTATCGAAGAAAGTTCAGTTAAAAGATAAACAACTCACTTTAAGGTTGGTAACTCCCTCGCCGACTTGCTCGATCTCTCCAGCGCACTCGAAGCCGAGGATGAAGGGCGTCTTGGGAGGCGAGTCGATGGCTCCCTGTCGCACTATCAGATCCTGGAAGTTCAGCCCACTGGAACAAGGAATACGCTGTTAATCATTTGACATCTACACAATTAGTAAGATGGAGAGATGGTCTGGATTACCGCTTGATAGTGTGCCAGTATTATTTATCTGATAAAGCATTAAATCAAATTAAGGAAGATTAATAGACTTCCTCCAATTGCACTAGAATTATTTAATTTAGGATGAATTTAAATGTCTAGTCATGTTTATAGAGTTAAGTATTTGTATGTTTGTGAAAACACTAAACCAAAAAAAAAGTTATATATCTACATTTTAATCAAATCAATTATTGTTTTTCCAGCCTTTTAGGGACGTTTTGAGGACGAGTCCCTAAAACGTCCCTAAAAGGCTTGACAAGTAAAATTATCTTATTTGGTACGAGTTGACAAATTACTTTGTAAAAATGTAGGGCTGCTATCGACAACTCTACATGTCTGCGTCGTAGGTTGTTTAAGGTATCTACTTCCCAAGGAATGCGATATGTATGTGGTTCAAGTACTTATCTAATTAACGTGGTGGTATCGGAATGCGGTAGCTATACATCATGCCGTGGTTTGCATACAGAACCCAGCATTTGAATGGTAATCATAACCATGTACCTACATCAATATGGAGGGCTGTGATTGTTGTTGATTCTAGCTGGTAGGTGGACTACTTTAGCTATAACATAGGTATAAGTCAGGTATAACTATAAGAATAGAGAAAACAAGGTATAACCGACATAATATGATTAAGTTACGTAAGAAGAGACCTAGTTATTGGAATAAGGCACCTTATCTACCAAACAACGACATTCTTCACTAAAGTAATTTACAATTAAAACAACGGTTGATGATGAGGTACATAATTTGATTTTTGATTTTTCCAATATTTCAGTCAAAGATAAATCATTGATTTCAGCACAGCCATATAACAAAACGGTATAACAAAAGAAAATTATGTACAAGACATTCTTCGTTTATTCAAAAACAGGTATTCAACCTACAGAATAGGTATTCAACCTACCTAAATTATAATAGGTAGGTAAGTATAGTATAGATTAAGTAAATTCACAAAGGAATCGGGATTTAAGAATCGCACATGCGATAAGTAATTTGACCATACCTACTATTTTCAACGTTATTAGTTAGGTAAGGTTAACTAAATTCGATAATGTAACCTCACAGGGACCTTTGAACCTTTGATAAAAAGAGCCAAAAGGCCTCAATAATCCAAGGCTAAAAGCACTATTTCACTCATTTCATTTCCTACACTCCACCCGCACCCACGCCAGGCTTTTAGCATGGATGGAAAATCAATAGGATTCCCCGTCCCCCGCTTTCCCTCGACCAATGTCCACGATATAATCTGCCTCCACTGGGTAAACATAGAACTTGCTTGCCAAACACTGTTTAGGTACAGGCACGTTCGATATTCGTGTTCTAAAGTCTAGACTAGACTAGACCAATCTGTAAGATTGTACCTACGTGTCTAGAGTTCATAAAACATTAGGCATCTATTCATTTAGAATCATTTATTCGTTTGTTGACATGTTGATAGTGTTACAAAGGTCTCAGGTGTTATAAATAAGTGTCAAACACGTACCCTGTACTCTCAATTGAAATTTACGAGACGATAATTTTGGAATTTGTGACGGTTGGGTGATTTCGTTCGTCTCTATAACATTTGAAAGCTAGAGTACATATATTTATAGCAAGGTAGATCATTTTCAAAGTCCTCATATACATAGAAAAGCAAAAAAAACAAAGATACATAAAGTTCGCGTAAGCAATAATGCTTTCATAGCATGATTAATTTTGAAAGATTTAGCTTCCACCGACTGATGCATTCCTTCTGTGCCTCCTAAATATCAGTTTACAGATCAATAAACGTTTGCATAGCTTCGACAAACGTACAGTTTAATGCGCTAAGCCTATTATACTTCGTCTAAACAAGGAAATACGTCGACTACACGCCAAAAATACACACATCACACGAGTACAGGCAGAATAAACGGATGGTAACCCTAGTTGGCAAGGGACGAGGCTCTCTCCAGCTACTTTAGGTAAGGCAGGTTAGGTATTGTCGACGAAATAAACGGAAACCAATTTGCCAGTTCTATTATCGAAGCTCTCAAGTCACAGAACGATCTTGAAAAGGGTCTACAAAAGGTGGAGAAACGTGTTTTCGTTGCTGACAACATTGTTGAGTTATTTATGTAACCTTAGATCTTGACCGATTTCCGAATTTAGGTAAGTAAGGTACCAATGTTTACCATCTAATCACGATCTTACGAAAATTCGATGTAACAAACACTGCTGAAATTTAAGCAGTTGTTATAATTTACAAATGTAAGCAATCCACGCACAGTTTGATCTGCCAACACTTGAACTTTATAAATATTCATACAAACATTACTCGCTAAATGGTAGGTAGGTAAATGAACGTATAGCATATTATCACCATTAACATAGATACGGTAGTGATTCACCATTGTTTGTAGTAGTAAATAGTTTGTAAGCTACCTACGGTGAATCAGAGTTCTGTAAGTCATTTATTGGTGGTGGAAATGACACACGATATCCGGACTGTCCTGCCTAGTCGTGTCGTGACGTGACCCTTCGATGACTACCCCTCGCCACGCCATGATGTAGATATAAATGTAATTCTGAATAATTACAGAATCGAGCGATTCACCACGGTGTCGGCTGTCGCGACGCTACCCGCATACGTTTTATTGGCTAAATTGGTGTCGGGTACCACGGTTCCATTACAGAAAAAGCTTTGGCCTACTTCACTGACGAGTTGACGATCCTGGGAGCAGCGGGCTGTGGGACCCGGAATCACTGGAATGTTAATCTGAGATAATCTCCGCCAGAGCGTCTCGAATTTTACGCACGCTACCTGACCGCGTATTCAAGGCAGACTTGAATGGCTTCCTTCGACACAATGCTTTGTACCGAGCATGACAAGCGCAGGTAGACTGCCTTTGTTGGTTAATCCCTAAAATTGATGGTATCCGAATAAAGTTGTCCCAAATGGAGCACCTTGTTCGTTATCGGGGAAAAAGTTGATCTCCAAAAAACTGTTTTTGTAATGATATTTTCAATAGCCACGAGTGTTATTTTACCAGTCGCGTGTCACGAACTCCTTATGTCAAGGTCTTGAGGTTGATAGCACCGGTTTGTTCACCGAAATTCCCACAAGTGCCCGCATTTCTTTGATTACATCTGAATAATTTACAAGTCTGATTGTAAGCCGAGCGTTGCGTAGGCCGGTAATATAGTCGAAGGGAGCTTGACAAAGCAGATTGCGCACAAGCCCGCACAAATTACAGCGTCGAGTTAATGCGATTAAACTTTTCTTGCGTCGTCGCACGAATTTCTGTTCACGCAATTCAAATAACTTTACGCTTTATTGCACGGATGATAGGTTACTGTTACCCCACGTGCATATTTTAATGGAGGTTTCAAATGAAAGATTGAATGACTGAACCCTTGTTCGGGGTAATTTTAAATTGCATTGGGGTGGTAATGGCGCGACGCGACGCCGCCGTCGGCTGGCGCGACGTTCTGGTCGCGACGTGCACTGCACAAATTGCTAGAAACATTAACGTGGAAAATGGATGACTAACCAGTTTGGAAATAAAAGTTGACTTGCAGTTTATGCGAAAGGTGAATTTAAACTCCGATTCAAAATCCAAGATATCATAGATAATCAACAAAGACATTAATCAATGGAACTTCCTATGAAAACTTCTTGCACTTAAGCGATCGTGTTTTGTTGTCTATACTTACATAGTCAGATGTCATTATTATATAATTGATCCTTAATTGTAACTACGAGTATACTGTAAATCCTTAAGTGTAGTTTAAGTTTTCTAGGTTAATTTTAAATATAATTAGTTAGTAAGTTACTAGTCTGTAAGTTTATATGAATAAATATTTCATTTCATCTATGCTTCAGCTATAAAAAGTGTCCCGTTAGGGAGACCATTTATAGCTGAAGACAAATTAAAAAAATACATAGAAAATATTCAGCTTTAATGGACAACTGAGACTTACCTAACAACAAACTTTACAAACTACAATTTTATTGGCACTTTTCTTTCCCTATGTTTCTTTAAAAACAAAACCCTTGTCAAGTTGCCGATAATTTAGTTTCACATTTCGCCCGGTTAGGAGCTCGGTCGGATGTGTGGCGTCACGAACCAGTGCACTTCGTCGAAATCCTCCCATTCCAACGCCAAACTTGTTCCTTGGACTTTTGCTTTCAACGGTTTTTGTACGGTTTTACAGCCATCCCGTCTTTACTTCCACAAATTTAAAACTCCCAACGGAGCTTTTCAAGTAAAACCCACACACGTTTTCTGCCGCGTTATTTATTCAGACTCTTCGGGTTTTTGGTAACTTTGAGCGTAAATTCTTAAACGACGCGAAACTTAAGAAGTTTAATCATAACTTCAGTTAATGAGATATTTGCAGCGATAGTTAATGATCCCATGAGAAACGTAATTACGGAGGAATGGTCTTCGAAATGACATCCGTGCTGTATAATTGAATTTTATATTTCAGCTCGAAGTAATCAAGGAAGTCGACGCGCGAGGAACATCTATCAGCTTTCGTTTTATCTGTTTCCCTTCTTCTTAGACTGAGGACGTAAAACTCATTGTAATTCAGCGCATGTCTTGGTACTTGAAACTCTCTTTCCGTTCTCAGCCCAGTATATTTCATATTAATACTCGTACGTGTTTATAGAAAGAGGGTAGTTTATCCACTTTGATAATAAAAAGCCAGGATTTCTCTTTGTGCGGGAATTTATTTTCAACTTACCCTCTTTTATTACTGTAGATATATCATTGATCTTCAGCGATAGCATCATTGATAAGCTTGAAGAAAACGTAAAAACCATTAATTTTAATTTCCCTAATGGTAGAACCAACAACCCTGCAGAAAATGATCGTTTCAAAGCGGCGCAATACACCTAATGATCAGTTCCCACAACTCAGCCGGCGAAAGTTATCAGATCCGTTATCCATATTGATTGCGTACAATTGGTTCGACGTAGATGTAAATAGGCTTAAAATATTGATGAAGCCACAATAGCCTCTGTAATTGAGATGAATATTTTAAGAGTAAACTTCCAGAGAAGCCAAACAAAACAAGGGAATGAGATTTGATTGCCAAAACCCGTAGAAAAACATACAATTCCCTGGAGAAAACAAAAAGCCAATTAAAAACAAAATAAGGCTGGCAGCTGAGTTGGGAGCGAGCGATCAACAGTACATCATCATTGTCATGTCAGACTCAGGTTTAGTACAGTGGCACTTCTAATTATAATTACTTGAGCTCGGCATTCCGATGTACTAATTTACCGCGTGTCGAAGGCATTTATGGCATGAGTGCATGACTCAGATCTTGCTCGGTGTGGTGTGGACGTCCGGAGAATAGAAATAAACGTTAAAGGCGTCATTTATTGTAATACAACAAAAGGTACAGACAATTTCAAATGTTAGAATGTTTTTAGATTTGAAAATTGTTTTGACTTTTCAAGTAAAAGTAAAAGCATAAGAGTACCTAATAAACTCATAACTACCTGAGAGTACCTAACCAATACAATAACAAAAGTACAGTGTGCTAGGACTATGTCCAGCAGTGGGCTAATATAGGCTGATGACGATGATGAAATAAGGGACATGTACACTAACATAGAAAACAGCCCGGAATCTATAAATTACAAAAGTAAAACACATGAAAGGCAGATACTAAACCCAGAACGGAATAATGCTTTAAGTAAATAAATACTAGATATAACATCTGGAATGATAGTGTCTCGTCAAGAATTTCCTCATGCGCGTACTTACTTGTACGTGTCTACAGACTCATTTGTATGCCGCATTCAACCGTATGCCGCCGATAGTTCGCTTATGATATTGTTATGACTTACTAGTTGTATTCACCGGAAGTTTAGCCGCTTGTATCATTTACGGCTTATATATAAGGCTTAATTTGTGACGCATTTCCATTCAAAGTATGCTTAATTGTTAGATGCTTAGTGGCGTGCGCTTATGCTTTGTCAGTTGGATGCACTTTATCATCTTCATTGAGTTTAATTTTCTGGATATTATAGCGCGTAAGCCAGTAATGTAATGACACTAGCAAATTTTAAGAACTTTAACCATGTCACAATATAATAAAAATAACGGAAAAAAACAATTACAACTAATTTTGTTTGACTGGGTCGCCCGTTCTATTTTTATTTAAAAGAGGATGCTTCCTTTGTGGTCCCTTTTAAGTTAGTCCAGTTCTGACAATGGAATCCATGACATAATATATAATTGAAGTCGGTTTATAGTTTTTTAAAACAAAATCAATTATTACCAACCTGTGGAATCTATAAGAAGTTTAGTAAGATCTAGCGTAATTTAAAATGCGATCTTTCTATCAGTGGCTACATCAGTGGGATTTTGTAAATTACTATGTTGCGTTTCAAGCTTATCGAGAGCTTAAAATAACAACAATTTCAGCTAACGATTAGCCTCCGCAGTGATTAGCGATTTAACGTGCCATAGGTAGTTCATTAACGATTACGTACGATTAAAAGTCTAGCTTTTTTAGCTGCTAACATAAAGTCACGTAAAGTTTGGTATTTGTGTCAATGTACCTATGGCGTGACTGGGAATGGCCTAGTATTTGTTCAGTAAACAACACTAGCACACCTTTTAATAATGTTAACTGACTAATAAACCTTCGTAGTGTTCAAATATGCATAGGGTCTGGATAAACATAAATATGTTAACAATGAGGGATATATATTGCTAGTGATTTAAAAGCAGGATTGATTTTAAAGGTTTCTTTTAACAAATTTATATTTGAGTATGAATAAGTACAATAATACGTTTTTTGCTGAAAACAACAGAAATCCAAGTACTGGCTTTTGCTTAACCAGATGTTAGAAAGGGAATAATGACAATTATCATCCATGGCTTCGAGCCAAGATGAAACATCTGGACCGAAAATGGAAGTAATTCTAGTAAACAGGTCTCCATCAAAATTCCTAGCACGGCAATAATTAGATTTAGGATTTCAGTGAAACTGGTATGGTAATCTAACGAAATAACAGGTATTTCGATCACGATTCTACTTGATCAGAATGTATAATGTCTGATAATATTTTGTTTTAAATATCATAGAATAATATTACAGATAAACAAAATTAACTAGGTATTGTTGCCTAAATTTGACTTAATATTAAAACAAAACTGAAACAAATAGTCGGTTAAATAAATAATAAAATATCGTTAATCGTTTTATCCTAATATTATTATTTTATTGTTCAATTAATAAAGTAATACCAGAATAAATAACTAATGGTAATCGATAGTCGCATGAATCATGTAGGTAACTAATACTGCAGCGAGAACGCTTGGTAAACTAAACACTTCCCCCGCAAGCCATCCTAGTAAAAACCGCAAGCTACCAGTACTGTGTGTACACACAAACCGTTGGTTTTATAAATAGAAGATAGGAAGTATTAGGTAGCAACAATGCAGGTGCCTAAAGTGTAGATATCCGGTAAGCGGGGACTAGGGACAATGAATACACTCGACGTGACCGGCCCATGACGGTTATCGGCTTCCGATCTGTTGACCACTCGCCATGACATCTGGATAACACTCTGATACCATACCACCAACCTAATTAATCAAAGGTGGTAAACTACCATTTTGTCCAAGCGGCATACTGAGAAATTCAACTATCCCTTTGAGAGTAATAAACGCAGTCATTTTATTAAAAGATAAAATATAGGTATATCATATTTCTATGAATACTGAAAACGTTATAACCAGTTGAAATAGGTTGGAGGGAGGTTACAGCGGAAGTAGAATAAATAGATACTCAACTCAAGTCAGCGACGCAGCGTGGGATAAATTTGCATTGGATAGCTGCGAGTTGAATTTAAATTTTGTAACAATATCAGCTGAACATAAGGCTTAAAGTTGGGTAGAGTAATAGATTTCTGATTTCCAGTGTCATTTATTAATTTATTGTCTGTGTTGTATCCATAAACGCAAGTATTTAACAGACATAATGCCTATTAATAGTGTTTACACGCCTATAAAACAAGTACTATCATTAAACACTGTTCAGAATACAAATGTAGTCTGATGGCTAACTACAACCTTTGTATAAACACAATGGAATTTACGCATCATTTTGCACCATGCAAATAACGAGCCTTACAGTACTCGATTGTTATAACGCCATGGCTGCCTTCTGTTAACACTCAATAGAGCTAAATCTGTACAAACCATTACCACAAACAACCTTCCAAGTTCTGGCCGACAAGATTGGAACTGAGACCTATAATTCAAAAATCCCCAATAAATACTGAACTTAAAACTTAAAAAATATGTCGTAGTAGTTTTTGTACTATATTCGTTGAGTTGTTTATATGTATGCGCATGCTGCGGTCGCCTTTAAATTGGGAGCACTAGACCCAAAACCCTTATTACGTTACTACTACTTACGGTATCTCTAGTTGATAGTCCTAAAAATGAAAAAATTATAGGGGCCCTTTAAATTTGCAAATGAAAGTGAATTTGCCAACGTGCCATTACAGTAGCATTGTCCTAGCACATTGCTAGGCTCATTAGTCACCCTAAACGAAGCTTGCTTGTCATGTTTCGGAGGCATCCGCTGTAATTGTCCAGCAGGAAGTGAGCTTGCATTCCTCAGATGGCTGCGCGTCCATCGAGTGAATAATTGAGCTGTCATCAACAGCTGGAGCAGATATTATAATGCAGATAAGGAAAAAAGAAGTCTGTTCCGATGGTGAACTGGAGCAGGGAAATTTAATTGAGTTGAAGGCGGTATCAATAGATTGTGTAGAAGGCAGTATGATTAAAAGAGATAGGTATCAGAGTGTTTATTTATTTAGGAACAATATTAACATCAACAGTCGCTATAATACTGACTAACAGATTAAGTACAATAAGGAGCGTATTGAGGGTATTAAAAAGGCGAAAAATTATTTAGGCGACGTTAATACACAACTTGGTAAAATTATCTAAATAAAATATATTGTAAGTTTTATTAATAATTTTGCAACGATAAGAGGAACTAGTTCTATTCCTGATTCGCAAACGAAACAACAAATTCCGACATTCCTACACATTTACGATAGCTCCGTGGCAGAAACCTACTGTGAATGGAATCCTGAAATTACTCAACGCACATAAAAATCTGTAGCGTGCGTGTGGTCCAATTTTTATAAACATTTAGGTATGTAGTTTGTACGCATTGTTATCGAGTATCAATTTAATATGCTGTAGATATTCGTGTAACGTAGTAGGATGCTTCGTTAATCTACTCTGTTCGGTAGCTGATTTTTCAAGTGCGTTATCCTCTTCAAATAGTGTAGGCGTACACGTATTACGCACGACGACGGCTCGATACGGTTTTCAACACACAATTAGCTTGTTTGTATTAGAAAATGATGACTTTATATTGGGTAAGAGAGTCTGGATTACTTTTATCTAGAATTTGCAAAGTTCATCCGTGGCTGCAGATATGGAAGATAACATTTCTACTAGGCTTCGTTCCCTTTGATGCTAATGATTATTTGCTTCCAATCTTTCCCTTACATTGTCGATAAAATTGATTGCAAAGTTCTTATGCGTCCGATATTGGCAATACCATTTAAACTGCGTTATAAATCTGCAATAATTACTGCCTGCAATGCATAATCATTACAAAAGTGCCTTAGCAGTCTTAGCACTGAATTGTGTGCATTCATCCGAGCCGGGCGTAATGCGAAGAATAATGCGAAGCCGGTGCACTTGTACTAGTCTATATTTACAAAACCAGACGAGAATTACGCGGTGGATTATGCTTCGAATACGCTACAGTTGCACAAGCCACAAACAATATTGATGATGGCCCTTCTTTGCGAATACCTCTGTAGACAGAGGTAGGTCCGGTCTTCTTCTATTATCTGAACAAAAAGCTTATGGTCGTGACTTTGGTCGTATTTCTCATTTCAATTTCGAGCTCTTTGTATTGTAATCTTTTATGCGAGTAATAGTATCGAGCACAATCTACGCCGGCCGACATGAGTTATTTCGTAATATGCAATCATTATAAAGTATTATGCCGATAAGTAACGGATATGGAGGTACTTTAATGTAGTTGTTCTTTTTGAAATCTGCAAAAAAATACAATTCCGAAATCACGTGAGAGATAAGTTTACAGAATGGTAGAGAATTTAACATGTTTTCTTTATGATTCGTTTCAGAAATAAAAGAAATAATAGGTAACATAACTGGAGTGGAGGCTGATAGATGTAGTTTTTGGCTGGAGTTTCACATGTGTATCAAGACCAGTTTTTTAAATAGGCACATTAGGTGAAATAAAGATTAGCATCAAACTTGAAAGAAGCGCGTTGATGTCTTATCTATGAGGGATAGCGGCCAATTCACGAAGTTCCTCGAAAACGATAACATACAGTGAGCACGGGCCTTCTAAACTATACTCTTTTATCTTGCCACGTTCCTCTATCGAACCCCCGATAAAGAAAACAAATAACTAAATAATCTCTCAAATATTTACTCCGTCCAATCGTCCGAACGTCTTGAAATAATCGAATTCCAAAGAAATCCGAATATTTCAATACATGACAAACATTCTTTACGCTTTCTTGCAAAGTAAATTATGAACTGGTCTGTTTCACACACAGAAAACATAATAAAAGGACAATTTAAAATGTATTAACTTTAACAGTTTTCACTTTCAATTAAATGAAAGAAAATGATTCAAAAGCAAGACGTAGCACAATGTAATTTTAACAAAGCATTAATTTGAAAATCAATGTTTCCGACAATAATGGACGACCCTCGTGATATTAACAGATGCGGGCAGGAAAAAAACTCATATGGGAACGAAGTCATAATAAACGGAATATTGTAACAGAATTTTGGGTGACTCGGAGGAAAAAAAGGTGTCGGAACTATCGGTCGCTGTCGGAACAGGGATTGAGGGTTTCTCTGGCCAGCTAAATATAGAAGCAACGACTTGCCTACCAGAATTTGTACTTTACACGCATGGCGTTTGTTTTCTACTCGTATTTGTAGCCTTAGCAACTGGACGAGATTATCTAGCTTTATTTTATACCCAAAGTTCTTTTATGCTTTGCAAAGCTCTAGGTATGTTATATAATGTTTAAGTTGTATGATTTAGTAAATTTAGGTAGTAAATAAGACATGTGTTAAGTTTGCAATGAAGAATCTAATGCTTTGATGTGATGATAGCAGTTTCAGAAAATGGCGTCAAGGACAGGACAAGGTGGAGGAAAACACAAAGGCTGACCCTAATACCACGTGTGCTAATTGGTCAAGAATAGACAGACATACTTAACCGAGCAGGATTTACTCATTTTTACAACAAAGTCGGGAACAAACGAAGATACTAATTCTGAAAATTACACGAGTGGGATATCGCAGCGTACAATGCATCATAAATCAACCTGCTAGTCTTGACATTGTGAGAAGGCGGAAAAACACAACATGTATTTGATGTAAAAAATATTCTAAAATATTCATTCGATCCGGCTAAACAAGGGTCTAAATAATTCATAACTCAATTGCAGACCCAGACAATCTTACTTGCTAAACTTTAGCCTCGTTCTTTGAACATTTCAAGCCTGTGGGAGTTAAACCAGTCAATAATGGTATAGAAACCTAGAACCCACAAAAGCTTAGGTTTTTATTCTTAAAAATTACCTACTTAAAAAGTTCAAGGCATATCGCTGGCGTGCTAATAATACCAACACACTTAACAGTGGTCGAATAACAGAAGCTTGAATCGAAACGGAAGTCAACGCTATCAGATATGAACATTTACATTCCGATCATATTTCCAAACTAAACCCTCCAGATTGTAATACTGAGAGGAAAGAAATACCAACACATGCTTTTATTCATTTATCGGAGAGCATGGTTAATGGGAGCTATAAAAAAACAAGCAATGGCGTCGAAAGACGTAGGGCTTGCGGGGTTGCGGGTGGGTGCGGGCAGGGGACGCGCCGTATTGATCCGGTGCCGCACCCCGCGCCCCGCAGACATTACACTCCAACCCTTACTCGTCAGGGCGCGACCCCCTCTCACCCGCGCGCCATCCGACAACGCCAACCACACCCCTTCTAGAACGACTCACGGGATTTTCCAATTCAATTTACTTCGCAATCGTCGATACCTAGGTACTGTAGTTATAGTCACCTGTCAACTGGGGAATCTACAGCTATAATCAAATGTCCCTCCAACTGCTGCAGCAAAAAACTTGTCACCCAAAAAAGAATTACTAATGCCCTCGATTACAACGATCTGTTTCCAGAAATGTAAATCGTCGGGAGAAGTTTTATTACTTGTTACGAACATTTTATTTGTCAAAAAAGATTTAAGAGACCACGACATGTTTACTTCCATATACAGTAGCGGGTGATTCGATTATGGTCACAATAAAAGAAGGAGCATTTTCGTAAGTTCGTTGACTTTGAACAATGTGCCCTCGGGTGGCAACGGCGGCGGCGCGCCCCGGTCCCATCTGCTAAACGACTCAGGACTCTATAAAGACTGCCAAGCCTCTCCTGTCTGACATTGCAGCGACTTCGTATCGTATCGAAACGCGAATCGAAAAGAAAGTAATCTACATAATTCGACAATAACCTGTTGGCAACACACTCCAATTCAATGCAGAAGGCAGATAAGCCGTACAATATTTACGCACTTGTGGCACTTACGATCCGATAATGTGTAAGTAATGTGTTCATAACATGTTCAGAAAGATTATCTTTGTTACAAATACAATAAACACTGTGTTGTTGATGCCAAAATTCCAGAGCTTTAAAAGATCGGTGAGAATTTCTTTCAAAACTTAACACATGTGCATGCTAATGAGTAAAATAAACAGCAATGACATTGAGCGCACATCTGTCGGGACTCCAGGAGTAGGTAGACATACCGACAAAGGTCAATATTTTCCCTAAACGATGAGAAGCCACGTGCACGCCCCAAATAAAAATGATGCGAATAATGTAGAACTCATTTCAACAATTGGTTCCAATGATTCATTGATAGCCTAACTTGGTTGACTCACAGTGCAGAAGTACGGGATTTGCGTCAAAAATAATTTTGTGACGCACCGCTTAAGCACATACAATACACATTTACTTACATAGGTACCAATGTTCTGGTTTTCATTAATTAGTTTGTTTATATTGATTTTACGGAATGCCGGGAACATAATTCACAATGTAATAAATAAACGTTCAAATTGTTGTGATGATGGCCTGGTCCAGAAGGTATATATAAAGTATTATGTAGTGGGTAAGTAGTAAGGGACTGCCGTCTGCTGCATGATTGATGGCTCGTACCCACAGGTCATGCCAACGACGATAAGATGTTATTACAAAAAATAATCTGGATACGGTATGCACGACATTGTTATAAAGAAACTAAGAAGAAATATGTTCTTACATACAATTAATTTTATAACTATATAGAGCGAGATTCAAGATAGAAAAAGACGCATAGTTTTGTATAATAGGAAACAATGACGTTGGCACTACAATAGTCATACCTAATAATTATTTTAACGTAAATACTTTGAGGAAACTGGGAGTGCTAGACAATATTAACAGCGGTAGCGTCAGCGTCTGATAAAATACAGAGCTAATAACCTACAACAAATGATTATTGTAAAAGATGAAGAACACCGTTAGTAAGCTCGAGGTCGGGTAATAAAGCTACCCCATGCTGCGAGCGAGCTACACTTCAGCAATACTAGCCTTCGCCACCCACTCACACCGACACATAAACAGCGAGTTATACCAATCGAGTTAACTCAAGAAAATAACTTTCTAGTGACTCATAGGAAGAGAGCTATCTCGCGCAGACGCTCTCAATAAGGAAGAGGGTAATAAACAAATTCATCTCTCCCATCTTATGCGGCTTCGGCCCATTAAAATGCACAATACTGCATTATACCATAGACGGTCTCTGCAGAGGGGCAGCCGCTATTTTTAGGCATTAAATTGATACACCAACAAAGGAGAGGATGCGAGCAATTAACACACACTTTCGATACAAAAAGCTCCACGATTGCGCTTGAAGTGAATCCTTGATACCTACCTACATCACCCATGACCCCGCGTACATCTGCCTAACTTGATGTATCACAGACGCTTCAAACCCATACGCAACAAAAAATAAAGGTCCATCTTTCCCCGTCATCTCCACATACAATTAAGTACTCGGAATGAAAAAGAAAGCCACTTATCCAAGGCGTGAGTATAGCCATTGTTCTTGGAACTCTTCTGGCTTGACCTAATTGAATATAATGGGGCGTTATTCAGTGGATTTCATTCTCGAGTCTTACGAAAGCATATTAGCCGAATCGGGACCACGAGATGATCTGTTGGATATCAAGGTATCAACATTATGTAATGTGTAACATGGATTTAACTAAATTGTAACAATGTAACGTATCATTATTTTAATAGGGCTATCAAATATGTTACAAAAAGATCGTTATTTCGTTTCGTCAATGCCCGATTGTTTTGTCGTTAATTTGTAATGTTTCTTTTACTTTTCATTGTTGCATGACAGTGCCTACACATCCTATATAGCCATAAATTATTTTGTAACATTACATTTTTTGTGTATTGTTCATTTACTTTTATCTTTACCCTTGGATACATCTTCAATGCGCCATAAATTATTGTCTACACTGGCATGGATCATTCGAGTGTCTTGCTCAGAAACCAGGGTATCATTTCCAACAGCCAATAGTTAAGTTTCATAACAGGTACCAGCTACACGAGTTACATAATGACTATTTAATTGTAGGTCAACAGCCTCGTAGTATCTAGCTCCAGTTCGAGTTCAGAGCGTTTTCACGGCTGTGTGTTGTTGTAATGTAAGATATCAGTAGCATCGTTCACACCTTGTTAACTGCTTTCATCCATATTGTTTCAGATAATTGTTGAAAGATCGGTTTTGGAATTTGTGTTACAATTTTGAAGGAGCAGCTTTTTTAAACTTGAGAACTTTAAGATCACGGCCTATTAGTAGGTATAGCAGCACCTACTGTTGCTTATCTCTATGGGTGTAGTGTACGCTTCCTTGTTTTTTCATCATGGCGATATTTTTTCCCGTTTAGATAAGTATTTATATACATTGTATTTTATTCTATTTGGATTAAAGGGATTCTACGCTTGATCTTTGTCCATTCTTTGCAGAAATACAAGGAATTCGTCCCCATGGCCCTTTGGCTCACCACCATAAGTACAGTAAGGCTCGGCTCGGACTCGGGCCCGAGCCCCGTGTGGGCGGAACTCACACGTTTTTGCTATGCTAGAGAGCAAACCCGTTGCTTCATACCGGTCCAGAGACCACTTCATATTTCGCAGCAGATGGCGTATGTCGCGGTCATTTACATAGTAAGTCGACGATAAGCGAGCTATATTTAGCGCGGTGCGCTTTGCGATGCGATGCGATTTGCACCTAGCATCCCTGAATGACCTACGACTTTATTCCTGGGGCTTAGGATCCCACAGTTCTAGATTAGCAAATTGAAGAGCCGCAAGGGCTGATCGAGCTAGTATGGGAGCGAGGCGACCCTACAGGATGTCTTCATTCAAAGCTTTTAACGACCCATTCATGGTCAAGAACAGCTTATCAAGTTAATCCATTCCCAGACAATAATGGGCACTTTCCATCACAGTAATGCAACGTAACAAATCTTAAACAATAAAAGTGGGTGTTTTGTTAATCTTTAACAAAGTGGAGTTGACGTTAACAAGAAAAGTGGCGGATAAGTCATACGTATCCCGCGCTGCATTATCTGAGGCAGTGGAGCGATAAAAACGAACAAAGAACAATGTCAGTAGGCTCAACTCAACTCCCTTTCGCACGAACTCGACTCGCCGTCTTCGTATGACAAAATATCATTAATCGAAGCAGCTCTGCGCCCGCGCCGCTTCGCTGCGCTTGCGTGCACGGGCGCATACTCCGCTTCACGATCGAAAACGTATTTACATACAAGTTTAGCTACTGCATAAGCAATCCTTTGGCGAAATCGTCGAAGAAACGCGACAATGGAACACGTTATAGGCAGCAAGAAATGACCGAGTGACGATCGAAGAAATTCACGTCGATTGTTGGGCGCTCGGTGGGTGCGCGAAACTGCGTGTGGAATCAACTTTCGGCCTACGGGTGGCAGATTGCACGGCTCACATCTCCAGCAGATGGTAATGAGGCGGACGAAACGCCGCCGCCGCCGCCGCCGCCCCGGTGGGCCCTTCCCTCCGCAAACGTGTGCATAAATACACCCCGCCGACATCTTACACCGTATTGGGCGTGTTAATTAAATCTGGACGAATCAGACCACTAAAACACTTTCGGTGGGTAATTCAGAAATGCTGAAAAATGGCTCTATAGATCTATTGTTGGCTGCAAACGATCACCTTAATTTAAACGTAAAATATAATTTTTAAGACCATTTACAAGAAGGTAGTTCAAAATTGTACTCACCAGGCTTTCACGCGGATGAGAACCTCGCCCTCGCCGACGCTGGGCTCTGGTTTCTTCAGGATCTTCACAGTCTTGAGGCCTCCGAAGCCGGTCAGCACGACGGCGCGCATCTCCTTGGGCGGAGGGACCTCCTCTTTTTTCTCCTCAACGGCTTTCTCCGGTGCCTCTTCTTGAGGAGTCTCGGAGGTTCCATTCTCGGTCGGGGTAGGGGTCTTCTCGGGCGCTGCGGCCGCGGGGGTCTCGGTGCTTTCCGTCATGTCTGCTGAGTATAGTTGTACCGTGCGGTGCAGTGAACGGACGCGGTGCGAATGCGCGTGAGAAACCGGCCGGCAGACGCGTCGCGGAACGAATGAGTCGAGGGAAGCGAAACGCGCGCACCGAGGGTGCCGCTCGCCCAGGGTGGGGCGCGGGGGCTTCGAGGGGCGAGGGGAGCACACGCGCCGAACAGGTGGCCACCGCGCCGGCCGGTTTCCCCCCTCGACCCTCGGAGCCTGGATTAACTTTATTGCAACGTCGATAACGAATAACTGAGGTACCTACCTTCCTAACACTAAAGCATACTGGACACACTAAGGCTCTAAAAATTCGCACCTCGAAACCTAAGCCGCGCGGCTTTCCGAGTTTAGTACGTGACTTGGCAACGGCGGCGATCGATATCGCCGGGCGCTATACTCGTTACATACTCCTCGTTGAACCGACCTATACCACCTAGATAGATATAGATACTGTCTGCATCCGAGGCGTAGTTACCTACCTCCTGCGTCTAGAATGTATGGAATGAATGCGGTGGGCTCCCTAAGTGGACGTCTCCAGAACGAATTAATGTTACCCTCCTTACACATTACTTAGCTAACCGCAACCTGTTGATGCTGGGCAAAAAACGATGATTATTATCCGACGAGACTGAACAGCGCCCGGGGCTTGATTCCCGGGATCTTAAATTATATTATGTTTTTTTTTTACTTCTAGACAAACGCCCTTTACAAAGTTTTAACGATCAGCAAATATTGATTGCAATGGGTGTCGGTATATTAACGGCGTGGTCTGAGAATTTTTTTTATTTGGGAAATTGTTTTTTTCCAAATCTATTATCTACGTTTCAATTGTCATGTACCAAACCTCATCCATTCTTCTTATCCAATCCATACTGAAAAAGGAATATTCTTCTTAATATATAAAAAATCGTTAATTTTGCATTTGCTATATCAATCAAAATCTTAAGCCTTTTCCACTCCTTTCCTATAACAATATGCAACTATAACTGATATGGAAATTGGATCAACTTTCGCTTTTCCTGCCCACATTTAAAATTTAAAATTCAAGATTTCCAGTTTTATTTATTTATGAACAAATACATAATGTAAGTAGGTAGTTATAATACAGTGGAACACTGGAAAGCGCATAAGTTAAAAACTGTGTTGCACCTCCCAGTGCCCAAATTCAGGATACGGCTGAAGCCAAACAGAAAGCTTGGTTTAATATTGGTTTAAGATCACTAAAAATTTTGTTTTTTATTTCACAAATTAGGTGCGAGTAAGTAAATCTTTATGACATTTTCTGTTTGGCGAAATCGGGTCCAAGAGATCTGACGTTCACATAAATTAATATTGTTAACTTAAACTATTTATTACTCAACAGAATAAAAAAGAAAATAAAGTAAAATCAAATGTAAGCTCTCTGTTTCTTGTAAGTATTAAGTATGTACTGTGTAATTTAACTGTTCGTTTACTATAAGCACAGATTACCCCCAATTGGGGGATTGGGGGTAATCTGTGACTATAAGAGGTTGGTCAAAAATCTTTAAGACTTTGTATTATTATAAACTAGTTAAAATTTACTTTAGAGACTGAGCGATAAACCGAAATGTGGTTTATGTCAGCTTTAAATAAAATGAGATAGTAATGTGTGGTAATGTGTGGTAATGTTAAGCTTAAATAAGGGGGAAAAAAAGTTAGCTAACAAAGCTAAATTTAAACCTTATATTTTAAATGTACCTACCTCGTACTTATCTTGCTGTGCTCTAGCCGGGTCCATATTTCGGGCTGATTAACTTTAATAACTTAAAATACAATATGGTCGCAAAAAATATAAAATAAATATAGTTCTTTCTCTTTCAATTGTTAATCTCTTATATTAATGTTCTGGTTGGTAACTTTATTTCATTAATTTATTGTGTAAATTTGTGCTGCCATTTGTTGTGTAATTAATTAATTATTTTACCCATCGATCAAAGTTTTCGCCGGCCCGAAATAGGTACCCGTACGTAACGTACCCGATCGAAGATTTTACCTAAACGAAATCTACATTATGTTACTCGCCCATATTCATTTTAGCATGGTGTCTCCACTTCGCCGAAGTAATAATTACGTTGACACTTGACATGATTTTATGTACAACTAGCTGCGCCCCGCGGCTTCGCACGCGTTGTTCCTATGGAAACGTTTTGAAAAGGGTTGTGTCTGGGGGTTGTGGTAGATAGTGCTGGCTGTTCCCCAAACAGCCCTTTGTGATTGGTAAGTAGTTGGTTGGTGGTCAAGGTCACTGGTTATGGTATGGAGGGACTATATTCACAAGACACACGTTATACTAGTGCTAAAGGTGATATTCACAAGACACACGTTATACTAGTGCTAAAGGTGATATTCACAAGACACACGTTATACTAGTGCTAAAGGTGATATTCACAAGACACACGTTATACTAGTGCTAAAGGTGATATTCACAAGACACACGTTATACTAGTGCTAAAGGTGATATTCACAAGACACACGTTATACTAGTGCTAAAGGTGATTTTTATCCCGGGAACTGATTTATGGCATAAAAAGTAGCCTTTGCTTGATTCCGGGATTAGAATTACCTGTGTGCAAAATTTCAGCCAGGTCCGTTCAGTAGTTTTGGCGTGAAGAGGTACCAAACATCCATCCATCCATCCTTCCGTACATCCATACAAACTTTCGCATTTATAATATTAGTGTGATGTGTTGGTGTTCAATAAATAATTAAAGAATTTGAATACCTATAAAATGTTACTTTTCCTTTGTTTGCTTTGTTTTGTTCAGAACGTGGTGATAAAGGGAACTGATTACGCGACCTTCATTCCAGATCAAAATAAAGCCATTAAAATGGCATTACTCTCTGCATTGTTGACATAATTTATGCAATTTGACGACCTCTGTGGCGCAGGGGCGAAGGTCCGCCTGTGACACAGGAAGTTGCGGGTTTGACCCGCCTCGGGACAAATGTTTGTACGATCTGCAGATATTTTTACAACGCATTCTGGATGTTTTCTATAGTTAATAAAAATATATATCTTTGTAGTGCATTGTATTATGCATATCAGTTATCAGCACCCATAACATAAGCTCTGCTTAGCTTTGGGGGCTAGATGATGATGTGTGGATTGTCCAGCATTAATTATTATTATTTTTTGTTCATTATTTATTTGTCACTAGCTTCATCGACTTGCTTCACTTGAATAGTGTTATGGATGTAATGGTTTTAATGAGCTTATTTCACAAAGAGCCTGAGAGCTTTAAATGGATATACCTACAATATTGTCAAAGACCCGACCATATTAATTTGAAATTCAGGCAAAGAAGATAAACCAAACAGATCTCTCTGGATCAAGTCACTTTGCAAACTAAGTATAATAAGATTAATAAGGCCGTAGTGTTTTACTACGCTACTAGCTAATTTGTGATCAAACTACGATTTAAAACAATTTACTTTAACAGCCCTACGTTTGCGTTGGATTGGAGGTGTTGGAATATTTTAATGATGAATGACGTAGATAATTAAAAAAAATTAAACTGTCACTTTTTTATATCTGGGTACAGAGAGGGCCGCCATAATCAGAAGGGAATTTATTAATAAACAAAAAGCCGATATAGGGGACCATTGCAGCACAATTCTGGCAATCGACTCAATTGATATCTACCTACTCTTCATCACCACGTAAACCAATTGAAAATCATAGGGATATCAATTGGATTACATACAAGGCGTGCGGGATTACAGAATCGATTGGAAAAGAAGCTGGATCGATGTCATAAATCACATCAGGACGCAACCACAACATCGTGTGAATGCCACAAACAGAAAACTAACTAAAGGATTTGTATAGATCAATGGGGTTGATGGAAAAATTCATCTCGAATGTAGTCCAACATGAACCTACAACCTATAAGAATATTTTGCAATGTAGTTAACATTTGTACCTAAGAATACATTAATAATATAAGATAGTTTTTGAACTAATTAATAAAACTAGATTTAAATGTAGCGCCCCAACGTGGTATATGTTTGATACTTATAACACCACAAATGAATAAATGACAACGCCAAGCTAGATAAACAACAAGCTGAATAAAGGATTAATTCATATGCATCAACGGATTCGGTTAAACGAATCTATAAAGACAAAGCGTTTGTGTTAGTATTTTGGGGACCACTAGATTAATTAAAAATCTGTTAACACCATCGGCTAAGGAATATTCCTAGAGCTGCTTATTGTGAACCGATGACGAATCTATAGATGAAGTGTTGGTAAATCAAAATAATTATGGTTTCTTGACCACTCTTTGATAGTGTCATTGGAATTCTGACTCAGAAATTCTAAGTAAGCTTTTTATTTGTAACAAAACAGAATACAATCGATCCAAAAACGATAATATTGTTGTCTCCACTAATTTCTACCTTTGTCCTGAGCGGGCCTTCTGTGTGGCGGAAGCCATGTTGTGCCATGGCTACTGACTTCATAGCCTTTCTGGACAGTAAGACGAATTTGAAACAGATTAATGATTTATCACGGCATGTTAGTTTGGTTGGCGTGTTGGGGAAGGCAAGGGCATGAGGCGAAATATGAGGGGTCTGATTGAAACTGTAATGTTGTAGATTGGCTTCTGAGTTCTGACCAGGGTTAAGTTGAGTTGGCTTTAAGAAAATAAAAAAAAATAAAAAAATATTAAACTGCTACTTCAATATCAGATATTTCCTTTTAACTATAAAGATATTCGTAATTATTATAAGATTCAATACAATAATAAGAAAACCCCAAAAAAGTCGTTTATTTACAGCCCCTTGCGGAAAAATAGTAGCAAATTTAATATTTTTTCAAAACTTTTTCAAAAATACTAACTTTTTTGGTAAAATATTGATAAGATATTGGTTATATTTCGTGATTCGTTTCAATACTTTGAATAGATTCGTTTGAAAGAAATATATACCTAACGGTGAAGACCGTACTGAGCAATTTACCACGAAAAATTAATAAAAAACTTTACCACGGAACGCCCTTAAGTTTAATATAAAGGGATATACACCAATCCCTCGGGAATAAACATTTTATGGGACCACACTGGGATCACCATATAAGCAACTGCAAAGAATCATCAAATTCGGTCCATGTGACGGAGAAATCACACTCATATTATAAATGCGAAAGTTTGGATTTAGATTTATATGGATAGATGTTTGTTACCTCTTCACGCCAAAACGACTGAATCGATCGGGTTGAAATTGCATAGATGTAGCTAGCCTTGAATCAAACATAGGCTACTTTTTAACCCACAAATCAGTTCCCGTGGGATATAAATACCCTTTTAACTTGTCCATAGAAATAACTCGTGCGAAGCCGCAGGCAGAAGTAATCTGTACTAATAATTATAAAGAGAAATTATTTGGTTGTTTGTTTTTTGTTTGTAATGAAAAAGCTCTGAAACTACAGGACCGATTTAAATTAAATTATTTTATCAATAAAAAGCTTACTTTTCAGGCAATGACATAGGTTATATTTTATACCGGAATTCCTCTACGGAACGAGAACTACGCGGGTGAAACCATGAGTCGCTGCTAGTCGTACATAAAGAAACATACATAAGCCGACATAGAACCTCCTCTTTTTTCAAAGAAGTTGCTTTTAACTTCTTTGAAAAAAGAGGTGCTATGCCGCTTTTGGCAGTGCCGCGCGGTCTTAGAGTTTATAGTATTTATTAAACTCGATGCGCGCGGTACTCACTCTTATAGAGACGTCAAACTACGAGTACAATCCTATTGTACGAGAAAACAATAGATTAAATACTTTAAAAAGTACAGATTAAAATATTGCCTGGAAGTGGTTAACAATTGGCAAATCCATGTCTTCGTGCCTTTACATTTTTCGCAGAAAACATCATTTCATTTTAGGAAGTTCAAATTTGTAATTTTGGTCCAACTATTTTTAACAGTAAGGAAAGATGTTTTTTAGTAAGTGGAATGTTAAACCATTTAACTTATGCGTTTTTGAACTTACCTGTGCATCACCCCATATAAAATCACCATGGGGTTCATTTTAAAGTTTAAATGTTTGTTACGTCTTTACGCCAAAACGACTGAACGGATCGGGCTGAAATTTTGCACACATGTACCTAATTCTTATCCTGGAATCAAACTTAGGATACTTTATATCCCATAAATCAGTTCCCGTGCGATAGAAATCACCTTTTAACGTTTCCATAGGAACAACGCGTGCGAAGCCGCGGGGCGCAGCTAGTATGTATATATTTATTTATTTATAAACAATAATCATTTCAGTGGTCAAATTAAAAACGCCATTTAAAAAATAACAACTATTTATTTACACTCTACAGTACTTATTTCACTTATATCTTCTTGTTCTGCGATTCTATTTCGTCTTGCCTATGTTCGAAGAAGTCATTTTCGAAATCATCATAATCATCAATGTAATCATCATCTACGATATCGTCATCAGGGATTTTATCATTCATTTCCAATTGCCAGTTCTCGTCGACCTTTCTCATTTCTTTGTGGATTTTGTTTTGAAGAATCTGTGAAATAATAAATTAATTAATAATGCTGGACAATCCACTCAGCATCGTCTAGCCCCAATCTAAGGGAGAGCCTGTGTTATGGGTACCTTACCTATACCTAACCTATTAGATGACTGACATACTTAATTACCCTCAGATTTTAAATAAAATAAAACTGTTCTGTTAATGTAATTTTATTTGTAGATAAATGTATTTATTAACAATATCCATTATCACTAAAATACCTACTGCATTGCACTGTAATGTATTCATTAATCAACTAGTATTCGCTACTACGCATTGCAAAAATATCTGTCACAAAGACAAAGGTTTGTGTAAACAATGAAAATATTGGCTTATTGTAGACCATGAGTAATCCATTTCTATTCATAAAACCATTAAAATTCAATAGTCAGGTATTCGTCATGTAAATTCAAGTTATCTGGGCTATTGTTCAGAGTAACGATATTGTTGGCGTATTATTTTTTAACCCACTTCAAAAAAGCAGTAGGTTCTATGTACGACTGTATACCTACAACCTACATAATAATAATGTAAAAAATATTTTTTGTCGATATTTGTATTTATGGACAGATTTTGTTTATTCTTTCGCTATTGTATATGGGCAGAGCATAGGCGACATATATTTACGTCCAATGGTATATTTATAGAAATAAATGTTTTGGGAATTTCAAAATATTCTCATCATCAGACCATAAACATAGCAGAGAAAAAAATGCGATAAACAATTTTTTTTATTTTGATTTATGAATATCTCTGCCGATGGTGATTTTCGTAATGTAATTTGAGCATATCTCATTACCTCACTAGATTATGGGCCTATTATTATGAAATTTTACACAAAGATGCATATTATTGATCCACAGCTGAACGTAGTAGGCCTCCCCTAATAAGCGCCATAATTTGCCATAGCCCCTGACTTCGAGCTTGCTGCATCTGAAAAAATATCTTCTCGCCCCATCTTCCCAAAAACCTTACCTTCCGCTTCTGCAAAAAGTCTGCCAACTCCTTCTTCTGATCGCCAACGCTCACGTCAGATTTGACACCGGACGTCCGGTAAGAGATGACAGAATCATCGGTGCTCTCTATTTTTCTCCATGCGTCGCGGCTTTTCTTCCTCGCCGCTAGCAATCTGTTCAAAATCCTCTCGTGGTCTAGGCCATACACGTTGTGGGTCATTTCTGGTAATGGTTCTTCTACGAGAGGCGTTTGTTCTTCTATTTGCTTGATTTTTGCCTAAAAAGCGATTTAATTTGACTTTTTAGGACAAAAAATAACAATAAACCGGACAATAGCGAATCGGGATTGCGCACCGAGGGTTCTGCACAAAAATTAAATGAAATAGTTTATTATGTTGAAAATATTCACATGTTAAGACAATATATTTAAAACGTATGGACTCTTGCTTGACCGTATATTTTCTAACCTTCATTTCCGCAGAGATTTTGGTGTTTAAAGAAAACTCTGTCTTGAGAAGGTGTCCCATATCAGTAGGAGTGTAGTCTTCTCCATAATCAGCTATATGTAGTCTTCTGTCGAGGTCAACTATTTTTGCCTCTTGGTGATCTGGGGAAAATAATTTTGGAGATTTTGATGCTTGTATTATTGTAAGAAATATATTGTTTGTGTACTACAGCACAAGTAGCGCCATCTATTGCTAAGTAGCAAATGGTGCAGTTGCCACAACACAACAACACTGAACCAATTTGGCATACAGCGCCATCTAGCGGTGAGTAGCATTACTATGCATTACCTAACTTCAGTCGAACTACATAACTTCCACTTTATCACACATTGATTCTCCTTCAGGGTTTACCTTTGACGAAATCAATGTATGGAACCTCTCCCATCACCCTCAAGGTAGACAGCTCGTGCCTTAGTGCTCCAGCTATGCTCCTCAACATAGTTTCAGTCTCTTCATCAGAGCTATCACCTTTGCACACCCAGAACACTAAGACTTTTTGTAGATCTGGAGTTATTTTCACCTGAAACAGGACATAGGCTTAGGTTTAAATTGGGTGTTCGTTTTGTGTTGGCCCAAGTTTTTTGTTTCTGCATTTAACAACAAATTAAATTAATTTTCCACAAATCATAATACTTTTTCTAACAGGCGTTATTGGAACATTCTCTTCTCTCTTAAATTCCCATTTAAGAGATTTTGTGCTATAAATCAAAACAAATGCTCTCAAGGTAAAAGATAGATATAGATGAAATTCAATTAAGTTACCCAACTTTGTGACAACAAACATTTATGAACAATTGAATGTTCACTTTATAAATTGGATGAGCTAGCAGTTGTATTTACATACAACTACTAGCTACTAGAAAACCTTTTGATTATCATTTGTTAGTTGTAGAGAAAATTTGGTACTAAAGGAGAGTACATTTAATAGAAAAAAATGTGCCTATTTATATTACCTTGGAGACTTCAATCCCCCTGCCCACAACATCCATTGAGACTGTGCCAGTTGACATCAAGTCAGTGATGTTTTTCATGAACATTTTGTTCAGCATTGAAGATCTTCTTGTGGCTCGCTTTCCTGGCTCATTAATTGTTTTAGTTAGGCTTTTCACACTAGGCATTACATCGCTTTCTACTTGAGTGGGATGCCATTGCCTGAGGACAGATTAAGAGGTATGTATAAAGACAGAGATCTTACAATCCACCCAAACATAACCTAAATTTCATTTTTCAAAATGATTAGGACAGATGTAACTTACCGTTTAGCCTTCGGGCTTATCATCTTATTGAGTTTCATTCCAAGCTTCTTCATGCTATAAACTGTGGAAGAAACATGATAGAGACGACGAAAGGATATCATTTTGAAAATGGTAGTTTGCTAAGAACTCAAATAGAATGTTTGTTTAGTGATTCGCATGATAGAGAGATGAGGGTATTTAGTTCGTTGTACAAAGGATCGTTTCGTTTACAGGTATAATGAATGATAGATAATGTGAAATTTTGAATCACAGAACGCAGAATTCGAAAAGGTTTTGTTTACATTTTTTAAGCTATATCATCGTGCGAGAGAAATTGTTTTGGTCTATTTGTCTGTTCTAATAATATGCCTGAAGTTCATCCACATTGAATCTGCGCGTAACCGGATTGCTTCCGGAGAGTGCGAGAGGCTGTCACTGGCCAGCTGAAATTTCAACCATAGACAAAGAAAAACGCGTGGGAGGAGCACCGCTGTTCCCGCCACAATTTGTCAAAGTTGTCAAAATCGAGAGGCAACCTTTGAGGCAACTTTGGGCTGCGAAATTGTTTATTTTCGTGTTTTACAATAGTTTTAGGAATTAAGTGGTCAATCTATCAACTATAAATATGTCTAGTGCAGAGGAAAGCGAGGAGCGCTGGATGGCAGAGATGGATAATATATGTTCAAACCTGAATATGGACCCTGCTGCTGCAGAGAAATCGAAGGAATCATTTTTAGAAATAAAACGAAATTTTACCCTTGATGTGAGTTCTGTGCCTCTGTAACTGTGATAATGAGTTCATAATCAATCTATGGTTATGCCATATTCATGAGAACTTCTTAGAACCTTGTTCTCTTTGTTCGTCAGAAAGATAAGGTTCTGTCCTGATTGATGATTCCAGGGTGATGTTCTGCACTGGATGGCGTGTGCTCTTTACGTGGCTTGCAGGACCTCTGTCACCCCCACAGTCCAATCAGGGAAATCTGTTGAAGGCAACTGTGTCAGCCTTACAAAGCTTCTTAGATTATGCAACATCAGGTAAACGAACATTCTAACCACAACAACAAAGTGACAAGAAAGAACTATGAGGACTTTGAATTTATTCATCAATATGTTATCTGGATGCAACAATCAATCATAACCCATGTGTTTTATTTCAGCCTCATACAATTTTTCACCAAAATAAAAAATTGGATAGACATGACATCAATGTCAACAGACTTCAAAGACAGGATATCACGTCTGGAGCATAAGTTTGCAGTATCAACAGTTTTGTACAGAAAATTCCAACCCATCTTCCAGGAAATATTCCAAGGACTTAAATCTAATGAGCCTCTAAAAATGTCTACAACTAAAACAAGAAGACCAAAGTAAGTGTATCAGATATCTACTTAATATTGGCTATATTAAGCCTTGTACAGGCTAGGCTTCATATTCTAAGTACCTGAATAGAATAACAGGCATAAGGTAGCTGGAAAGCTTAATTTATGAGATTCAACCTACATACCGAAGTCATTAGCCTTATTCTAAGTAGTCATAACTTTTAGTTCATGATCATCATCCACAGCCATCATAACAAGTCCACTGATATGCACCATATTATTAGTTTGTTTAGTGACATGTAACCTCAATTACAAATACATGGCATGGCCTGCAACTATAAACATTGGAGAATACAACAATTTAAATATTTCTTTGCATCAAACATGGTATAAAGACAGTGGAGGCCTTTATCCTACAATGGGACAGAGTTGGTAAACCAACTCTGAACTTGAAAATAATGTTTTAATAATCCTTAGAGGTTTTTTATGTAAAAAATGTGTGTGTAAAAATATCTATCTACATAGATAGTTAGATATTTTTTATACCACCCATTACATAAGCTCTGGTTAGCTTGGACATTGATAATGCTGTGTGAATTGTCCAATTTTTATTTATTACGTTCTGAGCACAAATCCTCCAAGTCCACAGCTGAGCATGCCTTCCAAAACAAGGGGGATTTTGTCACAATCACCATGCTGAGCATGCAGATGAGGAGATATAATCACTTTTTGACAAAAAAAATAAGCACTGAAATTTATATGGATCTAATTTCGGGGTATACTTATATTTTTTTTATTAAACCATTTTTTTTATTGGAAACTTCTCATAAAAAAATGGTATAATAAAAAAAATATATGCATTGACTTGAGTTGAGAACCTCCTCTGTTTTTTCGTCGATTGAAAACACACAGACGAAAGTTTATGAAAACTACATATAATTATATTTTTTAGATTGCAGTTATGCACGACAAATGCCCTGTACGAGCTGACATGGTGCCTTTACATCTGTGTGAAGGGAGAATTCCACAACTCGGCTGATGACCTGGTGGATATGTACCATGTGCTGCTCTCCTGCCTGGATTTCGTGTACCTGAATGCATTCATGTCTAGGCGGAAGGATTTGATCAATCCAGAATTCAAAGGTAAATGTAATGCAATACACACACACACAACAGCCTGTGTTTGTCCACAGCTGGACGCAATAATTTTATGTAATCAAAATTTAATTAATTGTAATGCATTACAATACAGCCAAAGTCTTGAGGATTCTTCCAACTGGTATTTCCTATAGATAGTATGCAACAGTCACAATAAAAAAACATGTGCACTGTTTTGCACATAATTTTATTTAGATCTCAGGAAACCTACCTACTAGCTGCGCCCCGCGGTTTCGCACGCGTTGTTCCTATGGAAACTTTTAAAGGTGAGTTCTATCCCACGGGATCTGATTCATGGGATAAAAAGTAGTCTATGTTTGATTCCAGGATTAGAATTACCTATATGCAAAATTTCAGCATGATCTGATAACAAACATCCCTCCAAACTTTCGTGTTTATTATATTGGTGTGATGTGATTATTTGGGTCTATGAAACAGTTGCCAGGAGATGTTATGTGAATTTTCTGGGATTTTTGGTATATCTTTCTCTCTTTTATAACAAAACGAGTCTGTTTGTGGTTCACTGTTGTAGTTAGAACACTAGATAGGTTTGATTAAGCTTTTCTAGTTGCTTTTTGTATGCATATTCTTTGTACCAACAACATATTTTTTGCACTTACACCAATCCAAAAACGTATGCCCTCTTAAGTATTTCTGGTCTTCTCATATTCCTTATTTTATCTATTTCAGGGCTACCAAGTGACTGGCTGAAAGATGACTTTGTATTACCCCAGAAACCTCCCTGCATCATTGCAACACTGTGTGAAATCAAAGATGGACTGACTGTTGAAGCTGCTACTATGAAAGAGTACAGCTTCAAGCCTGTTATTAAATCATTTTTTGATAAAGAGGTAAGAACTACGGTCCAAATGGGATTATTTATCGAATTCCATCATCATCAACCTATATTAGTCCACTGCTGGACAAAAGCTTTGACATTTACAACAAATAAACTAAAAGTGGTAGTGGGCCGGTCATATCTCGCGAAGAACCGACAACTGCTGGGGTAAACAAGTTCTTGATTGGAGACCGCGACTCAGCAAACGTAGTGTAGGACGCCCTCCGGCACGGTAGGATCACGCTCATTGATGGAGGCATATTTCCAGCAGTTGACTAATATAGGCTAATGATGGTGGTGATGATGATGAAATTAATAAATTACAAAATGCTGCGCAATCTAGCATCATAAAGCCTTTATCTAAGCTTGCTTGCTGTAATTTTGCATTATGAAAAAAAGTTAGTGATTTAATTAATATAACCAAAAAAATAGATCTAGACTAGATTAGGCATTACTTCTATTATGTTTCTCGTTTCCTTCTGAAACTACAAACAATGTACCTTGCATTGGGAAGACGTTGCCTTCTGTAACACAGTTTTAAAAACTAAAACGGAAGACAGAGCTACCCAAAACTTTGTTCTTTGTTATTGTGGTTACAAAATAAACATTTTCATTTTCATAACCCTTATTTTAAAATTTCTTTAAGCAATGTTATTCCGTTAGCATGTTTACTTACAGATGTTAAAAGGTGACAAGGAACAATTGGGGATACTGGATATTAAGAATTTTGATGCTAATTTGAAATCATTGAACAATACATACGAAACGTATGTGCTCAGTGTGGGCGAGTTTGACGAAAGAATATTTTTAGGTAAGAAACTCTTTGGTATCAAACTTTTCTCTTTGCAACCAAACTTTTTTATGAAACTATTGATTTGAAATTTAAGTAAATTCTAATGGTGTCACAATTTGTTATGAAAATGGCTAAAAAAGAGCCGAATTTGTATTGTTTGAATCCAATTTTGTCTTGTATTGTGGAATTAGAGAGTATGTTACATAAATCAAATAAATTATTTAAATATTCATTATTTTGTAAAAATTTAATTTAAATTCCTATCTTTTTAGGAGAACATGCAAATGAGACAATTGGTACTAAAAACAAAGTGTCTGGAGATGAAATATCGCAAGTTATCGCGTCTTTTGGCCCGGTAAGTATATCATCAAATGTAATTCACTCAACCGGGCTCCGCCTGAAAACCAGTGTAGCCAAATGCTACACATGCTGAGGTGGAGAGCCTTTTTTACCCTATTCTTTAATCCTGTATTATACTTACCTAATTTTAGATATAAGATGACAATAATGGGTAATAATAAATATTTTATTTATTTCTTTCATCAAAAGAATAAAAATGCAAGGGTTACTTTATAGGCAGGTTACTCCTTTGCAGCATACTCCTTTGTATTGACTGGTTGTTGGTTACAGTGGAAAATCACCCTAATTATTATGTGGCCAAACCTTATCCGGGTCTCGTTATTCTAAGCAGTCACTCACTAGCTAGTTAACAAATAATACTTGTAGCAAATAAACATTTTGGGATATAGCTTGATTTCTTGGAAATTACCCCGATGTGGTATACGCACTATAACAACACAACGATTCAGACTATACCACTGCCGCGCAGCATAAAAAGGCACATTCAAATATGAGCTTAAACTCGTTATATTAAGATACCTTCTAAATTGCATGTAACAGATAAAAAACAGGGCCAAAAAGTCACATCAAATATATTAAGGGTCAACTCATCCGAAGTGGTTGAGATTTGCTCGGATGAGATGACGAGCTAGGAAACATGCGGCAAGCCACTGTTTTTGTAAAATACTACAGAACAGACCCGCCCCGGCTTCGCATGGGTGCAATGCTGATATTGTGTTATACATTAAAACCTTCCTCCTGTATCACTCTACCTAATAAAACCGCATCAAAATCCGTTGCTTAGTTTTAAAGATCTAAGCATACAAAGGGACAGACAGACAGCGGGAAGCGACTTCATTTTATACTATGTAGTGATAGTGATATTATAATATCAAAACATACGCGTGTAGGCCCATATTTGATTGCTTATTGATGTGTCATGCGGTAGCTGTCCTGGGTGAAAGTCATTTAATTTACTAATAAAGTTGAATATTCCAGAGTGGGCGAGCCTGCCCCGACACGCCTCTGACCGGTAGACGCTACCTGGCGCGGCGCGGCGAGGAGCTCACCCCGGTGTCTGAAGCCAAGAACAGCCTCTCGAGGCTAGCGGTGTACCTGCATCAAGCGAGGCCGCAGCCGTCTGCGCATCTTATGAAGTTGTTCAGGTAGTTTCTGTACTTCCCGCTTCGTGAGTACTTTCTTTATTGGCGATGGCCAAGCGTTTGGCCAAACCACTAAAGAAAGTGAAGATGTGGCCTAAAATGGAGCACGCTAATCCAGAAGGAACTTATTCACTCTGGATGTGAAGACTTCAAGATTGTACTGTAACAGGAACACTGACACAAGAAGCATTCCACTCTTTCGCCAAGTTTATTATGATAGTACGTACCTCTTCATTTTAGCTGCCTTGTAGATTTATCTTTAAGTGGGTGTACCTACCTCCTGACTTCTTGCTTTTATTGTGAAAAAATACTGGCAGGCGATTCTTTATTACGATGGTTTGTTTCGTCAATATCGTGTAATACTACACATATTTGAATGACTTACTCTTAAATAAAATTAATGAATGAATTAAACTTCACAGTGAATGCTGCGTAAGCGAAGAAGCAGTAAACAGCTTCCTCATCAAGCCCTGCAACATCTGGACGGAGCAGTTCGCGGCGGCACTGCGCTCCAGCGGGACCCCGGGCTGCGAGACCACGCTGTTCAGGTGCAACATGGTGGCCTGTCTGTACTACAGGGTGCTGGAGCATATCATCAGAGAGGAGCATCGGAAGAAGCCGCAGGTTTCGCTGCAAGTGAGTTGATTTTTAGCCCCCAATCTCCTTCAGCGAATGTCGAACTAAGGGGTACCAACCGGGGGGCAGACATTAGCGCCTCTTGTAGAACAGATTGCTGAAGCTGCGAACGCCAAGAGTGGCAATTATAGCCAAGAAGGTACCTGGATGAAATGAAGCCTATAGCACTGTTAAAATTTAAAGATTAAAACACACGTCCCAAAAGAAGACGCTATCAATTACTTGATAGTGAACAGTTTGACTGACAGAAAGAAAGAAATTAAAGTTTCTACACTTCACGACCTCGGTGGCGCGGCGGGCGAAGGACCGCCTGCGACGCAGGAGGTCGCTAGTTTGATTCTGGCATCGGGACAAATTTGTGTATCTGCAGATATTTGTCCAGGACGGCATTTTCGATATACTTATTAAATATATCTATACACTAATACTTTAGATTGTATTAAGTATATCGGTTATCTAGTACCCATAACACAAGCTCCGCTTAGCTTTGGGGCTAGATAATGCTGTGTGAATTGTCCAACATTATACTTACACACTATGACGCCTGTCTTGCTACCCATCTTTCCGACGAGAAACCATCTCTATGTAGTGTATTGTATTAAGTATATCAGATATCTAGTACCCAACTCTGCTTAGCTTGTGACTTATGCTGTATGAATTGCCCAGCATTATATCTTTAGCAATTTCAGCAGCACCCTAAAAAACCCTTCTTCTTCACAGATGCTGCTAACCCAGCAAACGTACCAGCTAGCCATCTTCGCGTGCTGCACAGAAGTGGTCCTACACGCCTACGTCATCCACTCGTTAAAGTTCCCTCGAGTGCTGAACATCTTCGGACTGAGTGCGTTACATTTCTACAAAGTCATCGAGCTGGTGGTGCAAGCCGTCGTGGAGAAACTTAGCCGGGATGTTGTGAAGCATTTGAATGCGGTGAGTTTACTGTAACTACACCAAGTGTTCATTTAAATAAGCAACTAGTTTCGGACCGCGGCTTTGCACGTGATCTTTGTATAGAAACGTTTAAAGGTTATGTGTTTTTATCCCGTGGGAAATGCTTGCTACATATATTATATGGGATAGAAAGTATGTTTTATTGCAGGTACATCTTTGAAAAGGCACCGAAACAACTGGACCGATTAAAAAAAATCTTTCATCATTAAATAGCTTACTTGTCAGGGAGTACGTAGGCTATATTTTATACCGGAATTCCTACAGGAACGGGAACTACGCGGGTGAAACCGTCAATCTATCTATCTGAACACTAGGTCAATTTGTTTATGTTATTTGATTGTAATTTTCTTTTAATTCAATTAATTGCAGGTAGAAGAAGAGGTATTAGAATCCCTAGTATGGACAACAGAGAGCCCGCTCTGGGAGCAACTGAGGAAGACGCCGGTGCCCGCGTCCGCCGACGTCTCCGTGCAGGAGTCGCCGATGCGGAGGTCGACAGCGATCCACGCAGGTGTTGAACGATTCGTTATGCCTGTTGATATGGCGAAGAAACAGCTGTTTAAGGATCCTATCAAGCCTGGACAGTCTTTGTTAGGTAAGTAAAATTACCTTTGTGGTGCTATGGGCGAAGGTCTGCCTGCGACGCAGGTTGCGGGTTCGATGTCCGCCTAAAATGGACATAAGGACAAATGTTTGTACGATCTTCAAGTTCAGGGTTTATTATGTGTTTAAGTTATCTAGTACATGAGTACTAGATAACTTATACATGGTATGAACCACAAGCCTTGCTTATCTTGGGGCTAGATAATGCTATGTGATATAGATATAGTCGTACTGCAATGACAGAGCAGTGTTGTCAACGCAACAAAAGTTGTCAATTGGCACACGCGCGCCCTCAATTTCCAAGACTGTTCTCTTCTTGAACAGACTCTAGGCGCTTCATACGTTTGGATATAGCGTATACGACTTGAACACGTTTGAAATAGCGGGACCCCAATCCATATGCCCAGGATCGAGATGCATGCAGACATTGCTGAGCAGCGGGTCACACAAGGATATACATTTCAATAACTGAATATTCTTATAAAAATTATAAGCCTAAAGAAATAATTTTGAATGATTTATTAGAGCTAACAAAGTAAGCTCTTTAAATCATTAAATTAATATAATGAATTATTATCAAGCAAGGTGATTTTCCCATTGATTTAATCTACACTTTTTAGTAATAAAATATTCCTTTGTCTGATGCACTAAGTCCCGTATTATGAAAGCTTACTTAGTCGTCGATCTCTGCTCGAGAAACCCTTTTCTATTTAATAAACGTCACTCAAGCATAGATGTACGACCAACCAACTCTAATAATACGGCCTAACACTGGCATAGACATAGACATACATATCATTTATTTGCCACCACAATACACACAATATAAATGAACATTAAATACATAGTTACCAAATTAGAATATAGGAACAATATACTCAAAAGGAAATAACAAAATAAATAAGTGACCAATGTGTGCTGCAGTAGCAAAATGGCCTAGTAATGCCAGCTGTTGGGTACAGAGGGCGCTGTTATTCTGCCTAGACAAAAAACTAGAACAGTCACAGGACTGGCGTTGACAATATACGAGTACATGCAGATTGTACTATGTTTTGACAATATATCTTAACACTATCAATGCCTTTTCCACAGTAACAACGCACGCAGTAAAACACGAGTCAAACCTGGCGACTATAACGCCGTGCTTGCCGAACGGGGAGGTCGCCAGCACCACGCCTAATACTACGCCGAAGAAGGTTAACAACTCGCTCGGCCTATTCTTTAGAAAGGTCAGTGTATTTTTTTTATAGTTTACTAGTGTATGCGGGGCTTTGCGCATTTTTTTAGAATGATAACTTATGACAAGTCAATATATATAAGTAATTATTGTACTATGGAAATGTTCTATGACAAATCTATACCTCACGAGAAGAACCATTAAGAATAAAAATAAAAAAATATCGCAATAAAAAGTTACATAAAATACCATTTAAGATGGTGCTATTGCTGAATTTTATAAATTTATGTTCATAGGCTTTCGATCATCTGCCTAGTGCAGATTATCCGCCTATTAAATAAACCAAGTATAGTATAAAAAAAAAACAGTTCAGCAAGTATGTTGACAAATACTAGGATTAACTCTACTGAAGTCCTGTGTAATCTTATATTTTATTGTGTTTATAAATCATTTGACACTGAATCGATCGATTCCTCTTAACATTTACATTTAATTTCAGTTCTACAGCCTCGCAGTGGTCCGTATGAACGACCTCTGCACGCGGCTGCGACTGACTGAAGACCAAGAACTGAAGCGAAAGATATGGACGTGTCTGGAACATTCCATCATGCACCAGACGCAGCTGCTACGCGACCGCCATCTTGACCAGATACTCATGTGCGCCGTCTATGTTATTTGTAAGGTGAGTGCGTAGACCAGGATTTAAAGTGAGAGATTCGACGTGTCTGGAACATTCCATCACGCACATACAGAACTAAGTAAGCTGTAAAAGAGGAGGCCTATACACAGCATTGGGTGTAGGCCTCTTATTAGTAGTTAGAGTAAGTAGGCTGATGATAATGATGATGAAAACAATCGTTCACCTGCACTGTTATTCAAATCGGATTATTTGAGAACTTTTCGATAAACTTTTTCAGGTATCACACAACTCCACCAATCAAGTAGAGAGGACATTCGCGGAAATCATGAGATGCTACAGACAGCGCCCCCTAGCGGATAATCATGTTTACAGATCTGTTTTGATCAATTCTGAAGAAGGTGAGAACTTTTGAAATATTTACTAAACTAACATTCAAACTATGATGGATTATAAGGAGTCTAACTTTATCCTATCTAGATCTAAAGGAAGTTTTCTCATAAAGATCAATCAGCCAATACTAAGGCATCCCTTAATACTACTATATAGTCTTTTGCTTGCTGTACCCAGTTTATGTCCGCAGTCTTTTGCAGATCATCATCCCACCAGGCCACATGGCGTCCATCTTATAAAGTCTGCAAAGTGTGCACACAATAATTTTAAGGTTTTGTTTTAGATCCACCTGAAAGAGGCGATCTCATAAACTTCTACAATCAAGTGTATGTGCAGTGTATGCAGAGTTTCGCTCTCCGATTCACTGGACGGAATAGAGACGTGAGTATCAGCTCCAATGTTGCATACATACCTGTAACAAATAATCACCGTTCAGTATTTGTATGAAACTCCTCTATTACATTACAACGTGACACGATCACTATTGCCTAATATACGTATATTATTAAACTAGCTGCGCCCCACGGATTCCACGCGTTGTTCCTATGGAAACGTTTAACTATGATTTTTATCCCACGGGAACAGATTTATGGTATAAAAATTAGCCTATGTTTGATTCCAGGATTAGAATTACCTGTATGCTAAATTTCTGTCAGATCCGTTCAGTAGTTTTGGTGTGAAGAGGTAACAAACATCCATCCATCCATACAAACTTCCGCGTTTATAATATTAGTCTGATGTGATAGTGTGATTACACCGACACGTTATTATTTTCCGAGAACACAACTGTAGCTAAATGAGTGGTCACCATTTCTAAGTGTACACTTATTGTATTTATAGAAATAAAGAATTTTTGACTTTGACAAGTTGTATCTCATCGTGTCTGTTTGTCCAGGAATGCGGTCTGTCCCCGTTACCAGCGGGGCGCGGCGACGCGGCCTACTCCCCGCTGGGCCAGCGCGTGTCGGAGCGCCACCAGCTGTACGTTAAGCCGCTGACGACGCCGCCGCCCGCCTCCCACCACCTCACCTACCGGTTCAGTCGCAGTCCTGCTAAGGTAACTGATGATCTGTCTTAAATGAGTTAGAATGAAAAATACAGACCACAATTATATGGTTTTCTCGTGTACCTATGATAAATTTATGATTGTTAAATTTTCTATACCTACTCTTGTGTTGCATAAATATAATCTCGATCATGCATGTCATACCGTACTAAATTCTGAAGGTTGTATTTAATTTCCGAATTCAGTAGTACAAGTAAATACTTGACCGATAATCAGTATGCAAAAATATTGAAGACGGACAGTACGGTATGTCATCATAACACAGAAACGTTTCGGCCTTCTGTTTTTCATAACAATGCTTCGGAGAGACTTGCCCAACTCATCTAAACATTTCCCTCCAGGACCTCCACGCAATAAACACACTGGTGTCGTGCGAGGTGACCGGAATAAAGCGGAACACTGACAGCAACGACATCGTGGTGAAACGTTCGCGCTACGGCGGCGTCGGCGTCGCCAGGAAACTGCAGGGGCTCATGAGCGACCGACAGGCTATTTAGCAGGTATTTTATTTGTCAACTTTCAGATTGACCTTTAACCAAAATCGCGCAATGGTTATATGATGCCGGCGCCTCACATGGGCTATGTTGGCTCCAAGTTATACTGTTGGATCCAACACACCAATGTGAGGATCGATCTTGGCACGTACAATTTTATCCAATAACGTGCCAAGATCGATCCTAACATTGGTGTGTTGGATCCAACAGTATAACTTGGAGCCAACATAGCCCATGTGAGGCGCCGGCATGATATGTGAACCGCCTTTTATCCAACCCATCTTGTTAAAATATTGTGTTTCTCATGAAGTTATTAGAGTTAGGTTTAGTTACACAATAAGTTATTTATTTTGTATTGTACTTAATATTCGGGCGATTTTTTTTACGGTAAATAGACCTTTGTTTGACCGCAATCTCACCTGATGGAAAGCGAAGATGCGGCCGACGGTGTATCATGAAGGTCTAGAAGATACCTATTCACCCTTGTCTTGAAGAGACCCAGGTTGTAATTGGCCGGAAAAACAGAGGCAGGGAGCGAGTTCCATTCCTTTGCGGTGCGAATAATGAAGGTGGAGGAAAACCGCTTAGTGCGAGTGGAGGGTACATCCACCAAGTATGGATGGTAATGCGCTGTGCGTCTGCTTGTCCTGGAGTGGAAGGGGGATGGTGGGATCAGGTCATGTAGTTCGAGTGAGCATTCACCAAAATGTATTGTAATATTAAAAAATATGACGGTTGTTGTTATATTTAAAGTATAACTGTAAATATTTAAGGGGTGGTGCGCAAATAAGAAATGACCATGTGGGTCAAAATGACCAACTTTCCCCTCAAGAGTTAACTTTGGTCATACCAGCGTCTAAAAGAAAGTTTATAAGTGAAAAAGTTCGGGCGCCAGATTACTGGTACAAAATCCAAAGAAACTTATGCCTGGAATAACTCAATCTAGCATCAGAATTTTAATCGTAGGGCAGGGACCCAGAATAAAAGAATTCAAATACACTGAACCTTCTTTTATTCAGTAGGCTTAGGGCTATAACTTAAATTTAAGGGTTAGCTTAGAACTAGCTTAAATTAATTCCTATAAAGAAGTAATTTGGTAATGGGCTGAAGGCCAACAATATTGAAATATCCGTCTCAGAAGCGGATTGGTTGCTGTTATACAGCTTATTTACTAGAGTTTTGCTAGCCTAAGGCTGAAAAAGAAGCCTTATAGGTCTATGCTTAAAATTATTAGAAGGCAGGTGTAAGAGCCTTAACCTCAAAGTTAAAAGTTAAATTCATTCTATATTTATTTTATTTCTGTAAGAAATATCAAAAGTCTACAATTAAGCCGTCCTTGCGGCTAGGAAATTAACTTGAAAAGGTACTAATGCATCCAATAAGTTACTAGTTTTCGATGAAATAGGTTATATTAGCTGGGCCGAGAAGCGGTCAGTCTAATAGATTCAAGTTTTTCGGTTATAATTAAAGGAAACGCTATGAACCGATGAAAATGCATAAACTACTGTAAAATAAACATCCTAAACTGGACTCTGAATCCCCAAAACAGGATCAGGCCTTAGAAATTAGACCTTAGACCAAAGTCCAAAGATCAAACCAAGACTAAAAGAAAACTACTAAGGGAAAATTAAAGAAAAATTAAAGGAAAATTTAAGGGAAATTAAAGAAAAATTAAAGGAAAATTCTAGGAAAACTAAGGAAAAATTCTAGGAAAACTAAGGAAAAATTCTAGGAAAACTAAGGAAAAATTCTAGGAAAACTAAGGAAAAATTCTAGGAAAACTAAGGAAAAATTCTCTCCGCTCTGTTATAAATACTTGTGACGTGTAATCCCCTCGCCATCTGCCGGGGTTAGACCAATGGGCTGGCTAGACAGGCGGTTTTGGATGCAACCTTACACCAGTATCGATAACATTCTCTTCCTCATGGTTTAGGGCTGGAGCATTCCAGGGGCTTCGTCATTGGAGTCCCGAATTTCCGTAATCCTCCGCAGATTCTAGCACCATTACCCCTTACGAGGAAGAAGACTTCACTCCACAACAACTGGTTGCCATATTTTAAAATAACATGTTGGTTTTGAGTAAAAGAAATAATACAACAAAAGAGAATGAACTGGTCTCTGCCAGGCTGGATCAAAAAGTGCTGAAAAGGAAGTGACAGATTTGACAGATGCCAAAAACTTCCAGTGTTGCCAGACCTCGACTTGCCAGATAAAACAAAACCGGAGCTGGGCAAAATAATCGGTATCGGCAACTTCCGAAACGTCGTTCAATAGATCGTCGAGAAATTTATAACCTATAACCTACAAATTCGAGGGTTAGAAACAAAAAAATCATGTAACGAATTACATCGTTACAGTATCCTATAAAAGATCGAGAGACAAGCAACCTTGCGGCGGTGTTCGAGACTTTGAACTTTAGTCTCTGCAAGGTACTGCTCGTCAATGAGTCTAAAGGCTCTTCGTTCGATCGAGTCTAAGGCTGCAAGGTGGTACTTGGCCGAGCCGTCCCAAACATGGCAGCAATACTCCAAACCAGACCGGACCTGTGCTTGATAAAGGGATAGAAGCTGTTCCGGTGTGAAGTATCGCTTAACCTTATTTAGAACCCCTAGCTTCATGGCTGCTGTTTTGGCCTTCGACTCGATGAATGTGCCAAAGTTCAAAGTTGGTGTGAGAGTGACACCGAGGAGCTCCAGTTGATCATTTATAGGTACCGGTACATTCCGGAAAACGGGAAGCTGGACAAGCGGACTCTTTTTAGCAGAGAAGAGACATGCTTGCGTTTTAGAGGCATTGAAGTTAACCCGATTGGCTTTGCCCCAGTCCGAGACTGCCTTAAGAGTTAAGTTCAAGCGCTGCAGCATGTCTTCTCTCTGCACCTGTACGTCATTCCGACTGGCTTTCCCGTTGGATAGGTACCTCTCAACCACGGTGCTGTCGTCTGCGTACCCAATGATACCGGGTACCAGCAGGTCATTAATGTGCAGCAGGAACAACGTGGCAGAGATAACAGACCCCTGAGGTACCCCGGCGTTGATCGCCAATTGATCAGACGAGCAGCCATCAACGACTACACGAATGGATCTTTCCCTCAGAAAGTCGCGAAGCCAGTTGCAGAAGAGGTCTGGAAGTCCGTATGCTGGAAGCTTGTTAATAAGGCTGTCGTGCCAAACCCTATCGAAGGCTTTAGAGACGTCAAGTGAAACCGCGATGGCTTCACCGTGCTTCTCAATGCGATGCGATTCTCGATGCGATGTTATCTATCACTAAGCTATAAAGCCCTCAAATAAATAAATAAAATAACATTATCACACCCGCTCCGGCCATATCTCGCGAAGAACCGACAACCGCTTGGGTAAACGAGTTCTTGAGTGGAGAACGCAACTCGGCAAACGTAGGATGATCCGGCCAGGTGACGATCTGCGAAAGACTGCTGGCAGATGCTGGATGCGTCAAACTGAAGACAGGACGCTATGGCGCTCATTAGGGGAGACCTATGCTGTGTGCTGTGGATATAGGCCTCCCCTATCCCACAATATAGGCTGATGATAATGAAACCCACTCGCTTTATATTCCCCGTATCTTCAGTCAGACACTTGTCCTGTTGATTGTTTACTTACGTTACTTACCTTACTTACAACATGATACTACCTACCCTGAAACCCGGAAGGAATACCTTCAAATATTTATCCCGTGGCAGAAATCGAACCCCCGCGTCGCAGTCGACCTTCGCCGACTGAAGAGTTTCCAAAGAATGGAGTCGGGGTCTGTCATACACAAAAACTGACATGTTTTTGCATCTTAAGGTTTAACACTATTTCTCTTATTTCAGATCTGGCAAGGGCTCACCATCCAAGATATCTCTGGAATATTCAAGAGTTAGCCAGCGAAGGTATTTTGGAATTCAAGTCAAACTGATTAACTTTAGTCAATCTATTGTCATTTCACTTTATACCAAAAATAGCTTATAGCTCTCTAGACAAAAGAAATCATTTCGATAAATCAAATGAACACTTGACTAAAATTGTGTATTGTAATCATTTTTAAGTTCTTTACTCAAACTGACATATTCCTAACAATTGGTGCTATTGATTAGCAGGAGTGAATCTAACATGCTCAATTAAGGTCATAACTCACCCGGTACCCGACGCGTACCGCCTGCCGCGGCGTCAAATCAAATATACTTTATTTCCATACTAGCAACGCGCGGTCCCATCCGCGTAGTTCCCGTTCCCGTGAGATTTCCGGGATCAAATATAGCCTATGTCACTCCCTGAAAAGTAAGCTTTATAATGACGAAAGATTTTATTTAATCGGCCCAGTAGTTTCGGAACCTATTCAATGCAAACAAACAAAAAATCAATCAAATCTCTTCATAATACTTATATAGATAAATACAATAAATATATACATACTTTGAAATCGTCAAATTATAACACGGAAATAAAGTGATATTGTTTTATTTCTGCCGCTTCGGTATGTAGACTAAAGTAAAGAAGCGACGAAGAAATCTTTAGCCTGTTAGTTGTTATTTTTCGAGCTCGCTTGCTGGTGATCCAGAGTTGATCTAGTAAGCACGAGGCGACGCGATGCGAGTCGGGTGCTGGGTGAGTTCAATGAGCTATGTCCACTAAAGCCTCTTTTGAAAGAGAAGACTATTCATCAGAAGCATATTGATCTCATTTCTTATTTATGTTGAATGTATAGTATTGATATGCCATAACTTGGGAGTTACATTATTAGTGTTATGGTCACTTGCGATTGGAGCGGAAGCTCGCAATCCGCCAGTGTACAAAGGCCCTTAGTTTGTTAAGGCACGTATTAAGAAACTGCTCGGTCATCGGTCTATGCTTGAGTAATGCTTCTCCCATAGATAATCGCTACTCAAGCATAGACTGAACAAGCTTAAATACGGGCCTAAGAAGGCTGTGTTGCAATTTGCAATGAAGTTTCGATTTAAGGGGCAATGTGTGTTCTTCAGAACATAGTTATTTATTCATAAGCATACTTAATCTTTATTGTTGCGTTATTCTTTAGTTATAAGCTGAGCTGTATTAGCATTTTATATATGTCACTGATATCGAAGTAGTGATTAAAATCGGTTCTAGAATAGACTATATTATTTTTAACAACTTTTATGAATGAAACTTCACAAAATCTGATACCAATAACAGAAAACACAAACTACAACAACGCTAATAGCACAAGCGCAGCTAAAATGTTGAAATTTCAACATTTGTGAGTTCTAAAACACGAAAAGAATCAAATGATGATTCAAAACTAAAAAAAAAAATCCAGTTTCAGCATTTTGCTTCAGACAAATGTCGTAAAATATTAACTTTTCTTTTAACTAGGTCTGGAACCGACTTTAAAGTTGACTACGTGTGTGGTCAAAATAAATAAAATTAATTTAAGAAGAGCAAGGTCCTCAATTAAGTTTTATCGTATTTTCTCTTATTTGCTTCCATTAATTGTATTTTATTCGTAGCGCGTAAGTGATCAGAAGTTGTAAATCAATTTTGTTTTATGTGTAAATCAAAATTGAATGATTGTATATTTCGGACTCAACCATTTTATCATGTATTGTAGTTTTTACAACTAGGCTAATAAAAGATTGTACTCCATATTTTTGTTTATTTTCACATTATTACATACATACATAGACATAGTAAACGAACTACATTTTGAGAAAGGATTATTATAACATTACAAAATTATTTATATCTTTGTTTATTATATTACCTTATTACATACATAGTGCACGAAGGACAATTTGAGAAAGGGTTTTAATGTTAGAAACTCCCTAAAACTAGACTTCGAGGACGTTTATGACGTATTATTTATATTTACACCTTATCACATACCGGGTAAAACGGGGTTAAGAGCGATGGACGAAATATAGGAGCAAGACATTCTTTTGCAGAGGCCAGATCAACTGACACAGAAGGTGAACAGTCATCGACTCTTAAGGATACACCGCTAGAGCCAGGTTATGTCTTGCTCCAGTATTTCGTCCATAAAGGCTGACCTGGAGACTATTCAACCCGTTTTACATAGTACACAAACGACATTTTGAGAAAAGGATTCTGTCAAACTTCCTAAAACTAGACTTCAGGACATTTATGACGTCCTACAAGTTGAAACTACGGATTTAATCATTTATACGATGTTCTTACGTCTCCAGTCATAATTAAATGTAAACCTATCTTATTTATAAGCACACCAAATTCTGCTATCATAACTTGTAAAACTTTCGCGATTTCTTAACATAATTTATGATTTTATCGGGTATTTATCGCGTACCTTTTGTTATAGTTTCCCCTACATTTCTACCGCATTACAGCGATCGAATGCCGTGAACGGTGTGTACGTGTGTAGTGGCGCTATTACAAAAGGATGGTTCGAGAGGCGATCGAGATCAAAAAACACCCCCATTTTAATCATGAAGATGGTTTTCGTCTCTCTTCCCCATGGAATCCTGTGATTAATAAGTGTGTGCGTCGTGATCCGACTATACTGCAATCGGACACGGTTAGTGTAGTGTGTCGTGTGATGTGAACTTGGACATTCCTGATTCTGAAGACGAATTGAGGGTAGTCGTGGAAACTGCCGTCAATTTTCGGTTGTAACTCATCCAGTCGCCCCGTGACCACGATCGCTGTAACGCGGTAGAAACTTAGGGGAAACAATAACAGATGGTACGCGATAAATACCCGCTAAACTTATTAATTATAACAATGGTATCATAACTTTTAACGGTACATAGATAGATGGATAGAAAATACTTTTATTGCACACTTAAAACAAAGTGACAATTAGCGGTCTTATCGCTCAAGAGCTATCTCTGCCAGACAACCTGGAATAGATAGAAACGTCTGATATACATGGGGTAAGGTCTGGGTGCATGTGATAATTATGCTACCTACTACTTAAAATAAAAAAAGACGTGTGGCACTCGGGGACTGCCGCGGTAAAGCTATTGCAATGCCATCTAGAGGCGAGTTGCTGAACTAAAGAGACAAACGTCAAGGTTTTTTCGTTACGGAATTTCTGGATTCGGTCCCCGCGCTCAAGGCCCGCGATAGAAGCTATGCAATAGCTTAATAATAACAATACATAGTACGCGAACAACATTTTGAGAAAAGGATTCTAATATCAAACTTCCTAAAACTAGACTACTAGGACATTTATGAGGTCCTAGAAGTTGAAAATACAGATTTAATCATTTATACGATTTTCCTACGTCTCGAATCATAATTAAATGTACACTTAACCATCTATCGTAATGAGCTAAGGTCTACTGTGGAAATAGTAAGTCCAATAAAGAGCCAAAGTTTTATAGGGATTTTTCGACTATAAACCGAAATAATTTTATAACATCTCTATTGAGTGTGGACTGGAATATGATTAAGCAGCGTAGGCAATCAATAGAATCCTTTGCTACTTCCATAATTAATTTAATTATTTTTCAACATGACATCTGCTTCCCAATAAAGAGAACCAACTACTTGACTACTCCGTCGTGGGTTACAGACGAACTTAATGATTTTAGGATATTATTGTTTGACTTAATTGACATTTATAATAAATTTAATAAGAATGATTCTATACAATTACTATTAAATGACTTGAATATAAAATATGATAATTTAATTGGATGTAGAAAACATGACTACTATGAAAATATAATATCCAGAAGTAAAAATACATGTAAATCGATGTGGCGAGTTGTAAATTCCGAAAGAGGAAAATACAATACATGTACTGTTGATTTCACGGACACTATTACAAATTCAGATGGTGTTAAATTTCAGTCGAAGCAGCAGGTTGTGGATTCGATGAATGCGAGATTCATAGGAGCAGCTTCGGCGTGTGGAGCGCCCGCCGCTGACTTGTTTAGTGTGAAGGCAGCCTTACAGTCGGCGCGCCCGCCGGCCGACCGCTCGCTGCGGTTTGTACCATTTACTGCAGGTGAGGTATATCATATTATTATGAAACGGATACCTCCGAAGCCATCTAAAGACGCATACGGTATATCTATGAAACTGATAGCAACGGCGGCCGGGCCGCTGGCACCGATTTTGGCTTGCCTATTCAATGAGTGCCTGCGCGCCGGTGAACTACCGACGTGCCTTAAGCTAAGTAAGGTGTCGCCGATCTATAAGGGGAGGGGTAGTAGGTCTAGCATGGACTCGTACAGACCAGTGTCCATAATACCTGCAATATCCAAAATAATGGAGAACGGTATAAGCTCGCGACTCACTACATACCTGACTGAAACTGAGGCACTATCAGACAGGCAGTACGCGTATCGAGAGGGCCGATCGACCACATCGTTGGCACGACAGGTTATACAAAACGTCTTAGAAGCTAGAGAGAGAAAACAGCAGGTAGCTATTATCTGCTGTGACCTCTCAAAGGCGTTTGATGTGGCCGACCGCGCAGTGCTCGCAGCCAAGCTGGAACACTACGGAGTGCGAGGTACTGCGCTCTCACTACTATCCAGCATGCTAAGTTCTAGATCACAGGTAGTTGTTGGAGAGAACGGGAACATTCGATCCTGTGCTCTAACAACGACAATGGGCGTGGCCCAAGGATCTGCGGTCTCGAACATCTTGTTTTCCATGTTGCTTAACGATCTTCCGGAGGCTGTGAGCACTGCGGAGGTCTTCATGTACGCGGATGATGTGGTCGCCGTGGTCTCTGGTAAAACAATAGACATCCTGGAGCATAATCTAAACATCACCGCGTCCACACTTGCTGAGTGGTTCAAAGCTAACGGTCTTGTCTTAAACATCGCAAAGACGCATTTCATGCACGTCTGCCTGTCTGGACACCTCCCCAGATCCCTATCGGTTGTGGCTGGTTCGACGCTTATCGAGCAGGTAGCTCAAACCACATTTTTGGGTTTCGAGCTTGACAGGAGTCTCACGTGGGAGTACCACATTGACAAAGTGTGCGGAAAGCTTGGTGGCGCGTGCTACGCACTAAGTCGCTTGGCGAGATTCCTGCCGAGGCACGTAGTACGCTCCTGTTACTATGCGACTGTACATTCACTCTTGCAATACGGAACTGAACTGTGGGGGCGTGCTGCCGACTGGCAGCGTGCCTTCCGCATGCAGAAGCGCGCCATACGCGCAATAGTAAAGATACCACAGGACGTCTCCGCCAAACCTTATTTCAAAGAGCTGGAAATACTTACCCTTCCGTGCATTGTGATATTCCAGGTATCTGTGTATGTAAGGAACAATTTAGAACTTTTTACTAGAAATAGCGACGTTCACCGGTATAGTACTCGACGAGCGGACAAGCTCACTTCCCTTCCGCGTACTCTGGCGAAGTCGGGGAAGTTAACGCGCATAATGGGACCGACAGTATACAACAGTCTTCCTAAAATTGTTACGCAGGCAACTAGCCTGACATTATTTAAGAACAAACTGAAGCACTGGCTCATTGACAACAGCTTCTACAGCTATGAGGAATTCATAGCCTGTAAATGTGACTAAATGTATTATTTATTATCTAGCTAATAGATAAACTCTTGTATTTTTTTTTGACTGTATATTTTTATTATTGTGAACTTCATTTAATTATTGTATAATTTGAATAATTATTTGCTTGACTATTTGTTTGACTTAAATACTATAAATTTAGAATCCCTACGCACATACATTAAGTATGTGTTATGTATGTGATTTAAATCAAATGTGACGTGTTATTCTAGAAATTTACTAAATAAATGATTATTGATTATTGATTATTATTGATTATCTCCCCGGGCTAAGCTTAAATAGCAAAAATTAAAGTGAATATGAGTCAATTGCACCTTATTTTTTATTTGATAGTAATTACAATTTATCAAGCTGTTTATATATTAAAAAAATGACTTGTCTAAGTGCTTATTTCCAGTAGTGGTCTAATATAGGCTGATGATGATGATGATGATGTGCTTATTTTGTAAGTCAAAAGAAATAAACGATTTGACTCTGACTCCGACAGAACTCAATAAAAACAAGACAGTGGTAATTTTATATGATAGAGTCAGAGGACATGGAGACATCCGAGGAGGCTGTGGATCGGCTGCGTTTGGGCGGCCGCGGGGCGTGTCAGGTGGCGCGGCCCTTGCCCTCCTTGATGGCGATCACGTAGCGCTGCGCCACGCGCTCCGGCGGGGAGTAACCGTCTGCGTACGAAGAGTCCTGGAACAAGTGGAAATTACCTATGGTTTATCCATTTTGAATGAAGCATGTTAGTAAACAAAGTACGACACAAATAACAAAATCTCACTTGCTTGGCGTCGAGTTTCAGATATAATTGTGAGCAATTTTTATTGAAGGGAGGATCTAAAATCGCCACGTAATGTACATTACGAATAAAAGGACGCGCCAACAAAGTGAATTTTAGGTTAAGTATGGGCGGTTTGTTTACGTTTGTGCTCCATTCAAAATGGATACGATTATAGATTAAGTCTCGTTTACACGGACTGCACCTCTAAAACACAAGGCTCAAGCAATGCTGTTGTTGACTAAGGCCCGTATTATGAAAGCTTCCTCAGTCATCGATATATGCTTGATCCACGCTTTTCTATAGCATAAACGTCACTCAAGTATAGCTCTATGACTGAGCAAGCTTTCATAATACGGGCCTAAATGTATGAGAGAAAGCAGACTGAGCGCGGCCTAAATGTGTGCTATCTCACCTGGTGTAGTACATTTCATCCCAGCGCGCGGGTTTATCTATTATGTCAATAGATAAACCCGCGCGCTGGGATGAAATGTACTCAGATTTATTGGTCTACTGCTGCACGCAGGCCTCCCCCTGATAAGCGCTTTATTGCCTATCTCATGGAGGTAAATACCATAATCCCCACGTGTTTAGTCTAATCTTGTCGTGACGTCACCTTTTTAGTTCAGCCAAATATAACTAAGGTGGCGCTACTAAAATGGACCGAGCTCAAGATCGCGCTAGCGAGAACGCACGGTCGGTGCATATATTGTTAAGTTTGAAATTAATAAACTCTCTCCGTCTATTCCGAGAGTTCAAGGTGTTTTATTCCTTAAAATTCCTCATCGGTACAGTCAGTCGGATGGGCTCAAACACCACGCTAGCCATACATACTGGTTGGGGATCGTAGTTAGATCCTAGAATTGTTCTGCAGGAGGCGCTGTTGCCCCCGGTGGATATCTCTTAGTCACCTCACTCGCAGGAAGAGAAGCCGGCACCACACGGCAAGTTCATTTCATTTATGCATTGCTTCATATTATGGTAGGTATATACAATTTGTCAGAACTTATCGACTAAGTATATTCAAAGTACACACAATTATGTACCCATTTATGGTGTTGCAATGGGAGTCGGCCAGCTAAATTTATATATTTATAGTTTAGTTAATAGTAATATTATCATAAAGGTATTTCTGTCAATCTATATTTATAAAAGAAAGTTGTGTTAGTTACACTATTTATAACTCAAGAACGGCTGAACCGATTTGGCTGAAAATTGGTGGGGTAGCTTAGAGCCAGGAGACGGACATAGGATAGTTTTTATTTCGTTCCCGGCTGAACGAATCTTGATGAAATTTGGCAGGGAGGTAAACGGTATCCCGGGGACGTACATAGCTACTTGAATACTGCGTGCGAAGCCGCGGGCAAAAGCTAGTTTATTATAAGAAACAAAATAAATTACAAGTCATCAAAAATATTGCTTAGAAATTCATTTAGTTCGTTGTAGCATTTTTTCAATATTATATAGATAAAAATGAAACCCGTTTTCCGTTGTCACGACATAACATGAAAACGGCTTGACCGATTTGGCTGATTTTTTTTGTAGTTTTCTAAAAACAAGGTTCTTACGGAAAAAAATATAAAGAAAATTTCTCAGAAAATCTCTCAAACAGGCGGCGGTACAAAGTTCGCCGGGTCAGCTAGTATTATATAGATTAAAAGAGATGCCTTTTAATCTAATTTCAAAAATATTGTTATTATCTTGGCTGTTTATTAAGTTTGGAATATTATTATATATTTTTACCGCCATTGAGTGTGGACGGAGTTTAGAGGTGGTGGAGTTGTTCAACTTGTGCGAATATCTCACCTCAAAGAGCACCTCGTAAGGTTCATTAGCGCTGGGGGGCAGTCGGTTGACGACGGCGCGGTAGAAGCAGGTGGTCTGCGGGTACAGCGCCATCACCACGGCGCCCTTGGGGAACAGCGCGAGCTCGTCCGTGCGCGGGTCGGCGCGCATCAGCGGCAGCGGCACCACGCGCCGCTTGCTGAGGACGTGGCGGTTCTTCTGCTCTTCATCTATGTCGTCCACTTCGTACTTGCCTTGGGCTGGCAGCCAGCTTACCACCTGTGACAGACAGTAAAATACAATCAGCCAAGTGAAACTCGCCCACGAAGGGTTTCGTACCATTACATCACACTAATCACACTAATATTATAAATGCGAAAGTTTGTATGTATGGATGTTTGTTACTTCTTCACGCCAAAACTACTGGACGGATCTGACTGAAATTTTGCATACAGGTAATTCTAATCCAGAAGCCGCGGGGCGCAGCTAGTTATCTGTAAAAGCGGTAAAAAATGATGGGATTTATTTCCCAACAATCCCATTAATGGGGATGTCAATGGGGTGGTTGGGAATATATCAATATGTATACTAGGAAGGAAGTTTGTGGCAGGAACAGCATTGCGGCCCAAGCCTATTCTGTATCGATCAATGAGTGACTAACTCTGATTCCGGATTCTAAGAGTGTCACATAACCCTTAGTTAGCCCAACCAACGCAAAGTATAGTACTTAGCCGCCAAACAACTTGTCCGATGCCTGCGGCAGTGCATCGAGAATGGCAGGTTGCGCAGGTACATTCACGTATTAGTTTTATTAGGCCGCCGACAAAGCAGCAGCGAAAGAGGTTCATAATAAAAAAACAACGGGTCGCATTCCGGGAGTGCCGGCATAAGTGAAAACTAACACCACAAGTGGCATTATTGTTCTTTGTCGTAGATCAGCATCTAACGCGAGTTTACAATTTATTATATTACCCATACCAAAAAAAGTGCACAACACCGCTAAAGAAGTTTTCACTTAAGGCCCATGCACCAGCGAAAGTGGCGCCCCCAACTATTATATCTTATTATTACGTTGAACGCAGGAATTTTTAAAAATCCTACGTTCAGTTTGTGGTATCTATTATAAGCTATTTATTAATGCCTCTGTAATAGTTTCATTGTGTAAAGCTTAGGAAGAGAAACGAAGTTGCGCTTTTTGGCCACCAAACTCTATTTTTGCATCTCCTCCTAAACTATATGAGATAAAATTATAAAAGAGGTATTAAAAAATAGCTTATAAAAGATACCACAAACTGAACGTAGGATTTTTGAAAATTCCTATGATAAACGTAAAAATATGATAAAATAGGAATTGCTGTCAGATTGGCTCGGGTATGCGCCTTAAGTAATAACAATACCGGACAATTCACGCAGCATTTGATTTCGACAACGACGGAACGGGAACGTGATATTTTATCACGTTCCCGTTCCGTCGTTGTCGACGATCGAACCAACTGGTCCCATCGGATTATGAGAGTGAGGGAATTGAGAGTGCACCTGTGTTTACGCACACACCTGTGCATCTGCCTTGTCACTGATGGATTAGACTGGCTGCCGTGGTCAAATTTCTTCTAGTCTGTTCAAAAAGAGAAGAGTCGTGGCGTTACGTTGAACTAACACTTTTAGTTGTACTGCAATGACAGAGCAGTGTTGTCAACGCAACAAAAGTTGTCAATTGGCACACGAACACCCTCAATAGGGTATATGCATGGATTTACTTTATATTTTTTTTCGATTATATAGGTACATAAACGAAAAAAAATATAACAGCCAAAAAAAATTAAATTATTGAGGTAAAAAACAAAAAGTAAAACTACACTCGGTTTCGGGTGATAAAAACGCTGCCATGTTAGCCCTTGCATTTGTGACGTCACGGTTCAACGGATCCCATATGTCAACTCAAAGTCGAAACTTCATGCCCATACAAAAATGTTCAAGTATGACGTCACGTTTCAGGTGCCAATAGCGTTGCGTTTAGACATTTTGCTGTTGACTTAAAATATCTACTTTTCAATGATTAATTTTCACAATAAAAACATCTTAAAATACAAAAATAAATATACTAATATCGTTATCAATAGAGAATACGTAAAATAATATTAGCTTTTTTGAAGTCACATACATATACCCTATTACCACAACTCTTCTCTTTCTAAACATACTCTAGGAGGACATGATCAACCAACTACACCACGAAATCAACTGACGCAAACCTCTGAGACTTTTCTTACCTCAGCCAGGATCCAATTCTCCTCCTTGTCCGAGACTCTCACGAGCGCCGCCACCGCGTCCCCCGCCCGCGCCACATGCCCCGCGTCGGCCGGCACCGCGCCGCACAACTGGGGCGCGCGCTCGCCCACTCTGCCCACGTGTAGGGGCAGGGTCTGGGCGGCTGAGAGCAGCATCTTCATGAGAGCGCCGCAGCCTATGGTCTCCTTGTTGCCGGCGTGGCGGGCCTGGGAACAACAGAAAATTACATTTTGGATGTAAGCAGGCTAACTACGAACCGTATTTGTGCTCACAATACAAATACGGTTCGTAGTTACCCCGCTTAACCACTAATTCTAATTCTAAGTCTAACTAAGATCTGCACGGACGTCTCTCATAGGAGTGTATTGTGCATTATCCCCCTGCCTAGGTAGGCCCTAACCAGCCCAGCTCCTTGATGTATCGGAGCAGGACTTTAGGTGACTGACAGCTTCGTTTGAGCTTTTCTGTGGGTGTGGATGGGGTTGACTCCTCAATGAGACGTTTCAGCCCCGTTTTGTGTCCGGCCTCCATTGTGGCCATGCAGTGTTCCACAGTCTCTTCTTCTTGGAAGCAGCCACAACATAAGCTGCTGTCTGTAGCTCCAGTCTTGAAAAGATGATGGTTCACGAAAAGATGATGGTTGACCATTTATCTTGATACATAGATTTCATTGTGTTAGAATTAGAACTAGCTTTATAGTCTAATAGGCAACACCAAAGTCATTTTCTGTCTTACTAAAAAACCATTATAGTTTGACGAATTCATAACGGATGTTTAAAATTGGTGGTAGAATTGTTCTGCTGCCTGCCCCTGGTAGAAACACAGGTTTTTCAATGGGATCCGTAGTTTATCGGATCCTGTTCAAAGACTAAACTTACATTTCGTTCATTTGACGAGGTGTTGCGTCTGGTCAATTCTAGGGAATCTTCCATAAATGTATATTATTTGATTTCTTACAAATTACTACACCATACTAATAAAAGTACAGTATGCCGTTAGCTCAATTGTATCAATTGTAAATACTAGTTTTAATTATTTAATTGTAATTTTCTTTTTCATTTATAAGACTTATACCTAATAATAAAAACCTTAGTATGGGTAACGCATATCAGAAGCATACCTGGATTCTCCTCTCATTCTTAATGGTTCTGATCTCATAGATCCTGGACAGAGCGGCCCGGAGAAGCCTCTCTTCTTGTTCTGCTGCTGTCAATGCTGACTTGTAGGTACTCTTCAGCTGTGCTTGCTGAAAAACATTCATTCACTTTAAATAGTCTATAAAGACACAATTTTGTTAATTATTAAGAGAAGCCTTGAGTCCTGTAATAGCTTAGGCTAGTTCAGGATCAATATAATATTGTAAACATTTTATTGTATCAGAAATAAATGATTTGTTTAATTTAAAATATAATTGGAAGAAATGAATGAATGGATTCAATCATTTCAGAACTGTGCCTTGGCTTTATTTCACTCACTTATAAACTTTAATCTTTTTTTAGAAGATTTTTATGAGACATTATGACTGCCTTAGGATATATTTATAGGATACATTTATTTAATGCAACTATTTAGGATATAATTGTTTTTGTTTTAAAAAACTATAAATAAACCAACTTCAATTATATAGTTTTTTTCAAGGATCCCACTGTCAGAACAGGACCAAATTAAAATAAAACACACGGGAAGCACCAGCTTTCATTCAAATAAAATGAGAACCATGAAAATCAGACCACCCAGTCAAACATTCCGAGGTAACAAACATAAAAAAAAATATACAGTCGAATGGAGAAACTCCTCCTTGTTTTGAAGTTTGTTTCAAATCTATTCCCGCCACCAATCCATACAGCATTATCAGCCATTTTAAAACTGTTATATGTGTAGGTATAAGAACTTCACCTTCACTTTTGGAAGGTAGTTGCTAAAACACAAGATTTTACCTTCGTTTAGGAATTTATTCGATTAGAAATGTATCATACATATCATTTTCATTATGGCTTATGAAAATTTAGTCCACCTGTTTCAATGGGATTATTTATCTGAGAAATTACTTGTTGGGATGAGCCGGATGAATCGTCGTTGCTTTGAGGTGAATCACCAGCCTTTTCTGTTCTCAATATGTTATCAATGCATTGCTCATTGCGAGCCCTCTCCCCTTCAATGTCGTACACCAGTCTGTGCAGGGATCTCAAGCGTTCCTGGAAATATGTAGGCCTTTTATAAAAATAATTAATTCCTCATATCTGAGGGTTGTGATTCCCGGAAAAACTTTTGTAGTGACACAGTATAGCCTATAGTACGCTGCGCGACTGCGTTTCGCTAATTCTGCTTTCTCATAAGTTAAGCTGTGTCTCGCCAGTCATTCCACCAGGCTCTCCCAGAGAACACCTACCCTAGTTAAGACTTAAGTATAGATTAATATAGCAGTCACGTCATAGCACTCGTAATAAACAGTCCTATACTAAAATAAGGTCACAGACAATATCTAGCTAGCTGCGTCTATCCTTGGCGGCGTGTACAGTGTTGTGGAGATTCGTATCTAGGGTCGTCCGGGTCTGGTCCGTCCATCTTATAGAGCTGGGGCATTACGGCTGTGGCCTCTTGACCACTTGCCATCAACGTTCCCAGTGACTAAACTGACCTGCACTTGCTGGGCAGCGGCATCAGCTGTGAGCGGCATCGCGAAGGTACCGCGAGAAACTCCAGCCCAAATAAATAGTGTGCACCCAGCAAACACTCACGAAACACTGTAGAAATAAAACTCAATAAGGATTTGAAGTTTCTTTGCTACATATCGAAATAGCAATATATAATAACTTTAAAGCCAGGCAGAATTTAAAAAGAACTGCATTTCTGGCAGAAGAAATAACAAATCATGTACACTCACATAGATGATTACTTTAAACCAAGATATCATTTGCGCCTGTAAACTATATTAGGGACTAATTAAAGGTAGCCTATCAACTCTTAATAGTAGAATCAACGCTACATAAATGTAATTTTCTGTTTGCGAAATGCAATTACGAAGTTATTGTATTCTCTTTGATGCAATTGGTAAACACTAAACACAGAAATCAGAAATCAAACAAATCACAGAATTCTTACGAAGCTATGTACCTATCTAGGGTACGTTCCGATTTATGCTTCAAATGCTCACGCACTGCACGAGCTATGCGCGCACGAAGCCCCCCGTTCCGATTACTTTAGTACTATTCTTACATAAATATGGTTCCGATTATCAGAGCGCGTTGGTGCGGTTGGCGCGATTTTCGAAACAAAACGCTCAGTATCAGTAAGCGCCAAAGAGAATGTAAAAGCGCGCGCTCGTTTGAAAACAAAACTATTCCAAGAAGTTGAACTTGAACCTCGTACTGTGGTATTTCGTTATCCCAAAACAAAGAGAAATATTGATGAGAAATATTTCAACAGCTAGTTAGTTTCCACTTATGAAATTTCCTACTGCCATGGCGACAGTCACAAAGAAGTTGAAGGAACGCAAGAGCTGCCTTGTCTCGAAAGGTGAGGCAGTTCATGCCGTGCGCTTGAGGGGCGTGGCGAAGGGGGCGATGCCGTGCGCTCTGTCATGTCAGCGCGCTGAAAGTTGAAAAGAAAAGACATCATGCGCGCGTCAGCGCATTAACGCATTCACTGCCCAGCTCTGCGGTGCGACCCGCAGGGGCGCGCCGCAGCTCCACGCAGATAGAGACTGGCACCTGCGTCTTGGGCCATGAAGGTGTTAGTGTTTAGTGTATAATGTATAACGCATTCACTGCCCAGCTCTGCGGTGCGACCCGCAGGGGCGCGCCGCAGCTCCACGCAGATAGAGACTGGCACCTGCGTCTTGGGCCATGAAGGTGTTAAGCGTGAATCGGAACGTACCCTTCTCTTTGCAATTTTGCATTGCACGGGCCAATCGGCCAGCCAAGAGGGAGGCAATAATATACAACAAAATATTGTACGACGCAATAATTGGTGATCAAATATGTACAGCCTAATGAAGTACATGGCTTCCTTGACATTATAATGGTTCCTCAACATTAGCCTACTTCTAACGAAGCCCGTCCAAGTCTCGCGAGTAGGGGCGGGGGGTGGCTTCGTGGCTTCGTGGTGACTGAAAGGGGTTTGTTTATGTATAATTGAACCCAGAGCCCGACAAAGGTGGATCCAGCTGTCAAGTCAGGGGGGGGGGGGGTCATAAAGTCAAGATCTAGACAGGACGGGCTCATAAGCCCACCTGAAGCCTCCCTCCCCCTATCCTAGATATGGGGGTCTATGGGAATCGTTTTCAACTAACATGGGGGTGATGATTACGAATTAGATAACGGCGGGCGAGGGTTGGATTGCTTCAGACCACGTCACACAGGACAGGATATTATAATAGGTCAGCGGTTCTCACAGTTTTTTTAGCGACGGATCCCTTTAGGACTAAATATTTGACTAAATCAGTTCGTTGCCATGAATAAAAAAATGCGAGATAGGAGCGAGCCCACAAAATTTATAAGAAATTATAGCGACTCTTAGTAAATTTGTTTCACAGAAAAGAAAATAAAAACGGCCTGGAACTTTTTATAGATTTTTTAACGACGGTTGCGAAATTTGTAAGTGTAATGAAAGAAAAGAAGATAAAAAAGGCGAGCGGAACGAGGCTAGTTATTGTCAAAGAATTTGCGACGGTTTGAGAAAATTGTTACTGAAACGACAGCAAAAACCACATAAAAACGGCGAAAATTTTTACGACTTTTAGAGATGATTGGGATAATTTTATTTTATTTATTTATTTAATGAAATTTGTTGTCTCCTCGAACTTTTTAAAGATTTCTTAACGACGATTGCGAAATTTGTAGGAGTAATGAAAGAAAACAGAAAAGACGATAAAAACGGTGTGCGGAGCAAGCCTAGAAATTGTCAAAGATTTTGCGACATTTGGGAAATTTGTTACTGAAATAGAAGCAAAGACCACATAAAAACGGCGAGTGGAGCGAGCCGCGAAAATTTTAACGACTTTTAGAGATGATTGATGAGGTAAACGGTATCCCAGTCATACCTTGTTTTCGAGCAGTTGTGACGTGACACAGACAGTATAAATTTAATTTAGTTGAGAAGCGTTAACGTGATGTTTAGCACATTGTCATGTTAAAATTTTAATATGAAAAAATTCACTGATAAATCCGGTTACAAAACTGAATGACCGGTATAATCAATATTTTGTGATTTTATTTTATTTTTTTACACCGAATTTCTTAATAATTTGATTTTACTTTATTTTGTTTTACACTCGCAGGTAGTACGTAGAAGTAGTACTTTGTTAAATAAACCTTAAAGGAATTACAATTTATAGCACAGCAAAAAATAATTACACATTTCTAAATAGTTTTTACTAATTTGTATACAAGTATTAAGCTATTGCATAGCTTCTATCGCGGGCCTTAAGCGCGGGGACCGAATCCAGAAATTCCGTAACGAAAAAACCTCACGCTCCCCACTCCGACCGGAACAGCGGTGATACTTCTTAGTTTTTTAGAACTTTTAATGACTTTTTGAAATATGACGTTTGTCTCCTTAGTTCAGCAACTCGCCTCTAGATGGCATTGCAATAGCTTTACCGCGGCAGTCCCCGAGTGCCACACGTCTTTTTTTATTTACTCAAATTTGCTTGCGGAACATTTTGTACTAAAACGCATACGTTGACGCACACTGCCGCGATTCGACAGCCGCGATTCGGCTTGTCCGAGGCGTTTCCGCGTCCTGCGATTTTGCGGGGCGGCGCGGGTTGGCGGGGGGTGGCGGGACGGCCTTCGTCGTTCGCGCTGCCGGTAAGGGGCGGGGAGGGGGCGGCGAAATCGCGCTTAATAATAAGCCGCTGTGTGTAAGGAATCACGCTGGAAAATCGCCGAAATCGCGCTTTACAAGACGCGCTAACTAATTAGCGGCTGCTTGCGGAGGGCTTTATGCCTCCCGAATCGGGAGGCATAAAGCCCTTCGCAAAAAAAGCATCGGGAGTCCCGATGACTACACTACACGTCGTAGAAGGAGAATCCTAATAAATCTATGCTACACGTAGAGTCAGAGTCAGAGTCAAATCGTTTATTTCTTTAGATTTACAAAATAAGCACTTACACAAGTCAATTTTTACTAGATAAATAGTAATAACTATCAAATAAGAAATAATGTGCAATTGACGTACACTACCCGTTGTACGCCAATAGGTACCCACAGAAATCGTAATAATAGTAACTTTGTTAACCAGGAGCACTCGGTGAAAATTTATTCGTTGTTATCACCGAGGTATCTCTTAGTCCTTATTTTTTAATTCGTTTTTATTTGTTTTAAGTCAGTCTTAAACTACTTTTTAAGAAACCTGTTTAACTTCTATTTTTAGTATAAAATTGATCTCAACAATTTCTTATTGTAATTATCTTTAAGTTAATTTCTTAAGAATGTTATGTCCACCTATTATAGGTATAAGAACAACAAGTACCTACTGCCATTACATTAAGTTATATTAAGCTATAAATATACTGTTGGTGACCCTTTATTGAATAAATAAATAAATAAATAAATAGTACTTTATTAATACAAGTTCTGTGCTAATACCATACGTTCATCGAGTTTTACTGTAAAAACTCTATGCATACGTCATCATGGTGCTGCCGCGTAGCGGCCGGGGCGGGCGGCGGCGGCGCGGCGGCGGCTCTGCATGCAATTTTATGCTCCGATTTCTGCTGTTTTAGTTTTATATCCCACTAAACATGAGCTCCAAGTTACAAGATGTCGCACATATAAAAAATGCGGCTAGCTTCTCTCACTGTTAAGTAGGTATAATATATATTTTCCAATAGTTAGGCCTTGTCTTTCTCTAATGTTTTATTAGCACAGTGTGATGTAATGAATCACAATAATTTATTTAGCCCCAAGATGAGCAGAGCTAGCGAGTTCTAAGTTTTGTTTGCATCAAACGGTGGGGTATGGTAATAAACCTAAAAAGGAGGGCGCACAAACGCTAATTAATTAGCGTGTCTTGTGCAAAGTCAAATCGCAGCTTCAAAAGAAGCAAAATCTCAGGACGCGGAAACGCCTCGGACAAGCCGAATCGCGGCGATAAAATAGCGGCAGTGTGCGTCAACGTATGCGTTTTAGTACAAAATGTACTGCAAACAAAAATCGCGAAAGCGCGCTTAAAAATTAGCGCCTGTGTGAGTAGGGCTTAAAAGAGTTGCCTCTGTTTAACCGTTAGCATGTTATATATTATATTAAATAAATTTATTAATTTATGTAATCGGCAACAAAGCTGTTCACCTCCCTGGGAATACTTACGCTGTCTGGCATCATCATCTTCCAGGTTGCGATGTACGTGCGAGCGACCCTGTGACTTGTAAATGATTTTACCTATAAAATGACTATCTGACTATCTATCTGACTATTTGTGCCGTTCAAATTTGACGGCCTCTGTGGCGCGGTGGGCGAAGGTTCGCCTGCGATTCAGGAGGTTGCGGGTTCGATTCCCGCCTCGGGACAAATGTGTGTACGATCTGCAGATATTTGTTCAGGGCGTTCTGGATGTTATGTATAGCAAAAATATATCTATCTTTGTAGGTATAGTTTATTGTATTATGTATGTATATCAGTTATCTAGTACCTACCCATAACACAAGCTCTGCTTAGCTTGGGGCTAGATAATGTGTGAATTGTGTCCAACATTTCTTAATAATTCTTAATAATTAATAATAATTTAAGTATATGACTATCAAGTTTCTACCCCCAAAGTTTCTACCCAAAGAACATAAATCCAAGGCCACCCCAAGGCCTCAATGCAATATTGATTACAATATTTACCTAGCTGCTTCCAATATTGATTATTGTATACGACGTGCCAATGAAACATCCAAAGAATATAAGCCTAAAACTTTATACTTTCGTTACAAGAGTCCTGCTTCCCCCACCCTTTGTCTAGTCTTCTGAATACTTAGCAGGCCGATCAATAGCCTCTGTCACGGCGAAGTTCATCAACGGTTGGCGCATTTCCTCCTACGCTAGATTCCGATGGATTTTTTCTGGGTAAACATAGTAACAGGAACATCTGTAAAAGGTAGCCAAAAGATTATGCGTCCTACGGACCTAAGATTACATAGATCAATCCACACTCCAGTTAGGGCCAAATTAAGCCCTCCGCAGACAGCCGCTAATTAGTTAGCGCGTCTTGCCGCCGCCGGTGCCGGAGCCGCAGAAGAAAAACACGGAAAAAAAACCGGGCCGGTGAGTGGAAAAATGGCCAATAGGTATCTACTCAAGTATCACGTGCGAGTAACAATGTATAAGTAAACAGTGTGCAATTCGTTCATAAACAAACTGATTTAAAATCACTTTCGTTTTCACACTGATTTAACTTATTATCACTTACCTATAGGCACGTATACTTAACAATGTGTAAAAGAGGTGTTTATTGTTAGGGGACGAATGTCTTCAATCGGTGCGTCCCGTGTGTCCCTGAAGTGGCAGTGGAATAGCCATATAAAATATCGTGAAGAGCCAACAACTCGCTGCTTCCCTGCAAAACAGCCTCAAATCAAAATTTCTATTTTTTCAGGAGAGCCTGTCAAAGTTTTGCAACACATTTTTTTTAGTTTTTTGCATGTTTATGTTTTATATTATATAAATGAAGTATACCCATTACCTGCGCCTTTTGTCCCTTAACCCTTATGTATTTTTAATTTTAGAGTAGCTATAACTGAAACACGGTTAAAGTATGATAAGTCTGTTTAGATTATAAAAAAAACATATTTGTCTATTAAATTATTAAATCAAATGGCGCAAGTGACAAAAAATAGTTAGTTTATTTCGAAAAATAAACATTAAGTAGTCAAAACATCAAACTAATCAAAGACAGGAATAACATACTAAACTATGAAAAATTCTTATTAAAAATTAAGCCTTACAGACATCATTCTCTAATAACGACAGTTCCAAAAATGTATTAAAATAACTATAAGATTAAAAGATCCTATTTAAGATCTTTGTTTTAATACTATAATAGGAACAGAACACTCATTGACACCTCTGGCTCCTTCTCCCTCATGCTAAACAAAGCAAGTGGTATTTTTGGTGCCAAGTTCAGTGATTGTAAAGTTTAGCACATTCAATTTTGAGATGTAGTAAAAGCTTGACCTTTCACCTGGAGGACACGGCATTACTGCTTACAAATCGTAGACTGCTTCAACAAAGTTGTTGCTGACATTTTCCTTGTCTTTTTTTTTTCTTCTCTTTCTTTGGTTGCCAAAAGAGATATTGAATTCATTAATGAATGTTGTAATAAGCCTGGTAGTAAACAAGCGTTTGGCTACCAACTCACTTTAAGAAAGCGAAGATGTAGCCTAAGATGGAGCACGCTTTTCCAGAAGGAACTTATTTACCCTAGATTTGAAGACTCCAAGAAGAGAAGGAAGACAGATGCAGGAAGTTAATTCCACTCTCTTGCTGTGGATATTATGAAAATAGAAGAGAATTTCTTGGTTCGACACTGTGGTATGTCGACCAGGAATGGGTGGTATGATTTGCGTTTGCTGGTCCTATGATGGAAGGGAGAAGATGGGATAAGGTCGTGCAATGTTCGCGCAAAATCACCAAAGTGGTACTTGTAGAACACTGACATTCTGGCAACGCGCCGCCTGTGATCGAGGCTTTGTAGGCTAGATTTTGTAAACGAGACATCATCTACAAGTCTAACAGCGCGTTTTTCAATCGAGTCGAGAGCTTCAAGTTGGTATTTAGCCGAGCCATCCCAAAGGTGGCAGCAGTATTCCATGCTAGTTCGGACCTGTGCCTTATATGAACTAAGGAGCTGTCCCAGTGTGAAGTACCGCCGAACCTTAGCCAGGACGCCCAGCTTTATCCCATCAAATTTGGCCTTCGACTGGATATGAGGCATAAAATGTCGATGGAATCATTTTCTAATCACTGTCTTCTACCACAAAGTAAGGGCTTCCTGGCTTCGTAATGACGCCGTAATCATCAAGAATTGATAGACTAGATTAAGCTAGCTATTGATATCAAATGAATTAACAGATTGGGCGTAATTTTCTTGAGTGTTCGGTACAACTTGTTCTTCTTATACTTGAGAAATGTTATGAGTTGTTGTTGGGGAATGCCAAGTCGGGTTTTCTGTGACCATTCTTAACATCCTATGAGCTCTGCTTTCTATCCTGTAATTTATTTTACAAATAAATAATCTACCGCCACTAAAATCTTACTGAAACCACAAAGTATGCCCGTAATTTCTACCTATAATTTCCTATCAAGACATTGTACATAATTTTACTGTAATTAAAAAGCTATAAAGAAAACTTAAAATAAGAAATCATTACAAAAACAATCCCACTGTACTAAAATCTTTAGTAGGTATAATTTGAGTTATGGACGTTTATCACTTAAACAAACCACCGAACTGATCAGGCATTAACTTCGCTTATATAGAATATAGATGTAGACAAGATTAACACATTAGCTGCTCTGAGTCCAAGAAAAAAGCGTTCAGAGCTGCCAGCAGAAGCTACTTATGTAAAAAAAAACGTTTTAGTTTTAAGAGTTCTTCCTAAAATGACGGTAAAATGATATCAAACACAGCCACATTTCAAGAACGACTTTTTTGATTAGAAAAACATGAGATTCTACCTAATATTACTATATTCAAAGCAGTAACATTCAAAAATGACAATATTGATTTTAAATAATTATTACATACTTGCTAGCATTTATAAAAAAAGCCGCCGCATCTCAAAATAAGGCACCTTAGTTGAAAACATAATTTGTGATACTTACATGAAATTTTAGATCAAAACAACCTCATCTTAAAATACGACAATTTTGCTTATAATTTTCATTACAAAATCACCAAATGATTAGGAATGTGACCCCTTAGCACATAAGTGACGTGCCCACACGGCGATGTCCTGGTTGCAACTAACAATAAGGCCGTGTAGCTCCGAACTAACCGACCAAAGTAGCTCCGAACTAACCGACCAAATTAGGTAGAACCAAAGGGGCGTTTGTGTATTTTTGTGAAAACTATCGCTAAAAGCCTGGGTGTCTTTTTCACACAGCATAAACCTACTAATTTAATAAGCATTTTTGCAATAAAAACGATTTTACACATTTTTGAGTTGAGGCTGTTTTGCAGGGAAGCAGCGAACTGCTGGCGTACCTAAACGTGTTCTTGAGTGAAGGCCGGACTAGGCAATAGTTAGACAGGGCGCTATGAATAGATATAGTACCCATAGATGACTAGCATGCAGCCCGGTGAGCAAGACCACTCGGTCTTACCTTAGACCTCGTATACTCATACGAGGTCTTCTTCTATGGCGCTATGGCACTCATATCCATGTCCACCAGTAGACTAATATAGGTTGATGCTGTGGTGATGTAGCGTAGCGGTTCAGTATTTTTGTTTCGGTTTTTACTAGAGCGAGGATACTTACTAATATAGTTACAAATAATATGAGTTTGAACGATTTCATTTTGTCCTGATTTATCCATTGGTTGTGACAAGTAACATTATTTATTAGAGTTACTTCGATTCCTTAGCCCTACATAATATTATCTTTGCTTCGATTCAAACTAGTTCATTGATTATTCGAAGATGCTGTCACACGTTTAACGGGGTATACGTATACCCTACGGTATACTTTTATAAGCCTTTATCATTGTATTTTCTATGTTTCGTTTGTGTAAGATAGGTTTGGGATTTAGTTTACTTCACAGATTTATAAGTTTAGTACCCAAAGAGAATACAATAACTTCGTAATAGTACCAGCCTGTCGCAACACACTTGGCCAAAATTTTACCATGAATTTTACTATTTACAATCTGTGGGAGTAATAAAATATAGCCAACTTCTGAAGCCAAATCTTATTTTTCTCAAGTTGGCACCGGAAATGACTATTTTATGCCATAAGGTTAGTTCTACTCAATGATTTTATTGTCAATAAACCAAATAACTTCGTAAGACAATAAACCTGCCTGGCCTTTGATAGCGTTTCTGTCAGATTTTATTTTTCTTACATTTCTGTGCAACATAATTTATAAAATCATACCAGTAGTTCCATAGCTCCTCCTCATAAACAAATTGTATTTATCTCTATAAAATTGTGGTGAAAAAAACACATGTTATCTGTTTAATTTTGATACTTAGTACATACTGCTTTTTATTTTTTTCAGATGTCGATTGTGGGTGAAAGCATCGGGCGTAGAATATTTGATTTATGTACCTAATAAAAAACTACACCAGTGCATGCACGATGACCTGTTAATTGAGTTTCCTCTGCATGTGACATGGCATCATCATTTATGATGAAAGAAATTCAGGTAAGAAAACATAAAATTTCTACAAAATGAAAGAACATTTATCAAAGCAAGTCGTCAACTAGTTTCGTCTCTCCGCGAGACATCATCAGGACACCACACCACTCGATTTTGACACTGAGAGCGCCAAACAACAACGGCAGAGTCCCACCAGAGATGTTGCCACTTCGAGCTCCGCGTGCCAAGTGAGGCATCGCTCGCAAAACTGCCCCTTATATAAAGTCATAGTGACGCATCACGCCCATTATCTGCGTCCGTGATATCACCGCGCGCGCCATTTCTAGAAAAAATCCGTAATAATGGCGATCGAGGCAAACCTTAGTTCATTCAGCAATGTATTATTACTGTATTTTGTAATTTCTAAATTTTCTAAGACCGACAACCTAAATCCCTTATCACAAGTATGTAAAATTGAAAAAGAGTGATTATCATTCAATGAATGACCCGATTCTAATAAATGTTTTGCAAAATTTGACTTTTCTGGATGATTATTTCTATAAGCAGCTAAATGTTCTTTATACTATAGGTACCATATATAATTTTGTATAATTTGTTAGATTTTATCGCAGAAGGTTTTTTCGCGGAATTGTTACTAAATATTTTTAATTCTTATATTTACTCTTGATAATTATCGTGTTTGGGTACCGATTTAAGGAATGTTGGTGGTTTATTATAATAATATATTTTAAGGAACATGTAATCATCGTGTATGCTTCGGATTATGACACTACCTCATGCTTCGGATTTGATTAGTGTAATAAATAATAGCACAACATAGCCGTCATAGAAAAAAAATATCGAGACGTTATGTTCTACCGAAATGTGTAATTTTTTTTCGTTGGCCGGCACTTTCAACTTTTGGTCCAAAAATGTATGAAACGTGATTGTTCTCCTTTGTAATGGTAAACGGTGTTTTTATTTTAGTCAACTGAGCCAAAATAACAAAGGGTTTATAATAGAATATAAATATTTTTCGAAAACTGTAGGTAGATCTGCTCATGTCCAAATTGTAGTGGATAGGTTGGTTTTTCGCGATACTGTCATAGACAGTGACGTAGAAGATGATCTTCGGATCAAACCTTACCGTACAACGTTGCCCATAATTTTGTAATTTTCTTTTATATTTTTGATTAACATTTTATCGAAGAATTCACTTCGTTTATCTATCTTTATTACCGAACAACTTTGCCCTTATTTTAATTTTACTCTAATATTAGGGACATTGGCAAAATTATGTCAACCCAGACGTAGACGCCATTAAAAGAAGAAAGGAAGACGTTTGGTAGACTCATTTTGCTCTAAGGAGGTCCCGTCTCTTCTTACGAAGTTATTGTATTCTCTTTGTATGGTATAACGTTTCTACGTTTACTTTGTGCGTCTTTGTTGTACTACATGCAAAGAGAATATATATTAACTGGTGAGCTCCATGGGCGAATTCAAAAGAGGTTTTTTAGGCCCATTCAAAGAGAATCAATACATAGGTAAGTACCTACTACGAAGCATCTAATGACTATTCTCAGTCTATGCCTTGCTTGATCCATTCCATATGATCGGGAGGGGAGGAATAGGGAGGAGGGAGTCAGGGAGTATAGAGTCTGTTCAAAGAAGAGTCCGAAGTTATTGTATTCTCTTTGGAAGAGTCCTGGAAGTGAGGGCGCTCGTGTGCCAATTTGATAACTTTTGTTGCGTTGACAACACTGCCTAAAATAATATGATATTTAAAATAAAATAATAGAACAAAAATAAAACAAAATCTAACCTATAAAATATTCTTTTTTCGCATTTTATTATACTTTTTTCGCATTTTTTAATCTTTATTTAAAGAGCTTAATCACATTGCGATTATGTCGTTACACCACCGTAACGCCACGACTCTTCTCTTTTGTAGGCTTTCTTCTGCCAAGGGTTAAAGACTCGGTTAAGCCCTACTCACATCAACGCCGCCGCCGCCGCCGCAATCGCCAAATTCGCGCTTTACAAGACGCGCTAACTAATTAGCGGCTGTCTGCGGAGGGCTTTAAATATCAATATGTTTCTTTTATTGATCTTATCGATTAATGCCATAGAGATAATACTTGCCATGTTCTCAGCATGTTCTATATTATAGAACATGACAAGTACTATATTATGTTAGTATAGTACTCACATCGGCGCTTATTTTTAAGCGCGACTTGTGTCGCGTCGCGCGATTTTGCAAAATTTGCTTGCTTGCTTTGCAGTCTAAGTTTGCAGTAGATACATTTTGTACTAAAACGCATACGCATACGGTGACGCACACTGCCACGATTCGACTTGTACGGTACGAGGCGTTTCCGCGTCCTGCGATTTTGCTTCTTTTGAAGCTGCGGTTTGGATTTCTTTTTACCCTTTTTGGGAAAAGTATATACCTTTAGAATATCTCCGATTTTAGACAACTGATTTCTATGATTATATTTTTCATTGAAAGGTTAAAAAAATATCATAATTTGGTAGAGATCTGATCAGGATTTTTGTCTTGACGAGTAGAATAACTCAATAGAATAGCGCCACCTATTAGAACATATTATTCACTTGCAGTTTGCGATCGAGTGGAAATGTTACTAAACATCTCTGATTATATATGTATGAGTTTTGATTTCAAGGATATTTTTTTAGTAAAAGGTACCTAGACACAGACTATTTACAAACGACTCTTATTAATTTACTTAGTTTAATCGATGGAATCGGATACCTGATGGATCAACGCCATATTAATACTTAGGTAGGTACCTAGATAGGTAGGTACACAATTTGCTTTTCATCGACATTATTTTAAGTACCTAATGGCTAACGGAGTTGTATTTGACCACCATTTTAGTAAAAAATATCTACCTACCATTCCAAGTGTGTATGTAATGTACCTACTTAATTTGATAGCTACTACCTACTACGCACGTATTATACGTACGTAGCATAGTAACATACATTTTTTCCTACGTAGTACCTACGTAAAAACAAGATTTAATGCGTTCTGAAGAAACCATGGATCAAAGAAGTAGGTATGTTGGTACTTCTCTGTTTCGTGGGAGAAACAGATGCCTATTCTTGCGTGGTGTACATATTTCAAAGGTAAAGAAATCATATCATTTGTTTTAAGGTAGGTATATCTACCTACTAAACAATTACCTACCTACATAGCTAGGGTAGATATGTAGGTTTGCACAATGCATACTAGTGTAATTAGGCAATTGTTTTTAGGCAGGTAGGTACCTTGCGAATACCTATTTGTAGGTGCATCGAACTACCTACATTACCTACTTACAAACAGGAATTACAAAAAACATAGTAGGTAGTAGGTATCTACTTGGGGTGACGTGGTCGGATAACCTCCAAGTGAGCTTGACTGATACTTGTCCCTGGGGATTCGTCCCTGGGGAACGGTAGCAGTCGGGACGGTGCACCCCGGTTCCCACCGCTAATAATTTCACCCTTCGGGGGGATATTGTTAGCGGCGGCCGATAATCCGACAACCAAACGGGGAGGACAACCCGAAAATTGTCAACAAATATGGCAAGTCTAAACAAAAAATTTGGTCCCCAGGAGGGTCCCGGTTCCACCGGGGAATCCCTCCCCGAGCTTAGCTCGGGCCGCCCCTCGTACTCTGGGGGGGGGGCAAAGAATTGCTTAATTTTAAAAAACAAAAACGCTTAAACCAACAGGCTAGGGCTGCATCCTCGGAAGCGCCCAAGCTAAACCTCTTCGCGGCTGCATCGGCGCCACAACTCCCAACAACTTCAAGGGCTGCATCCACAGCAACGACGAGACCACACACCCCAACAACGGCAACATCTTCCTCTCCTTCCTCTGAGACACCGGTACCGACCGTCTCGACTGTCGGGGCGCCCTTCGGGACTTCCCCGCGGGAGACGGCTATCGAGATGTCCGATCTAAAGGCCGCTATACCCGATCCAGGGCCAAACTGGAACCTTGTTCCCCCCAGACGGAGGGACAAGAAGGGCAAAAAGCCCCCTCATCCTCCAAGCGCAACCCAAACGGTGCGGGCGCAGACACGGCCGACGGCAACCGGCGGGGGACGTAAGCAGCTTCTCGGAGCTAAGTCCTCGACCAATGTAGGAGGGACTCGTCCCGCCGAAGCGGTCCAGGCACCGGCGCAGCCGAACGCAGCGCCAGTGCCCGTCGACGGAAGCCGAACGCCGGCCCAGCGGCCTAAACCCAGAGGGAAACGCGGAGGGAGGCTAGCAGCTTTGGCCCGCAAAAACAAACATCCACCGGCTCAGCCACAGAGTGTTAAGCGATCCAGGCCCGACGACAGCACCACGCCTACTGGCGATTGCAAGCGTCAAAGGGCGGGAACGGGTCACACTAGCAACTCTGTGAGCTACGCAGCAGCGTTCAGGTCCCATGACCTCTGCGTGGCCATAACGCTAGAGCCATACCAAGACCTTACGGAGGAGCAGGCCACGGAACTGCGTGAGATACTGGAGGTGCTTATCGTGGAAGAACTCCTCGATCCGGACAGCACACCCCAGACTTCGAAGGTCCACTTCCGTGGCCGTGCGCACTATAGCGAGGGCGTCCTTAAATTCTGGTGTATGGACGACAACTCGCTATCGTGGCTCCGTAGGAAGACCGAAACCCTACAATCGCCCATCGCCGGGACCAAGCTTGTCGTAATTAGACAAGCTGATCTCGAGCGAAGGATCCTGTGTGGCCTGTACGTGCCTACACCGGCAAGAATGCCGATGGAGGCCGACCGGATCCGCAGGATTCTGGCAAATCACAACCCTGAGTACAACATCAACTCGTGGAACCCGGTTCGAACGGAGAAGCGGAATGACCAGGAGGGGACTGGCACATACCTGCTACTCCTCGTTCCCGAGTCTGATGTTGCCAAAGCCCGACTAAACGAGCGACGCGTGTTCTGGCTCCTTGGGAACATCTACCTTAAGATCCTCCAGAAGGATGAACCCAAGGACGAGAACAACGACGTTGATAACAAAACGAATCCTGGACCCAACCCCGGTCCAGAGCCCGGTCCCTCTTCGGGACTCAGGGCTGACCCTGACCCGCAACCCGGCCCCAGTTCGGGGCACGTAGCGGAGCCTTCTCCAGCCCCACCAACATCCGAGGGGCTGGACCTGATGGATGTCCAGGATCCACCAACCCCACTTTCCGAGGAGCGCTTTCTCGATACAGAGGGGAGCGATGTTAGCGTCAGCGACATCGACTCCTCTCCTATCAAGCGCTCCTAAACCCAAAATACCACCTCCTGATCCACCACTTCCCGCCACACCTTACATCCAAGCCAACCTCCAGCATAGCCTTACGGCTACCGCGTCCATACGCAGAATGCTGGAGGAACACCCGGGCACTGTGGCTCTTATACAAGAACCATGGATCAGGAAAGGCCAAATCTGTGGCCTCAAAACACCCGGAAGCAAGATTCTCGCCAACACGACTGTAAGCAACCTCAGAACTTGTATTATGGTCCCGCATTCCGCTAAAACACTTCTAATTACCGAACTCTGTTCCAGAGACCTAACAGCTGCTAGGATTTACATGTCTCCCACCAACACCAGCCCCTTACCGCAAATCATCCTAGCATCAGTCTACCTTCCAAGCGACGAACCTATACCAACACCGGAGCTGGTGTCTCTGATCGAGTACTGCGAGAGGGAGAAACTTCAGCTCATCATTGGCACCGACTCCAATGCACATCACACGCTGTGGAACAGCCCCAGGTGCAACGACCGAGGAGAAGAACTGGTAAACTATATTATCTCTACTAACCTCCTCCTACTAAATAAGGGCTCGGAACCTACATTTGTAACATCCAGAGCCCAAACAATCATTGACCTAACACTCTCTACCTCACAAGTCTCCTACTCCGTCAAGGACTGGCACGTCTCTAAGGAGGCCTCATGCTCGGACCACAGATGGATTAGGTTTAGCTTAGATATGTCTATACCGAAACCACCACCTAGGCGCATCCCACGTAAGACCGATAAGATGAAATTCTTCCAATTGGTAAAATCGGAACTTACAAGTAAGCCTAACCCACCAGACTACATAACAGTAGGCGACATCGACCACTATACAAACCAACTAACACAAATTCTTATCAACAGCTATGAACAATCCTGCCAACTGGTCTCGCCCAAAATCGGGGCGAAAGGACAATGGTGGGGCCCTGAACTGCAAAAACTCCGACGCAAAGTAAGGAAATTGTTCAACAGAGCCATAAACACTAGACAAGAAGAAGACTGGGAGAACTACTACAATGCGAAAAGAACCTACAAAAAGAAAATTCGCATTAGAAAAACGGAATGTTGGGAAAGGTTCTGTACCAACATTGAAAACAACAATCAGGCAGCTCGCATAAGAACTATATTAGCAAATGTGCCAGAAAACTCCATCGGGTGCCTCATAAAACCCGACAAAACCTACACGAAATCGGATTCAGAAACCAGTGAAGTGCTACTGAACACACACTTCCCGGGCTGCCAAGTAACAGACACCTACTCTTGGGAAGAGGAATCAGAGCAAACACCAACCGATCTAGACTGGATAACAGCCCACGGTATGATCACCCGCGAGAAGGTTCTATGGGCGATTAACAGCTTCCTTCCCTTCAAATCACCAGGCCTGGATAAGATATTCCCAGGTATGCTCAGATGGTGCAGTGGCATACTAGCCGACCACCTGGTCAGGATCTTTAGAGCGTGTATCGCCAACAAGTACATACCGCACAAATGGAGGGAAGTGAAGGTTGTATTCATACCAAAACCAGGAAGAAGTGACTATACACAACCAAAATCCTTCAGGCCTATAAGCCTGACATCATTTCTTCTAAAAACACTTGAAAGACTTTGTGATAGAGAAATAAGAGACAATACACTCTCTCACAATCCACTACACCCTCAACAACATGCCTATAGCATGCCCCTCCCATTCCCGCCATTAGCCAATATAATTCTGCTGGACGTCCTTGCACTGATACATCACCGCGTGGCCTTCAGCTAAGTAATTGTATGTCGACATTAAATTCCTTGCAGTACAATCATATAGTAAATGATGTTGGTAACTTGCTTGACTTATTTATTACTAACTCTCCCTGTAAAATTGAACCTCAACACTTCCCCTTACTCAACTCTACTCCGCGCCATCCGCCATTCATCGCTTCCCTGCCTTTCTGTTATCCTACAAGTTCTCTAAGGAAGAAATACATACCTAAACATAACTTTTATAAAGCTGATTATAACTTAATAAATAATAAAATTTCAGATATTAATTGGCACAACCATTTGGGCAATCTCTCAGCGACAGATTCAGTTGATTTTTTTTATAATATTACAAATAGCCTTATCAAGGAACATACTCCCCTTGTGCGCTGTAAATCTGGTAATTTTCCCATATGGTTTTCCCCCTCTCTAATCAAAACATTTAAGCGTAAGCAGAAGGCATGGGTTAAATGGAAAAAATTTAGTAATAACTCTGACTACGCGGACTTTTCCGAGTTAAGAGCTTCTTTTAAACAAAACAGCAAGAAATGCTTTAAAATGTACATGGATAGTGTTGAAAAAAATATAACCACAAATATTAAATATTTTTGGACTTATATAGCTAACCGTAAAAGTAAGTCGAACATTCCTTCATCTATGAAATACCACAATGTTACATCCTCAGACCCGGAATCCATATGTAATATGTTCTCAAGTTTCTTCAACTCTGTTTTCGAGCCTAGATCCTGCCCCTCCATTTACACTGCACCCTCTACTTCCACTCACGTTGCACCCTCTACTTCTAATGATAATAATGTTTTGCTAACAAACGTTTACCTTAAGGAAGGGGACGTCTTGAGGGAACTGAGGTTTCTTGACGCATCTAAAGGTCCTGGTCCAGATGGAATCCCTCCTTGTTTCTTTAGAAATACTGCTGATAGTATATATGTGCCTATCACTGCTATTTTTAACAAATGTCTTTCCGAAGGTGTCTTTCCTGAAGTATGGAAACGCGCCTTTATCACTCCAGTACATAAAAGCGGTTCTAAAAACGACATAGAGCACTATCGTCCTATTTCTATTCTATCCACCTTGTCGAAACTCTTTGAAAGGCTCATTCACAATGAGATCTACCCCACCCTTCACAACATCATCATTCAGGAGCAACACGGCTTTGTCAAACGGCGTTCCACCACATCTAACCTTATTGTTTTTACTAATACTCTCTTCGAAAACCTTGACAAACGTATACAAGTGGACGCCGTCTGTACGGACTTTAAAAAAGCATTTGACAAGGTGGATCATGAAATTCTTTTGAACAAAATTGCCTTTAACGGTATACGTGGTAATCTTCTCCGCTGGTTCTCTTCCTACGTCACTAATCGCACTCAAAAAATTGTTATTAATGGTTTCCAATCTACCAGCGTACCAGTTACTTCAGGTGTTCCTCAGGGGTCTATATTGGGCCCTCTGCTCTTTGTACTTTTTATAAACGACATCGATCAATGCTTTCGACACTCACAGTTCTTATTGTACGCTGACGATCTCAAGGCCTATATGCCGATACGCACTTTAAATGACTGCACTTTATTTCAAGAAGATTTAAATAGACTCGCCACATACTGCAGTATCAACAAACTACACCTTAGTCTGCCTAAATGTAACTCCATCAGTTTTACCAAAAATATCAACTCTTTAAATTTTTCATATAACCTTTCCCATTCCCGTTTGAATAGAGTTACCAAACTAAGAGATCTCGGTGTCTTACTTGATAGCCAGCTTCACTTAAATCAACATATCGAATCAATAACTACCAATGCTTTCAAAATGTATGGCTTTATTATGAGGTCGTCAGCGGACTTTAAGCAACCATCAACCTTCCTGTATCTATACAAAACACTGGTACGCTCTCAGCTGGAATACGCGGTGCCAATATGGAACCCATTTTATAATAAGTACGTGGAGGCGATTGAGAGGGTTCAGCGGAAATATTTGCGGTTCATGAATTATAGATGTCGTCGCCCCCGTTGCTCATACATTGACTCACTTGATGACCTTAAACTTCTTACTCTCGAGTCCAGACGTAAATATCTTGAAGCTGCTAACCTTTACAAAATCGTGCATAATAAATTTGACTGTTTAGAACTCGTCAGAAAGCTATGCTACGCAGTCCCGAGAACTTGCACCCCGCGAGCTACGCGCTCGCGTTCTCTGTTTGCCCTTTCCTCCTGCCGCACAAATTCCGGACTTCGTGCCCCCATCCGTCGTATGGTTGAGTCCTATAATAATAACTTTATAGACATACCTAGACATATTTATTTGCAATTTACATAAATTTAAAAAGTTGTTACATAGTTTACTTTTTCAAGTAAGAGTAAATTTGAGTAATAACCCAACATAAAATAGTATTGTAATTTTCAGTCAGAATCTTTTAATTACCTTCTAGCATTTCCTTTTTTCTCTAAACTTAGTTGTTGATTTGGAGCCCAGCTCTCGCTTAGCTTAGTTTTCGTTAGGCCTTTTTGTTGCATGTTTTTTTTTATTCTGTATGTATTAAAAAATATGTGGATAGCGCTGTGGGCTACATTATGAATAAAACTCTTATCTTTACCTACAAAGTAAAGTACTAACACAAATGTATTATAAGTTTAATGTAGTCGTTAGTTATTCCTTAATAAATAAATAAATAAATAAATATAGCAAAGGAAAATCAACAGAATCCGCCCTGCACAGCGTAGTCTCACGAATAGGAGGCGGATTAACGTCGAAACAGCCAACACTGGCGGCCTTTATAGATATAGAAGGAGCATTCGACAAGACCAGATTCACCAGCATACACAGAGCACTCACCAGATATGGTGTCGCGCCGACGTTGGCTGAGTGGATAAACAATATGCTCAAGAACAGAGCAATACAGGTCACCATCAATGAAACCACAAGAGGTGTAGTAGTTAGGGGTTGCCCCCAAGGTGGCGTCCTATCGCCTCTATTATGGAACATAGTTGTAGACGAACTAATCCGCAAGCTCAACGGCCGCGGACTAGTTACGGTAGGATATGCGGATGACCTCGCTATCCTAGCGACTGGATGTTTTGAGAGTACACTATGTGACCAGATCAAACTCGCCTTTAAAATCATTGAAACATGGTGCAACGACCACGAACTCTCAGTTAACCCCACAAAAACGGAACTAATAATGTTCACAAATAAGCGACATATTGAAAAACTAAAACTTCCACTTTCACACTTTTTAAGACAGAAATTAAGTTAAAAACAGAAGTCAAGTACCTAGGGGTCATACTAGACAGCAAATTGCTATGGAATAAACATCTTGACTACAAACTACAGCGTGCTACCGCTACCTTCTACCAATGCAGCAGAATGCTTTTATAATGGAAAGACATGGGGACTTTCACCAAAAATAACCATGTGGCTCTACACTGCTATTATAAGACCAACTTTAACGTATGCAGCGATAGTCTGGTGGACTAGAACCGAACTAAGCACCGTGATAACCAAACTACAACGCTTCCAAAGAATGGCATGCTCAGCGATCACAGGGTGCATGAGAACCACACCCGGTGCTGCCCTAAATATAATTCTAGACCTAGCACCTTTAGACCTGTACATACAACAGGAGGCGACAATGTCGGCACTAAGGCTGCACAACATGGGGCTCTGGGGGGTCACAAGCAGCCCACATGCTCAGATATTACACAGGGCCATATCAAACGAGCCGCTCTTAGCCGCCCCCTGCGACAGAATGCCCAGCAAATCAATACTAGATAAACACTACAAGATACAACTCTATGAGGATAAGAAAGACCAATCAGGCGCCCACGAAGTAAGAATTTACACAGATGGATCTAAAACAGACACTGGTACGGGCGCCGGGGTTCACTCAATGGACCTCAACATCAACATATCGATAACGCTAGGAAAACACAGCTCCATATTCCAATGCGAATGCGCAGCAATAACCCACGCAGCTACAGCAATACACAAGAGAGACATAAATGGTCAACATGTTCGCATTCTCTCTGACAGCGCTGCCACACTCAAGGCTCTGGAGAGCAGCGAGCAGCAGCAGAGCTGTAACTCCAGGCTCTTATACGAATGTCACTTGGCACTAGAGAGGATATCCACTGCTAATCGGATCATTCTTCAGTGGATCAAGGGACATAGCGGATCACTAGGAAACGACGCCGCCGACGAACTGGCACGGAGGGGATCAGAAACAACCATAGAAGGTCCCGCACCTTTCCTGCCCCTGCCATTCTCACTACTCCAGACATGGATCCGGCTCAAAACCAAAGAAATGCACAACGAACGATGGTCAAGCCTGCTGGAGTGCAGACAAGCCAGAGCGGCGCTTCCATCAACCTCACCCAAGCTTACGAAACACCTACTCAACCTAAATAGAACGGACCTGCGTATCCTGGTAGGAACCATAACAGGTCACTGCCCTCTGAACAAACACTTATTCACCATCGGAGCAACGGACAGCCCTCTCTGCAGAGGGTGCCTCAGCGACGACGAATCAGCTGCCCACGTAGTCCTGGAATGCGAGGGAGTAACAGCGCAACGAACAGAAATCCTCAACTTGCCGAGGTCACTCCGTGAGGCCTGTGAAGATCCCAGGAAGATTCTGCGCTTCTGGACGGAGTTAGGCTGGCTATGCTAGCATAACGCATAATGGACCTAATGAGAGTCCAAATGCGGAAATAGGAGTACTTCCACCTTAACCTTAACCTTAGGTATCTACTTATTATGTTACTTATATTTATATTAATATTGTAGTGCCCTTATCTTTATTTCTATTAATGATGCCCTTACCATCGAGAAAATAAAAACATATGCACTGAACTGACGACGACGACTAATTTCAATTGATATCGGTAACGAAAAATTTGGTTTCATTTCGAGGAGGCCAATCCAAGATTTTTTTTATTTTTATTATGGCAACATGGTATTTGGCAACAAATGGCTGGCGACGACTAAATAAAAAAATATGGCAACACCAATGGTTGTTTGGTTTGGTTGATGTCGGAATATTTACGCGATAAATATCTGCAAATATCGCGAAATAGCAATGATGATTATGAAATTATTACACACAAAGTGAAACACAGTGCAGAAATGTGTTTAGTGTAAATTATATTTCATAAGTAGGTCAATAACATAACGGATTTGGTTACCGGTACGTCAAGAGTGCAATTATCTTTTCATTCTTGAATTTCGTCTAAGTTTTGATCCGGTACGTTTATTTACAGATAACGAAAGTTGTGATTGTTTGTGCAAAATTTCGCAGTGGACATTCATACGAAATGGCTGAGAACGATGACTTTTTGGATTCTATGGACAACAATCACTTGGAAGGAACCAATGGTTCTCTCAATATGACCGATAATAGTCTTGGGGTATGTATTGTTACACTACGAAGCTGGCGTTGCTATAATCTTAACCATTTCTAAACTACTCAAAAAAACAAAAAAAACATCTTGTTTTGATTCATTAAAGAACTACGTGCATATCATCAGATAACACCAAGTAGGTAATTTTTGCTAAATGCAATGAAGGGATGAAAAAGAAAAAATACGCAATATCCCTGCTCTATAACGACAACTGTTAATAATTTTGTTTACTTTCAACCACCGCAGATTATATTTTTGGTTTTACATGTCTTACAGTAAGATGGCATTCATCAGACATACTCAAATGTCTTGTCTACTGGTTAGTTATACTGCAGATTTGTAAAAGCATGTATTTATATATGATTCATTTTTTATCAACAAATGAATAAAAATGTCAAAACCATGGTGCATATTTGCATATGTATTTTATACCTAATTATTTATTAATGTCTACTGCTCATTGGTAGCTGAAAGCTCAAAACTGTTAGCATGATTGTGTCTGCATGTTCAAACAAGTGAAGCTCGTGCTCACATGATAAAAAAATGTGTATAGGTACCATCTAGACATAAAGTATACAAGTTTTAAATCATGTTTTAATAGTATGCTGCTTAAAATTTGCCATTCAGTTGATTCCTGAAACTTTCACTCATTCAAGCTATTTTAAACTGCGATAATCTATGTGAGAATGGGCATTACACTTAATTTATGTTATAGGTTGACTATTGGAGCCTTGCATAAGCATTAAATATTACATTAGTCAGACAAAATTACTAAGTAACTACGAGAATGTTTGAAAGTGCTTATGTCAGGCTAAACACTAATAAAGTAGTTCAATGTTGTACTAGATTTAATCTTAAGGCTGGTGTTGACCAAATGACAATTGGACAAATAGCGGCTTCATCAGTTTACTATGAAATAAACATAAGAAATATTCTGTCATCATAAATTTTATTGAAATTGCCTGATTGTTTTTGAAGAACACATGCCTTATGCCCACTGTACACTTTGGGCCGAGGTGAGGGGCCTACATATCAAATAATAAGGTCGCTGTTTACTCATTGGCATATTGAAATTTCTGCATTGTGGAGCATGCCAAAATCCTTTCATTTGCGCATAAAAACTGACTGTATTTGGTTGGCCAACCAGTCTAGGTCACCAAGCCAAGTAGAATTCTAAATATTGGCCCAACACCTTGCCCCACTGTGTATATGCAGCTTCTAGATGTGTCAAACTTGTGATAATATACAGATCTATAACATAATATAATGATGTGCATTATATAGGGTGGCGATGAGGCCGCTGGTGGCGAGGTGCCGGACCTGGCTGCCATCAAAGCCAGGGTCCGGGAGATGGAGGAGGAAGCTGAGAAGCTAAAGCAGATGCAGACTGAAGTTGACAAGCAAATGAGCATGGGCAGCCCACCTGGACTTAGTAAGTTAAAATTTACCCAGCATAATAATAAAGTAAGCTGAGCTTGTGCTACAGTAAATATTTTTTATTAGGTATAATGAAATTAGGTACCTACATTATTTTCTGCAATGACCACAGAATAAATTTCAGAGACAGAGATTCAGGGCAAATAACTAGTATTGTATCAAAATAAATGAATGAAGACACTTTGTTATGTGGGATTCAGACTGGACCTTCTATTATAACCAAATCAGCCTGTTCAATTGTATTATTATAAATATACACATCTATATATCACATTAATCTACCTATTTGCCCAATGTTTAGTAAATAAATGGGATAAATACCCCTGAAAATTTCTATTAATGTGTTCCAATTGCATAAGTTTAAACAACTTTATTGCTCAATTGCTGTCATGTTCAAACCAGACATTAGCCTTCTGAAATGAGAGCCTTAGTGCCCATCTTAACGCTCAATTGCAATTGATGCATATAACTATTAGTTACCATCCTCACTTAGTATATAGCGCTAAGGCTCAATTCACACTAAAAGCAGAGGAAATTAATCCTAAATCCTTGGGCTCTCGTTTCGCATCGCACCACAGTGCGCTAAGCGATTTAACTTAAACTATTCACTGTGGACACAAGCCCATTGTACTAGAATTCAGTTTTACGGCGCGGCATACCGCATACCGCATCGTAGTGCGTTGTGATCAAGAGTCATAACACTTTAAAAAACATAAACATCTATTAACCATTATTTTTGCACAACAGCAAGTCCCCTAAACATGTCTATTGAAGAGAAGATTGAAGCTGACAACAGATCAGTGTATGTTGGCAACGTGGACTACGGAGCCACGGCCGAGGAACTGGAGCAGCACTTCCATGGCTGCGGTTCAATCAATAGGTGTGTGGTACTCATATCATAAGCCACCACATACAGAAACCGTGGCATAATTTATATAAGAGACTACACGTATAACGATCGGCGGTCATCTAGCCTCTCATAAATTCGTATGGTACAACCCATATGCCTTCGTCTCTCGCCTAGCCGTGGTTTCTGTGTGTGGCGGTTTCGAACGCTGGACAAATACGTGCGAAACCTATGTTTGTTTAAAATATTTTAGTACGTGACAAAAAGGCTTTTTCTATATAGCGACTTATTTTCGGAACTCAAAATTACGCTCGGCATAATTAATATAAAAATATAAATTTTAATCCGTAAATTACAATCATAAAACAAAATAAGTTTCTGCATGTAATGGTATTCCAATTTCCAGCCAAATTCCGTTCAGTTGTTGTAGCGTGAAAGAGTAACAAACATCCATACAAACTTTGCGTTTATAATATTTGTAGGATACTCTGTGATGTGTTCAGTCAAAAGAAAAATAATTGTGTGGACGAAGCATAGTGTGATTCTCCCCTTACTGGATACTAAAAGAAAGTTGTATGTTTCAGGGTTACAATATTGTGTAATAAGTTCGACGGGCATCCCAAAGGCTTCGCGTACATCGAGTTCGGCGACAAAGACAGCGTTCAGACAGCTATGGCCATGGACGAGTCATTATTTAGAGGACGCCAAATAAAGGTAACATCTTACAAACGACTTAGTTTCATAAGATCTTGGTAGCTATACCGTATCCATCGAGCATAGATAGATAGATAGATAGATAACTCTTTATTGTACCACACAAACATAAAAAACAATACAGAAGGAAATGTACAGAATCATGGAAGTACAAAGGGCGGCCTAATCGCTTTGAGCGATCTCTTCCAGGCAACCTTGGGATGGACTGGAGATAAAAGAGCATGTAGAATGTTAGTAAACAATCTAATTATGCCAACATTTTAATAGTATAGAATGCTTGGCTTTAAGGTTGGATTTAGTTCCAGATAGATAGATAACTCTTTATTGTACCACACAAACATAAAAAACAATACAGAAGGAAATGTACAGAATCATGGAAGTACAAAGGGCGGCCTTATCGCTTTGAGCGATCTCTTCCAGGCAAACTTGGGATGGACTGGAGATAAAAGAGCACGTAGAATGTTAGTAAACAATCTAATTATGCCAACATTTTAATAGTATAGAATGCTTGGCTTTAAGGTTGGATTTAGTTCCATAACATTATGTTTGTATGACGCCCAAATACGAAAATGACCCAGTATCAAAACGGCAACGTATTCAAAACGAACACGAATTGGTGCGATCCAGAACTGACGAAGTTGGAATAAATTCCCTTCGTTAATTTATTTTCTTAACTCTTCCCGCGGGTGTTGTAAGAGGCGACTAAGAGATATCCACCAGTGGGCGGGCAGCAGCGCCCCCGAAGAACAATTCTACCACTGAACTGCGATCCTCAACACGCATACCTATATCGTATCCATTTTGAATGGAGCATAAACGTAAACAAACCGCCCATACTTAACCTAAAAATCACTTTGTTGGCGCGTCCTTTTATACTTAATTTTCATTACTTGTCGATTTTAGATACTCCCTTCAATAAAAATTGCTTACAATTATATCTGAAACTCGACGCCAATCAAGTGAGATTTTGTTATTTGTGTCGTACTTTGTTTACTAACATGCTTCATTCAAAATGGATAAACCATAGCGTTGGGATTATGGGCGCTACCCTCCATGAGAGTAAAGCCAATAAAGCACTTATCAGGGCGAGGTTGCGTCTAGCAGTGGATGAATATATGGGCTGTTGATGTGAGTATATGGCGTCAGACTGTCCGTCATGTAAGAATTTTTTTTATAAATAGATCACTGAAACTGAAACAATACCTACTATGAGGTCTCTCAGTGCACACGAACGCATAGGGTCGGTAAATCTGGTTCTTTTGTATGGGAAAACTGACGAAAATCTGTACTTAGCTTGCTACCTTACATAAGTATTGTTCATGAATTGAAATGAAAGTTTTTGTAGAAATTGTGTCCAAACAAGATCTTAATCTTATTTATTTATAAGGCTAGCTGGAAACAACAGTTTATACATGAAATAAGGACGATATTTAACTTATTTTAGATATAAATAAGGTAAATTATTGATAATATAATTATTTAATTTCATAAAAACTTATTTCTGAGAGCCACCTACGGAGTTTTGTCTCAAATTTATTTACTAGTAGCCAGTTCCATTATCTCTTGAATATACATAGATGTTAAAGTTGTTGTTCATAATTAGCTAACATAACATTTGTCATTCCAGGTGATGCCAAAACGCACGAACAAGCCAGGCCTGTCGTCCACGAACCGGCCGCCACGGACGGTGCGCGGGCGCGGCCGCGGCTCGTTCCGCGGCTACTCGCCCTACTACTCCGGCTACCGGCCCCCGCGCCGCGGCAGGTACAATCCATACTAACCAGCCGGTCACCGCACTCTACCACTTCCCATTCTCTGTAGAGTAGATACGATCTGACGCACGGGGACGTGACCTTGTACGGACGTAGCACAGCGCTGCATAGTATCTAGTATGAAGTATCATTAGTCACATAATGCTGATAGCCAGGCGCGGGTGTCTTCTCAAGTGCCTTCGCGATGCTGAGATCATACACTTGTCGCAGGTTCAACGACCTGTAATGTCCCTGTATGTAAAAGGTACAGCGCCTCTCGAACGCAGTGTAAAGAACGCTAAATTGTAAAATATAGAGTAAAAATATTTTTCATCATTTTATTGTGAATATTTTTGTCGCAAAATTCGTTGCATTAATTGATTTGCGAACATTCATCAATGAAAATTTCGGTTGTGAATGTGAACGCGCGTTTTCTTGCGTTTTGTTTTTAAGCCACTGTAGGCTGTTACGGAACTAAACGCAAGAAAACAAGCCTTTTGATATCACAATCAAACAGATATTCACAAGGAAAACGTAAGAAGTGCAAATTCACGTTTTACGTGCGTCGGCTTCGTACGCAGGCCACTGAAGTTAGCTGTGGTTGTTTGGCACTAACGCTCTTGGTCTCGCAATTGATCCTCACGGAAACCTCGAGTTGTGTAGCGTAGACTAAACGATTATTCAATCAAGCTCTCAGCTCGCCGCTGTGTAGTGCACTATCAAAGTTAGGTAGGCCTGCAAGTTTGATTGTACTGAGAGAGCGATCTATCCCGTAATCTATTTCTTTGCCAACAGCTAACTTCAACGAGTTATATGGGGAGATCTACCTGCGATTGTGTCCTTTCTTTACACATTGCAGACTAACTGCGTAGTAAACTGCACAAAGTTTGCGATTCTAGTAACATAAGTTCTAGCAAGAGATACTGATTCTGTCTAAACTTTCTTGGACCTTGTTTTGTTTACTACATAGTCTGTATGCACTTGTTAGATAGAATGAATGTAAGAGACTTCCTTGCCGATACATACGTCTGGCGTTTACTGAAGTGGACACGTGACCAAGGGCCTCTCACCAAATACCGCGTTTCAGTGGTGGTGTAAATTAATCAATTTGATCTTTACTAAATTAGTCTTCTAATGAAGTTTGCCTTCCTTGAAGTACTAACAGATACTAAGAGATTGGACATGATGCGCTCCCTACTATATTCGATCGTGTGGTACACCGCACATTATTATTATGTGTGTGTGCGATTGGTTTGATGGAACTAAGCCATGCTCGTTTGTCTGTTAGTACTATAAGTATGGCACATTAAACTCGCAGGCTACTGGCTTGCAGAGCGCAATGTTATTTTATCCAATGACAAGGGTCGCCATCGGCTATTGGCCGCTGACGCCGCTCCAGTAAGCGCCAAAACAACACACTTTTCGCTATCTGTTGTGGGTATAAAAATCTTGATTATTTACCTATCTTTCGTTTCTAATTCTGACATAAAACTACACAATAATGAAATGCATATTTTACTCAGCTGCCGATATGCCGAAAGTTTGTTTGGTCTGTGTAGATGCAGAAACACAGTACTCAATATCTTGAAATGTATTTTGGTCTGCATGAGTCTTGACTTAGCTGTTGTAAAAATTGTTGTCTAAACTTACTAGGTTTACTATAAAAATATTTATAATCACTGAAGTGTGATAAATAAAGTTTTTACAATTAAAAATATGTATTTTCAATCCATAGCCTTCTTCATATTTATCTGAAGGCCGGGTGCTGAGCAGGGAGAAATTCTCCAAACAAGACGCGACTCGGAAATCCTTAGAAGATAAATCTAGCTAGATCATCGTGCTTCTTGTAGACATCTAATTCTTCCTGCTTCGCCTCCGGTCCCTATGTTACGCACGGTACAAACCTTGCATGCCAAAACTTTACAAAGTAGTGATTGTTTTATTCCTATTTCAGCAATTTACTTTGTCTTTCTATAATTCCTATGTTGCTTTCTTACGTAGATATGATGGCCGATTTAAGTTGTAAGCTTTTTCTTTTATTTGGTCTTATTTTTATTTGCCTTATACGCATCTTGGCTAACATAAATGTTAGAAGTCCGATAGACGAACCGTATTTAGCATGGGTGTTTCTTGATCACTAAATCACCTCTGATAATTATCTATCAATACATGATAATGGAAATAAATGCTTAACATTGTGGCTTGTTTCCAGAGGGCACAGACGCGGGTTGTTTTTCCCGTACTGAGTGGCTTAGAGCGACGTGCGCGACAGTGCAAGTGCCTGACTGTGTAGACATAGTGATGTGGTGAACTAGACTAAACCGGCCAGCGTAAGCTTTACCAACTGGCCGTGGCAGGGTGTGTTATCTACGGTAAAATGACTTGTTGACCGTGTTGGTAACAGACCTTTTAAAACCGTGAGGGCGGCTATCTGATACTCTTATACAAGAAGCATTAGGATGAAGCGATTTTGAGAACTTGGGTATCAAAAAACTTGTCCAAACTCTTTTATGGTTCTTACCTACATTTTATAAGCCTTTTCACTCATGTGTGGCAAAAAAGGTGAAAGAGTGGACATTTTTATTTTAATTTAATTACTTGTAACAAAATGGGTCAATTTATCGTAGTAGATCATAATGCATTCTAGAACTTTGTATATACTAAGGCATCACATTTTTTTTAAAGGTTTTGAAAAACTGACCGTTTTATATATTTTATTGAGTAAAAGTTATGTCTTATTCCACCTAGAAGATTAACACACAAAAATTACCTAATAATATTTAATAGGTATGGTATAATAATATCGTTCGAATCATATTTTCTGGCAGCTACAACAGTCTTTTCCGTCTTGGGTGGTTTAAGCCGTAGCTATGCCTTGGCATGTCAATGTAAGTTTAGAGTTATCCATGCAAGTTATTTTATGGTTAACTTGATGTTATAAGGATAAGCAATAATTATTTTACGCGTCTGAATCGAAAATGTAGACATTATTACAGAGATTTTAATCGACGAGTTGTGCTGATCACTATTACATTTAAGACAATTTTCATGTAATATATTATACTTTATGGCATTCTGTTAGCCCTTAACATTTATAGTTCAGGCATATTAAGATATTTCACCTAGCAATCCCGAGACAACTAGCTGGAAACTCGTATAAGCCTTCTATTTGGCGCTGTAAACATTATCTCAAAACCAAAAGTCGTAAAATATTGAGCTCAATTCGTGAGGTTCGTCGGTTTTTTTGCGTTTCTCTAGTTTTCTATCGTTCTAATGAGGTTCGCATCTATTGTGAAGTTGTAGACCATAAAATTTGCTACAAATGTGTTGATTCTCGTATCCCTCGTATCGCTGAAACTCCTCGTTCGATTTAAACAAATGAGGCATTGATCTTTTCGCCTCAATCCCCGATGGTTATAGGGTACCTATATGACGTCAGACGATATTGGGGGTCTAACAAGATTACAGGGGCCTGATTCCACTAACACAATCGCCTCACTATGACGATTATCGCTTCATTATCGCGTAACAATCACCGCCATTGACACCTTTTGGTATTCTATTAACACGATCTTTTTTTTGTTTTTGCCATATCTATGACTATTACGATTATGATTATATGCCCCACCACATTATTGACACGCTATTAAAAGTCGTATAGATTGTAATCTTATGGTAATAGAATACCAAATTTACGACTAAATCTCTATCTTAATCGTATGGCGCCATTATAGCATTTTGTTTAAAAAAAAAGTGTAATAAGGCCCCAGGGTCTAAGAAGAGGGGGGGGAAATCGGTGAACGCCGTCGTCGTCGGGATTTAGTATATTTTATCTTGGATTGACTCATATCAATTGAGATAGAGGGCGGTGATGGCGCAGCAAACACGACATTTTAATTGGCTTTTGATACATCGCGAAATCTAAGGTGAATATGATTTTCCAGATGGTTGTTTTGGAATAACCAGATTGACCCTATTTTTTGGCTAAAATAGCTGGACTATGAGCCCTCTACTCATTAATAAACGCTGTATTATCTACGAGATTGGTTCTGTGAAATGTTTATAAGTAAGAAGATAATAGTCGTAAAGAAAATGATTTACGTGTCTAGTTATGCGAGAAAGCTTAGCTAATACGATCCTCCAGAACTGTTAGTAACATGAAATAAGAGGAAAATGTTAGTATGATAATTAATTTTAGCTTATTAAATAAGATGTCGAGGAAACTAGGAATCCAAAGCTTCCCACCTACATTCAGCGAAATCCGATGTACAATGTTTGTAAACAAACCTTTAACGGATTTTACATTAGTAATCTACAAATTATGTAAATTCCATATAAAAAGACGCGGCATGCATGAGTGAATATTAGGGTCAGTATGGGCGGTTTGTTTACAAACATTGTACTTGTAATTTCGCTGGATTGGCTGAATGGATGGACTGACTGGTTTATAACGAGCAAGATAGATTTTGACGTGTTAGTTCCAGTGGTCTCAGGTTAGCCCTAGCTACTAGAAGTGACACCCAAATAAAATACATGAGGGCGCGAATCAAACGCTTCAGTAAAGCCATACTGGCTTATTTTTTTTAGGTGGCGTTAATTGTGCACTTTCAACAGAAATAACAAGTCATCGTTGTGTTGCATAAAGAGAACTTTTGTAAAGGCCGTCTCAAAAAATAAATTCGTAAAACACAAGAAGCGCGTTGCATGCTTCAGTGCTACCATATTAAGTAAATTGAACGAGGCGCCTTACATGGTCCCAGACAGCTGCAACAGGTGAAATAAAAACGTATTTATTTTTGAGACGCGACTCATTTTACGAGGGCAACTCAAAAAATGATATTAACGCCTCAACCTTGGCAGGATAATTATTCAGTTTGGCATCCAAACCTAGATGACACCACTTAATTAAGCTTAGGTTAAAAGTTTGTACGAGATGGGTGACATGGGATGAGCAGTTTACAATGGGTTTAGGTAAGTCTACAATTTTAACGTAAGCATCCACAATGACAAGAATGCCTTATTTTTATTGTTATATCCTACATGAGCCAAAACATAGATGCTCTCATTCAATAAGTAAGAAATCGAATCTAATGGAATGCTGCCGGTTAAATTAAGTTTGTATTAATGTAAAAATACCTTGTTGCCTTGGCCTGATTGGCCTCTAGGCAGTTATTTGTTACAATTGGTACTGGATGATATTTGGTTAAAAAATAATATACCTACTAATAAGAAAAGATTTGAAATGATAATCTAAGAAATAATTTTAAGAATTCAGTTGTAGTTTCATTTAAAGTTTCCCTTTTCTTGGTTCCATTTCTAGCTAGTCTTGTCTTCACTACGAAGTTTATGGTGGTAGGTAGGTACCTACTAAGTGAAAAGTAAGTTTTGGTCTAAACAGGAAGGGGAGCTCCATGGAATTGAATATTAAGTGAAGTGCATAGATACTTATCGATTTGCGCTGAATGACTTGGGATGGGAAGTGGATTTTTTTAAGATGCTCCATGGAAAAAATGGTTATAATCCTGGAGTCCGCACAGCATCATCTATACCATAAAATACTATTAACCAGGATCTGGATCTATCGGTACTTGGTCAAGTAGGTACATATAAACTTAAAGCGCCATGGTACCTACTATCTCAAATCTACGTTCCTACTACTACGCACTAGCTAGATAACTTACCCCAAAGTAATGGTATTCACATGACGTGCACGTTTGGGTTTAAGTATAATTTATTTATTTCAATTGAAATTTCCGAAAAAAAATTGGTCTACTTGAACGAAGTTGAATTAATTGGAAATCCAATTAGTTCAACTCGTTGAACTTATCGGAATGGAGTACACTTGACTTGTGTGGCTTGAACTTACAACCAAGCTTCATCCACTTCCCGTTAGGTTTAGATGGTAGGCAGAAACCTCGCAGAAACCTAATATTTTAGTTTATTTTTCTTCCAAGGTTCCGCTCCTGCTCTTTTGGCACATCTTAGGTACCACCTAAGGTGTGCCAAAAGAGCGGGTTCCTTAAAGATTTTATTAGATGACGGGTTTCAAGTCAAAAACAGACGTTGACAAAGTAAATTTAAATGACAGATTAGATTTCTTCAATTTTTTGTTTGTTTTGTTTGTGGAATTCATTGGAGAAAAACAGTTTTCCATGCTTTTCTTGGATAAATATTCTAAAAAACCGTGCTAAATTTCAACTATGTCGGCCATAGGGCCCCAATTTCACGAGTTCATAAAGAAATTAGATGAGAATAATGGTAAACTTCCAACAAGTGTAACTTCAAGAGCCTTTCAGCCAGAATTCGAGTTCAATGTAAGTATTGCGTATTTTGCTAATCTTGTAGAAGAGTTGCTTATTTACTTTACTTATGCATTTACCGATATAAACCTACAGAATTCTTCCTGCTACCTATGTAACGGATACTATGGACCCAGTTTCGGCGAACCAGTCTGCGTAACATGTCATGAGTTTCTTTACCCTGATATTCCTCATCACCTGCCGAACTCCTACGTGCTCAGTGAAAAGACTGACGATGGTGACTCTGGGAACGATGAGCCGTCCGTCGGAGAGCTGTTGTACAATGATCGGAGACTCACTCGGGCATTGCAGCAGCAAGGAGTGCCTAATTGGGCATTTGGAGTAAGTTCTCATCATTTTTGTTTTTGAAGAAGAAGCACAGCAGCTGTGTGGTACTGGCTTAGAATTTGCACCAGCCCAACTCTTCCCGTGGGTGTCGTAAGAGGCGACTAAGGGATATCCAGGTGTTTTTTTGTATTGTGTGTTGCAGTTGCAAATAAATGTTTTATCTATCTATCCACCGGGGGGCAGGCAACAGCACCTCCATCAGAACAATAATACCACCAAACTGCGATACCTAACCTGCATGCTCAGCATGGGGATTATGGGCATTACACTCCATGAGATAAATGCCAATAAGGCGCTTATCAGGGGGAGGCCTGTGTCCAGCAGTGGACCAATACCAGGCTGTTGAGGTTGAAGTTGAGGTTTGTTTTTGAGAAAATCTGCAAACTGCATTTAGGGTACAGTGTGGTATGGTTATGTGGGGCTGTAGAAGAAATGCTTTGACAACCCATTAAACAACTCCCCGGCGGCTGGTCTCAATGCATAATCAATGTCTGGGTACTCCGATGGACCACACCAGGGCCTCCATTATTACAGTCTGGCCTATTATGAAAAAATATGCCAATGCATTCAGGGTAATGGCTGACTAAGTTCAAGGGTGAATTTAAATTTTAGCTGAACACAATAAAGATGTCGAGAAAACCACAAAGAACTTATTTCAGAGTCTGTCTCTAATACAGCACTCGTTGTGTGATGCCAACATTTTTAAAATATGCTTAATACTGTGCACCATATTTAAATATAGCTCGAAAAAGGGAAGACCATATAGGATATTAACTATGTGATTAAAACCTAAGCCTCTTCCCCAGTGATCAAGCATGGTCTTTTGAAAACATCCTTCCTCTCTCTTGAATGGGTCACATTGTATGCCTATGTTCCTTTACAAGATGCATTAGAAAATTTCTGAGCTGACTAAAGAGGTTTAAGGTATAAGTGTTAATATTGGTGTCTATTCTGATGTCGCCAAAACTAAGCTAAACTAATTTGACGGTACTAAACATGTCACTGTCCCTGTCATAACGAATAAATTAAAGGATGGCATCATTTTTAGTCCTGTCAGATTGGTTTAGTCTTGTTTTGGCAACATCTGATTATATACTATGGTCATGGGTTGGATTGGATAAAATCAATTTAAATTATTAAGATGAGAATATAGACATAAGTACAGACTTATCATTTAAAAACTATAAAAAGAACTCAAAGCCTACTTCAGGTCTTAGCATTTTTCAACCAATAACCAGCTGGAACTTAAAAGAAACTTCCTAATGATGCTTTAAATAATCCAAGAGTTTATTTATAAGGTAGTGGGAGATAATTGTTATTAATAATGCTCCCACAACCTTTTAGGAAATGTTAAATTTACACTTCTGAAGGTTAATTATTGTGTAAAATAAAATCACACTATATATAGGGTATATGCATGTGACTTCAAAAAAGCGAATATTTTTTTACGTATTCTCTATTGATATAGAAATATATGTGTATATTTATTTTTGTATTTTATTATGTTTTTTATTGTGAAATTTAATCATTGAAAAGTAGATATTTTAAGTCTCAACAGCAAAATGTCTAAACGCAACGCTATTGGCGCTAGTGAAGCGTGACGTCATACTTGAACATTACATTTATGGAACTCGATGATCCGTGACGTCATAAAATGCAATGGCTAACATGGCAGCGTTTTTATCACCCAGAACTAAGTGTTACACTTTTAGTTTTTTATCTCAATAATTAAATTTTTGTTGAGTGTTATATTTATTTCCTTTAATACATAAACATGTATTAACCTTATTAATCGATTAAAAAAATTAAAAAATCCATGCATATACCCTATTGTAACTGTGAAACTGGTTTATTTTAATTTGGCTTAGTAGATATTATATTTACAATAATAAAGTGAACTTTGTTGAGAACTAAACATGTAACTAAAATGTTCTGTTTATTACACCTAAATCTGTAGTAGAAAATAATGACCTCATTTTATTTAGTTTCAGAATTCATTAGACAGTGAGGCAAGTCCTGAAGATCCTGTAGAAGCAGCAAATGTCCGCGGCGATTTGATGTATGCATCCTCTAACTCGAGGAATGCTGCTGGTGGTTCTAGAGCTCTTGACAGAAACAATGAGGGTCCAAGAGATGGTCCCAGTGGGAGTCACTCAGCAGGATCAGTTAGTGGCAGCCACGACGCCGGCCCCAGTTCGGGCCTTGGAGACAGATGTAGTATTGGCCCAAAAGAAGGTGCTGCTTCTAATGAAAGCAATGGAGAAGATGCGGGAGCTAGTGGAGGCCCAAGGGAAGGCCCAAGCAGTCATCAGGGTGACCACCACGAAGCTCCCACGAAAGCCTGTAGTATTCCCATAGAAGCTTGCTGTTCCAGAGAAAGTCCTAGTAGACTACCTAGAGATGGATTCAGTGGCAATAGAGAGGAAACCAGCGTAGGTGCCAGAGATAGCGGTGCTGGTCCTAGTGCCAGTCCCAAGGAAGGACCTAGCTACGGACCCAGTGAAGGAGCTAGTTTCCGCCCCAGGGCTGGCTCTAACAGCGGTGCTAACGGCACAAGGGAAGGGGCAAACGGTTCCAACAGTGGCCCTGTTCTAAACAGAGTTCCCGGCTACAGTTACTATGGAAACTTAGTTCATGGTCTAGACCCAGTCAAAGACAGACCTAATAAACATCCCAATGATGCAGATGATACTAACAGGAACCCAGCAGATGTCTTCAACTACGACGCAATCAGAATGCGTCGTCGCAGGAACCCTAACGACCCTGACGACAGCTCCGATGAGAGTCCGATCGACGACCGTCCCGCCCGCGGGCCGGATAACTACTACAGTGCGAATGGGAGCTTGTTGAACAGGCGGTATGTGTACGATGATGGCGTGGGGCCGGCGGTGCCTGATGATGGAGTGATCCGGCCGCTGCCGTCGAGTCTCGCGAGGTCGATAGCAGCGTTGTCCACTCCACGGCCAGCTGATAACTTGGCGCCGGGGCTGGTCGAGAGTCTACCTTCTGAAGGTAAGATTCTGAATAGATTTGAAGTTTAGAGATTATCCCAAGGGTTTTTGTGATTAGTAAAGTTTTTCTTCGCACTACTAAGTGAGTTTGAAACGTTTTGGCAACAAGGCATACTCTGTTGAGAATATTTTTTGCAAATATATGCTTCTGGTCTCCAGGCCGTCTCCTTGAAGAAGGTAGATTTCAAGATTTCAAGATTTATTTATTTATGAACAAATACATGATGTAGTTAAAATACAGTGGAACACTGGAAAGCGCATAAGTTAAAAACTGTGTTGCACCTCCCAGCGCCCAATTTCAGGATACGGCTGAAGCCTGAGGTAGCGCAGTAAAGAGTGTCTGTTCCCTTGCAGTGGTGCTGTGCGTGTTCAGCTACCTGGACGACCTGTCTCTAAGCGCGTGTGCGCGTGTGTGCGTGCGCTGGGCGCGGCTGGTGCGCGCGCGCGTGCCGCCGCCGCGCTGGGCCGCCTGCGCGCTGCGACGCTGGCCGCTCTTCAACCCGCTAGTAGCTATACACGACTGGCACAAGGTGAGCTATACACCTGTTCCTGAACACAAATAATTAATCATAAATAAATAATGGTGGACAATTCACACAGCATTATCTAGCCCCAAGCTAAGCAGAGCTTGTGTTATGGGTAGGTACTAGATATCTGATATACATAATATACAAAAAGCCAGAGTTGTAACATTTCACCCGTAAGCATTGCGATTAAATAATTAAATAACATTTTTCTTCGCACTGTCTTAAATAAACAAAATAAATGAACAAAAATAAGCGCACGAAAGAGATTGTTTTGTTTGCAACTAATGTTGGAGAAAAAGAAATTACACTTTTTGCTTATGTAGATTTGTTTCAGAAAAGTGTGCGCACACTAAATGGTAATATTAACAGTCTCGACGAGGCAGAATGTATTGGAGTTACCATAATAAGTGGCGACCACGTACCGGCAAGCGCAGTGTTGGTAGGCCAGGCGATGGACCGACGGCCTAGTAAAGGTCGCGTGAAGTCGCTGGATGCGGGCAGCGCAAAATCGGTCATTGTGGAGATATTTAGGGGAGGCCTATGTCCAGCAATGGACGTCGATTGGCTGATATGATGATGAATACCTGTGTCCTCTTGCAGAAGTACCAGGCGCTGGTGGAGTCTTGTTTCTGCCGGAACTGCGTCGTGCAGATGTGCATGCAGTCGCAGCCCCCGTTCGAGGAGAACGCCTGGCGACGGAACCGACTTCGCAACGAAATCAAGGTATTTTTGTATTATATACTTTAGTCTTTACTTTAGCTACTGTGGGTTGGTTGGAATAAAAGAGTTATTATATAGACACAGAGACACACGTACATGAAATTACAATAAGATGATTATCTTTAATCCTTATTTAGGATATGACTACTCAAATGGGGCTCTCTGAAGTGACTGGTAATAATCTATGACCCATTACTAGGATAGGTGTTCTCTGGGAGAGCTTGGTGGAATGACTGGCGAGACGCGGCTTAACTGCTGAAAAAGCTGAATTAGCGAACCGCGTTTGCGCCGCGTACTGCTAGCTAAGCTGTGTCACTACAGTATCATAATCATGGCAAAAAGTACCTAAATAATATGAATAATTAATTTTGTTTTAAAAAACTATAAACCGACTTCAATTTTTATAGATTTTTTCGCATTTAGATTACCTTTAGATTACCATAGATCCCATTGTCAGAACTGAACGACACGGGACTTAAAATGGAACCACACGGGAAGCACCAGCTTTTATATAAAAAAATAATACTGAAAATCGGACCAACCAGTCAAAAGTTCTGAGGTAACAAACCGAATTGAGAACCTCCGGTATCCTCCTCTTTTGAAGTCGGTTTAAAAAAGCTTTGCCTTTCTTGATTTCAATTACATATAAAAAGCTGAATTTAACCAGACTGCATCAGAATTGCATTATCATCAGCCTATATTAGTCCACTGCTGGACATAGGCCTCTGCGAATGAGCCCCATAGCGCCCTGTCTTCAGCTTAACGCGTCCAGCATCTGCCTGCAGTCTTTCGCAGATCGTCATTCCCCTGACCGAATCATCAAATAAAGTCCCAAAAATTTTCGGCATCAACGGTATTCGATTCCGCATCCTCCCCTCAGCGATGTCATATAACCGCTAGACTTTAGACTTTTTTTGCTTTTTTAAGAAATTACCCATAGCGCAAAAATGTAATAACCAAATATCTTTTTTATAGATAGAAATATTTACAAAATAGCAATAAGTCAGATGTTGTAAAATATGTAATAAATACAGATGCTGCGCAACACCCCCCCAGAAGGCTGTGCAGCATTGCCGCTCGACCCGAAGTGTTGCCACTGGCAGGCCATGGTCACAGGTCCGGTCGGCTCGCCGTATGAAGGAGGGGTCTTCTATCTCTACATACAAGTTCCTTACTCGTGAGTTAACATTACTGTTAATAATTCGGTATTAGTAGGAAATAAACACTAGGTAGTGAATGGTAAAAAAAATTTAGAAACCTTGAATTCGAGCTACCTAAGAAGCCCGCGCTCTTTTTAGCGCGATCTCGCTCATCGCGGAAGCGGGGGCCCTCCCCAGTCCTCCGGTCCCCGTATCGTCAACGCGAGCGTGACTGAAAAGCTTATTGTTTCATCCAGCGTAATGTTAGAAAAAGAGGCAAAAGCAAGAGAAAAAGCCTGATCGCTCGAAGAATAGTGTAAGGAAATTTCTAAAAACTTGTTCCAGGAAATACGTGATTTTCAGTAAGCCTTACAATCATATTATTATCTGAGGTTCGGATTATATATATACAAGAATTGTTCGTTTAAAGGAATAAGATTATGTGTCCTCAGTTACCCGATGAGTCCCCCGGTGGTGCGGTTCCTGACGCGCATCCTGCACCCCAACGTGTCCCGCCACGGGGACGTGGGCATCGACTCCGTGCACCACAACTGGTCCCTCGCCATCACCATCAGCAAGCTGCTCATATCCATACAGAGTCTGCTGACGGATCCCTACACCGCTGTAAGTTGGACCTTATTCTGTCGGGACACGGTCTAGACTAGCGCAGACTTGCTTCAAGTTACTACTCTGGCTTACCTTTACTATTGTGTAGAAAAAGACATTTATCTTTGTCGTTGCTTTCTAGTGTCGATTGAATCGATGTTACCATCTGTGCACTAAAGCTGTCAAAGATTGCGCTCTTTGTAGGTAGATTGCGCTATTGTTGGACTCTTGCAAGGGCCCTGCCTGAAAACCGGCGCAGTGTAGGGCAAATGCTTAATACTGCAACATACTGAGTTAAGACCCATTAAAAAAAACCATGCATTTACCCTATTGTACCGCATTATGATTAGTATTACTAGCTGCGCCCCGCAGCTTCGCACGCGTTTTTCCTATGGAAACGTTAACAGGTGATTTTCATCTCACGGGAACTGATTTATTGGATAAAAAGTATCTATGTTTGATTCCAGGATTAGAATTACCTGTATGCAAAATTTCAGCCAGATCCTTCCAGTAGTTTTGGCGTGAAGAAGTAACAAACATCCATCTATCCATGTAAACTTACGCATTTATAATATTAGCGGAAAGTTGGCAACTCGGGTTTTTTATTGAAATGCGTTTAGTTTTTTGTTTGATCCATATTTCCTTAATATTTTGCTCCACCTTGAACGGTTTATGTGAGAGTTTTTTGTTGAGATTAGAGAATGGCTCCTCACAAGTGCGATTATTTTAGTTCTTGCGGGCCAAGTCTTGCGCCATTTAGTGAATTCAACTGAGTTGGCCCGCAAAATCTAGCTTGAAGCGTGTAGTATAGTATTATATAACTGTGACGACAGTTACGCAAACATTGTAGTAAACAGTACGGCAGTTCATACTCATCAAACCACTCACTTAAAATCTTGATGCTGTATGAAATGTCAGTGATTTATTCTTTGTTTCAGGTTTGTATGGAGCCTGAAGTAGGAGAAATGTACGTGAACGAGAGAGCTCGCTTCGAACGCATCGCGCGGCGGTGGACCTGGCAATACGCTATGCATGATATGTACTCCATATAGAATACAGAAGCTATGCATGATATGTACTCCATATATACTGTACTATACTCGGCAAACGTAGTGTAGGACGCCCTCTGGCCACGTGGAAGACTGCAAGCGGATGCTGGATGGGGCAAGCTGAAGATAGGGCGCTCATCAAGGAAGGCCAGTGTCCAGCTGTGGACTAAATTGATGATGACTATACAGAGCTATGTCACAGAAGAAACATATACTACAGTATGATATGTGCTCCTTGTAGACAATACATGGCTGTATAGGTAAAGAGATAGTGTGTGCGTATGACCACACGACAAGTGAAAATGAAACTTGCTGCCGGGGCAACTGATGCTGGGTTGACTTATCAATAGCACACATCGCTTTTATATTACACCTGCTCAGAAAGTGGCTTATTTCTTTTCCAAACAATAGATAGAAAGCCCCTCTTTGCAGGCGTACCTACCTAAATGCGGAAAGAAAAACTCTATGGAATTTCATTTCTCTCGCGTTTAACGGGAGGGTAAATAGAAAATCATTTCTAACTTTTTTTTTATTAATGTTCTTAATTATCAGCCGGTAGCTAAGGTAACTTTCAAAATAGCAAAAAATTTACTCAAAACCCACCATGTGATATCGGCCTCTTCCGTATTCGCAACAGTAATTACAAAAAGGATCACGTGCAAATCACGTGCCCGTATTTATTGGTACATTTAAGTTTAAAATTTGAATTAACTCAGGTTATTGAAGATTTTAAACGATTATTTTCCTAAGGTGGTTCCGAAGGTGTAGTATAAACCACTATGTATCACTTGGGAGAAAGTGCGATTCCTTCCTCGTGTGAAGTCGTGTGTTTAAGGCCCTCGGCTGCACCTCGTGCCTCAAATGCCACACTCGATAGGAATGAGGCACTTTCTCAACTCGCTGTACAATGTACTATTGTTTGCGCGGGGCATTAGCGAATGAAGTAAGTTGCCGATTGGAGCCGAGCATACCCGATTACGCGTGACCGACGCGAGCGTGACGGTTTAGTTTTGATCAACGTACGCCTAGAAGCTTAAATATTAAAAGTTCTAGCATAGGATATGTCAGTGATAATACTATAGTCCGCGCCATTTAAATTGAGAATATAGTTCATTGACCTCAATTTGGCTTTACAAAAGAAGAGGTCTAACCCAAAAATTATCAACTTTGAGGAAAAATTCATAAATTTAGATGTATTTTTTAACTATATTTTAACCATATTTTAGTTCATAAAGAGATTCAATATGCTTAGTTTTTTCATTTTCTTACTTTTGTAAAGGAAACAACTGTATCAAATGCACATTATAGAGCAATTCATATGATTTTTTTGCCAATTTTTGACTTTATAGTAATGATTTTTGATTTTTCAAAGTTCTATTTCAAATAGATGTGCTTAAAACATATCATAGCAATTCATTTCACACTTATAACTACGTTGGTATTATACATACTTTTACTGTCGTGGCGCAGTGACCCAAAGTGGATCTCGGCCTTTGACACCAGAGGTCGCCACGAAGTTATTGTGGAATAATTCCAAACTCTAGCACTGGACTAAATTTGAGGATGTTTGTATTATATATAATTTTTTAAATATACCGAGTAATACAGAATAATATTTGTAATAATCACGTATTCTCGTCAGATCTATCATAGTAAATGCAATACAATAAGACATAGTATAGCCATACTCGATGTGGAATGTTTAACCATGACACAAAACACTAAAACTCGCTTGGCATTGAGTTTCAGATATAATTGTAAGCAATATTTATTGAAGGAAGGATCTCCAATCGATAAGTAATGTAATAAAAAAAAGCTGGAACAGAGTGAATTTTAGGTTAAGTAAGTGCACATTGTTCACAAAGATCCTACATCAAGTTTGGCTAGTATAAAGGTGTTTTAATTGCGCAAAATAATATGTACTTAGAACTGTAATCACTTATTTTTCAACTTGATAATATTTATACAAATGCTATCTTATCAGAGGATTTTGTACACTATCCAAATAAAACAGTAAATACCTAATCAATGCATTTAATCATTTTAATGTCTCGTAGTTGTCGTTCTAATCCTAGGTTTTTGTTTCATTGGTTTCATTGTTGTGGAATTGAATAAAACTTCTGCCTTAACAAAAGGGATTATTGCTTTCAAATGAGTTTGTTTGAATGTATGTTTCCTATCGGCCCATAGTTTCTGTAACATCTCACAGTTACAAAATGCAGCTATACAACTGCCTGTCCCTGGGGCCCTGCAGTACCCTGGGTAAGGATATTCCACGAGCAACCGCCTAGAATTCTCAAAAGGTACAGTTTTTTCACCAAAGAGGTTGTCAAACTCATCCCAGCTCAAGGTTTGAGTCTTGGTTTTGAGTCGGAGGCTCCCAGGTGTGAAGTAATGCATGTAAACTGCAACTGCCATGTAGCTCTGGAAAAAGAAAGAAAACTTCTTGTTTATGCTATGTAGGTAGGTAAAAGTTTAATAGTATTATGAAATATTTAAAATAGAACAATATTTGCTTAATTTTTAAAGATAAATGCTAAATAGGTTAGTTATTCTTATATGCTAATGGTTTGTTATGAATTGACGCTAAGTTAATTATAAAAAAAAACTATTTATAGGTATAACTTACAAAATTCTAGATAAGTAACATAATGTATGATTGTCTACTTATTCAAATCTATTTAGACAACGGTACAAACTAAGTAATTTATGTTCAGATATCTAGGAAGGTATTCTTACATTAAAATGAACAATCTCAAATTGTAAAGGCAAAATCAGCATTTCAATTAATTTCTTATCAAAATTAAACGCTTCACGTTTATAGCGTATACGCTATAAACGTGAAGCGTTTAATTTTCGATACTCGACTCGATTTTCTGATCTTATACCTACTATTAAAAATTAAACTGAAATTTAATATAATCTGAAAGTTTTCCAATTTTATGCTCTTCCAAATGTATTTTCTAAATCCCTATAATCCTTGTCCGTCTTGATCCTTGTATAGTTTTGGTCATTGGTGTAAGTAGCTAGTTAATAACGTTATTTTAGTTCACGAGCTCTATCGAAAGGTTCTGGCTTTGAATGTGTGCTGATGAAGTGGTTGCGGGATTCTCTCCAAGAGCTTTCGAACGTCCGCGAGCCATGTCCCTCGAATCCTGAGACACGCAGCGGGGTCTGATCCCTGATGAGCGACTAAGAGACTTTTCTCTCGAATGTCCACGGGACCTGCCTCTCGAGTGTCCACGAGACCTGTCTCGTATCCGTTCACGGGACTTCCCCCTCGAATGTCCACGACACCTGTCTCTTATGCGTTCACGGGACTTCCCCCTCGAATGTCTTCGAGACTTGTTTCTCTGTGCAAAATCGTGACACGTGCTTGATGCTTGGATGTTTTCGTTAGAATTGTCACGAGACCCGGATCGTCCTCTTGATTGTTCACGGGATCTACTTCTTGAATGTCCTCGAGACCCTCTCGAGTTTCCACGAGACCCTCTCGAGTTTCCACGAGACCTGTCTCGTATTCGTTCACGAGACCTGTCTCTCGAACGTTCCCGGGACCTCCTTGAGGGTCCATATGGACCCTCCAGAGGGAGGTCCCTGAGAGACTTGACTCTTATGCGTTCACGAGACTTCCCCCTCGAATGTCTGCAAGACTTGTTTCTCTGTGCAAGATCGTGACACGTGTTTGATGCTTGGATGTTATCGTTAGAATTGTCACGAGACCCGGATCGTCCTCTTGATTGTTCCCGGGATCTACTTCTTGAATGTCCTCGAGAACTGCCCCTTGAATTTCCACGAGACTTGCCCCTTGAATGTCCTCGAGACTTGCCCCTTGAATGACCACGAGACCTATCCCTCGAGCGTCCACGAGATATATCTCTATCTCCAGGAGATTCACCAGACCTACCTCTAACTCTGCACAAGGGACCCGGTCCACCCGGATGAACTTCTATCACCACCGCTTCCATCTTGGAACTGCTTCTCTGAATGTGTATGGTTGAACGTATGGAGTACAATTGATAGCATGGCCCGGAGCTTCTCTATTTATTGTGATAGATTGCACTCATTGTGCAAGAATTGCATCAATTGAGAAATATTGTGCAATATTTTGCAACAGGCGCTGTGATTGCACAACAATTGTTTAGTTTGTGAAATATCGGTACTTGGTAAGATAACATGCGTAACAGTTTTCTAAATTCAATACACATTTACTCGTAGTTACTTTCTGGATAAGTAGGTAGGCTTTCTACTATCATCTAACTACATACCTACCTACCTCTAAAGCCCTCTTACCTAGTTTTAAGAGTACCTACCTATCTACCTGATAGTAAGTTGGCTGGCACTCTAAATGTGACTACAGATATGGCACAAATTTTTATAAATCGATATTTTTTATCTATACACAAGCCAAACTCGATGTACACCACGACACCAATAACTAAAACTCGTTTGCACCGTGTTTCAGATGCAATATTTGTTGAAGGAAGGAACACAAATCGTCATGTAAATTGCGTTTAAAAAGTTGCGACAACAGAGTGTGGTTTTAAGTTTGGGGGTTTGTTCACAAACATTTAACATAGAGTTTGAATAGTTTATAGTTATTTAGGTGACAGTGTACTTTCCTTTCACAGGAAAAACCTACATAATAACACTTAAATTTTGAATCCGTCTTAATGGTTAATAATAATAACACATGTCATTTACAACGGGATATTTACCATGATTTGTGTTTTGAGCTTTCCTATATTTCGGCACAGTTTCATGCGCCATGATCACGAAATAACGTTATTAACCTAGGTACATAATGCACTGTAACTACTTGTCCTAATAAACTTTGTTATTAAAATAAAACTCTAAATTTGTATTTGAAGTCAATTTAATTCTTAAATTAATTATTTTTGTCACTAAAAAGTAATTACATCATGAATGAAACATACAAATATGAAGATCAATCTAGGTACCCATCTCATGCATTATGTTATTCAAAGACCATGATCAGGTGTTTAGCGGGTTGGTGCCGTGTTCCCTTACTTTGTTGCCATAAGTTAACGCATTCACTGCCCACCCTCGGCGGCGGAGCGACGGGCGGGGTGGAGGAAGACTGCGTCTTGGGTCATGTACAGTGTCTGGTCATAATAATGATGTAACACGGGTGTACTGAAAACCCATGAAAATCATTACCAGATACAAATGTAAAAAATGATGAAGATGGAAGATGAATATACCAAAGATGGACCTCCATTTAAAATTACTTACCGAAACAAATTTGTAAAGTCTAGCTAGCATTACACAAAATAAATCTACGGTGAATTCGAAATGTCCATGTTATCAGGAGAATTCTTTTCATCGTTTAGCTCTATGATTTTATTGTCGATAGAGATGTCTTTTTCCTCGATGATTGACAGATTGGGTGAGCGTTCGCGCGATTTCACGTCGTTAGGGGTTTTGGAGTCTCTATGCGAGCGACTTTTGGACCTACGGCTTCTGGAACGAGAGCGTTTTCGGTCGCGGGAGCGCGAGCGTTTTTTATCCCTAGACCGGGAGCGCTTCCTATCACGCGAACGAGTCCGCTTACGGGACCTCGACCTCTTTCTATCACGCGATCGCGACCTCTTTCGTTCGCGGGACTTCGATCTCTTTCTATCGCGGGAGCGGGATTTCTTCCTCGAGCGGGACCTCTTTCTTCGAGACCGCGAGCGTGACCTGCGCTTGGACCGAGATCTATCTCTCTTCCGATCGCGAGATTTCGATCTCTCGCGTTTCTTGACATCCTTCTCGTCCTTGTCCCCAGGCGATGGAGCTTTAGGCTTTGCGTCGTTGCCGTTAGTTTCTCCTATCACTACTAGGGCCTCGGGTTTGACTTCTTTCTTTTCATCTGGTTTGTCCTCCTTGGGGGGGGACTTGGAGTTTTCCTTCTTGAGGTCGGGCGTGGGTTCCTTCTTGTCTCGCTTGCGGTCCTCCTTGTCTCGCGAACGGTCGCGACGCGCGCGCGAGCTGCGGTGCCGCGAGCGGGAGCGGGAGCGGCGGGAACTGCGATGCCGGGAGCGGGACCTGTGGATTATATGTTTAATAAATAAACATTATTCAATAGTCAATCAGTTTTGTTTAATAAACGCTAATGTATAGTCAGCAAAAATTGCGCCTTACCACCACTAGGGTGATTTTTCTGTGAAGTGAATAGTTGCCAACCCCGGCTTGCTCGATATCTTTTGTTTTTAACGCATAGCAAAAAAGTTTCAAACTGGATAGGCATTACGTTTGGCGATGGTACCACATAATAGCGGTTATGTGAAATTGTTCAGGTCAATAAAATAATAATGTTTGAACTGTTAAAATAAATTTTATAATCTAACAGCTGCACTCAGAGACGGTAATGTTTACTTAATAATAATAATAATGCTGGACAATTCACACAGCATTATCTAGCCCCAAGCTAAGCAGAGCTTGTGTTATGGGTAGGTACTAGATAACTGATATCTAAATATCTATGTAGTGTATTATGTATTGTATATGTATTTTTCAAATAGTTAGTGGAACTTGTAGTGAAAAGTTGTTTGAAGAAATCGAATAGGTATTTGAGCTCTGCTTTTTGTTTTAAATGATGGGTATCTATCTCTTTGTGTTTGACTTTCTTTTATTATAGTGGTAATTTCACGAATGAGATGAAATCAAGCTTATCTATAAGGTAAGTGCATGTACCAAGGGAGGGAAGTTCAGGGACAGAGAGTCACATCACACTAGTATTACAAATGCGAAAGTTTGTATGGATGTATGGATGGATGGATGTTTGTTACCTCTTCACGCCAAAACTACTGAACGGATAAGGCTGAAATTTTGCATACAGGTAATTCTACTTTTTATCCCACAAATCGTTGGATATAAATCACCTTTAAACGTTTCCATGGGGACAACGCGTGCGAAGCCGCGGGGCGCAGCTAGTACCTTATAGTTTGGAAGTAGGTTGAAAGGTGTAGCTACGAGTAGTTACCTGGTCCGATGGCGATGCCTGGAGCGCGAGCGGCGGCTGCGGTGGCGGCTGCGCGAGCGAGACCGCTTGCTGTAGTGCCGGTGGGAGCGGGACCGAGAACGTGAACGAGTTCTGGAATGTAGTATGGATTACTGTGCGTTCTATACTAGACTTATAATATAAAAAATCAAACAATATCCCAAAAATTATGGCTTCGAGAGGACTCGAACCCTCCCCTCAATTAGTCTGAGTGTGCACACTTACGCACTATATTAACAAAAACCTTAGACTTAGTACTTTATGAAAACATGGGGAGTATTTCTACCTGACATTGTTTTTTTAGGGTTCCACAAGCAAAGGTTAAGATGGAACACTATTACTAAGACTGCTGTCCGTCCGTCCGTCTGTCTCTCTGTCATCAGACTGTATCTCATAAACCTTGATAGACAGTTGAAATTTCCACAGATGGTGTATTTCCGTTGCCGCTTTAACAACAAATACTAATTCAGAATAAAATAAATATTTAAGGGGCCTATCATACAACAGAAATGTTTTTTTGCTGTTTTTTATAGATTATGGTACCTACGGAACCCTTCGTGCGTCCGACTCGAACTTGGCCAGTTTTTTTAATTGTTGATAGACCTTTGTTTGACCGCAATCTCACCTGATGGAAAGCGACGATGTTGCCGATGATGTATAATAATATAGGTCTGAAGGATACCTACTCACTCTTGTTTTGAAGAGACTCTGGTAGTAATTGGCTTGTAAATAAATAAATAAATAAATAATGCTGGATAATTCACACAGCATTATCTAGCCCCAAGCTAAGCAGAGCTTGTGTTATGGGTACTAGACAACTGATAAACATAATACAATACACTACATAGATAGATATTTTTTATTATACATAGAGAACATCCAGAACGCCCTGAACAAATATCTGCAGATCGTACACATATTTGTCCCGAGGCGGGAATCGAACCCGCAACCTCCTGCGTAGCAGGCGGACCTTCGCCCACCGCGCCACAAAGGTCGTCAAATTCGTTGTAGCAACTATACATATAATAAAATTATTATATTATTATTACATGCAGTTATTTTGCACCAGATCTAACATGTAAAGACACTGACAAGGACTGTAGTTGTAGCAAATTTTTTACATTTTCAACGAACTCGAAAAAAAAAAGATTTTATAGACTATAAGCCTTTAATTATTATTGAATTTTGAAGATTTTTCCACTACTGTATAGATTGAGAATAAGCTGAAGGGCTTTACACCGCCACTCGTAAGTTTTATTAATATCAAACATGGTATTTACTAATTATACAGAAATTTGAAGTCAGTTTCTCGATTTTGTTAAATACTTGGGTGTTTTTCTATGTATAATAAAAAATATCTATCTATGTAATGTATTGTATTATGTATATGTATATCAGTTATCTAGTACCCATAACACAAGCTCTGCTTAACTTGGGGCTAGATAATGCTGTGTGAATTGTCCAGCATTATTCATTATCATTTATTTTATTTATTATTTATTATCACTTAAAATTATTGAATTGAGATTCTAGAGTTGACAGCTTTTACAACATTAAAATACAGGTGACTGTTTTAGATTTCACTTAAGTAATGAAAACCAAAGTTAGGTACTAAGAAATAGAGACTGAAGAGTAGATACATGATGTGTTTTCAGAGCTTGTTTAAATAGCTACCTACAGATACCCATAGCCCATGCAGGGTTCATGCAGAAAAATCCAGAACACCATTCGCCACACTTTTAATTGAAGCAAGAAATCTGGAATTTATGACATGTTAGTTCATTCTAAGATTTACATTGGTTGTGTTAATATTATTTTAATAATGTAATATTATTCTTATGGAGCCTCCATTTAGAATAAAATTACATCATGTGTGTACTTGGTATTTTGTAATTGCCCTAAAAACTTATACCCTGATTTAATTATGATAAAATACCTCCTTTTATCCTTGGATAAAAGTCCAATGACGGGATCTATGGCTGCAGAGATGAGGTTCTGTGCTTCCTTGACCCGGCACATTGCTTCCTCGATCTCCCGCTGGGCAGCCTCATTGCTCTTCGCTTGAGGCTTCACTATAGCTTGAGTTGAATGAAGAACCTGCAATGTAGGTCAATATTTTTTACCATGGTTTATCCATTTTGAATGAAGCATGTTAGTAAACAAAATACGACACAAATAACAAAATCTCACTTGCTTGGCGTCGAGTTTCAGATATAAATGTAAGCAATTTTTATTGAAGGGAGGATCTAAAATCTACAAGTAATGTAAATTACGTATAAAAGGATGCGCCAACTAAGTGAATTTTAGGTTAAGCATGGGCGGTTTGTTTACATTTATGCTTCATTCAAAATGGACATGGTATAGCTGCAACCTGCCGCTTCGCACACATTGTTTCTATGGACATGTTTAAAGGTGATTTCTATCCCACAGAAACTGATGTTCAATTCCAGGATTAGAATTACTTGTATGCAAATTTTTAGCCCAATCCATTCAGTAGTTTTGGAGTGAAGAGGTAACAAACATCCATCCATCAAAACTTTCACATTTATAATATTAATGTGATAGTGTGATGTGACTGACATAGTACAAAAAAATCATAGTCAAAAACATGCATTTTTGTTTTTGTCTAAGCCAAACAAAGACTTCCTCTTTTATATATGTAAGTATAAAAGTCATGTTATGATGAAATAAATGTGATAATCTGGCAAATGTGTTAGACTAAGTCTCTGTAGTAATCTTTATATAACACATACAATGGTAACAATAAAATAATTAGTTTAATATTGCATGAGATTGAAAAAATAACTTGAAAATTAATAAACAACATCACAACACAACGCACCTTGATGATCTGTCCATCAACAGAAGATCCATTCAGCTGCAGTGCGGGCATCACACTCTCCTGCTCCGTCAACTCCACCAACGCAAACCGGATCTTCTCCTCCCCTTTCTCACAGAACCTCATGTACTTGACCTCCCCCACTTGCCCGAAGTGATCTATCAACTGCTGCGAACCTAGATGGCCTACTTCAGCAACCAACACAGTTCTTCTGATCTCCTCGATAATACGCGAGTCCAAGGTCGCTGGCAGGGGTGGGTACGGAGGCAGCCCTAACGATTCCAGCTTCGGTTCGTGAGAATTGAAAACTTGGTTCGGCCCGACACCTTCTAGAGTGTTAATTATGTGTGCCGGCAATCGTGGCTCCACAGAATTCAAGCCTGGCACTAATGTACCGTTGTTGGACATCTCCAAAGCTTTATGCTCGTCCGGTATGTCCCCAGACTGCATCGGAATCACTATCAACGCTCGGTCGATGAAAACTGTGTTCGTCATGTGTTGAGCAACACTCACTGTTGCAGAGTCGTAGTATTTTACGTAGCATATTCGGGACTGGACGGGACAGGATACATCTCTGATCGTCGGGTACAGTCGGATATCGTCGATCTTTCCGAGATATCCGAACAGGGTTTGCATCTGATCCTTGGTCGCTTGAGGCGCGATGTTGGTGACTTGGATCACCCTCGTGCTGCCGGACACCATTTTCGACGACTTACACATTTGTGGCGGTTGTATTATCTAACTTATACAATAAGAGCTATATACCATATATCATATTCGGTAATTACTCTACATGTTGGTGTAATTTAGAAATACATACGAAAAGATCCTTCGTGAAATGTACCATCAATCAACACTCTTTCTTTTTTATTATTTTTGACCAGCACGCACACACGCTTTGACGCTTCAGGTCAGTCAGTTCGTTCAGTTGTCAGTTGTCATTAGGAAGGATGTTGAAAAATATCGATATTTCTCATTAAAGTCAAAGTCAAAGTCAAAGTCAAATCGTTTATTTCTTTAGACTTACAAAATAAGTACTTAGACAAGTCAAATTTTTACTATCTAAACAGCTTGATAAAAAGTTATTACTATCAACAAGAAATAAGGTGCAATTGACTTTAATTCACTTCAATTTTTTGTCCACTAGCGGAAGAAGTGAAAAAGAAACCACTAGCAAGTCCATCGCTTATCAACTAATACAATCTTAGGATAACTAAGTCTAACTGGTCTTACATACTATTGTCTGTATGGAACTGGGCGACATCCGGCCAAGCGTTAACATCATTTACGTAGTCATCTACGGAGTAATAGGCTTTCTTGATAAGATTTCGTTTTATGTACAGTTTAAATTTACGAATAGGGAGCTCAGTTGCTTCAGATGGAAGCTTATTATAGAATCTTACGCAATTGCCCACAAATGATTTCCCTACCTTTCGTAATCTATATGATGGGATGTGTAATTTGTTCTTGTTTCTTGTATTTTTATTGTGAACATCACACCTTTTCATAAAGTTATCTCTGTTTTTGTGTGTATACATTAGATTTTCATAGATGTATTGCGATATTACTGTTAAAATATTTATTTCTTTAAATAATTCCCTTAACGAGTCTCGTGGATTTAATTTATAAATAGCGCGTACCGCCCTTTTCTGAATAACAAAGATAGTCTGGATGTCAGCTGCCTGTCCCCAAAGCAAAATACCATAAGACATAACACTATGGAAGTAACTGAAGTAAACTAACCTAGCTGTATCTTCATCGGTAATGTATCTAATTGTTCGAACCGCATACGCTGCTGAACTAAGTCTGTTTGCCAGAGCATCAATTTGCGGTCTCCATTGAAGAGAGGAATCAATATGTAACCCTAGGAAAACAGTTGAGTCTACAAGGTGAACAATCTCATCCTTTAGCATTATCTTAGTTGGGAGCTCTCTTACATTTGGTAACATGAATTTTATGCATTTGGTTTTTGAAGCATTGAGTAAGAGGTTATTGGCGGTGAACCAATCTAGTATTTGTGAAAGAGAATTATTTACATCGTCATAATTATGTTTATTTCTGTCAACTTTAAAAATCAATGAAGTATCATCAGCAAATAAGACTATATCACAGAGATCTTTTGCTAGAAATGGGAGATCATTTACATATACTAAAAATAGAAAAGGACCCAATATTGATCCTTGCGGGACTCCTAAATCGATTTTTGATCCCCTAGATCTTTCTTTACCAATATCTACTTTTTGGACTCTATCAGATAAATATGATTGCATAAGGTCCAGTGCCTTGTTTTGAATTCCATAATGTCTTAGTTTATTTATTAATGTACCATGATCAACGCAATCAAAAGCTTTAGAAAGGTCACAAAATACACCAATAGCGTTTTTCGCTTTATCCCATGCATCCAATATGTGCTTTAATAAAACTGTACCAGCATCAGTTGTCGATCTACCCTTGGTGAAGCCAAATTGATTTTTATGTAACAACCTATTGAGGTTGAAGTGAGAGGACAACTGTGTGAGAATAATTTTTTCAAAAACTTTACTCATTGCAGGAAGTATTGAAATTGGCCTATAATTGGCCGGATCAGTGTGGCTACCAGATTTATAAAGAGGAACCAGTTTACTATATTTCATGAGATCAGGGAAAACTCCTGCATCAATACAACTATTAAAAATGTAAGCCAAGTATGGAGCAACTTCCTTAATAATAGAACTCAGTACTTTGGTTGAAATACCCCAAAGATCCTCAGTATTTTTGATGTTAATAGACTTAAATGTTTTCACAATATAATTAGCGTTTACATGACTAAATATAAAAACCTCGGTACATTTATCTACAGATGATTCTAATAATTTAACCGCGATTGAAGGTGAGGAGTTTAGAGACCGGGTAACAACTTTAGGAATATCAGAAAAGAATGAATCAAAAGCATCGGCAATATCTTTATCGTTTATAAGTATTGAATTATTAATTTTTAACCTTATTTCTCTTTTTCGTGACTTAGATTTACCAGTTTCGTTATTTATAAGTCTCCATGTTGCTTTGATTTTATCAGATGAGTTTACAATTTTTTTCCTCAAAAACAGGCATTTCGCTGTGTTACAGACTTTTTTAAATGTTTTTGAGTAGTTTGTTAAATACAAAAGAAACGCAGGATCATTTAACATAGCTTCTCTAGCACCATAAAGATCATATAGTCTATTCCTACTTCTATAAATACCGGGAGTGGCCCAATCGGTAAATCCGACCCTGTCCCTAACTGTGCATGTTTTATATTTAAATACTTCGCTGTGTTCTTTGTTTATAACACTTAAAAGTTTGGCAAAAAGATCATTAGGGTTATCGGAACAAGTTATATTAGCTACTGCTAGTTCCACTTGACTTTGAAAATTCTTAATACGGCTCTCTGTAATAGGCCTATAGGTATATTTCTCAACTTTGTTTTTATCGTTAAGATTATAACTAAAATTAACACTCTGACCATAGTGGTCTGATTTGAAATGTTTGATTACTGCTTTGTTGGTTGGAGATAGACTGCAATAAATATTATCTAAACAAGTGGCAGATGTTAGGGTTACCCTAGTAGGATCATGAAAAAGATGTCGTAAACTAAAGCATTTGAATAAATTAAGCAGCCTATCGGCGAGGGGATTCACTAAAATATCTATATTAAAGTCGCCACAAACAATGAGATCCTTTCTACATGAAAATAATTTCAGCAAAACCTCTTCCATAGTACATTCAAAAGCTACTTGATTTGCGTCAGGAGGGCGGTACACGCACACTATGATGTGTCGCTCCAGTTCCACACAAGAAAGTTCAATAGTCCTCTCAATAGTGAGGTTTACAATATCTTTACGTTCTTTACATTTAAGACTATTTTTAACTATAATCAAAGAGCCACCACGTATTGCAGCCTTTCTTTTATAGGAACTTGCAAAACAATAGTTATTATAGAAGGGCAGTAACTGATTTTTTACAATCCAGTGTTCTGATAAGCACATAACATCTACATTCAAATAATTCAAAAATAATTCTAATTCTAGGATTTTGCTGGGTAAGCCTTGTATATTCTGATGGACTATATGAAATGAATTTTGCTTTCCCGTTGTCGCTGTGGTCAGTTTAAATTTGTATTTACTGACACAATAGCTTTAATGCCCTCATTAGTACTGCTACTAACTATATAGACAGGCTCGTCAGGTAACTGCGTTATACTATTTATAACGGGATCAAAAATATTATATGCTAACAATTTAGCAATGTTCAGTTTGTTTTTTTTGCTTAGGTACATTGTATCCTTATTCAAAAAAGTATTACTAATAAAGTTATTAGTATCAAAAAATAATACATCACTATGACGACATGTCATGTTGTACATCAGCATGTTATCATCAGCATTCGATATAATATAGATATTTGTAGCCGATATCATTAGATCCGATATTATTATATTTATTATCGTTATATCGAAATACACAATATCGAAAAATACACAAATTAATACAAAATACCCAAAAATAAAATCGTATCCAAAACTATTTTTTTAAATTATTATTGATTAGAGTCTGTTCAAATGAGAAAACTCGTGGGAAGTAAGGGCGCAACAAAAGTTGGCGCCAATCAATCGACGACTTTCGCCTTAACGCCACGACCGACGACGACGACGACGCTTCTCTTTTTGAACCGACTCTAGCATCAAACATAAATAAAATAAGTCATTAACATTCAAAACCACAGGTAAATTATTCGTTCAATACAATCGAGTGAAACATACATTATTATTATGGAAGTAAAATAATATATTGCACAATAGTACTTTTCCTGGTTTTTGTTAAAATAAATATACAAATAAAAAATAACATTATATAGAATTGAAGTATATTTAGTGAGATAGATAAGCAGACTGACAAAAAATCGATTTATTGAAATCTAAATAAGCTGCGGGCAGTAACTATTTGTTGGTTTGTTGGTTTGCGCAGTCTAGTTTAAACGAGCTTACATGCACGTGTGGCCACTGTGCGGTGTTCCTTCCTTTTGTCCATAACTGCACAAATTGGACTGCGCACGCAAGGCTGAGCATGAGGCCCGGTTATAACAACTAGCTGGCAGCCCTGTAATTCACTGCTTGGTTACGATAGCCACAAATAAAAGAAGAAGAAAGAAAAATACGAGCGCCATTTTTAAAAATCGATTTTGTGCCGTACTTTCATAGGGTAGCTAGCTAATTTGTTTTTGTTACTACATTAATTCATACAACTACACCGTAAAATAACTTCTTATTAATTGATGTGAAAAATCCACGTCACCTAAAATAAGCTGGATAATACAATAATGGCTAGCACAGATCCAACAGAATCGTTGAAGCAAAAACTTAAATCAGGTAGGTACCTAGCCCTTTATTAGATCTATTTACTTACCCCTTGCTGACACACATTCTATTGCGATGCTTAAATAAATAATAAATAAATACATTTTATTCTTATTCTTATTATTCTTAAAGTGTTTGTGTAAATATTATTATTATCCGTGTGTCCAATGTTTAGAATAGATAAATAATTTTCTACTATGTAATTTGTATTGTGAAAGTGTTGTTCTTTTTTGTTTTTATTATATGACAGATGTAATGGTTTAGGCTATATAGTCCTGTATAGTCCTGTAATGTTATATCTTGATGTTTAAATAAATAAATAAATTCTACATCCAGTTTGGCTCATCATGATCAACAGCCTATAATCAGTCCACCGTTGGACATAGGCAGCTCCTAATGAGCGCCATAATAGCGCCCAGTCTTCCGCTTCAGGCATCCAGCATCTGCCAGCAGTCTTTCGCAGATCGTCATCCCACCTGCCCGCAGGGCATTCTACAATACGTTTGCCGAGTCGCGGTCTCCACTAAAGAACTAGTTTACCCTAGCGGTTGTCGGTTCTTCGCGAGATATGGCCGGACCACTTCTACTTCAGCTTGCTAGTTCATTGAACTATGTCGATAACTTTGGTTCTGTGTCGGATGTATTCGTTACGAATCCTACCTATCCTATGGAAAAAAAATCGAGATGATGGCCATGTACAACGACCGGTCCCGGATTTTGACTTTGGTTTTATCCAAATTCATGCCGCGACCGATGCGTCATCTCATCACTGTTGACGGTGGATAGGTTGATGAGTCATCAGCAAATCGCAGTGTGAGATGTACCTATCTTGCCCTATTCTTTCCAGTCCAGCGTCATATCATATAAACAAACATATCATATCAAAAAACATATCTTCCAATGCGCTTGTGAACAGTTTCGGTGTCTCACTCCTCTGCGTACCTAGTTGGAGGGTGGGACTGCTGGTCCTGAACTTGGACACTCATGGTGGCGGCGTGGTAAAGACAACTCAGCACCCAGTTTCGCTAGTGTATAAGAATTAACACACGAGCTAGTGTAAGAATTAACAAATTTTATTGTACAGCCAGAAAATTAAAACTTTCAAACGAGGTACAACTGTATAAAGCTCGTGACTCGGAGAGATTTATGAATGAAGAACTTGCAGTGGTAAAAGCTGAAAGTGAGTTTTTGGAAGCCCAACTAGAGGTAGGTAAAGATCTAAATAAGTAGTTAGATATGCATTTACTTAGCATAATAAATTTATTGGCAAACACAATTTTTAACGACACTAGTGTTTTTGGTACCCATACCTATAGTGGATAATTTCTAAGAATTAATTGGCGAGACGAAAATATTATTATCCCAATAAATTGGCGACCTCGACGCGACTTGAACCCGCGTCCTCCCCTCAGTACGGAATGCGATAACCACTACACCACAAAGTCGGGTATTCCGTCACACCAGCCATCAAGTGTTATTCTCATTAGGTACAAGTTCTGTTGCAAATATTAAATAGCAGCGGGGATTTTGTACAGCCCTGACTAACTCCTGCACTGGGGTAGAAGCTGTTGGAAAATATATCCGCCTGTTCTGACTGAAGCCTCCTTCTTCGTGAATTATTCTTAGTAGATGAACTACTTAGGTGCGTGGGTGTTCCCATAGACAAGAGAGTCTCCCAGTGTACAGGGCATTTTACCGAGTCGAACGCGAACCGAAAAGAAAAATCAAGAAAGCAAATATTAAGTTAGCTTGTTGCATGTAGATGGTACCTAACCCCTAAAATGGTTAGAACGATTGACTCTTTTCAGTTTTGCTGTCGTTTAGGTATCTATCTATTAAACTTATACCTAAGCACTTCTTTGCCAACCTGTTTAAAGGACTTGAAAACTCAAATCGCTCAGGCAAGACACCAGATCAGCATGATAGAAATCTGCTCCTCTTCCGAGAAGGCCAAAATAGAAGCGCATATCAAAAACTTGGAGAGTCATAAAAAAGGCTTTCAAGATATTTTTGACAAAGGTTTGACAACTTCATAATTTTTTTGTTGGGTAGGTTAGGTTACGTAAATCGGCGTCAGATTCCATGTCTGGAAGAGGTGACTTCCCTAAACTCAAAACGTAACAATTTGAGTGCATAAAGATTAGGTAGGTTATGTACGAATGAAAAACGACTTTGTAAAGTAACACTGCTGCACTGTCACAAGGCGATGTGGGAAAGCCTTTTGTTGTGTGGTGTAAAAAAACACACTTTGACGATCAAAACCCGCTCCGGACCCATATCCCTGGGGAAAGGGTGGGACGAAACGTGGACGAAACCATACCACCAGAGAGATGTGACCTACCTATAAAAGTAATAATAATAATAATAAATAATAAATTCATTTATTTGACACAAGTAAACATACACTATATAATTGAATCCATAGACTCCCGAACTAGTAAAAACTGTATTTCAGGAGTCAATGGCTTCTCCCATGTTAAATACATTTTGTGTCCTACAAAAATGATACATTTATGTCGTTCTTAAGACAACCAAACAGTAAAAAGAATAAGGTACGTATGAATTACACAAAGATAGAGAGGAATGATCTCTCTCTACCACTCACTTCCGTGCGCTCTTATTAAACAATATTTATTATGGTTTATCTAAACTACAATAATCATAATACAATTTTAATTACAAATGACGTTACTTTAAGTGTTTAAATTAAAATAATTGTGTAAAAGTTTAAGGGCGTAGATTCATAAGCATTTCTTCGACATCATCGTAATCAAGATCTTTCAACCATGTCTGTATAAACTTTTTGAGTTCGTTTGCTTTACTGTTCCTAATGTCACACTTTTCATTTAGGATGTTGTATAAGTGCGGTATAACTACCATGTACTGCCTTTGAGCAAAAGTTGATTTGGCCAGTGGTATGGGACATTTTGCTTTGCGTCGGGTCAATTTTGAGGCGGGTGCCGCCGGGACGGATTTTCGATGATAACGGCGGATACCTTCAGAAATGAAGAGCTTTCTGATGCTCAAAACTCCGGCTCTGTCATAGACAAGACTAGTTGGGTGCCTAAATGGGAGGTAGAGTAGCACTTTCAGGGCAGCACGTTGCGCGCGTTCTGCTGTAATAAGGTGTGTTTTGGCAGCAGAACCCCACGCGCAGATGCAGTACCTGGCAATGCACTCTCCAAGTGCTTTATAAGTTTGGATTGCTAGGTTGTGATCGGTTACCGTACGCAAGTTCCTAAAGACATAAATGAGTCTTCTAAGTCTAGAAGCCAAGGCCGATATGTGAGCGTTCCAATTTAGCCTCTCATCAATGACGACACCAAGGTATCTTGTGTTCGTAGCACGTTTGATTACGGAACAGTTACAGTGAGAGGGTGCGTTGATACGATTGCAGGAGTGTGTATGAATTCTGATGGAGGTCAGAGACTTGGGACTTCCAGCGCTCGTTTTGCTAAAACACATGTAACAGGTTTTACATATGTTTAAGGTAAGTAGACTGTTTCGTAGCCATTGGGTAACCTGAGTCAGACAACACTCCGCCAGGCTCTCCACTTTTGCCCATGATTTCTCATGTACAATAAGAACTGTGTCGTCGGCAAACATGAGCAGGTCCAGTCCAGGTAGAGTCATATTACATAATTCGTTTATATAGATTAGAAACAAGGCAGGACCGAGCGTGCTTCCCTGTGGGACGCCAAAGGAGCACAATTCACTCCTGCTTTCAAAGCCATCCAAAAGTATTTTTTGGGTTCTTTCATATAAGTAGTCTTTAAACCACTCTAGCGCTATGCCTCTTACTCCAATCTTCTCCAACCGCACTAATAGAATTGGAATAGAGACAGTGTCAAAGGCTTTCTGGAGGTCCAGAAAAATACCTATGCACTGGTCTCCATTATCCAGGTAAGATGTAATTAGGGAAGTGAGAGTCAACACCGCATCTTCAGTAGACCTGCGTTCTCTGAACCCATATTGGTTACTGCTTAATAGATTGAAGTTTTCGAGAAACCTCATGAGCCGCTTTTTAACGATTTTCTCTAACACTTTTGATAGAGTCGATAGTAGAGATATGGGTCGATAATTAGAGGGGTCTTTTCTATCACCATTTTTAAATATGGGACATACTACTGCTATCTTAAATGCAGAAGGAAATCTACCGGTTTCAAGACTGAGATTGCAGAGATAAGCAATAGGCTCTGAAAGAAACATGACACATTTTTTCAGGAGGGTACTTGTAATTTTATCCCAACCTGGAGAACATACCGTTTTAAAGCCAGAGATTATAGATTTAACTTCATCCGGGTCGGTAGGGTAGAGCGACATAGAGTTTGCCGGTGAATTGGAAGTTGATACGGAAGCTGCAAGTTCGGTTTCTGTTGTGTTAATGCTCTGTAGAGTTTTATCTGCCAAAACTTTACCAATGGAAGTAAAATATGAGTTGACTGCATCAAGAGAAGACGAGGGATTAGTGCTCAAATTTAATAAATCTCGGGGCGGTAGCTTTGATTGTTTCAAGTTACAGACCTCTTTTATTATTTTCCATGTCTCTTTCACATTTCCCCTATTTTCTAACAGCTTTTTTCTGTAGTAGTCACTCTTTAGGTTTTTAACAAGATTGTTACATGTGTTTCTATATTTAGTATACTTATCTTTAAGCAATAAATCGTTTGGAGCTCTCTTAGATTTCATATGAAGCCTATCTTTTCTTCGTATAGAGCGTACTACACCTCTGGTAATCCAGGGTTTCAACGGTTGATTTCTCCTAGATATAGTTTTAGTGGAAGTGTTTATTTCAATCAATGACATTATTTTAGAGTTGAATAATTCTACTGCGTGGTTAACTTCGCGTACGTTATAAATGCTTTCCCAATTTTCTGATTTTAATGAATTTAATATTCCATCGTAATTAACTGTCACCTTCTTAAATGTACAGCTAGATTTAGGTATTACAGTATCGTAAATATAGAGTACTACTGGGGAATGATCCGTTAATGGTTGCTCAAAGACAAAAGATTTCCATTTGCTAGTCGTTTTTACCATGAAATGATCTAGGCAGCTTGCTACTCTAGTTGGTCGGTCAATCCCTTGTCTAAGCCCGTGAGATGCCATGAGATTAAGATAAATTTGAGAATGTGGATTACTTAACAAGCTATTAGGTAATATATCTAAGTTTATATCTCCTGTAAATATTATATTTTTAGTACGAGTAGAAGATAAGATTTGTTCTATTTTGTCTATGTATATACGAGGGTTCCGGTAAGCAGGGGGACGATATGAGCATATTATAGAGAAATCCGGTGGGATAGAGACAACTAGGAAGTTGCCTTCAGTACAAGTTGGTTCAAAAACTGTTGCTTCTATTTCACATCGTATGTAAACTACTACCCCATCGTTTTGGTTGAGTTTGTTTTTTGTCCAAAACATGCTATAACCGTCAATGCTCGACGGTGGATTGAGTGAACTTGTACGGCATTCAGTTAAAACCAAAACATCAAACGGCGTCATTAAACTTGCGAGCAAAGCTAAGAATAAATCTAGGTTAGCGTTAATACTTCTGATGTTTTGTGAAATAATTTTGAGTGTACTATTTGAGCTGTTATTAATTCTCTTTGTGAGTTCTACATAGTCTCTACTAGTACTGATTAGATTACAGTCAATGTGATCTGTCATATCAACTTCGGTGACTAAATAAGTATTATCCATACTTAATGAGTGAAGTACTCGGGCGCGGCATTATGAAATCAAAGATCATGCTGTTAATAAAAATATAGCAGTTCACGGTTTGTACAGATATGGTTGGTGCACTATACTGTATAGATTTATGACAGTTACTAAGACAGACTACAGAAATGCTTAATAATAAAAACGAATTTTGTAAACACGAAAGGGTCTTGAAGAGATAACAATTATGAGCAGTGAGGGTGGTAGATAGACTGATATCATAGTTATAAATATCATAAACAAAAGAAAACACAGAAAACATACATAAAATATCGCAAATACAAAAACAAATTTTGTGATAATAAAACTGCATAGCTAGTCACGTAGTCTTGAGGCCTTCCAAGTCGTCTTCGTTAATGATTTTAATAAATGGACCATTCTCTACCTGTCGTAGATATATCTGTCCTCTCAAGGCCCAGCAGAACTTATAGCCATTAGCTTTCGCAAATTCTCTGGCAAGGAAAAAAAGTTTCTTTGCTTTGGGAGATAGGCTCTCTGATATGTAGACTGGTTTGTTTGGTCCCTGTAGTTTTAAATTGGATGTGCTCAATTTTGTGGTTGAGTATTTTTTGTTATAAGCCTTAACTGTTCTAAGAAGTTTATCGCGCATCGTGACATTTGTAAACTCAGCTATTATGGGCTGGTTAGACTCATTTTGAGTATTGATTCGATAGATATCACGGACATCATTTTGTTGTAGAGGGATTTGTAGTACGTTACCCACAGTCTGCACTAATTGTAGAAGATCATCTTTGGTTTCACCTGTCCGTTTTGGTATGTTACGCACCTCAAGGCAAGAGCTACGTTGGTGTCGGTCCATTTGATCAATTCTGGTCTCCAGAAGCTGAATATATTTACGGTCTTCAGACTTTTGACGTTCCAAGGTGTCAATCCTCGATACCATTTCGTCGTATTTTTGACCAAGGAAATCAATTGACTTAGAAATGTCATTATTTTGCTTTGTGTGAGTGTCAATTCCAGCCTGCACTTTACACATAAGGGCTGTGAACTTACTGTCTTGTTCTTTCTTAAGCACAGCAAACATCTCTAATATCTCATCCCTATTAATGTCGGCGTCTTTCTTATGTTTACGTACCGTGATGTTGGGGTCGCTCGCAGCATGTCCCTTTGAAATATTAGGCACGAAGAGAGTCTCTGTTTTAGGTAAGTTAGAAACGTCAGAATCCGACTTACACGGAGTCAGCTTAGGGGGAGTTCGTTGCGGGCGCGGCATCCTTGAAGGAACTTCTGAGCAAGCGGTTGAAGCAGGGGTAGCGACAAGCACAAGCGGGCTCGTCAGGTCGGCGCGGCGGCGGCCGTGCGAAGTACCAGGCTAGCAGAACGCGACAAGCGATACGCGCATACAAGCGCGAACGCACGCGTAGAAGCGGGGGCCTGTGTGTGTGTGTAGAGCGGTAGGTGCGCTTGCAATGAGTCACTCACCGGTGTTGGTAGGATGCGTGCTGCGTGCTGTGGCCGCGTTTAACTTCTCGCCGTTTATGCGTTCCTATTATTTAGGCTGCTATTTTCTTGTAATTTTTGTTTTAAATTTGATATTCAGATAATAAGGGGTCTCTCTAAGCACGTCTGCACCGTGCAGGGGTCCGGGGAAGAAGGTAAGTATTCTATAATACTTACTTATCATAGCTCTTGTTTGATAAGTCACAATTAAGACGATTTTAATATTATTATTATATTTAATATTATTGTAATTACAATAAAATTATTTGAAAGTTTCAACGTGTAGATTTTTTCGTTTAGAATAATAAATTTAAATATATGTACCTAAGTAAATTAAAAAAAAAACAATTCCCAGCTCTTCTATAGCGGTAGGTATGGTTTCGTCCCGACATAGGTACACCATACAATAAACACTAAAAAAAATCAATCTTCATAGAGCAAATTCGAAACGAGTTCCGCATCAAAGAACAACAAGAGAAAGAAGCTGTCGCGGATGAAATGATGCGGCAGAAAGAGATAGAACAAGCTGAGAAGAGGGAGCAAGAGGCTAGAGAAGTAGCGGCCATTGAGGCTGAGTGCGAGGCTATCGAACAAGAGTGTGCTGTGTTAAAGGTACCTATTCTACCATAGGCTAGATAGAATCCATTTTGGTAATACCCATAATCCCCACGCTGGGCATGCTGGTCGGGGATCGCAGTTTGGTGGTAGAATTGTTATGCAGCAAGCGCTGCTGCCCGCGCTCCCGGTAGATATCCCCTAGTCGCCTCTTACGACACCCAAGGGAAGAGTTGGGATGATGCGAGACACTACACGCACGGCACTGCCGGCTGAGCTATAGGAGAAAGTATAATTTGAATTAGAGGTACCTAGATAGAAAAAAACCATACGAAGGTGAAATAGTAGTTTAGACGAAATAGTAATTTGTGTAGTGGTAGGTAGGTACCTACCTGCGTACCTACTTATCTAGTGCTTTTTCCAGAAAAGAAATAGTGCAATTATGCTGAAACTACGACGAAGGCTATTGGAAACTGAAAGCACTAGACGCGAACTAATGAAGAAAAGCGCAGGAATTATTGAGAATATTGAATAAAACAAGGAAATGGTAGTGCAAGATTTTTATTTTTTAAATAGTAAACAAATTAAAAATACATGATTATACAGGGTGGCTTTTTAAGGTGGGTGTGGATGGCCCAATCTGAATCAATAAGAGTTAGTAAATGTGCACATAAACATAAATAAAGCATGTTTTAAGTAGATTATTATAATTTTTTAACGAATAATCGTTTACAAAATTAATAACGTAGGTACCCATGGATGTTTTATTGAGGATAAACCTCAATACAATACAGGCAAAGTGGCCTAACTAACTACTCGGAACAGTAATCCAAGTTTCTGATTAGTTTTCAAATAAAAAAATATTTAATTCCATAAATACAATAAATGTATACTTAGAAAAGATGAGAGGTATAACTGTATAGTACCTGCATAAAATATAATCTTAAAAAGACGTGTGGCACTCGGGGACTGCCGCGGTAAAGCTATTGCATAGCATTTTGTATCAACTTATGCAATTATAATTTTATTTATTTATTTTATTCATGCAGTATTGCTTTCTCTTTGATATTAATTCAAGTTACACTTTTTGAGCGTGGTGACCCTCTAGACACCTATGACACCTATATACTTTCTCATAAACAGCTGCTTATGTATTCGTCCGATTTCGGAGCAGCTCGTCTCAATTCGTGCGAGTTTCGTAGAGTCGTACGTACAATACGTCTAATCGCACGCACACAACGCCGTGTCGAAGACTGCCGAACTGAAACGACGTTAGACGATGCACGGCCTTCAAGCCACACCTCCTTGCCCGGCGGAGTGGGGAGCGTGAGGTTTTTGCGTTACGGAATTTCTGGATTCTGTCCCCGCGCTCAAGGCCCGCGATAGAAGCTATGCAAAAGCTTAAAAACTTTAAAAATCCTAATAAGCAGTTTTATTTTCTCATACATCGAGATCAGGACTTTTCTCTTACTCTCGTGGTTTCGGATTTGGTCGTCCACTCCCATCTCAAAAAACCACCCTGTAAGTACCTATACTAAAATCTATGATACTAGGTACTATTCTAACTTAGGTTACAATAAACCAACAGAACAGAGTATAAGAACATTATCTAACAGATAAGGTAAAAAGGAGGTTTAAATCTCCCCTACTGTCTGCAGTAGTACCTACCTACCTAAATTCATTGTTACAAAGGGTTTGAACTTTGAAGATTTTTGCATCGAGGTTGGTCCTACAACATTGGACTTTTTTTCATAAGCATCGCGCTCAATAAAGTTAAATATTATATTTGTATAGAGTAGAGAATAGGTACTAAAAATATTAAAAAAGTCCTGCATAAGTAATGAAAAAAATTAAGTTTTTTTCATCTGTAAATATCCTAGCGACATAGCTTTATGACATTGTTTGATAAGTATTTCCAAATATATAGGTAACAACGTGCGCGGAGATTAAAAAAAAACAACGAATTGACCAATGCTAGGGCATTGGCCAATTTCCAAATCCCTCTAAGGAATACGAACTCGGGGGATTTCTTGTGATCTAATTAGTTGTCTAATTGAAGAAGCAAGGCTACACTTCTTTTGATCCAGTGAGCGGAGGGTTTGTCGGACGGCAAAAAGAAAGCCAATACAAAGTTAGAAGAATGGCCAGTGGTCGCCAGTACCCCTTTTCTCTCTAAAGTCTTATAAAGGGGGCATTTGTATCTAGTACCTTCCTTAAATTCAGTTTTAATACACGGAAATAACCACACCACGGGTAAATTATCATTCAATATTTTAGGAAACTGCTCGCTTAGAGCATGTACCTTCCTATCCCAGCGCCCTCCGTCCAAGAACAAGCCCTGCACAAACACCCCCATTTCTGGCGCCACGTTCTCATAATCAACTGTGCGGACCTCAAAATCAAATATTAATAAATCTATCGGAATTTTTTTAGCTCGTGCATAGTTCTGCACTGAGCCCGTCAGAAAAGCCTGTGTGAAGAAGAAACCTGATAGCCAAAATGTAGGTGGCTTCCCATTGTCAAACCAATCTTGTAAAGATTGTAAGCGTTCAACAAAATCGGTGACGTAGCTTGGCAACGGTTTCAAGCTAGGGTACGATACCTTCATCCAGTTCGCTGGTACTTTCCCGAGTAGCATCGAATTGGCTTGATTGTCTAATGCGGGTGACATAACAATAAGACCTTTGACTGCTTTTTGCAGGTCCAATAAGGAACTTTTCATTTCCAGTAATAATTTGTTAAATCTCTCCATTTCTTGTATAAGTACCGTATTCATGGATTCATTGTAATCGACAGGATATTTTTTCTGCGATTCTTCAACATCGAAAGGTTTGGGAATCTTTGACAGGATTTCTACAGCTATTTGGGTCAGCAGTGCTTCGGTGTTGCCGCCTTCACTAGCGCCGCCTGTCCCTTCTACTAAGACCAGCGCCTCCGTTAGAGCCATAGAAATAGTATAATCACGTGTAATACCAGCATTCATATGCAGCCCGTACACGTCCGGAGGCGGGTTTACCGGGACGGTTTCTATGTGCTTTAGATAATCTTGGTATTCACATCTGCGTGGGAGCCCGTACTGAGATCCTATGTCACAAAATAGATAGTTAGGATCGTTCACGGCGCTTTCATTCACATATTTGTCTAAAATTGTAACAATTAATCGTCGGTCCCAATCATCGGTTACACGTCCGCCGTAGTTACATTCGCCGGTTAAATATTTTATTGCGACGTATTGGATGTCTTCATATTGATTCAAAAACAATTGTAATTGCATCACGGAAATTTGGAAGTCTGAGTCATTAAAACCATACTGGATATTCCATCCTAATGGTCCAAACTTTTTTCTTTCTTGGACAACAGCATGGAAAAAACTTATACCATATAGCAGTTTACTGAAAGTCTTATCTTTACCCGGACACCCTTCATAAAATTCTGGCTCTTTAACGGGCTCAGATATGTACGAACGATGCAAGTTGTGCTGCAAACCTGTAGGAGGTTCGTTGGTCATTTTTACCCCGTTTTGTAGAATAGACTGCGGGAATTTATCAGAAGGATAACTGGTTAGCCACAATCTAAAGCTGAGATCGGTGTTTGTGAGGTCAAATCCTTCGATAAATTTTTCCAAATGCGGCATCCAAGAAACTGCTAGATGACAGTTCTGTAAACACACCCATCCGCCTTCATTCTGAGCACGCTCCATCATAGCTTTCGCGATAGGACCCTGTCCTTGACCCAGCGATATCGAGTTGAATCTATTACCGTAACCCATTCTCTCACAATATTTTACAAGCGCACCCATAGGGTCCGATCCAGGAGATAATATGAATATTAAAGGTGCAAGACAATTAGAATCTCCGAATGATTTTCCGATATCAAATGGGGGCGGTGTGATGAACTTTTTTCCCATAACTTTTTCAACGAATTCAGCTATTGCAATTGTCAGTTTGTCAGGTCTTAAAACTCGTACAACTAATAGCTTTTGAAATTGCGTTAGTTTACTATCCCAAATACCAGGGAATGTTTTATTGTGTGGTTCCATATCATCATAGACTTCTTCCCATTGACGAATTTTTGCCACGAAATCATCTTTGAATTCCGCAAAATCATGTAGGAGAGATAATCGACATATTTCATCCCAACCTCTGTCAGGTAACCATTCAACCGGCTTTTTTAAATGGTTCTCAACAGCTATGCCTCCAGTAATAAGAAAGAGGTGTTCATCTTCTGCCATCTCGCCGGTTGATAATAACATTTTCGCGCACATTATGAAAGAAAACATTAGCTTGTCTTTATCGAAAAGTGATCTACATACATTACTGTACAAATTGTAAGTAAAAGTTTCTCTTAAGAATTTAAGTCTTTTATCCAAGTCCTTAGACTTGTTAGCGTTTTCGATCGATATAATATACAAGTTGATAAACCAAGTAAGCGAATACTGATACATTGGGTCCACGTTAGGTAGTTCCGTGACGCAATAATACAAAATCGCGGAGTGAGATGCAATTGGCCTGTACCCATGTCGAAATTCTTCGATTATTTTTTCCGTTTCCACACTAGCTTCTTGCTTCTTCATTATGTCTATTGCTAATAATTTAGATGAGTCCAATACTTCAATGGCTGTTTCATCTTCCAGGATATCGCCTTTAGATTCTTGTAATGTACGTAAAATATCGTCTTCCACGCCTTTTAATGCTGCTTTATTACCTGCTGATTGCACGATAAGCTTTTCACGCTTTTCTTGTAAATCTGGCCTTTCTTTAGCAACTACGATGCCAAGCAGTTGATCCTCTAGACCGTCTTTAGTGAGAGCAAAGTTTATCAAAGTGACTTTGTTAAAAACTTCAGGTAAATAATGAGGATTTCTTAGCTTTGTAGTCATGTAAAGTCTGAAATTAGGGTGATATTCTATAACGTTCTCCCCAAGAGCAATAAATTCTTTGCCGGCTTGCATGTAGGTGTTCTTCATCAAAACAGGATCTAAAGGTGCTTCTACATCTTCTAGTATGCAGTCGATTAAGGCAGGCTTTCCGTACTCAAGACATGTTTCTATGACTTTCATGTAGTTACCATCGACGAACTTAAGAACTTGTAGATCATTAGCTTTTTCCATTACTTTAATCCATTTGTTAGCCTGACCTTGGGGATCCACCAGTAAAGACCATCGCATAGAGTTATCTTGAATAATCCCATTATCAGTAGAAAACGAATCTCGTGGTAAACCGGCAATATACCAATTTTGAATTTTGATATCTGTACCCAACACATCCTTTAAGACATACTCTTTCGAATGTGGCATATCTAGTTTTATTACCAGATCGCGCCATCTATCTATATTTTGAATTCTGACAGGTAGCGTATACGGAGCTAGGTAAGCAATAATGGCACAAGAGACGAGAATGTCTCCGGCCAAATTATCGTACAAAACTTGTAAGTTCTGAGCAGCTTGAGTCCATCGTACTCTTTCTCCTCCTAATCCACCAATCAATTTTTCAGCTCTATTCAATTTATCGATACAAAGTTGTACTTCATCTTCAAGGGCCTTTTTCTTTGCGTTTGCTTCTTCTAATGCTTCGTTTAATTCTGCCAGACGGGCTTCCAAACGAGCTACCATTGCTTTTTTGTCTTCCAAAATTGCCATGGTTTCAGCAAATTCTTTCTCTGCAGCGTTTAGCGCAGCTTTTTTTGGCGCTACAACTTTAGCTACTGCGTCATACATGTCCATAGCAATGATCCATTTGCATAAGCCTTCTGCAGCTGTTGAAGCTTTGGCAATTATGTGAGGTTTAAAGTCCTTGTGTGGCAAGTATTCTTTCCTAATTTTTTTCATTGCCTCTACAGGAATGTTATCTTTGTCAAAATTTTTCAATCCCTCTAAGAATCCCATGTCTCCTAAAATTCTTTTACTTGGTCCCCAAAAATCAAAAATCTTTTTTCCGGGGTTGTCAGGGTCAGGTATTTTATCAGGTGGAACACCTTTTATTACGCATACGGCAGCCATGACTAACTTTACAGTAGCAGGAGGATTTTTCATGGATTTTACTATAGTTATATCAGCTGGTTTTAGTGTGTTTAATGCTGATATCGCATCTTCTAGAATTGGTAAAGCGAGAGCTAAATCAGCTTCACAGTCTTTTTTAAGTTCTTGGGCAGCAGCTGCTTGAACGTTCGCAACTTTTTGATCCTCTTTTACTTGAGCAGCAGCTTTATCAGCCACGGCAGTTTCTGCTTCAATCTCTTCCATCATTTTTGTAGATTTTGCAGCCATTATAATAAGTTGCGGTTTCAAGGCACTTAAATCTATCTGCATTATACCTACTGCTTCAGCAGCTTGGCTAAGTTTGTCTAAGCCATTAGTATATCTGAGTTTTGCTGCTCTTAGCTCTCGTTGTTTTTTGTTGGTCAAGGAGGTAAATGATTTAATTAAATCTAGGTATGATGCCGAGGTTATGTAGGTTTTTCTACCGTAGTTGATGTAAAAGTTATCAGATACTTCTCTTGCATCAACATGAAATTGTTTACAAGCTACTACTGCTGCGTGTTTAACTTTATCTGGTACGTTTACTTTGACCATGTAGTAATTTGCTACCATTTCTAGGGCATCCTCAGGCCAACTATCATACCAATCAATAGTGCAGCAGTTCACAAGCGATGGGTACAGTCGTAATCTTGTTCTGAAAGAACTTCCAATGGGGCTAAAGCATAAAACAATGTGAAGTTTGGCCTTGCATCTTCCAACGAAGAAGGCAAGAATCTGCAAAGGACTTATATCAAGGTTCCTATTACCTCCTTGGGCGCCCAATCGAACGAGTTCAAGAATTTCTTGCTGTTCATCTAAACCATATAAATTAGGTACTTCTCCAGAGTTCAATAGACTGTCTAAATTTTGTATGAAGGTTTCCAACTTGATCTGACTTTCACTAAACAAAAAAGTTGTATCTTTGTTAAGGCCACCAGATTCGCGTAAAACCAATTTGATATCTTCGGCCCAGTCTTTTAAACTGTAGGATTTAGTGATTTCTGGTTGAAAGCAGGATTGGCCTAAAATTGTGCTAGCCAAGCGAGTCAGTGACTGCCTTCCTGATCCACCTACACCAACTAAGAGAGCATTGCCAGATGGCATACATAAAAGTCTGCAAATTTTAGAAAGATGTTCTAGAGCATAATCAAATAGTACAATATTCATTTTAGTCTTGTGCATTGCATTATATTCTACAAGCATTGAAGTTGCCACATTTAAGACCACTTCTTTAGAAGGCATTTCTTCATACCGTCTCTCTCCTTCGACACTGTCTGTGTCCAAATAACATCCAAACATCATTGAATTAATTGTTTCTTGAGTAACCTCCTCTTTTTCATTCAGATACGGTTCCAAAGCCGATTCAAAAGTATCTCTCATATAGTCACGGGTAGCCTTTTTTAACACATCAAAGAACCAGGTTCGATCTGCTCTATCAACAAGTCTATCATAAAACACTCGCATGATTTCATGGACCCACACTCTCACAAAGGTTTTTTTATTCTCAGCTGATTCTTTTCGTAAAAGTGCACACCCTTGGATGACTCTTGAGAAATCTCTCAAATTAAAAATGTAATGTGATTTTGCTGGAGTAGGCCGTAGACCTTCTGTTGCTTGATCGTATATTTCCATAGTTGCAGCTACAATATTAACAATAGTTGGCTGAGTATCCTGACCAAACCCGTTGCGTCTCCAGCCGAGTTGTAGTAGTGAAATAAATATTTTGGTCATACTTTCTTTAGAAAACTCGTTGATGGAATATATGTTGAAGTGACGTAACATTCTTGGATATATCAATTGTCTACTTCCACCAACAGGTCCGATGGCCCCAAAAAAGAAGGTATCATAGATATACAGCTTTTCGGTGGTTTTAAGGTCATACCAATGTTTCTGATCAAAATATAATCTTAGCAATTCTATTGCCGGCTGCGCTCCATAAACCTCCTTTACAGGCATGTTCATATCGTCGATGAAAATAATGGCTACTTTTCCTTTCGTTGGTCCATACTTACCTTTTCTTCTCTTTACTAATTTAGAAAGGACCAGTTCTTGAGTTTGATTCGCTGAAGTAGTAGTTGTAAAGGTTATAAACCCCGGAGTCATCTTTTCTAAGTCAACTTTCATAAGAAAGTTTTGAATATAAAAGCTTTTTCCTGTTCCAGTAGGTCCTATCAATAAAAGTGGTCTTTGAAATTTCGTATGAAGCTTGAGAAGAAACGTATACTTTTCAGTTTCTAATGTAGGAATAACGGTTTGCAAAAGATTTATTTGCTCTTTAACTACAGCAGATTTAACGTATTCCGGCCATGGTTTCCAAAAACCTTTACCTTTGTATACGTAATAATGATCTATGATTGCACCGTCTGCTGGTATAGATACTTCCATTCGGTCAATGTGAGCTGGAATACCTTTATCACCTCTAAAGTATTCTTTAATTAATTCATCATATTTGTAACGTGAATCTACATTCAGTATTCCTCCTACTCCCCAGACTAGAGCTGTCATGAACGAGGCTAGAAACCAAGACCTCGTAAATCTCGTGTCCTCTTCGCCTTCGATCGCATCCTCCATTAGCATTTCTATCAGTCGGAGTGTACTAATAACTAAATTCACTAAACCGGCTGTTACAAGTTGCAAGCAAAACTTTCTGACATAATAAAGTAAGGGTTCAAATAACCATTCCAACATATCGTGAATATATTCTTCATTCTCTTCGTACCAAATGGGATTTAATGTATTAAGCCATGAAATATAAAATGGTTTGACTCCAAGGGAAGAAGACTCCATGTAGATCATGCCACATCTTGATACAGTTGCGGGTGAGGCTTGCGTTAGATCCATCACTTCAAAAATCATGGACATAACACTAGACATAGCCATGACTTCCCCTGACGTAAGGCATAACTTCTTGTTATCGTCTAAAACAGTATTCATATTTTCAATCCATACAGCATCTACCGGGCCATCGAACACGATCCATTTTTTTACTGGAGTGTCGTCTGAAGCAAAGTCTCGAAACATCGTCGCTACGATACCATCGGTCCATTCATAGGAGACAGGGTCAAATGCTCCGTAAAGCTGACCCATAGTCACGGCCTTTGGGTTTAACACCTTGTACATACTAGCACATCCACCTGGCTGACCGCGTTCTTCCATTAAAGTAAGAGCCTCGGCTAAAATTTTTAATGTAACTGACTTACCGGAGAACGGATCTCCAACTAGCATAAAACCATGTCTTACGATCATCATTTCAAAAGTTTGAATAATTTTTATTAAATAACATTCTTCTGGCTGTAGATTGTTTAATTGACAACAATCGCGACAAGCGGTCAAAAACTTTTCATAGTCCGGCTTTGGCAATGTTATTCCAGGAAATAAATCGCATATAATACCTTCAAACAGTGGGACATCAAATGATAAAAATTTGGGCAAATTGACATCCGTAATAGATCTTAGTAATAAAATGTTTTCTTCTTCATTTGGGAATTCTCTCTTTAGATTACCAGCCGCAGATAAGACGGTCTTAACGGCTCGCATACCATAGTCATAATGATTTTGGGAAGATAATTGTTCCGAACACAATCTATACGTGGTTACAATTTTAATTGATAATGTTCTGGCATCAACAAATCCGAATGAATACAGCGAAATTTCGCCTATCATCGCGTAATCCGGCACCATCATAGCTACTGTCCGAAACAACACCTTCAAATTATCAGGCAGCTCTGAACGACCTGCGTAGCCGGGATTCATTGTGATGCACACGTAGCAGGCTGGATTTAAAGTCAAGATAGTGCCTTCGAAATCAAAGGTCTCCACATGTTGCCTTACAGCTTGAACAATACATAATATCTGTTGCGCAATGACAGACAATACTTCTACTTCAATTCGATTAAATTCGTCAAAACAAACCCAAGCTCCACAAGATGCCAACCCTTTGAAGAACTTACCCATAGCCTTGTAATCTAAACCGTCGGAGCAATTGAAAACTACACATTGTACAGCTAATGCCTTAGCTAAGTCTTTTGTAGTTTCGGTTTTGCCTGTACCCGCTGGACCTTCAGGAGCGCCGTTCAAATGTAAATAGAAGGCTCCTATTAGGGTACGATAGCACCGATCGGTCAGCGGAGTAATAACTAGTCTATCAGAATTTCCTAAATATTCGTATGCATAGTTAACGGTAGCATTAATTATTTTGACCGTTACTCTTTCTTCTTCCCAATAGTATCGAAGTTGGGCTAGCCATTCAAAATCAGTCACTTCAGTCACATTTTTTTGAAGGAGATCAAAAATGACATCTTTGGCATGTACGTCAATTACAATAAGAGCCTTGACTGTGATACTGTTTAGTTTAGTTAGATCAGTTCTTCGTATTATAGCAACAGTTTCATTAAGTTGTTTATTTAAGCCAACATGGAAAGCTTTAAGTTCACATATTTTGTGTGTATTCAAAGCTTCGTGGACATCTATACCCCAATAAATTTGGGAAATTCCCAATACAACCATTCCTTCCCATGATAGAATCCAATCTGTACGCCTAATACCGGCATAATCATAATAGGACAATTCTGTTTCCATTTTCACAGATCTCAGCATTTGTTCTTCAACTTGAACCAACCATTTTTCAACAGAACCCCTTGCAGCAGAAACACTTATTATTTCTAAAAAGTCTACACTTTCTCCTTCCATCGAAATCATCGTTGAGATATTAAATTCGGGGTCAAATACTAATCTATTGATTCCTTCAAAACATTTCTTCAAATGCGGTTGTACCTTTAATGGATTTTTAGTTTCAGATAGAATCTCTAACATCTCATCGTTAGACAAAAAGAAAAATCTGGGGAAGTACAACCGCTTTTTTTCTAAATAGTTATTAACCCCGTCATTGATCTTTTCCAAGAATGCTGAAGCAGCCTTCAATGACTCTAGAACTCCAACGTTTCCAGCAATTTCTAGTACATGTGGATCTTTTTCAACACAAGTCATGTAACGGCGGTAAATATTGTTAACTTCTACAAACATTACCCCTTCTTCGGGCATTTGTGCAACAATATCTTTTGAAGAGAAAATTGGTAAGAGGTATAGCCATTGACTTTGTACTTTACCCCATTCGTCAATGGTTGCATTGACTCGTACTATTTTTTCGTACCATGCCTTAACCTGCGTTTCGAATGGTTTAACAAAAGCAGACCCTCGCATACCGATTGTTTTGACAATATGGTCATCTAAAACACTTTGAATATCGTCGAGCCCTGACAGAATATTGATTCCCGTGTCTTTATATGGGCTCGTTTTGAAGCATATATCAGTCCATTCTGCCGTCATTTTGTTTAAATTTGTAATAAGCGCCAATTCCTTGGTGGCTGCTACACTGATGATATCATACTCATCAAGTTCATCCCAAAGATTGAAATTAATAATTTTTCGCAGGGTTGTGCCAGCAGTTGGTGTTAGGTCAAAACCGGCGATAAGGCTCATTTCGTCCCAATGTCTCTGAAAGAGCGCAGGGTTGCACATGATGTGAGCCATCTGAACATTAGGTCTCCATGCCTTCAGTTCAGCAACCGCTTGAGCGCATAGTTTCATAGGTGCTGGCATATTATTCATGTCCGTGTCGTCAATCGAACCCTGGAAACGTTTATCGTTTCCTTCTGCTATCTGTTGCTTGATTTTCATTCTATAGTTTTTTGATACTTTTAAAAATTCCTTGTAATAGCTGTCATGGTCAAACTCTATTTGATTGTGGTCCATGTATTCGAAAGGTCCATCCATCCAAGTGTAATAACTGCGTTTCCATTTGTGTAGCGTATAGATAAGATTGTGGAATGGTATCACGAAATCTTTGAGTTCCTCTAAATCGGGGTAGTTCGTGGGGGGGAATTTGAATGTACGTTCTTCGCGATTGATCCACTCCACTATCTTGTCACTCTCCGCCAAACGCAGAACTAACTTTCTAAGATATTCCAGATATTCAAGGGTACAATCGACATCATCCATTTCGTTTAAGAGTTCTAGAAATGGTGTCATTTCGGTGACTTCTTGATTAATAAACGCTATCTTAGCTTGGAGATTTTCTTCCATTTCCGCTTTGTAAGTTTCATAGGACGACGCATTTCTTTCAAATATTGGTTTTATGTCCGTTAGCCAATTAACGGTTCTTGTGTTAGAGGCCACATGTTCAGGAGACAGAACAGTCATCTCTAAGAGGGCGGATATTATATTAATTTGTGACATTATTCTCTCCTTCAAATGTTGAACTAGAATAGTCTTTGCATGTAATATATATTTTCCTTGCTCGATCAATTCCTCTGCATTTTCAGGCTCTTTCATTGCTTTGGCAGCAATGACTTCGAATTCACCGCATATGCTGTCATTTTCTGCTATATGATATTTGACTATCCCACCAATGATGTCATTCACAAACTCCTGTGCTTTTGCTTTTAATCCGTCTATCATTCGAAGTTGGCACACCACAGCACAATTAAAATATTCATTTTCTAATATCGTTGTTATCTCACCATCGATATCTTGGAAATATAATATCTTATCCCGTCCTTCTTCAAAACTTTGGGCCTCTGCAATGAATTTCACAACCGCTTCTTTGGCTGGAGCTGCATACAACATGACGTATTGTACTCTAAGCCTTTCAACGTAATCGACTAGCGGTTGATAAACTTCCTCCAATTGTTTTTGCAGTCTCTGATGGCAATCGTCGTGCAGCCATTCGTTGAAGTTCACTGGCAAGGCATCGTTATCATACGGTAATCGTAGATACTGTTCGATTGGCAAGAGTCTTTGCGAAATATGAAATATAGCATCTGCAATGTTGTGGAACGTCTCATACACGGTTTCAAGAGATGGATCATAAAAAAAATCATCGTCAAAATCCAAGTCAATATTAAGAATCTGCACACTATATGGGTCTTTGAGGAAGTCGATGATGGCATCGAGCGACCTGCGCATCAGTTCTTGTATTGCCATAGATATCATTTTGGTAGCGCATTTGACAAAATCGGGTATTCTTTTCTGTCGCATACCTCGAAGACATCTAGGATTCTTCATCCAATTCACGAGTATTGCATACCAAGTGCTCGAGACGAGATAGTCGGCTTTCTTTATCTGTTCCAAAACCTGCGTTTCGAACGACTTTAGTGTCATCGGACCCTTATCCCTGTACTTCTTTATGTTAATCATATAAGGTGGAAACACCTTTTCTGAGGATTCGAGAATCAAGCGGATGAAAGGATGTAGGAGGAGCGATCCATCTTGCAGCTTCTTTCGGAACCTCATCATTTTATCATAGTTTTCTGTGATACCATTGAACTTGAAGAATGATTCCTGGTACCGAACGCGCGAGACGCCGGGTTCGTCCCTGATCACGAGTCGAACGGCCTGGTGGTGCAGATTTTCGTTCCAAGATTTCTTTGTTTCGTTGATGAGTTCTTTCGTTGCGGTGGGGAAGGCATTGCGAAGCTTGGCTGGCACCAGATGGAGTATCAGATCTTTCCAGGACTCAAGCATTTCGGGCGGCTGAAGTTTGTTGGCGCATTCTCGTATGACGTTGATATGTCGTTCTTGTGTTATGTCGAGTCTGTCGCGTTCGTCTCTAGGGATGGGTGGTCGGGCGATCTTTACTTTTCTTTCGGCAGCCTTCTCTTCGAGAATTTGTCGAAATTTCTCTTGTTTGTCCTAAAATTGCACAAGTTAACAAACAGCTATTACTAGGCTACTTATTTTCCAATATTTCCTAAGAGAAGGTGGTTAATGTTTTACGACCTCTGTGGCAGCAGGACGTTGCGGGTTCAATTCCTGCCAAAAATGCTGATAATAAAATATATCTATCGATATTATGTACCAATCTTAAGTGTAAAATTGACAGTAGGCTGTTTTCACAAGGCTATCTTGTTTTATTATGCCAGTTATATTACATTCAATATCACAGCACTGCTCAGTGACGGGTGTGTCACTGGGCAGTGCTCTGATATTTGAAGAAGCTCAAAATAGCAGCCAATACATATAATGATATAGCTTGATAGGTTATGTAGGTAGATGTGTTGCATGCAGTCTACTTTTATAATCTTTGGTTCAATAAAAAGTCAATTGAGAAATGTTCACTTTACTTTAATTATGACATAAATATACTTAGTGTACCTTTACCGTGTCCATTTTGAATGAAGCATAAACGTAAACAAACCGCCCATACTTAACCTAAAATTCACTTTGTTGGCGCGTCCTTTTATACGTAATTTATATTACTTGTCGATTTTAGATCCCTTCAACAAAAATTGCTTACAATTATATCTGAAACTCGACGCCAAGCAAGTGAGATTTTGTTATTGACGACCACTGTGGCGCGGTGGGCGAAGGTCCGCCTGCGACGCAGGAGGTTGCGGGTTCGATTCCCGCCTCGGGACAAATATTTGTACGATCTGCAGATATTTGTTCAGGGCGTTCTGGATGTTTTCTATGTATAATAAAAAATATCTATCTATGTAGTGTATTGTATTTATGTATATCAATTATCTAGTACCCTACCCATAACATAACACAAGCTCTGCTTAGCTTGGGGCTAGATAATGCTATGTGAACTGTCCAGCATTATATTATTTAATTTTTTTTATTTGTGTCGGACTTTGTTTACTAACATGCTTCATTCAAAATGGATAAACCATAGGTATATCCGTAATGCCGCAAACGAACAGACAAGAGCTAACCTAAATAATAAAATGTTTTTTACCCCTTTATCAGCTGATTGAGCTGTCAGATACTTTATTAATAAACAATTAGTAAAGTATTGAGAATGGATAGGGTATAGGTATGTGTATCTTAGGTATCAGTCTATACTACTCAAAAAACAAGCTCTGCTTAGCTTGCGGCTTGATGCTGTGTGGATTGTATAGCATTATCTACTTATTGATTGAATCTAGAGCTAGGTTACCCATAGCGTACCTTGATCCTGTTGTAAGGTGGAAGAGGCTTGAAAGGCAATTGCTCCATTCGACTGGTGTCTGGCAACGCCCGCATGGGCGGCACGCGGCATCCATTCTTGGATTGAAGCAGCTTCCGCAGCTCACTTTCATCCATCTTATAGCTTTTCAAATAAACTCTGAACCAATTAATACAAACATATTTTTAGTTTTTAGAGAATACAATCAAAGAGAATACAATAACTTCGTAAGAAATACAATATTTCTGTGTGACGGAATCAAAGGACGGAATGTCAATAAATAACGTGTTGCCATGGCAACGTGAGGGTTTGTTTCTCTGTAAGTAGGTAAGGTCATATTATTCGGGGCGGGACCTGTATAAAAAAAAACACAAATCGCATCCGAGCGCGTCGCCTAAAGCACGGCCTAAAGTATTTCTGTTACAAGTTGCGAGTCCGAGTCGCCAATGTAGGTTTCTGGCCCTTCGAAAAATAATTAATTTTGTTTAAAAACTATAAACCGACTTCAATTTTTATAGTTTTTTCATGAATTTTCATGGATCCCATTGTCAGAACTGAACAAAATTAAAATGAGACCACACGGGAAGCACCAGCGTTCATATAAAAAAGAATCATGCAAATCGGACCACCCAGTCAAAAGTTCTGAGGTAACAAACATAAAAAAAACAGACGACTTGAGAACCTCCTCTTTTTTTGAAGTCGGTTAAAAAACCCTACCTTACAAATTAAAAACCGTTTTAGTAGGTTACCTTATTTGCGAAACAATGTAAGTGTTAGTAGGAAATAAAAGGCTTTTTTATTTTTATTTATTTTTATTTGCGAAATAGTTATTTTACAAACGTTTTTAAAAAAAACGGTTGATCAAATAGAATCAAAAAGGGTCACTCATGCAAGTACTGGCCGCGCTCAAAGTTGCTTAGTGGTTCGGTACTTATATAAATAATAAAAACCTAACCTTACCGACTCAAAATGGCATGGACGTTTGCCTTGTTATATTTTCCATAGAAATTTAAATAAGAACTTTCGATATAAACTTTACCTACCTCCATTTTAACCCCCTCAGAGGTTATTTTTGAACATAAAAAATATATAATCAATAAATAATCTTGGACAATTCACACATCTAGCCCTAAGCTAAGCAGAGCTTGTGTTATGGGTACTAGATAACTGATATACATAAATACAATACACTACATGATATTTTTTTATTATAAATAGAAAACATTGAGAAACAAATATCTGCAGGTCGTACACACATTTGTCCCGGGGCGGGAATCGAACCCGCAACCTTCTGCGTCTCAGGCGGACCATCGCCCACCGCGCCACAGTGGACGTCAAACATAATAAATTTAATTTAAATCGTTTATCTTATGTATGTTGTTAGGTTGTTACGGAATACATGGTCTCAAGCATTCATATAAACATTCACATTTATAATATTAGTATGGAATGGATAAGATAAAAAAAACATTATTTCACTTACCTAGATACCTACGCCACCGAGGTCGTCTGCTGTGCGTGTTTCGTCAACAACTCTTTATCGCATTTACTGCCCAACCTCGCCGCCCACGAGGCACTGCAGATATATGTACTGGTGGGTCTTGGGCCATGAACGTGTTAAAAAATCAATCAACAGCATTAAGGCCGTAGCACGGTCACCGAGTCGGTCTTTTAATTCATTCGATTGGTTTTCGAAGCGAAAACGTTACGGAACTCTAGAATGCTATTTTGATTTGTCAAAAGTTTCCGATAACGAATCCGTGACGGCATTTCCAACGAATTAGGTATTTATAGTACTTAATTTTGTTTCAAAAAACTATAAACCGACTTCAATTTTTATAGTTTTTTTCATGAATTTTCATGGATCCCGTTGTCAGAACTGAACCAAATCTTATTTATAAAAGAAAGTCGTGTTAGTTACACTATTTATAACTCAAGAACGGCTGAACCGATTTGGCTGAAAATTGGTGGTAGGGTACCTTAGAACCCAGGAGATGGACATAGAATACTTTTTATCCCGTTCTAGGCTGAACAAATCTTGATGAAATTTGGCAGGGAGGTAAACTGTATCCCAGGGACGGACATGGGCTACTTGAATAGAGCGTGCAACGCCGCGGGCAAAAGCTAGTTTCATATAAAAAAAGAATCATGAAAATCGGACCACCCAATCAAAACTTCTGAGGTAACAAACATAAAAAACAGTCGAATTGAGAACCTCCTTTTTTTGAAGTTGGTTAAAAATACCTATCCCTGCCGGCGCGGCACGGTGTAGCGTGCGTGGGTCATCTTTTATGAGTTCCGTATAAACTATAAAAGATGTAAATGAAACACTGGTTTATGTAAATGAATTATATTCGCACATAATATACACAATGCACAAATACAATTTAGATTCCGATTCCGTACCGATATTATATATTTCAGTTGTTACATAATCTTCTCCTTAGCAATAATTTATGTACACACAAACCTAGGTTCTAAATAAATAAGGAATTTTATAAGGGAATGTAAATCTGGTGTCATAATCGGCCATCACCGCACGAACAAAATAACGCACATACACATTATCGTAATATTGAATCAAATATTGCTTTTTAGCGAAAAGTCCGCGATTGTGACTATTATCGCGTCAAAGATTCAAAGACGAGCAATCCTGTGTGAGTGAATAATATCTATAATTATTAATTGGCGTACTATACATATTATTAAGTTTTTAGGGTAAAAGGTAATTCATGGACACTGGGTGAACTGCAGGTGAGCGTTTTCAAATAATTCATTTTGTTTTAAAAAACTATAAACAGACTTCAATTTTTACAGTTTTTTCGAGTCAAAAGTTCTGAGGTAACAAACATAAAAAACAGACGAATTGAGAACCTCCTCCTTTTTTGAAGTCGGTTTAAAATAAGTCTACTTACCCTCCACTTTTTGGTTGTCGGTCGTGTTTGAAACTATAACAAGTACCTACTTATTATATTTTGTGAATATTTAAATGACTGTAAAGCATTAAACAAACTTTAAGCTAATAGTAATTTAAGTGCAACAATTATGATAACTTTGAGACCAATTATACTAATGGTCAATTTTATACGGCACAAAGTTTAAATTTTTGACGTTTCTCTCGAATTTCTCGATGTTGAAAGCTGTTCTGAACACTTTTTGATCACGATACATTGAGTTTTTGGTTTCACTTTGACTAATCTATCGTTTACGGTAGGTATACTTTTAAATTATATTAAAGTTCTGCCTATAACCACGAGCACGTTCGTGAAGACGGCAGGTGTTATGGTGTTAATTAATATATAACTAATAAACTTGATTATTTAGACAGATATTCTATATATTTAAGTTACATCATCATCATCCGCAACCGGCTTCATCTACTGCTATATAGGCCTCCAAACTTTTGTGCCACTAGTAGTACCTATATTAGTTATCTATGGATATAATGAGATTTGTATTTAGTTTGTTTGTGCCAGTGACCGCCGTAGAGAATATTCACACATACTAATATAGGAGTTATCATTATTGAGAACTCCTTTATTAGTATCTGCGAATATCCTTTAATGATATCCTATAGGAGTCTATTTCGAAAATCGGCGCGTATAAAAGGTAATTAAATGGTAATAAATAGGTAATTAAATGGTTATATATTTAGATTTTTGGATACAGGGTAAGTACTAAAACAAATAAAGTGTCTTATAAAATAATGTCTTAGAGCGTGAGGTATCTCAAATATGCAGAGTTAAAAATAACTATACTTTTTTATTATCTCAGAAACTTGACTCTAGGTTAGTAAGGACACATTATGTAATAAAACATATTTAATTTGTTTTAGTGTCCTCTATTCAAATATGTAAAAAAAAACAAAATGGCGACAGATGTTCAACACCTTTTGAGTTTTTCTGAGGGTAAACATGAAACAAAACAATATTATGATTATATTCTAATGAGCAAACAATTATGGTGTTACGAAAAATGGAGATTTAGACACTAACCCCTCGAATACACAAACGCAACTCAGATTCTAAAGATTCATTTTTGACAGATTTTCATAGAAAAGTGTCAAAATATCGTTACTTGTGATGTGCATAAATCTGTATACTGTGTACTGTACCTACTGTTTACTACAAAGTATTTTCTATGGAAATGTGACAGCGCTGTAAAGTTCCCGCTTGGACCGCTGTCACATTTCCATATGCGTGTGGCAAGCAATACACTTCATGATCGTTATTTATCTCAGCTTAAGCTACCACCTATATATTTAGGGAAATGTTAGTTCGATCTTTTATCTTGAATTGCTTTTTTTAAAAATACGATTGCTGAAAATTTTGCGTTTAAGAATTCAGGGGTAAGAGATGTAAGGGGAGTAACGTCCGTATCATGAAACCAGTCATAGATCCATGCTTGAGTGACGTTTATGCTATAGAAAGCGTTACTAACTCAAACATAGATTGATGACCGAGCAAGCTTATAATACGGCCCTACATCACACGGTTTTAACATCTATAATTATCTTAGTCGTTAACAAAGGGAAAATGCGTCATGAGGATGACTAATTTATAAATTAGGCTATCTATTATCACAAAGTCTGGCTCAATAAAATCATTTTTTTCCGAGATATTTTCTTCTCTCCGATTAAGTATTAAAAATCGTAGATTTATCGACTTAATCAGTCTTAATTCGATGTCGATACAAAAGTTTTGTTTTCAAAATAATGGCACCACTGAGGATCTTTTGGGAACAATAAAAACTTAAATTTTTAATAGTAATGTACAAAAATACTCTCTTATATTCGCAATTACGAATGTGAAGTACAAAAACGTACTGATAAACCACTCAATTTAACAAATAGTTGCATAGTTATGTTTACCTACATACAAATTTAAATAAGCCTCTTTTTTCAATCAGGAAAATATCCTCTAGCATATAAATTACTTTTTACAGCATGTAATGTGTAAAGCCATTACATTTTAACGGGTGACTTAAAGTTACATACATTAATTTACTTTTGTAAGTTTTGCAGATAGTGATGTACCTATTTTGTGTAACTATACCCTGTCTAGAAGTATCCTTTTTTTGCATAATGCTCCTTTATGAATTTCTCTAATAGGCCTGACGATCTGGAAAAGGTGATCAAAAACTGCAAGGTATTCCAGTACGCAGACGATACATGTCTGATTGCAGAAAACACCGACATTGATGTGGCCATGAAACAATTAAAACAAGATCTTACTATCTAAATAAATGGTCTCATGATGTTGGGTTTATTACCACTACACAATTGTATCTAACCCGATGAATGTAACATTCTGCACAAATCCTGACGGGTTTAGATAATGTTAAAATTTAAGATTAGATTAAGATTTTTATAAATAAACAAATACAAAATACAAATACGACTCAAAAACTTCTCATTAGTACCTCAGTTAGGTTATCAAAAGATATTGGACTGGACGCGTATTTTTTTTGTAAATCAAAGAAAAAATTACATAAATAAAGCGCATCAAAGTTTGGGAGAAGAGGCTAGTGACGTCACGGCTCAGTAAAAAGTGTGACACTAGCCACCACCGTTACGAGGAACATTAATTGGCTACATCTTAATAATTTCTTGTTTGATTGCCACAAGAAAAAAAACTGACGGACAAATGAGAATTTTTGATTCGTTTGGCCTTTTGTTGACAATTGATTTTTAAATACAGAATGAAATATTTCATCTCTATCTGTCAAAATAAACTTTGTCTATGAATTATGAGATATGTTCAATTCTTCATTCCGTATGTGAAATTCAGTTGAAAACAATTAGAGAAATTCATAGTGGTACATTATACCAAAAACGGATACTTCTTTAGACAGGATATACTTACTCATTTACAACAATTTACACTATCGTAACATATTTTATAAATATCCTATCTTATTAAATTATATAGTTAGGTGCATTAAGATGTGTAGTGTAGGTACACTTTAGAACTAAGTCAAACTAAAAAGCGCTTATTTGATAAGCTGAGCCCTGACTCCGGTTGACGATAGTATCGAAATGTGATCGTGACGTCTCATTTTAGGGTTCCGTACCCAGAGGGTAAAACGGGACCCTGTCACTAAGACTCCACTGTCTGTCCATCTGTCACCAGGCTGTATCTCATGAACCGTAATAGTTAAACAGTTGAAATTTTCACAGATGATGTATTTCTGATGCTGCTATAACATGAAATACTCAAGAACAGAGTAATACTTAAGGGATTTTTTGCCGTTTTTATAGTACGAAACCCTTAGCGTAAGAGCCCAACTAGCACTTGGCCGGTTTTTATTCCAAATCATTTGGTACATGTGCCTCTATTGTGCGGACAGGGAACTACGCGAAACGATACAAAAATGAGACAACACGATCCTATCCATTTGCTATTTTTGACGTTGACCGTACATATAGTGTAGGTAATTCAATTTGGAGCAGCTCCATTGCATTATTTTAAGTCCTTACATACCTACAATATCACTTTGAGGCCAGTTCAATTCGACGCGGTATTCTAAACCCAGAGCGGCAGCGAAAGCCCGACTGTGTAAGTGTAAGTGTAAAAGACTGTGTTGTGTAAGGCGAAAATGCAATGCTACCTTTGGGTAGCCTATACCGCGTATAGTCTGAAAAGGCCTTTACATTGCATGGAACTTTAGCACTATGACCTATCAACTGAATATGACAAACAGAATCCTACCTTATTTTTATCAGGATTTATCTCGTTTGAGCGCAATAGGGAAGGTATATGCATAGATTTATTACACGATTATTTAGGTTAATACCGAAAAAAATATAACACCTACAAAATTTTATATTATTGAGGTAAATAACAATAATTAAATTACACTCAGTTTCGGGTGATAAAAACGGTGCCATGTTGGCCCTTGCATTCCGTGACGTCACAGAATCCGGATCCCTTTTGTCAACTCAAAGTCAAAGCTTTATGACACTACAAAAATGTACAAGTGTGACGTCACGGTTCGACTGACAATAGCGTTGCGTGCCCCCGGGAGCTCCTAGAGTTACCCGAAGCCATCCCCCAGGAACATCAGAACAGCCAACAGGCTAATGAACAGCTCTGGAGAAGCCAGCAAGGCTCTCTGAGCGACAACACATGACTCGAGGAAAGCTTTTCTCGACGCTGAATCCGGAAAAAAGAACTATAGTTCGTTTCCTGCCTGCATTCGACAACATAGAGTCGAATGTTGAAGACCACTCTATATAGCGTTGCGTTAAGAAATTTTGTGATTGAGATTTAAAATATCTACTTTTAAATGATTAAATTTCACAATAAAACGTTAAAAAATACAAAAACATAATAAACAGATATATTTCTATAATAACAATAGTGAATACGTTATTTTTTTTAGCGTGTTTGAAGTCACATGCATATACCCTATTGCTAGTGCTGTTTTAATAAGTACATTGCTTATATTGGCTTTCAAAAAAAATGTTATTCGAGTAGGTAACATGTTATCAAATCAGGTACAAAATGTATATAATAATGTATATGCCTACTTGTGATATAGAAACCACTGATACTAATCAATTCCATAAGAAAACTTCCCTTATACAAAAGCAAAACCTAACCAGGAACGAATATTTGCAAGTTGTGCAAAAATTTGTTCCGTGGCGGTAGTCAAAAACTTCTGAGACCCCTAGTATGAGCTTGCAAAATACCAAAACAGAAACAGTTTTCGAGAACATGACCAATTACTCTAGATAGAGTCTGTTCAAAAAGAGAAGAGTCGTGGGAATTGAGGGCGCTCGTGTGCCAATTGACAACTTTTGTTGGGTTGACAACACTGCTCTGTCATTACAGTACGACTAAAAGAGTTAGTTTACCGTAACGTAACACCACGACGCTTCTCTTTTTGAACAGACTCTACCAACATGATATATTAAAGGTGCCTTCTAGACCTTCGTGATTTTTATTATAAAAAAACTATAGTAGTTTGACGAATTCATTACGGATGTAAGCCGGTTAACTACGAACCTTATTTGTGTTGGAAGAACACTGACAAGTATTGGGTCGCTGTCACATTTAGAATGTTCATGAAGGTTCGGCCTGGTGTGAGATTCATCCGTAAAAAGTGTCTCTAAGCCCTTCAATAACTTTTATAGTTTTATAGGCCTTAATAGATATATTAAAATACCTTTACCTATCTATATATATTATATACTAGCTGTGCCCCGCGACTTCGCACGCGTTGTTCCTATGGAAACGTTTAAAGGTGTTTTCCCGGCAGTTATTCGAATTTATCTCGTCGTAAAAACCATCCTTGAACTTCAACGAACATTAAAAAAAAAACAGCCAAATCGGTCAAGCCGTTTTCATGTTATGTCGTGACAACGGAAAACGGGTTTCATTTTTATATATATAAGATTACATAAGTGCCTATACTGTAACATGATTATTTTTGTTTTAAAAAACTATAAACAGACTTTTTGGTTTTTTTCATGGATTTTCATTGATCCCATTGTCAGAACAAAACCAAATTAAAATGGAACCACAAGGGAAGCACCAACTTTTATATAAAAAAAATTTGAAAATCGCACCACCCAGACATAAGTTCTGAGGTAACAAACATAAAAAAAAGAAAAAGACTAAACATTTTTTATGTTTATATCATGTTTCCTCAGTATCCGGTAGGGGCGCTTCTGCGGCGCTAAATGGAAGAAAATTAAACTTTGTTTTTAGTTTCACGCAAAACTCATACTAAGACTACGAACAAAGTAAATCACAGAAATTTACTACTACGCCACAAAGATCGTCTATAAGGTACCTTAAATCGACCCGACAATCGACCGATCGACCGTAGGTCACGTATCGTAGGTCACGTGTAGGTCACGCAGGTCACGCCCGAAGTGCATTGGGCTTCCTGGAAGGTCATACACTGGCGCCGAGGAGTTTCTCGTCTGCAGAGTCCCTCTCCTCTTCAGAGCCTGACTTCTCTTTCTTTATGGACTGGTATCTTACCTGGGAGATAAAGATATTTAGGATATCACACTATTTAGGTTACACACTATCAAACTGATCACACTAATATTATAAATGCAAAAGTTTGTATGGATGTATGGATGTTTGTTACTTCTTCACGCCAAAACTACTGAACGGATCTGGCTGAAATTTAAAATAGACATAGTCCTAGGTCTGGAATAAAACATAGGCTACTTTTTATCCACTAAATCAGTTCCCGTGGGATGAAAATCATCTTTAAACGTTTCCATAGGAACAACGCGTGCGAAGCCGCGGGGCGCAGCTAGTGGAGGATAAAGGTGGTATTCCCATAAATATGTACAGGGAGAGATTTCTTCTGACATGGCTCGACCTATCTGGTACACAGAGCCCGGTGGTCTTTCGACCAGCTGACCGGTCCAAAGGAGATCTTTATATTGGCTGTTATCAGAAAGTGGTCATTCAGATGTATTAATTTATATTTTCAATGTATTTGGTTAGAGCAAAACGTACATTTTGGTAAAGTTTTCAACCAAACTGTAATAATCGTGTAGAGTCTGTTAAAACAAGAGTCGTGGGAATTGAGGGCGCTTGTGTGTTAATTGACAACTTTTGTTGCGTTGACAACACTGCTCTGTTATTGCAGTACGACTAAAAGTGTTAGTTCAACGCCACGACTCATCTCTTTTTGAACAGACTCTATCATTATATTAATTAAATGTAGGTGCTTATTTCTAGTATTCGGCGCTAAGGCCCATACACCAGCGAAAGTGGCGCCCCCAAATATTTTATCCTATTATTACGTTAAATGCAGGATTTTTTAAAAATCCTACGTTCAGTTTGTGGTATCTATCATAAGTTATTTATTAATGTCTATGTAATATTTTCATTTTGTAAAGCTTAGGCAGAGATAAGAAGTTGCGCTTTTTGGCCACCAAACTCTATTTTTGCATCTCCTCAGCTATACGAGATAAAGATATTACAGAGGTATTAAAAAATTGCTTATAATAGATACCACAAACTGAACGTAGGATTTTTAAAAAATCCTATGATAAACGTAAAAATATGATAAAATAGGTATCGCTGTCATATTGGCTCGGGTATACCCCTTAAGACTAAGCCCCTTGTGCTTATTAGTTTATTTTCTATTATATCTTACCTTTGTTTTTAGTTTAGTGCTGACCCCTCTCGGATGATACATCAGGAAGTTATCCGTCACCCAGAATATTAATATCTGCAACAAAAACGTGGTTTTACAGCTAACTAGCGACCCGCCCCGGCTTCGGCTTCGGTGCAATACTGATGTATTATACATATAAACATTTTCCTTGAATCACTCTGTCTATTAATAAAAACCGCATCAAAATCCGTTGCGTAGTTTTAAAGATCTAAGCATATCTATGTACATAGAGACAGACTGAGAGCGCAGCGGGAAGCGACTTTGGTTTAACTGACTTCAAAATAGGAGGAGGTTTTCGATTCGACTGTTTTTTTTATGTCCTCAGAACTATTGACTGGGTGGTCCGATTCTCATGATTCTTTTTTTATATAAAAGCTAATGCTTCCCGTGTGGTCCCATTTTATTTAGTTCTGACAACGGTATCCATGAAAATTCATGAAAAAACTATAAAAATTAAAGTAGGTTTACAGTTTTTTAAAACTAAATTAATCAATAATATTAGTAAAGACGTAGATAGCAGAACCTAATAAACAAAGCCGTGTGAATAAGGTTATCACTTGCGATAGCAGTCATATTAAATTCCACTGAGAGAATAATTTTTGATAAGAGGTCCTCCATTTAGGCGAATGACGAGGCCACTGGTATTTGTTGAGTTAAAGTAGTTTATTGTCTGTGAAGTACGCTCGTACCTAAGGAATTTGGTCAGGTTGGATAGGTAGAAGATACCTATACAGTATACAATACACCCTCGTCTTGAAGAGACCCAGGTTGTGGCTGGAAAAACAGAGGCAGGAAACGAGCGACCTATTTATCGAGCTGTATTATAGTAAAAAAAAAATACTTGTCTAAGTGCTTACTTTCAAAGTCAAAGTCAAAGTCAAATCGTTTATTTCTTTAGACTTACAAAATAAGTACTTAGACAAGTCAAATTTTTACTATATAAACAGCTTGATAAATAGTTATTACTATCAAACAAGAAATAAGATGCAATTGACTTTAATTCACTTCAATTTTTTGTCGTAGCGGAAGAAGTGAAAAAGAAACCACTAGCAAGTTTATCCCTTATCAATTAATACAATCTTAGGATAACTAAGTCTAACTGGTCTTACATACTATTGTCTGTATGGAACTGGGCGACATCCGGCCAAGCATTAACATCATTGACGTAGTCATGGACACGGAGTAATATGCTTTCTTGATAAGATTTCGTTTTATGTACAGTTTAAATTAAAACTTTGTAAGTCTAAAGAAATAAATGTTAGCTTATTTAAAATTAATGTTGTAATTTTAGATGCTTCATATACAAATGTATATTTATTTACCATGAATTTCAAAAATAAGTTTCTGAATGTACATTGTAATATTAATCAACGCGGAAACTCTCGACAACAATAGAATATTAATTAGTGAAATCAACTGTTAAATTATAAGTATTTAGTTTAAGATCATATGTTTAAAGTGATTATTCAAATACTTACTTAATTATTTCGTAGCTCAAACGACAATCGAAATTTCATTAAAAAATTAGTCAGCCGAAAGCTAGAGTTTTGTACGGACAATGTACCGCGTGCTTTGAAAAACGGCCAGTCTACGATGAGCTACGAAACAAGAAGGTTGTCTTGAAACCGATTATGTAACTCAGAAAAAAATCTAATAAAACTGAAGTGAAACCTTGGACGTTTTTATTCTCCTGCAGGCTCATTCTATAAGCTAATTTCGAACCTCACTAAGCCGAATCCGCAGTGAGTTGTAAGTTTTGTATTCTGTAAAACTCGATAATGGTTGTAGCGCCTCACTGACGAGCGTGGTAATGACGACGAGTCAGAGTCAAATCGTTTATTTTCTTTAGACTTATAAAATAAGTACTCAGACAAGTCAAATTTTTACAATATAAACAGCTTGATAAATAGTTATTACTATAAATTATGACGTTCGAAGTGAGCTCGGTCACTTAGTGAATTCGAGTTCGAATTCAAACTTTTACAGGTTACTTCTGCTGGAAAGTTTCAGTTATCATTAAAGATTTAACTCTGACTCTGAGTTCCATTCCTTAGCGGTGCGAATAATGAAGGTGGAGGTCAACCTCAACCTCAACAGCCATGTCCAACTGCTGGACGCAGGCCTCCCTCTAATAAACGCCTTATATGCATTTATCTAATGGGGGTAATGCCCATAATCCCCACGCTGGTCATGCGGGTTGTGGATCGCAGTTCGCTGGTAGAATTGTTCTGTCGGGGGCGCTGCTGCCCGCCCCCGGTGGATATTCCTTACTCGCCTCTGACATCCACGGGAAGAGAGTTTGTCAAAATTTAGCAGCGCCATCTAGTTTCACAAACTTACATTAACAAAGAAGGGGATGATGAGCATGACTATGGCCAGCTCCAGCCGCGGGTCGGAGACGGGCGACAGCCGCAGGACGGACAGCACGTCCACCACTGGTGGTAGCCGCAGCACCAACGCCAGCACAGACTTCGCGAAGGTGGCCAGCGCAGCGTACAGGATGCACTGGCATATCCACGCTGAGCACATCGCCGGTTTACCTGCGAACAATGAGGGTTTTAGTATGCATAGTGGGGTCTCTAAACCGGTGTTGCCGGTTATTTCTTATTTTTTTTTTAATTTTTTTTAAATATTATCAAGCTGTTTATATAGCAAAAATTTTACTTGTCTAAGTGCTTATTTTGTAAGTCTAAAGAAATAAACGATTTGACTCTGACTCTTACTCTAGCAATCGGAAAATTATTAGGAGACTATTATCACAGATAAAAAAAATATACCTACAGTAGCAAAAAAGTTTTGTGTAGCATTTTACACAAAACTTTTTTGGTGCAAATCGATCCTGTTTTTAACTTATCAAAATCGTATATCAGAAGAAACGAGATTAGAGTACTAAACATTCAGTTTTACTCTGAATATCGCAAAAAGCTTTTGAGTTTGTTTGGGTTCCGTACCCAAAGAGTAAAACGGGACCCTATTACTAAGACTCCGCTGTCCGTCTGTCACCAGGCTGTATCTGACCCGTGGTAGTTAGATAGTTGAAAAAAATCACAGATGATATATTTCTGTTGCCGCTATAACAACAAATAATAACAAATAAATAATTTTAATAATTAACGGGGGCAACACGTTAAGAATCTATAACCGAAGTTAAGCAACGTCGGGCTAGGTCAGTACCGCGTTACGTTGACTTTTTCTTTTTTTCCTTTGTATTTTCGTGGTCCCGTTATTTTTATAGATAATGGTACGGAACCCTTCGTGCGCTAGTCGAACTCGCACTTGGCCGAAGGAGTTTTTATGGGTATTTTTTATATGGGAAAAGATTTTTGCGCTAAATAAATGTTTTACTTTTCTTTTCAAATGGCTTTCATTTTTCTAGCATCTATTTACTAACAGTGTAATATTTTTATTTATTTATTTAATTAAAACGGCTGTAAGATATAATTAATATATGTATTTTTAAAAGGTTTGTAGTATTTTAATTATGAGCTTTGTTTTTGTCTTTATTTTCTAATTTCTATGTCAATACGAAGCTTTAATAAATTTGTTTTATTTATTAAATTTTGTGTTAGAGGCCCTTAATTTGATTCAATTAGTTTTAAAATTTACAAAATGTAAATCATGTTCCTATTGGCCGTATGTTTTTTGGATAAGGTTGCCAATTTCAGTTTTTAAGGGCTGTGCATTTTGTTTTAAATAAATAAATCTTTATAATCTTTACTTATATCATATAGAGGAAAGATTTCATTGTTTGTTTGTTTGTATTGAATAGGCTCCGAAACTACTGGACCGATTTAACTAATTATTTCATCATTAAAAAGCTAACTTTTCAGGGAGTGACATGGGCTTTATTTTATCCCGGAATTACCACGGGAACGGGAACTACGCGGATGAAACCGCGAGGCTCTGCTAGTATAAAATAAAGTCATATCAGTTACACTATTTATAACTCAAGAACGGCTGAACCGATTTGGCTGAAAAAAATCTGTGGGGAAGAACCAGCTTAGAACCAGGAGACGGATATCCCGTTCCCGTGGGATGTGACATAAAAAAATCCACAGGGACGCAGCTAGTATTACTATAATATGAACTAGGTTCGTAGGTTATATTCATCTAAATAATAAAATAACGCTCATTGCTTGTGGGCATTCAAATATGAAAACAATACAACAATTCTACCGTTTATAGATACAAGAACCCATTGTTTTGTTTAAAATTATCATCAAACTAATATTAAAGGTACAAGCGAACGTTTGGATGTTTGTAACTCGTTCACGACAAACTATCTCGTAGTTACCTACTGTACGGATCAGGGCATACTTGGAAAAGGAAAATAGAAGTTTCTACTACAGATTATGTCGTTTTCATCAGATTAGACCGTGTCGTGCCGGTTTAGAATTTTCACCAACCTAACTCTTCCTCCCGCGGGTGTCGTAAGATTATTTGACATTATGAAATTATTAATTTTGTATAAAAAAAAACTATATAATTTATAATTAGTTGTATTTATTGTTTTTGTATTGTGCTTATTGTTAAAGATTTGACTTACTTTGTCTTATTTTATTATCATGTACCTGACTCTTGGACGTTTTGGTTTCAGCTGTAAGTCCATTTGTGAAGTAAATAAATGAATTATGAAATAAATAAATGAAGAGCGACTAAGGTATATCCACTGGGGGCGGGCAGTGCAGCAGTGCCTCTACAGAACTATTCTACCATCAGACAGCGATCCCCAACCCGCATCCCCAGCGTGGCGTGATAATGGTTATTACCTTGTTGGCTTTTATCTCATGAGGGTATTGCCCATAATCCCCACGCTGTGCATGCAGCTTGTGAAACGCAGCTCGGTGGTACGATTGTTCAGAGGGCGGGCGCTGCTGCCCGCCCCCGGCGGATAACCCTTAGTCGCCTATTACGACACACAAGAGGTGCAAATTCTAAGCCGGTACGGTACCAATAAGTGGCGTGCCGGCTTATGAAGTACTGCTAACTAACTAACTAACTAACTATAGGCCATAATACAAGTATTACAAAATAAATAGTATGTATGCGTTTTGACTAGAAAGAGCACGTGCGCAGCTGCTGGGTATAGTTTGTATTTGTACCAACCAGTAACTACATATTATACGTTTATATAATTAACATTGACCCTAATATCGACAGGGCACATATATCACCGTTTTTATATGGCATGACAATAAAAAACGACTCACTTCGTCAGACGTTTATTTTCTACACACAGTTAATATAACCTATTTTATATTATTTTAAAGTCTAGTGACACGAGACTTTGTAGTTACTAAACTTAATATTATTATGTCGATAGATTTCAAAACTACAATTGATTCAAAGTATCTTTTAGCAAAGATTCATATCAAATTGCAAATTGCAACACTTCTTATCTGAAAAATGGACTAGTAGAACCTAGAAAACAATAAAAACCTGATTTTTTTACGATTGAGAATAGTAATTATACGAATGCCGAATAGCTTAAGCGTTATCTCGTGTGAATACCAGAGTACTACGAGTATGTCATATCACACTAATTAGTTTACTTAACTAGTTAGTCAAACTATCTGCATAACTTGATGCGTAATTTGTCATTATGAAGTACATTACTTTCTCGCTGACGAAATAGTAACTTAGTTTACCATGTAACAAACTATAGGATTTTTTACTGGAGTTATTTCACGACTATAGTGACACAGATTATCCGTCATGACATGAACCTCGGAGCTGCAACGTGGACAATCACGATAGGGCTGGTCCACCAGTTCAAAGTCTATACGTAAAGAGCTATGCTCGGAGTCTCTCTGAAGGATAGGATTCGTAACGAATACATCCGACAGAGAACCAAAGTTATCGACATAGCTCAAAGAATTAGCAAGCTGAAATGGCAGTGGGCCGGCCATATCTCGCGAAGAACCGACAACCACTGGTGTAAATGTGTTCTTGAGTGGAGACCGCGACTCAGCAAACTAAGTTTAGGACGCCCTCCGGCCAGATGGCACGACGATCTGCGAAAGGCTGCAGGCTTTGCTGGATGCGTCACGCTGAAGACAGGACGCTATGGCGCTCATTATGGAAGACTTATGCCAGCAGTGGACGAATACACCCTGAACCCAAACAAGCTGGCTACTGACCTAATGAAGAAAGACAATGACGACTCAAGAGGTCTCAGCCTAGTCTGTCAAGACCTAATATAAAAACACCAAAAACATGGATATGTTGATGGGCTTATACCATACATGACATGGCTGGCAGACAGAAAAATACAAATCTCTTAGCCCAATGCCCAAATAGGCAGATAGCACGAAAAATTAGTATTAGTTATTAAAAAATTAAAAAATATGTATGCTGTACTGAACCTTACCATATTCTCCAAAGTTGATAAGAGGTATGTCATAAGTCCTGGCACAGTACTGTGCCAGCCGGATGCCTGCCCAGATGATGAGGAGGCCCAGGGTTGAATCCAACATGAAGTTGACTATGTACCTACAAAAATGAACACCTTTTAGTATCCATCAATTGGTTCTATAAAACTATTGAAAGCCGTTTCAAGGTTAAGTGATTCATAGCCCAGTGTTTGGAATATTTCTTGCTGATCATTATAAGTGGTTCTGTATTTCTGTGCATCCAATGAATCGGCTTTTCTAAGTTAAGCTACTAACCAAATTATGGACCTCAGTTATCTAAACATTTGATATGATTGTGCTAAAGGCTACATTTATACTTAATATTATAATGAGGAAAAATTTATTGTTTGTATTGAACAGGCTCTGAAACTATATCTGAACTTAGTATAGTTCAGATATAGTTTCAGAGCCTAAAAATGATTAAAACTTATATCTTTTTGATTAACATTTTATCGAAGAATTAACTTGTTTTATCTATGTTTATTACCGAACAATGTTGCTTTTATTTTTATTTTACTCTAATATTACGGACATTGGCGAAATTATGTCAACCCAGACGTAGACGCCATTAAAATAAGAAAGCAAGGAAGGAATAATTAAAAAAGTTTAAAAAAATCTAAATTCTAAATTTTAATTAGTAGGTACAACTACTACAAAAAAAACAGTTTATTTTTAATGGCTTTGGGTACTTTTTTAATAAGAATAATAGACTTTCATTATGTAAAATAATGTATGATTTTGACTGTATGTCAGTTAGTCAGTTACTGCTTTAGGCCTCCATATTTTTGTTACTGATCTATTAAATAATATATACTTTATTTAGCACAAAGAAGAATACATTAACAGAATAGAACAATTACACAAAATCCATATAATATAAATAAAGATATTCAATCATAACAAGGCCATATCAGTAATTATCAGGTCACTCAACTCTAAATTCTTACATAAACTTTAAATTATATCAGCAGATTTCCATAAATAAATAAAATAATGCTGGAGAACCTACACAACATTATCTAGCCCCAACCTAAAAAGAGCTTGTTTTATGGATGCCAGATACCTCAACCTCAATAGCCTGTATTGGTTTATGCTGGATGCAGGCCTCCCCCTGGTAAGCACCTCGTTGGCGTATATCCCATAATCCCCATGGTGGGCATGTGGGTTGGGAATGGCATTTTGGTGGTAGAATTGTTCTGCAAGGTGTGCTGCTGCCCACCCCGGTAAGTAATATTATACTACATAGAAAGATAAACTAACTTACCATGTGCATGGATTCCCTGTGAGGTGTGGTGAGAGCCATACATTTGCTGCATGTATGATGAGAGCCCCGAGCCCTTGCTTTGAGGTATCGTAGAACCAAATCAGCCATGGTCTACGAGCGTAACGGGGCTCACAAAATCTTTTTCCTGAGAGTTTCAGAGGATTTTAACACAAAGGATGAAAGTGCTAATCAAGACAGCATAGAATAACCAATATAAACAAGCTAGGTAGACAATACTTCTGGTCTTGACTCTTTAAAAATAGTAAAGTCTAATTAAATTAGGTGGGAAAATGAGAGATTGTAGGACATTGTGCCAAGCATAATGTTTTATAAGCTGAAAGCAAAGTTCTTAGTCTAACTTCGGAGTCTATTATGGTCATAAATACGAAGTAGACAGTTTGGCAACTCGCCGAAATAAAAGTCATCCAGCTGTACCTTCACCTTGGATAAACTTTCGCAATGGTTCATCTTACCAACTAAGCAAGTGAATGCTAGCACTGCCAGGAGGAACTGCATGAACCATCCGTACGTGTCCGTGAGGGCATCCTTAGAGCAGTGGGGCTCCGACCAGTTGAAATAATAGTCAGAACTGTTATTCATTTTTCATTTCTTTGATAATTTTTCCGAAACACTTAAAAATTCACTGTTTCAAACATGCTCTACGAGAATTTATAGCTAGTGGAGTTCAACATACAAAAAGCAAATAGAAGACAAAACAATAAAAATAATACTTTTCGAAAAAATATTAGTTTTACGACGGAGGACCAAACTAAAATAAAAACTTCGCCAAATTTATCGCAAAAATTGACGTGCTGACATAATGCCATCTGTCTCTGTCATCTTGACGCAAAATATTTCGTTCAAAAACTAGAAGAGCAACCTTGAGTGACAGAGAACTGAAATCTCTACCAAACATCATCTATCATGTCATTGACCGGCCGCCATTTTCTTCGTTTTTATAACATTTGGAACTAGCTTGATCAGTAGGTACGAAATATTGTGAATTCCCCTAAAATTCAAAGGATTTGTACTGTGCAATAGTATTCCTGAATATCTACCAGGTAAGACAAATTATCATATTTAATATTCTTATAACGTGACGCTATTTTTCGCACATTTCGACGATGTATCGATTTTCGCATATATACCGGTGAAAAATACTTGTTTCATTCGTTATTTTACTAGAAATCGTAGGATAATGTATCAAAGATGAAATCATAATGTAAAAACTCATGCAGCATGACATACCTGCTCAATATCATATACGATCAGCAAAGTATTAGGATCTTTTACTGACCAACCTTGATCTCAACAAATTGTGAACCTTGCGGTGCTAGGTTACACATTGTTTTGTATTCCTAGCATATCATAGGATGCAAAGTTTCTCTATTTTCCATGGTATGCTGCTGTAATTTGGAAAGATCTACATTTACACCATGTGATGCACTTTTATAGTAATGTAGAATTTGGCAAGATTGTATTTCTTGCTCATATGTTACACTCATCATTATACATCTAAAGACTTTCTCGGTCCCCAACATAATAAATATATGTTTTTAATATGCTTTTTACTGTGAGTAAATAATCTGACACAGAAGTCAAATCTGACTTGTAGAGAACACCACATTCAACAATAAAAAATGCAAGCGGCTCTAAAAATATTTTGACAAAATTGGCAATAACAGTGTCAAATGCCAACGAGATGCCTACTGTTTTCACACCAAAACAATATAGGTAGGTAATGAATTTTTGATATGGTAAAAAGCTATTGGTAAATATTAAACAAACAAAATCCCATTATATCAGTCACCTAGTCCCATAGCTCTGCTTAACTTGGGGCTAGATGATGTATATTGTCCAGCATTAATATTAGGTTGAAGTACCAAAGATTTAATTTCATTGAATAATTCATCATCTACACAGAATAGTTCCAAAGTTTCATTTTAATACCCTGTTATTAGAGTTGTTCAATAACTATTACAATTACAGTTCATTCAACTTTCAATAGGTATAACCAAAACAGATATAAACATTAAATCCTGACACAGAACAACCAAACGAACAAAAAGTACTTACAAAATAAAGGACACCATTATATAAAAATTACATTATGATATTTAATTTCATTCAACGCAGTTAACTACAGTCAATTATTATCATATAATCAATTATCATCATCATAATCCATAAAAATCTATACTAATATTGTCAAGAGAAAAGATAAGTATATTTGTTACAAATAAACTCAAAAACTAATTAACCTTTTTCAAAAATTATATTATTATTAGAATGCTACATTATCCCTGAGTAACTTAAGCTATATTTATATGTTTAAAAAAAACTGGGATGTATGTAGTGGAAGTATTTTAACAGCCAAACTAGTAATTAAAATGTATTTATTCCAACTGAACTTAAATAAAACCAGATGTTCCTATTCCTGCAAGTCCTGCTAATATTTACATACATCGTCAGCAGCATAGTATGCATTTGAATAAAACACAAAAAGGCATTTATTTATTGAAAACTACAGATGAAATACCAATTATAATGTTGAATAGAACCAGCTATTAAAGTAATCAATTAATTATAGGTGGACACAGAGTACGTGACAGGCAGTATTGTTTTGGAGTAATAAAAAATTCTGTGTGGAAAAGGAATGTTTGGATAGAACTGGTTCAAATTAGTTTGCTAAGCCCAGCATATACTTATTGATGAACTCTTTTATTGAATGCTCGGTATATCGGGTAATTACCTCAACAACTCACAAGCAGCATAAAATTAAAATTGAGTTTCAAAATTAATAAAAGTCAAATGAAATATTAATTAGATTGAGATTTTTTTGTTTTTCTCACATGTATGTACATGGTCTTTGTACACATGGTCTAAATGTAGGATTAGTTCAAAAATACATGCATGTACAGTGTCATAAACTATTTGTAATCCCTATGTTCACAAAAATTAAACTAAAATTCTAGGTATAATTAGTTTATTCAATAACCTATAGCAAGTCTATGGGGGCCATTAAATTGAAGACATTTATTGCCTCGCGTGCGTCCGCTGGACTTAAATCGGCTTTTACGATATCATTTAATTTAACCACACATGCAATACGTGTATCGAAGAAACCATGGATCTAATTGTCGCCTCATCCCTAAAGGGGTGGTGGGTGGCATCGATACCTGTCGGAATCGAAAGTAGAACGCAATAATTATTGGTGGAGCCGGCCGGTGGCCTAGGGGGCAGTTGGCGCTTCCCGCGCTCGGCCCGACAACAAACCGTCACCTGGCAACTGCTCATGACATATGCATGGGAGCCGCACGGACGCCGCCCGCTTAAATATACAAGAACGGGGAAATTACTAGAGGCAAATACATATAAGATGTGTCCAAGCGTGCGGGCCCTCCCCTCTCCAATTACAATCACGAACTGTCCGGGCCTTCCGCCCTGTTCTAGACTCCACCACCGTCTTCATAAGTCATGAGACAGCCTCGTTACAAAGCCTAATGCGTCATTGTACATTCCCATTGCATGGAAACGCGGCACGCGACCGGAACCCTGTAATTTGAACCGAGTAGATGTTCCACTGAATTTTAAATGTAGGGACAATGCCTCTTGTCGATACTGAAATAGTCAGTTTCCGTCTGAGAAATCAAATAATATCCCAAAAAAATCTAACTCACTTGACCTCGTGGCGCAATATGCATGTGATTTCAAAATGGCTATAAAAATATATACGTATTCTCTATTGATATAGAAACATATCTACATATTTATTTTTGCGTTTTGAGATGTTTTTATTGTAGAATTTAACCATTGAAAAATTGATATTTTAAATCTCAATCGCAAAATTTCGAAACGCTACTCCATTGACTAGAGCGGACGTGACATCACTGTACGCATTTCTTCTTTTTTTATTCTGCTTGCTGCACCTTGATTTGACACTATTCTGCCCACTTGACATTTCGTATTGTCGATTATTTTCAGTTTTTTCGGAAAACCTCTTTCCTGAGATGATCACTACCGAGGTCGTCACCAAAGGTTTTAATCAAGTGTGTACGTCGACGTCACATAAACATGGCGACAATATGGCAGCGTTTTTATCACCCGAAAATGATTGTAGTTTTGATTTGTTTTTTTACCTTGTTAATGCGAAATTCAGTGAGCGTCTTATCATTCCTGGGTTAAATAAAGACCTAAAGAATCGATTAAAACAATAAAAAAAATCGATGCATATACCCTATTGGCTAGCGCATTCTCGTACTGAGGGAAGGTTCCTTGCAAGATCAAGTCCCGTCAGTCTTTTTTCTTGTTTATTATTTGATTTCTTAGATATACCCCTAGTGGCCCGAGTAAAAGTAAAGTACCCCGAGTGGGCGCATTATAATAACAAAAACTTTAATTCCTATCAGATCTGAATTGCGGAATTTCTTTTTTATATGATTATCTCTACATTAACCTATCTTAAGTAAACGTTGAGAGAATTTTGCAAGTTTCCCTCTTGGGACATACCCATACCTTTTAAAATATGAAAACAATAAACATCACTGTAAGTTATAACTAAATTACATCCTCAAAGTAATACTTAGAACAGGTTGGCTGCCGTCGAAGTGGCGCAAAGAAGTATGATCGATAAAGCATCAAATATTCAAGCATCGGGCGGCTCACGACTCACGAGGAACGAACAGTTGTCTGAAAGGCCACAGGGGGGGTCCGACGTGGCTCTTCAAGTGCTCCTCTTCCTAATTATACATTCGCTCTAATAAGCCATTTCAATTGACATGCAATACGTTTCGAATTAAGGGATAGACATACACATTCGAAAACTGTTGGCCCGTTTCTTAGGAAGCACAAAGAGTTTAGCAAAAGCGTTCTGAACAGATTTTATGGTTCGTTGAACATTATCCTGAAGCAGAAACGTGTGCTCACACGCCCCCAGCGTGAAATAACTGCGTAACAATTGTTCTGTTCGAAAGGTATTCAGAACCATGACATTGAAAATTACGCTTACCTTTTCGCTTGTTTCCCATTTATCGGTCAATTCCAAATGATCGATAAGGTTAAGAACGAGATTCTTGTTTATAATATTTTCATATCGCATTATTACGCGTAAGTGTAAGTAAGTATATTAAATCAAATATTACTTTTAAATAATTTTTCTCGTTCGTAAGTGAGTTTTAGTATAATTTCACTCTAAATATGTGTGCCTTAAACGAATGGATCCATTGACTGTTAGCTGATGGTTTCGGGTAAACTGGTAGACTAAGATGAAACACGGACCATTTCATCAGCATTTCTCTTGCTCCACGTCCAACAACCACGACCATATCCGTTAACGGCCCTAGATCACGCTAGCGAATAAATGTTTCTAGCAAATGCTAACTGACGACCGATTTATATAAATAAAGGATTGTGTTATGTATTTGACATAGGTAAGTATTTTTTCTCAAAATACTCTGGAGAGATTTCTTATGTACAATATCGTTCAGACTAATTGCCTTTTTTAATTCAACACCATGTCCCTTATCTCGATTGTTTGACTTTGATCTGAGTATTACACAGAACGCTGCTGTTTGAAATAACAATGTGTCTCGACAGAATCCATAATCGAATTTTTCCGTCGGCAAAACGGCTTCCGAAAGCCCCTATCAATAATAGATTAGACCCTTGCCAACCTTTGCGCAGACCTCGTCGTCTAAATGTTTCCAAATTTATCGCTTCAGAGGCGTCTTAGAAGAAATAAAAGGTTGTACGGTTCCTTTAGCCTTTCCTACTTATCTTATCTCGAACGTACTCAACTCCTTCGTACGTACCTTTGCGTATGTAATTAATGTCCTGACTACCTACAGCAATATTTGTTCTGGCCCAAGGTTAGTCTTTACCATCATACTTCATTATCTTCTGTCTTCATCTTCACCAAAACAAGAGAACCCCCTTTTGCAAAACAATCTGTTCACATCTTTATACCACAAATAGTCAAACGATACAAAGAGAATACGAAACTAGATATTTTTAATTACAAAAACCTTCATATATAGGTCTTGGCTAGGTAATTTTCTAATGCTATTAGAGATACATTACATATCCCTAATTGCGGAAAATTACAAAATTACCATTGAAGACACCTGCTGGTTTCCCAATGCACGTGGCGGCGCCGGTCAGTCGCAGGGCCCGAGACCCCCTCGGTGGCGTGTCTTGGCCGTCACCCGTCGGCCTCAGCTGAATATTTCAGTAGACAGCCCCCCTAGAAAATTATAGACTTCTTGTCAACTTCTAGGGCCTACCACAATTAGTTCTTTTGATATTATATGCCGTGGAGGAATAGCGGCTGGTGGACGGCGGTGCAATTAGGTCATCTGCATGATTGTCCTCAGTGGTGTTTTCCCAGGGTTTCTAGACAGCTGAAGGGTCACGCCACGCGACGGTGTCTATAATTCCGGTTTTTATTAACGTTTTGCTTTGAAAAATTTTTATGACATCGCCGTGAGCGTTGACGGCATACTGATATATCGGAGCGGCCGACGAGGGCCGATACTTCCCCCCCGTCTCGCCGCGCGCATACCTCAGACGCGATACAGCGGTTTTGGTCAAACTATAGCCCCTCTGGTCTCATCAAAGTAATTTTTTTTTAGTATATTGTTTGATTTCTTAGAAATTACCCCGAGTGGCCCGAGTAAAAGTAAAGTACCCCGGCGTGGACCGCACTATAATAACCTTAATTCCCATTAGATCTGAATTGCCGAATTTCTACGGTACATGATTATCTCTACATTAACCTATCTTATGTAAGCGTAGGGAGAGTTTTGCAAGTTACTGGTGTGTTAGTGTTACCCAGCGCTGGTTTTCAGTGTAGACCATTGCAAGAAGTCAGAGTCAGACTCAAACCGTTTATTTAGACTTACAAAATAAGCACTTAGATAAGTAATTTCTTTTTAAATAGCTTGATAAATAGTAATTAATATCAAATAAGAAATAAGGTGAAATTGACTCTAATTCACTTCAAAGTGATCATCTCTATCCAAATACTAATGTGCCTTCATTATATTGTACTGTACGATTTAGATACCTATGTTACGCTATTCTGTTAGAAGAATTTAGATAATTAAACAAAAGGAATTTGATCACGAGATTTGTAAAACATTAACAAAGAATGCTCTACAATGGCTCTACAGATCACAATTTAATCAGACCTTTGGCTAAGCGCTTTCGTAATTAATTTGAATACTTCCTTGTTAGCTATCGTATTACTTTAATCTTCAAGAGATAATGAATGAGCAAAAAGGGCTAGTATTTTTTCTTTTGTACATTTTGTAGAGTACCTACAGTATTTTAAATTCTGTTATAACTCACTAAAAAGGGTGTTGTAAGTTTGACGCTGTCCATAGTGACATTGTACCATCGCCAAATGTGACGCCTATCCAGTTGCAAACTGGAAAAAATACTTTGCTTTAAAAACAAAAGATATCGAGCAAGCCGGGGTTGGCAACTATTCACTTCACAGAAAAATCACCCTAGTGGTGGTAAGGCAATTTTTGCTGACTATACGTAACGTTCCCTTCGAGGTATTTCGCGGTCAACCCGGAAAACCTTGATCGATGTACTAAGTACAACTTATCTCATAAACAGAGGGGTGAGTTTACGCAGTGCTTTTGCGATACAGCCGCGGCTGAACCTAATGAAGAGTTAGTTTTTAACGAATACGAAAAAGAAACTTCTTTTCTGAGTTGGCCCCCATTATGTTGTTCCTTGAGTCAAGAATACAAAATACAAAATAATTTATTTAGAACAATGTATGATACTTAAAGATAGAATACTTCAAGTACACAATAATCACTTAAAATAACACATTGATTTCGACACAAAGACTTTATTTTAATTAATGAACACTTATTTGAGTATTTTTGAAGCTGACTGAAACAACATAAACTAAACTTCTAACAAATTCAGACAATCATGACTTCCTCTAATGTTACGTGACAATTCAGGATGAATCATACTCATACTCATTTCTTGATAAAATAATTACAAGTCAATAATTAGGATTAAGTATGTCGGTACTTACGAAATATTATTTAATTGCAGATAAAGATAATTATAATACTTATATTGATATAATTGTATTAACTTATTGAGTTAAATTATTAAATAACATTTTCTTGACACTTTCACGTTTTCGATACACAATAGATTTTGCCTTTAGAAATAGCCTTTGGGGAAGTTCATTGTAGGTAAATTTATGGATAAAAATATTTATTTACAATTCCGCGAAAAACCTTCCCTGATATATACTTATACTCGTAATATCTAACAGAGTCAGAGTCAAATCGTTTATTTCTTTAGACTTACAAAATAAGTACTGTGTGGCAACATCTCTGGCTTGGTTGCTTGGCGCTCTCAGTCATCAAGATCGAGTGTTGTGGTGTCCTGATGATGTCTCGTGGGGGAGACGAAGCTAGTTGAAGACTTACTTTGATAAATGTTCTTTCATTTTGTATCAATGTATAATTTTGTATGATTTGTTAGATTTTATAGGTTCTTCGCGGAATTGTTACTAAATATTTTTATACTTATATTTACATTGTTTTCGACCATCGATTAAAGTATTTCCCCCGTAACTTATTATTTTATGATTTTCAGGAAGAAATAAAAACCTTGGTTAATTAGTGTTCCCGCGAACTCTGATATATAAATTACGATAGTTAAATAACATTTTTAGGTTAATAAAATAAGATTAAAAATAAATTCTGATAATATACATTTGTTTCAATTTCAATGCTTAAGTTCAATCAAACATAATTAATTATATCTTAATTCCTCGCTTATTTTTTAAAAGAATTTGAAATACAAAATTATTTAAATAGCAAGGAATCAAATCACCGATTTCATAAATTAGCCAACTTGGAAATGAGTATCAAAACATTATTGATTTACAAAAAAGTTAATTAATCTATCATGTAGTAATTTTTGTTTTGATAGTATTTTAATATTTTGGATGTTAGTTTACAGGTAAGGTTATGTTATCATAAAAAGGCAGTTAATTTGAAATAAAAGATCTTTGAATCAATCGGACAGAAATACAAAAATATTACTTCACATAACTTTATAATTTGACCTTTTCTAAGTGTACATAAGTATTTATATGAGTTGCGTCGGCTAAGGGATTGCTGCTTCGACATAATACCAAAGATTTAAACCTTTAGATACGCCCTTACGACCTAAAGCTGTGCCATTTTCTTTGAATGCGTGCGTTAGCAAAATTCCGACGCACACAACGCTCACTACGAGTAGATCAAATTAGTGTTTTTGTAAATAGACCTAACTGTTATTTTGCGATCACATTGTGCAAACACATACTTATCACGATCTTTTGTGAACCACAAAAACATACAATTCTCTGATAACAAATGAAAAAGACAAGTTTGTGAGCTCACAAACTTCGTTTGCCTGCAAACACGGAACGGTCTCACTACGGTAAAGGACAAACCTAACGATTCCTTGCATATTACATAATAATGTGTTCGATGTTTGATGAAAATCGGTGCAGTGATTCTAATGGGGGGTATGTGAGAGGAGTGAGGATGAGGAGTAGAGTAAAATCGTCGGGAATTCGCCAAATTTCGCAAAATATTCTTCTATGCAATAAGGGCATGGACACCGTAGCATGCGACACCAATAATTTCCTCAATGGTTTAAAATATGCAAGACGGTCATTATGTATCGGAGCCAATAACAGTGCACTTGTGTTGTCGTACGGTTGTCATGACAACGATTGTCTTTGACGTCGTAGGCTATTAAGTATTGACAAATACTAGCTTGTATAATATACCTCGATGGACAAATACCCTGAAACATTAAAAGCTACGTGTGCACATATGTAGGTAATACTCCCATATCGCGCTCGTTCGATCGCCATCGACAGGGACATATTCTAAAAGTAGACCACCGGTTTCAACTTCTAATACGTAATCAAGTTGTTTGTATTTAATAGGCTCCGAAACTACAAAAAAATTTTACATCTTTAAAAAGCTTACTTTTCAGGGAGCTACAGTTATAGGCTATATTTTATCCCGGAATTCCCACAGGAACGGGAACTACTGCTAGTTTCTAAAAAAACGTACGGGGCGTTTACTCTCAACTTACATTTTGAGCACGTTTCAAGTCGCTTTTTTTGGCAGTTTTCTTATAAAATCTGTTAAAAATTGGTCAATTGAGAGTGCACAAATCTGTGTTGCGTTTGAGTATTCGGGGGTTGAGACGACTAAGGTCTCGGTTTGGAAAAGCAGCGTCCTTATTTTTCACACCTCCCAAGTCCTCACAAGTCGAGCAATAATTAAAAATTATTCGCTTTAGCGAACAAACCCTTTGTAAATAAATGATTTAAATAAAATAAAAAGTCGAGCAAATTCAACATCAAAATGTTACTAAAAATTAGTTGGGCAGAGACCGTGTTGATCTAAATTATCTTAGAACTAGCCTAGTAGATAGGTTTTTTTAGGTACTTTTTCTGTCTTGTTTGTTTTATGGTTTTGAATTATATAGCAGCATTATGTGGTATACATAATGCTGCTATATAATTCAATTCTGACGTCTTCAGTGTGCCTCGTGTGCCTTGTGCGGCGAATAAATGAGTATGAGTATGAGTAGGTCCTAGATCCGTACCTGGTAGCCCCTCGAATATGGTGATGACATGCTGATGAAGCCCCAATGTAATCTACGTTATGGTCACCAGTAAAACCTATTCTTTATCTGTTTGTACAGCGATGGTTGGAGTTGGGCTTTCCGATGGTATTGCGCTGATATATGTATGATAGCGATCGATATTCATTTATTCTTCCATTTTGTGAGAATAACCTAAGCAAACTTTTTGCTGAGTATTACTGAGTTATTCAGTGGTTGCACCCTACTATTGAATACTTTTAAGTAATTTCAAGTAAAATCAAGTAGGCTTCTGAATTATATTTCTAATTGCGAACATTAATAACTGAAATTCATTGACTTATCAGATAATATAAGGCTAATTCTGCATTCGTTTACCAATCGTATTATGATAATCAGTATTACTAGGTAAGCTATAACTTAATAAATAATTTAAAGCTAACAAGTTTATCCAATAATAACCACCAGTTCAAGGAAATTCGTTCCATCCATCGTAACTGTCGAATTTATTATTTTAGTGGCATAAAACCAATAAAGAGAAATTGACGTGGGCATAGGCAGGTCAATTTGTTAAGTGAAGTTGTAGGTATACATTAACAGCTCCTAACGACAGAGTTGCATGCTATTGCTTCCGCCGCCGCCGTCCTCAGATGTTAATGTTTCAGATCGTTCTAGAATTGTAGTACACTAACTTAGGTCTGCGGCTTAGTTCATGGAAGCTTATAGTTCTCAGAGATAAGCTAAAGATCCTTTAAATTGGGACAGATCTTCCTCGGAGATTTGGCAGAATAAAAACTTACAAACATCCTCTTAATGTCAATTAAATAGCCAATCATCGAAACATAATAACACGATTACACGACCCATAAATTGTTTAATGTAATACAACAGTTGCTCTACTACCTTCAGTTATTGTATTTGTAGAAGATGAATGTGCTTATAATTCGTGTTATTCAGTTATGAAACAAATTCCTTCATCTTTATTTAATTAAACAATACGGTTATTGCATAGCTTTTTTTAAATCGATTATTTAGGTTAAATACATAACCGAAACAAATATAACATCCACAAATTTTTAAAGTATTGAGGTAAAAAACAATTGCATTCTGTGATGTCACGGATCACCGGATGACCTTTGTCAACTCAAAGTCAAAGCTTCATGTCATGACAATACAAAAATGTACAAGTGTGACGTCACGGTTTGACTGCCAATAGCGTTGCGTTTAGAAATTTTGCGATTGAGATATAAAATACCCATCTACTTTTCAATGGTTAAATTTCACAATAAAAACATAAATAAATATACATATTTCCATAACAATAGAGAATACGTAGAAAAATTTATAGCTTTTTTGAAGTCGCATGCACATACCATATTAAACGAATAAATTAAAAGCGTCCGAGACCCTCTTCTATTTGATAATTTCCATTTAAACTAATTTGACAGGACTACAAATTTTGCCATCCTTTCAAAACGATTGAAATATTAAGGATGCAATCATTTTTAGTCATTGATTTATTAAAAACGAAGATGAGGTACTGGTTGCTCGAAAGTGGCAACCTCAAATTGTGTAAAATTGTGTTCTCCCACATCAGTCACCGTCTGACCGGCGGCACGGGCGGTCGTGATTCGCGTGAAATATTGTTGTCTCAGTCTCACTTCGGTCCTAGATACGTCTTTCCGTCTTTGTTCTACTTTGTATTGCACAGGACTGGAAATATAACTTCGAGCGTATGTGTTTGCGTGTAGTTGTAACACATGCCAATTTTTGAGTAAGCGCTGGGAGAACGTAACCTATCTTCCCTTTTTAAATCATTGTTTTTAGTCCTAAATCAGAGTTTAGTTTTGGCAAGTTCTGAATTGACACATGTATTACTTTTACGTCTTATTACAATGATAAAGTGGAACTCACTCTGAAATTCAAATCTCTGATATCCACAAAGCTAGACGAAAACATGCAAACTATATTTGTAACTGTGAAAGATGAAGAGGCGCCTAGAGTACTCCGCCTAATTTGGGCAGCGAAGATATCTAGGTTGGCTGAGACATAGGGTGTCGTCTTGCGGCGTGACTCGTTAAGTCCTAGTTTCCGGGCCACAATGGGGGAGGAAGGGTGGTATTGATGGGGCGGCGAGCACTGCGCATGTGCCGCGCTCGCTGGCGCCCCGGAGTCTCAGGGGTTGCGTACTTAAATCGTGCACAGCCCCTTCGTAGCCAGTCCACTCGCGATTCTCACTCTGGCGGCACAAGCTAGACCTAGCCTGGCTAACTTCGCGCCTATTACAATGTAGGTTACATTCCAAAATTCTAAAATATCAGTTTTAAATTCCATAATTTTCAAAAAACCAAGTGCTATGTTGGTTGCAGTAAATCTGATTGGCATCTCTCTTGTTTTAGGCCTGAACCGCCTTGGCCAGTTGACGATCTTACCGGTCCTGATCCTTGAAAACGGTAAGTTTTTATACTTTTTGCATTTTCTTCCAGAGATTTAGTATAAGAATTTCGTAGGAATGCGGAACCTGCGGCTATTTGGCGTATTTGCTGAACATTTGATTTTACACGCGTGTATTATTGCTATATTGCTATAGCAAAATGATTTAAACTTCATCGGTCCATTAGGCGCAGACTTTACACTAAGGATGCCCGAGTCTAAAAGAAACCGTTCTATCGGTGAAGGAATGGACTGCAGGTGACAGCTGGTCCTGACATTTGGAGCGCCGAATGGTCGAGTTTTTTGTACGTTTTTTGCGTGCGTTGGTTGCTTTGGCTAGGTAGTCCGTCTTTGTGTTGGAACACCTGCCGCCGCCGGCCCGAGCAGTCGCGTCTGCCCTATTCACACACTTATTATAACTCTAAAGACGTCCTAACATGATTCTGAATCTAATAATAGCATCGATGCGATGGAAATACCGATATCCTGTTAAGCTCTCAAAAGCGACCGAACTGCTTTTAATTAATGGCGTATTATAACTGCTAATTAATTATTGCTTGAACGCGGTTCGTGCTTTAAACTTCCAAGCACCGGAAAAATAAGCGCCAGTTGACTGGGAAAAATGTCGACTTTAATTTAGCGCAAAACTCAGCAAGTTGTTTGCTTCGCGTGGCTTTTTCAGTGCGCTTTACTATTTGCTGTAAAGCTCAGAAACTTTTTGATATTTTGCGTTTGTAATTAACGATGAGTACCTTGGTAGAGGAAATGAGTGAAATTGGGCTGTTGTTGAGTACGAACGGGTGGCCTCGTGGCATGGAAAATAATCGGTCTGCGAACTTGGGCGTAGGCACCTGCCCAGTTGTGTCAGTGACCTCTTCACCTGCTACAGACGCCGGAATTAGCATACGCAGGGGTTGTTCTGACTGATTGTCAAGGATATCCCTATATGATTTTGGACGACTCGGTGTTGTCATTGTCTTGAAGTTGAGTTACGGTTTCGGTGGCAGCTTGAGATTTGAAACGTCTAGACGATTTTGCGTTAGGTCTGTGAAAGATTTTTGTACAGAAATCAGGAAATCTATAATTATTATGTATTTGAGAGACGTAAAGTCGTGGAACCCAACTAAACATTATATCGTCGATTTCTCGGTTAATTATAGACCGATTTTGACAATTCTTTTGCTATTTTATTGAGAATAATGGTGGTGGTCCCATAATTATTTTATTCAAGATTTCATCCGGTCGGTATTTATCGCGCAAAAAACTAAAAATAGTTGAAATTAGGGATATGAAGCCGGTTTTCAGTTTTTTCAAAACAACCAAATTACCTTCGAACAGATTACGTATCAATGTTTTTATCCTGCTATATAGTACTGTCCTCTATGGCTTTTTACGGCAGACACATTTATAAGTTATTCGCTCACGGTACAAAACCATTATAAAAAAACCTTGCTAATTTTATAAGTGAAAAATACCGTAAATGTTTTTCCGAAAGAGAAGCAAACTCTGTTTTCGCATCTCTTCCTAAACTATACAAAATAAAACTATTACGGAGGTGAATGAAGCTGATGTATGAAGTATGATGATGCAGTATGATGGGTATGACATAGCCTATAATATTTGGCGGCGGCGCTAGTGTGTCACGGCAGCAAAAGGGTGAAAACACAAATCTCAAATGCCTTACACCAATTGGTCTAGGTTCGGGTCCAGGCTAGCATAAATACCACTCAGAATTATACCGTGTCCATTTTGAATGAAGCATAAACGTAAGCAAATCGCCCATACTTAACCTAAAATTCACTTTGTTGGCGCGTCCTTTTATACGTAATTTAAAAAAAAAAAAAAATGCTGGACAATTCACACAGCATTATCTAGCCCCAAGTTAAGCAGAGCTTGTGTTATGGGTACTAGATAACTGATATACATAATACAATACACTACATAGATCGATATTTTTTATTATACATAGAAAAACATCCAGAACGCCCTGAACAAATGTCTGCAGATCGTACACACATTTGTCCCGAGGCGGGAATCGAACCCGCAACCTCCTGCGTCGCAGGCAGACCTTCGCCCACCGCGCCACAGAGGTCGTCAATTTACATTACTTGTCGATTTTAGATCCTCCCTTCAATAAAAATTGCTTACAATTATATCTGAAACTCTACGCCAAGCAAGTGAGATTTTGTTATTTGTGACGTATTTTGTTTACTAACATGCTTAATTTATATATAAATATACATACATACCTATGTATACCTTCTAAGCAATATTTGTCTGTGATACAGGTTTTACCTAGTCCAGGCACACGTAATTTATAGTTTTAAAGTTGTTATTATTCATATGTTATACATTTGACTTAAGAAGTTTTTGAATAAAAAAATATTATTATTATTATTATATTCAAAATGGATAAACCATAGATAGGCTGATATTCTGCCGGTGTTCATTCAACCGAACAGCCTCTATCACCGCAATTCTTTTTCCATTAAGAGTTTAATAGCCCTTATAAAAGTTATGCATAATTTTTAAAATGCACCTGACTGCAGGTGTAAGGCGCCTACACGCTATCCTGGCTGCCTCGCTTTAGGGTTCCGTACCCAAAAAGTAAAACGGGACCCTATTACTAAGACTCCTCTGTCCGTCTGTCACAAGGCTGTATCTCATGCATCGTGATAGTTAGACAGTTCAAATTTTCACAGATGATGTATTTCTGTTGCTGCTATAACAACTAATACTTAAAAATAATAAATTAAATATTTAAGGGGCTCCCATAACAGACATGATTTTTTTGCCGTTTTTGAAGATAATGGTATGAAACCCTTCGTCCACAAGTCCGGCTCGCACTTGGCCGTTGTTATTAATATCACTGTTTTTAACCGACTTCAAAAAAAGGAGGAGGTTATCAATTCGACTGTATTCGTGTTACCTCAGAACTTTTGACTAGGTCAAAAGTTCCGATTGTCATGATTCTTTTTTTATATGAAAGCTGGTGCTTCTCGTGTGGTCCCATTTGAATTTTGTTCAGTTCTGACAACGAGATCCATGAAAATTAATAAAAAAACTATAAAAATTTAAGTCGGTTTATAGTTTTTTTAAACAAAATTAATTATTAACAAGATCTGTTCGAAGTTCCTTATAGTTGAATTATTGTCTAGTTCTTTCGACATGCAATAATTTCCAGACAATTTGAACAATATTGGTATCCCGAGATCGTTTTTGTTATTCCGGAATATTGATCTAACTGAACCATGAGCCTTCGAGGCTTATGAATTCATCCAAAGTTATCAGTAAATCAATCTTGGAAGATGAGAACTTAAATTACACAAAGCAAACAAAGCCCAAGCTGAAATGTTGACATCGGTAATTCTGTTTTCTTTTTTTTTCTTCATTAAAGGCGCCTACGTCTCTTCGACATAATTTTGCCTATGTCCGTAATACCTATTAATGTTATTTTATAAACCATTAAGAGTTTATTCAAATTAAAATAAAGGCAACGTTGTTCGGGAACAAAGATAAAGGAAGCGATAAAATGTTAGGTAATCAAAAATATATAAGATAAGATATAATTGGGTTTGTTTTAAAAAAAGTATGAGCCGATTTCAATTTTATGATTGTCTCATGGATGCCATTATCAGAACTGGACCAAATTTAAATGGGACCACCAGCTTTTAAATAAAAAAGAATCATCAAAATTCTTAAGTTCTGAGGTACAAACATAAAAAATACAGTCGAATTGAGAACCTCATCCTTCTTTGAAATCGGTTAAAAATACAAAATTATAGGCAACTTTGTTCGGTAGGGTTGAATTTGAAATCCATTGGTAATTCTTTCAAATCGTTCGGTTCTCGCTACTGGCAATGTTACTCGTTTTGTGTAAAACTTGCAACTCCGTTGGCTTTCATCTTTGCTCTTCTTTTTACGTTTATTAGATTTACAGTATTATCCAAGAACGATTTAAGTTTATTACAAAGTTATGGCACGTTTCTCGCTGTGTCTGTGGAATTACTATAAATGAACCTGATGTTTTAGGTTTAAGTGTTGTTCATGTTGTCTTGTCTGCTTGTCTGTACCACGTTTCTGTAGACTAATTTGATAAAATTCACATATGATGTAGTATTTCTGTTGCCACTATAACAACAAATACTAAAAAACAATCAAATAAATATTTAAGGTTATACAGCAGACATGATTTTTTTTGCCGTTTTTATAGATGGATGGTACGCAACCTTACATGCAGAAGTCAGACTCGCACTTAACCGATTTAATTTTTGGTTTGGCTATTATAGTAATCTCATGAACTACCCACTGGCCCGTTCTGATTTCATTAGGTTAGTTCGGATGGGTTGAAATATGTAGCTAAACTTTATCTGAGCACAAAAGGAAGCTGTATTTACTGAGGTTACGATCAATAGCCAAGTCGCACGCTTTACATTCTATATAAACTATGAATGGTAAAAATATTAAAATCAATAAAACGATAAATTTTAATTGTATTTTTGTAGTTAATGTATTTATTTTTCTCTTACAAAAGATAATTACAATATATTACAATTTGCTTACAATTTATGGATTAAAAAAAGTCTAATCTATCTTGTAATAATTCACAATTATAAGTGAATCCAATGTTCTCAATTACAGAATAGGAGATTTTGCCATTTGGTTTTTGCATTGTGAATAGTGGAAGAGGGTTTTTGAACTGCTGAAAACAGTAACAAGAGTGATGCTCGTAAAATATACAATTTCAATGAAAACGAAAAGACACGATTACAACGTGACATTTGATCAATTTGACGCATTTGGCATCAGAACACAATGCAATAAAAGAGTTTCTCCTTGGTCCAGGGACGATGAAGCGCGACGCTTACGGAGACGACGGCCCCATTCAGAAGAGGCAGCGGCAAACTGATGATGAAGTCACATTCCTGATACCCAGCAAGGTAGGTTATTACGTTACTATCAACAAAGGAGGCCTATGACGTTCGCACCCTGGTTGTTTGTATGTATGTAGCCGATTTTTATGTTCCCACCTCAACCTCAACCTCAACAGCCTGTATCGGTCCACTGCTGGACGCAGGACTCCCTCTGATAAGCGCTTTTGTTGGCTGTTATCTCATGGGGGTAATGTCTATAATCCTGACGCCCGGGCATGCAGGTTGGGGATCCCGGTAGATAACCCTTAGTCGCTTCTTGCGACACCCGTGGGAAGAGTTGGGGTGGTGCAAATTCTATGCCGCCGGCATCACGCGGCAAGTTCGGAGTATGACCCCACGTAGCGCCGAAACTACTCGTTCGATTTCAACAAATGTGTAATCTATTGATTTGTCTCTATACCCCGGTGGTTAAAAGGTATATTATATATATAGGTTAAAAGGACGTTAGTGGGGTCAAAGTAAGAATCGAAAATTATAAGCACAGTCGCCGAATGCCGTTTCTCTAGAAGTTTTTTCTTTATGGCGTCGTAAGGGAGCAGATGATGTTTTTGGGCTGGTATGATGATGATCAGGTATCTGCCACGTATATCGATGTCTAAGTCAATGGAACGAACTAAAGCTTTGGACACTTGAGTTCTAAAACTGTAAAATGGGTGTGATTCAAACGTTTCGAATAACAAGGCCGAAAACTGTGGCATTTTATTTGAATGCGTGCGTTAACAAAATGCCGACGCACCCACACTATGAGTAGGTACATTAAATCAGTGTTTTTGCCAATAAACCTAACTTTTATTATATTACTGCCATTTATTGTGCAATAATTGCACAAACTTTTGTGAACAAGCTTACCACAAAAACAAACAATTCACGATTCGAAATGACAAGTTTTTGAGCTCACAAACTTAGCTGGCCAACAAACATGGAAAGGGCCTATCTAACAATTAAAATCTTAGCCTGTAACATAATATGTTAAATATTCGTCGTAATTAATGAAGTTATTCGGTACTAGGTCGCTGGCTCTATCATCGGCAAGGGCGGAGTCAACATTTCCAAGCTGCGGAGTCAGGTCAGTATTTGATATCACAGTAATTGGGCAGGTATAGCTAATTATAACATTCAGGTATTCCTACTATTTTTAGTTACCATTCGTGCTTCGTAGACCAAAAGAAAAATTCTAATTGGCTTTTTAATGACGACTTCAGCAAAAGGTATTTCGGCTATTCTATGTAAATATATCTACATTAGTTTACATTCACCAGATACCACTGTAAGTCACGCTCATCTATATTATTGTAAATCTCATATTAATAATGTTGTCTTTTAAATATTTTCGCCACAGGTACTTCCACCAATCTCGTAATTCCACCACGGTACTTAATATCTCTGAAAATGTCCACTTCTGTAAGCTCAGTAGAGATACCGAGAGACTTGTTTCGAAGAGGAATGCTCGTAACGGCTATCGTTCAGGCTCTGGCGGCCAGTCCTAAGCCGTAGACAGGATAACTCCCCGGCAGACAGTTCCAGGTCTGCCCCGCCGCCCCTGCCCTCTGGCGGCGCGTCGCGCCCCGCTCGGTGCCCGCCGGGCGGGACGCGACGCGCCGCTACAGCGAGTCTTGGTTACCGGTCCCGTCGGACGCCGCCTGCCCGCCCCGCCCCGCCCCGCCCCGCCCCGCCACGCCGCGCAGTACAAAGCCTCTATAACAGTCCCAGATTGCCCCGGCCCCGAACGGTAAACTATATCGCAAACTACTCTCGAATTATATACTCGAGCGGTTCTTACGCTCGTCAACAGTCAGGATTCCGTGTTTTGCGGTAGACGCTTCACCGGTCGACATCTCGACACTCGACTGGCTCGAGTCGCCTTCTCTCCGCTTCTGACCTCGGAGTCCCGTCCCCTCATTAGATAAGCTACTTCACTGAGGACCACCTCCATCACGAGACTTCTCTCCCCTCTGGGAGACTTACACTGATTTCTACAATATATTTCTCATTATCATGCTTCTATACTATTTATATAGTACGGCAATCCTCCCTGACCGTTGATTATGATCGTTTATTTCTGTTCTTTCTCTCTGTTCCTGTGCGACGGCCGATGTCTCATGCTCGTTACGTTTTCAGAGTTCTGTCGATACAAGCGGACGATATCGACACTGTATTGGAGATCGTGAAAGACATTCTTCCGAATTTGGCTGATGTAAGTACCTCTCATTATTTCTAGATCTATTTTAGATAAAGAAAAAGAGTTTACAGCAGCAATGCTAGTTAGAGATACCAGCTAATGCTGGTTAGAGATAATTTTTGTAATTTTTAACAGACATCTACAAAAAGAGGCCTAGAATTCGTTAAATGTATTTTCAGTGGTATTTCTTTGCCATATCCGATTTCAATAATTGTTTTGAAACTGATAGAAACATAGGTTATCAAATAATATCCCAAAAAAATCTAATTGGACGGGAATTGAACCCGCATCTTTCCATCAGTACCGGAAAGTGATCAACCACACCACGAGGTCAATTGACATAGGAACCGAAAAACGCATCTTCCTTTGGACGCTAGATTGGAGCTTACGGACCTTTTAATCAGAGGTTATTGCATACAGAAAGGAGTTAAAATATATGTGGAAAGGTTTTATCCAGCAGTATTCTATAAAGGCTAACAAAAACAAGACACCTTAACGCATTCACTGCCAACCTCGGCTACTCGGTGCGGCCGCGACACAAGAGATCGAGAAGCGCGTTTGTGTCTTGGACCATGAAAGTGATAGTTTAACGCATTCACTGCCATGCCTTGGCGTAGCAATCTCCGCATAGGAGCGCGCCCCACCTATGAGTGATTTAACATGTCCACGTGCGTCATTGGCAATGAAAGTGTAAAGTTGTTTTTTTAATGTGATTACCAGATACTAAGTTACGTTTGTTGTAGGGCGGATCTGGCCCCAACAAGGGCAACAACGCGCCCAGCACCGAGGACTTGGGCGTGAGGCTGCTCATCCACCAGAGCCGAGCTGGATGCGTCATCGGGAAGGGAGGCGCTAAGATTAAAGAGCTGCGAGAGGTGAGTCTTAGATGTAACATACTACTTCTTTATTTCATTTTACCAGGTCATTTTTAGGGTTCCTTACCCAGATGGTAAAACGGGGCCCTATTACTAAGACTTTGTTGTGCGTCCGTCTGTCCGTCTGTCACCAGGCTGTACCTCAAGAACCGCGATATTTCTGTTGCCGATATAACAACAAAAACAGAATTAAATAAATATTTGAGTGGCTACCATACAACAAACATGCTGCGCCCCGCGGCTTCGCACGCGTTTTTCCTATGGAAACGTTTAAAGTTGATTTTTATCCCACGGGAAGAGATTTATGGTATAAAAAGTAGCCTATGTTTGATTCCAGGGTTAGAATTACCTGTATTTAAAATGTCAGCCCGATCCGGTAACAAACATCCATCCATCCATCCATACAAACTTTCGCATTTATAATATTAGTGTGACTGCAGCACAAGGTCACAATAATCGAGGCATGTGTTATCTTAACATAGAGAAAATACATAAGTTTTCATAAAAGAGCAAAATACTGATTTTCAGTATTACCCTTTGTGGCAACCAGAAGAACGAAACACTAACAAATACTGAGTGTATGCATGATATTTTTTTAGATATCATTTTGGATTTTTGACTGATGCAGTACCTTAATCAGTGAATCACGAAATGTAGATAATCAACGCTAGCGAGGAAGACTTTGTCATAGGACTGTAAGACTGTAAGAAATGACCATCAATTAAACTTTCGTATAATTCATCCTAATTAAAACTAAAAACTCTTCAACCACACCGAAAGAAGGGCGAGTCGCGCGTGCACAAAAAAACGTTCGTTACACTTACGCCTTAACATTTACGGCCATCACTTTACCTTAGGTGAGGAGCAGAGCAGATGCTCGAATCATCTGTCTGAGGAACAGTTAATGTTTTTTTACGCAAAGGTATCGGGCCACGTGGTCGGCGGGATGAAGGCAGATGTGGACGCAGCTGCCATAGCACCTCGCTTTTCCACCGGCGGATGTTTTGACGCGATAATCTTATTTTAATCAACCTTCCATATCCCCAAACGTTTGTTCCATAAACGATACGCAACCGAGCGTAGGCACGTACACAGATTAATTCCATCAACCATTTTACGTCAGTATAACAACATTCCTTTATTACGTAACTCATAAAGCTTAAAAGCTTTCGACGGTGAAGTTTCGAATGCGGAATATGGACTTTCCCAGAGGAACAAACAACGTTAAGCGGCTGCATAGCTGTAGAGTGCATCCCGGATCAATTACTCCACCCAGGAAGTTTTAAAACTCGCAACTTTCCAATCTCGCTCTCCGGTGTAGTGTTTCAAAACACAAGTTGCTCCGCGACCGGCCTGTTAGGATCCGGACTCCGCTTGACAAGTTGACGTTTCTTTGATGAAGCGGTTCCATCCTCGGCCCTACATTAAAACCCCTCCTAATGTAAATTCCCTCGTCAAACCCGTCGATTTACCTGAAACGTTGCTCGGAATTCTCGCTTGTATTTTTTCAACGATCAGCTGTTCCCTAAAATCCTTTGTTCTCTTTGATGCCTCCTGAATCTGAGTTACCTGTAGAAGGTATCACAAAGGACGCGTATAATTTCTATTCTAAATCAGTGAATAGATTGCGAGATGTTTTTGTGATACAAATATTTCGCAGTAATATCGAAGGGGTCTTTGGGTCTTTAGGTACCTCTGTGTAACCGTGTGGACGATAATGATTCTGTATATTTTTACTTCAAAGCTTACTTTTATCACGTTCCATCGCTTTTTTCTATTCATAGGTTTGCTTATTAATGATTCGAGTGAAGGCAGAATTTCAGCTACGAAATACTTCAGATCTCTTGGTTATAAATCTGATTTCGCTCTCAACTTAAATGCCTATTTACGTTAAGGCAGAATTAATTGCGACCCTTCCAAATTGAGCAAATTTAACGTTGATTGCCCCGCAATATACTGCTTGGCTTACTCTCTACACATCGTTCGCTTTCGAACGCAAGCGCATCAGATTTACAGTTGCATATGTAGGGTGAATAGTCTTGAGCTTGGTACGTTTCTTTCACGGTTCGACGACGTTTCTTGGGTCCTTTGTGAGGGCGCGTGCTCGGGCAGCTGTCGGCAGGTGCACCGCAGCCGGCGGAAGCCACAAAAAGCGCGCGCGCACCTGGGCCCGCCGCGCCGCGCCTACCTTTGCACAATGCTACCGACGTAAAAATAGAAATTCCACGACATGTGGGCCCTTTGCATCCATCCTAGCGACTTGCGAGGACCCGAGTTGTAATTGCAACATCTATATTACCTACTAAGTAGGTATATCTACAGTTGTCGGTAATTTGTAATTAATTTCACAATTCGGAACTGTTTTTGTTGAATGATGAAAGATTAATATTTAGTTGACTTCACAAACAAAGTTCTAACAGTTCAAAGGGAAAGATTGTGAAATAAAATCAAAAAACTTTCCAAAACGGAAAGAAATCTTAGAAACTGTCTACAAAACAAATTTTTCTTTACTTTCAATTTGTAACAGCAACATTTAAATTACCCACTAAAATTTAAAGTTGTCGGTATTTTGTGATTTTCAGAACGAAAAAATAAAGAAGAGTATTTATTAGGCTTCACAAACAAAGTTCTAACAGTTCAAAGGGAAATATTGTGCAAGTAAAATAAAACAACATTATTTCCAAACCGCAAAGAACTCTTAAAAACTGTTTTGTTATCAAATCAAAGTTTTTCTTTAAATTAATTTTTTAGGTCTTTTTTAACCTTTTGAAGTTTGCCAAAAACTTCTTTACGTAGCTTTCAATTCTCCCCATCGCTATACAAAAGGCACGAAGCCAGACCAGCTTCGTTGTTGTTTCTAAAGGTTTAATTTACCAAAGGGTGTAGTCACGTGGTCGGAAGCCCGGGTTCTGTTACCGGCCACGTGACGGCGGCGCGGCGTCCACGGGAAGCGTTTTTGTACACCTTCACATCCTCGGGACTTGGGACGGGGGGAGGGAGCGGATATGCTAGGTGCTTTCACGCGTCTGGTGGCAGTCGACGCACCATGTGGGTTTTGTACGTTGGCACTTCTAAAAATGTTGGAAGGGAAAGCAAAGTTAGATATATGTGTCTAATAGGTCTTTAGGTAGGTACATAATTGATTTGTTTTGAAAGAACTAAAAACCGACTTCGAATAATTTTACCGTGTTTTAAGTTTTGCGCGATAAATAGACATCACTACTACTATAGTGTTGATTAACATCTTTTGTAAATGATTTTTACTAATTGATTTCTCATTCTGCCTTTCCCATCCACAATGTTGTTGAATCCTCATTTCCGTATGGTGCATGTGCAAAGTGGGCACAATATATCTAGCACAGATAATATGCTCTATTTTAGATCTCAGATACGAAGATATCCATGCAAAGATAAATACCGTCGCATGCATCATCCTATCTACCATCATGATATTTAAGTATAATCATGTGCATATAAGGCCTTTTCATGGTCCTGTTTCTTTCTTTCCTTTTCCAATCCGCTTAAGCCACAATCAATTGTGATAAAGATCGGCCGGTCCCTTCTCAGTTCGACATGTAATCAACTCGTTGGTTCTCTTGTGTATGTAATGTATGTGTGTATCTTTGTCGGTTTAGGTGCGGTATATATCGTGGCCGCTGTAATTATGGTGACAGCGACAATTAGGCGACGGCGTCGCACGCGAGCTTCCGTTTCCGATCCAACCGCTACTGGAATAGGGCTTCGACCATGATGGGCTTCGATGGTTTTGGGAGGATGCACGAAGCTTAGCTCTGTTATTTATAGCATGGGACATTCCTACTGCCCTGTGGTTTCATTTTCAACGTAAAACAACCAAGTGCAAACATTGGGGGCTGTATTTGTTCAAACGATTGCGTAAAACAGTTTCCACATTTTAATTACAAAGTTTGAGCCGTATGACGCCATCGAATCTCCCCCATCAAAAGTCCAGCCGCCACCCTAATATAAAACGTGATTTCTTCAAAGACTTCTGTGAGTCAAGTTTACAATTTGTTGCGAAATTCGCGAAATTAAAACGTTAAGTTAATTGGGCAACGCTGATTTATTTGGGCCGCGCCCCGGGCACAGCGACGCGGTTCGAGTGCCTCTTTAATGGATTAAGTACATTGGGAACGTACGCTTCTCCGCTATTTAGGAAAATCTCCACGTTTAATTAGGAATCTTCTCGGAATATTTTGTTATTGCTATTTGTGTACGAGGTCGCATTTTTTCACGAAGCTTTCTTTTTTCCCGACGGAGGGTTACACGCGAATAAACTTTATGATTGATGTAGAGACCTTCTTGAACTGAACGCTAACGCCGCCGCTCAAATGTGTTTTATCTGCAAAATGTATGATTTTCCGTCCTTGAGGGATACCCCAAATTTATCTGTATCTATTACCTAACCGGGTTAGGGATTAAGGATTAAAATTTGATTTGATGTCTGCCTGATTTGATTTAATATTGTATTTAACTTGTTTGCTGTAGTCATATAATGATTCAGTATATCTCTGAAAAATAAATAAGGGAGTCATGCATAAATAAATTGGGACAATGTTGGAACCTATTTGTCATCTTTCGGAGACACGGCCAACGCCTGCGGCTTTTTACGCGACAAACATGTCCCGCGAAAACAAATCCATAAAAATACGAAGCTCAAAAGAGAACCAACAAAACAAATATTAAAAATGCCCGAAATTTGCGTAGTACCATCAAAGTTCAAACTTTTAAGTAGGGAGAGCTCTGCAGATTTTACTTGAGGCCATTTACGAGTCCTAATAAGTTCCTAACCTCCTGAAAGTAAAAGTTGTATGTACGGAACTCTAGGAAAGTTCCTCGGCAGGCGTGGCGCGCGGAACCCGACAAGTGCAGGTGTTGCACAGCCGAGGGTCGACAGCGCTCATTCCGCGACCGACCGCCTTTCGGGACGGACGTGCCTTCAGAAGTTCCCAAGTGCTTGTGTTCTGTGATTGTGAGGTGTATCCTAATGTCACCTGAACTGTTGTCGTGCTGCGGACACGTGGTCGGTCGATCTGGTCGCGCGTGCGCGCTGCTCCGCGGATGTCAACTCACGGCACAGTCGTTATCTATGCCCGGTTGATCACCCGGCTCCACTGCAGACGTATGTAGGTCGATTATGTAATTGGCTGGAATGCAGGGGTTGCAAATATGAGGGATGGGGTAGAGATTATTCAATTTTGATTCGTTTGATAGAAAGTTTAGTATAAATATTTGGATGTGGATTTTAAAACAAATATTTAATGAAAATAAAATTAACTTCCAAGGATGCTTTGACTCTGATGAAAACAATTTAAGAGCCTGTACTGTGTCACTGCTTCTAATATTTCAACTTGTAAATGTAACAGTAATTTCATGCATTAACTCTTTCTGAGCTCCGGAGTTCTTTTTAAAAAAAGCTCAAACCTGAAGCGTTTAGTTTACTTAATACCGCTTTCCAGTTACATCAAATCATGACTCTGCATCCACGTCAAGCCTTTAAGCTTACATTCGTGCTGTCCCTAAAAAAATTGAGGTCCATTTTAATATGAACTTCAAATCGTAAGCCTCTGTCGTTCAAACATATAAAACGTCCATATACATGTGCTTACCTATACTTTCGGTATTGGAATTAAGTGAAAATAAAATGCGGATGAACGCCATCGACATTCTGCCCACCAATTAATGGAATAAAATAAAGTGTTCAAATAAAATACGAAATTATTTTATGCAGTTGCGGGTGGAGCTTTTGAAAAGGTTTTAAAAAGGCTCAAGCTTAAACTTAAACAAGATTAAACCTTTAACTCAAGCCTCCATAACACTTCTGTTAAAATACAGGATGTCTCGATCAGCGCTAGTCCATGGTCCACTTTCTGTTGTTCTGTTTGTCCTTGGGTTTGTCCATGCGTTGCGTTCCTTTCGTACTACGCTACACGCTACCTTCCGTTTCATAGACAACGTTACCCATATTTGGATTTAAAGTCACACGTTTGTTCCTAGAAGAAAGTAGTTGTAAAATAGTTCCTAGAAAGGCTTTCATAGTATGAAGGCCTTTCTAGGCCTTTCCATCAATAGGCAATTTCCGGAACTACGGCTACTGAATCTGCAATTTGAGAAATAGAAATAGGATCGTTTATTTGTAACTCAAACACACAATATAAATGAAAATACAGTTTGGAGGTAAAAAGTGGTCCCAGTCTCAGCATGAGGTGGTTGTATTTGCGTAAAAACCAACGCGGGTCGTCCGACTGAGCCGTTTCGTGTCGTCATCACGCAGCAGTTTGATCTATTAGAAAATTCGGAAAAAACCCCCAGGAGTAGCCCTGCTAAGTCGAATAGCCGGCCGCTACCAGGAACCCTTTCCTCGGAACCATCTTGAGGCAATTTTCAGCTGTCGATAACAGAATCTGTCTATACTTATTTTATAAAGAGTAAAGATGTGTGTTTGTATGGAATAAGGCTCCGAAAGTACTCGACCGATTTAAAAAATTCTTTCTACATTAAAAAGCTTATTTTTCAGGGAGTGACATAGGCTATATTTTATCCCGGAATTCCCACGGGAATGGGAACTACGGAGGTGAAACCGCGAGGCGCTGCTAGTTAATTATACACACGCAAACCTATCAGAATAAATCTTGTAACAATATTATGCCAACTCAGTTCGTGGATGTCGTGATAGTCGACTAAAGATGTAGGGCGTAGCTTCGAAGTGAGCTTTCGTAGAGATTATTTCACTATTACCGCCGAAGATTACATGGTAGGTACCCTCTTGTAAGGGTAAGAACATACCTCATGTTCAGTTGTGGATTCATGTGTGCTGGTCAGAAATTGCCGGCACTGTCTATCGTAATTTGTAAACCCATCTGGCAAGCCCAACAAAGCTTATAGGTACCATCGGCAAACGTAATGCCTATCCAGTTTGAAACTATTTTGCTTTGCGTTAAAAACAAAAGATATCGAGCAAGCCGGGGTTGGCAACTATTCACTTCACAGAAAAATCACCTTAGTGGTGGTAAGGCGCAATTTTTGCCAACTTTACTTTGTGACTCACCTCACCTCTTCACCTCGACAGTATATACTGTTCCACTGCTGGACGCAGGCCTCCCCCTGATAAGCGTCTTATTGGCTGTTATCTCATGGGGGTAATGCGTTATGCCCACGTAGTTCGATGGTAGTATTGCCCGCCCCCGGTAGATATCCCATAGTAGTCTCTTACGAGACCCGCTGGAAGAATTGGGTGTCTTCTCCCCTTATGTTTAGTTTGTTTCCTTAACCTCAACCTCAACAGCCTGTATTGGTCCACTGCTGGACACAAGCCTCCTCCTGATAAGCGCCTTAATGGCGTTTACCTCATGGTAATGCCCATAATCCCCACGCTGGGCATAAGGGTTGGGGTATCGCAGTTTGGTGGTATAATTGTTCTGCGGGGGGCGATGCTGCCCGACCCCCGGTGGATATCCCTTAGTCGCCTCTTACGACACCCACAGGAAGAGTTGGGGTGGTACAAATTCTAAGCAAGCACCACACAGCTAGTTATATAGATTACGAAAGGTAGGGACATCATTTGTGGGCAATTGCGTGAGATTCTATAATAAGCTTCCATCTGAAGCAACTGAGCTCCATATTCGTAAATTTAAACTGTATATAAAACGAAATCTTATCAAGAAAGCCTATTACTCCTTAGATGATTACGTATGCTTGGCCGGATGTCGCCCAGTTCCACACCAACAATAGTATATAAGAATAGTTAGACTTAGTTATGCTAAGATTGTATTAGTTGATAAGTGATAAACTTGCTAGTGGTATCTATTTCACTTCTTCCGCTAGTGGACAAAACATTGAAGTGAATTAGAGTCAATTGCACCTTATTTCTTGTTTGATAGTAATAACTATTTATCAAACTGTTTATATATTAAAAAATTGACTTGTCTCAGTGCTTATTTTGTAAGTCTAAAGAAATAAACGATTTGACTCTGACTCTACAGTTACATAGTTAGTTTGTTTGTATAAGATGAATTGTTTGTTTTAGAAAACTGGCGCCCGCCTGAAGATATTCTCGAACCCGGCGCCGCAGAGCACGGAGCGCGTGGTGCAGCTGGTCGGCAAGGCGGACGCCGTGGCCGCCGGCGTCCGGGAGGTGCTCGACTTGGTCAGGCAGGTCAGTCACATACTCACCATCTATAACATGGATCCCGGAGAATCCCTACGTGATAAATTCAAACAAATAAATATAATGACAGTACCAAGTCAATATATTTATGAAAACTTGTTGTATACTCATAAAAATATCAATAGTTTTCCAAAAAATTGCGATATACATAATGTAAATACTAGAAATAATTATAAACTCGTTGTATCCACAACTAGGCTGCATAAAATTAATGTATCTTTTAAAGGGCAATGTATAAGTACGCTTCTACAACAAAACCCCTACTGAGCTGCAAAAATTATCAGTAAATAAATTCAAACAAACTGTCAAAACTTTACTATGCAAAAAGGCTTACTATAAAATATCAGATTACCTAGAGCATAAAAAAGCTTGGGACGGATTTTGCTCCAACTCGAAAAATAACAACTAACAGGCTAAAGGTTTCTTCGTCGTTTCTTTAGTCTACATACCGAAGCGATCGAAATCAAAAATACCTCTTTATTTCCGTGTCAGTGTATTTTTTTAATATGATTTGACCTTTTCTAAGTGTACATTTATTGTATTTATGGAAATAAAGCATTTTTGAGTTTGAGTTTACCTACTCCACCTACACCTATAGGTGAACTCAACAAACCTAAAACTTAAAATGTCTAGAAAAAAATAACACTTTCGAAAGCAATCTGAAAGAGATGCTCATAATTTTTTTTTATTACAAACTTGACGATTTCTTCAATGATCCTTTTAGCGACTCGCAAATTAAATTATAAATTAGTATAATATTAAGTTCATTATTATTAATTTTAACTGCGCGATACCTGCCTGTTCTCCATTGCAACACCCACAATGGGTACTTACTGTGATCTTAACTTAAGAACAGAACGGATACCTTAGCTCCCATACAAACGTACTTCCCGCTTCATTTGGAAACTACGTTTCCGATCGTATTGAAATTTTGCATACATAATCGGATGACAAATAGCTATGTTTGTAGCGTTTTCGTTTTTTAAAAAACATTGTGATATTTGAATGAGAGTGAAACTAATTTGCCATATTTTGACCACCAAATCGAGTCATTTTTAAGCCATTTTTTTTGCATGTTATACACCTTTATTCGAAAATCTGTCACACTGCAAACATCCTTAATATATTCAGCATTAGAAATAAACAAAAATATTTCTGAAATCAGTCGATTATTCAAAATGAATCGCAAAGTACGCAAAAATATAAAAAATTGAGAAATTCCTTCAAATTTCTGCAACCGCTCGCTCAAACGCGGGGTGCAATGCGACACAGGGAGCACAATTCCAAAATAAGGCGAATGCCGCGGAATGGCCAACACGATGCGATTCTACGTGAAACAACAACAAATTTACTCGGGCCGGCCGCTGAGATTTGGGAGGGGTTCGTAGCCTTCTTAAACTCACCTTATCACTAAGACCTGATTGTATGAATGCAATAAATACTGAATACTGAATGTACCTTGGAACGGGGCGCTCTGAAATGACGGGAGAGCTGTAGAGGAATTAAACTCACGGAGCTGGTTACATACTGAATTAATTAGATTATTAAATCTGTTTGAGAATGAGTTAGCTTGTACTTTCCTAAGCATTATAATGTCTATGTTTAAGCACGCCTTTTTGTTGTTGTTGACCTTATGTGGTTGGCAGCCGGAAAATGTCATCGGCATTAGGTATGCCCATTTGTGTACTTTTTTATAATTGTGTGCACTAGAGTATTAAAATAAATATATTATGTAGGTTCCAATAAAAGGAGGCATCCAACCCTACGACCCTCACAACTACGATGACTTCTACTCGGAGGAATACGGAGGCTTCGGCGGCGCCGGCGGTGGCGGCGGCATGCGGCGGCCCCCGCGCACCCCGCCGCGCCCCCCGCAGTCCATGGGCGGTCCCCCCCGCGGGCCCCCGCCGCGCCCGCCCATGGGCCGAGGCCCGCCGCCGCCCCCCCGCCCTCCCGCCTTCCATGACTTCCCCGGACCCTCGCCCGGACCGCCGCCGAGGAGCTTTGGATCTGGTGGACCACCGAGAGGAGGATTTGGAGGTAAACTAGTTTCTAACATACATTTCGACTCAAAAATCGGTCCAGTATGTGGAATTGAAAGAACGATCAAACCATAGATAGACGGCAATTGGTTCGATATTCGGTTTTGATAGGTGTTTTTTTATGGTCAAAACCCCTTCAATTCACTCAATGCTTACGCAATCTCGAAGGTCTAGAAGATCTATTCACCCTGGTCTTGAAGAGACCCAGGTTGTAATTAGCCGAGAAAACATGCTTGAGTGATCTAGTTTTTTCATAAATTTTCATGGACCGCATTGTCAGAACTAAACCAAATTAAAATGGGACCACACGGGAAGCACCAGCTTTCATACAAAAAAAGAATCGTGAAAATCGGACCACCCAGTCAAAAGTTCTGAGGTAACAAACATCGAATTGATAACCTCCTCCGTTTTTTAATGTCGGTTAAAAATCAAGCCTTGCTGTCCGAGACTAGACGACGACGCTGTGAAAACTCCAATATTGTTTTATACATACGAAGACTCCGAAAGCTAATTTTAGGACCATTCATCTGGGACCTGACTAACAGCAAATAATACGTCGAAGAGCCTGCCTCTCAAATCAACTAATTCCAAGTGGGGGAACTGAGATCTGCACGGACATCTCGCATAGGAGTGTATTGTGCATAATCCCTTTCCTAAGCAGGCCTTCACCAGTCCAGCTCCTTGAAGTAGCTCCGCAGCAGAACTTTTGGTGACTGACAGCCTCGTTTCAGCTTTTCTGTGGGTGTGGATGGGGTTGATGCCTCAATGGGACACTTAGCCCCGTTTTGTGTCTGGCCTCCTCCGTGGCCAAGCAGTGTCTCAAGTCATCTTGGGATAAGCTTTTTTATCTGTATCTTGGTCTAGCGGTCAGCTTGTTCAAGCGTTGATTGTAAGGTCCTGGGTTCGAATCCCTGGTCGGGCCAATAATTGATATTCATAGTCACTGCCCGGAGTTAGCCGTTCCCTGCGCCTGACCTCTCCCCCGATCGTGTCTGTCGTCCCATCGGATTATGAGAGTAAGGAAATAGAGAGTGCGCCTGTGTTTGCGCGCACACTTGTGCACTATAATATTTCCTGCGCTTCTGGCTAGTCTCCAATGAGACTGGCCGCCGTGGTCGAAATTCGGCTAGGACGTTAGTATTATTATCTGTAACTATAGCGTTATAACATCAAACTCAAACTCAAACTCAAACTCAAAAATGCTTTATTTCCATAAATACAATAAATGTACACTTAGAAAAGGTCAAATCATAGTAAAAAATACACTGACACGGAAATAAAGTGGTATTTTTGATTTCGATCGCTTCGGTATGTAGACTAAAGTAAAGAAACGACGAAGAAACCTTTAGCCTGTTAGTTGTTATTTTTCGAGTTGGAGCAAAATCCGTCCCAAGCTTTTTTATCATCTAGATAATCTGATATTTTATAGTAAGCCTTTTTGCATAATAAAGTTTTGACAATTTGTTTGAATTTATTTACTGATGATTTTTGCAGCTCAGTAGGGGTTTTGTTGTAGAAGCGTATACATTGCCCTTTAAAAGATACATTAATTTTATGCAGCCTAGTTGTGGGTACAGCGAGTTTATGTTTATTTCTAGTATTTACATTATGTATATCGCAATTTTTTGGGAAACTATTGATATTTTTATGAGTATACAACAAGTTTTCATAAATATATTGACTTACTACTGTCATTATATTTATTTCTTTGAATTTATCACGTAGGGATTCTCTGGGACCCATTTTATAGATGGCACGAACAGCCCGCTTCTGCAGCACAAATATGGTGTTAATATCTGCAGCGTTCCCCCAAAGCAGTATACCATAAGACATAATACTATGGAAGTAGCTGAAATAAACTAGTCTAGATGTGTCCACGTCTGTGAGATCACGGATTTTTTTGACTGCATATGCTGCAGAACTAAGTCTCTTCGATAGCTTATCTATGTGTGGGCCCCATTGAAGTTTATTATCTAAGGTCATCCAACATTATATTCCTACCAGGAGGTGGCTTTGGCGGCGGTTTCGGAGGACACAGCGGTGGTGGTGGCGGTGGCGGCGGCGGCGGTGGCGGTGGCGGTGGCGGCGGAGCACCCGCGCCGCCGGCCTTCGGGCCTCCCAACGGCGCGCCGGCCGGACAGAGAACCTCTACGCAAGTCACCATACCGAAAGACGTGAGTACTACAAGTATTCTATAGCCACGACAGAGCTTAACACTTTCGCTGCCCAGCCTCGTGCGGTGCCGTCTGACCGGCACATGTGCGGCTTGCATCATGAAGTCAAGTGTTAGTTTAGAGAAGTTCATGCGTGAGTGAAGAATTAATTGATGCAGAAAAAAACTTCCGAAGATGCTGATGATGAATCTTGTGATGATGATGATGATGTCTACAAATTCTACAAGATTTGTTTTGGTGTTGGAAAATTCCCTGTGACCGTTTTTGGTGGGGATCTACTGGGCTATGTATGATCGACTAGCAGCGAATATTATGGACAGTGACACACCAGACTCCGGTCTGGTGTGACAAGTCTGGCCATATTTAGGGGAGGCCAAGATATATTTAATACCTATTGACATTGTGGTGATTTTTCGTGGGCTATTTCTAGCAGTGGACTTCTTTCGGTTGATGATGTTGACTATAATGTTTGTGTAATATACTCCTTCCAGCTATGTCGACAACAGAACCATAGTTATCGACATAGCTTAAAGACAACGACATAGCCCAAGTTATCGACTTAGCAAGCTGAAATGACAGTGGGTCGGCCATATCTCACGAAAAACAGACGACCGGTAAACAAGTTCTTGAATAGAGGCCGCGACTAAACGTAGTGTAGGACATCCGGCCCTCATTAGTGGAAGCCGATCTGGCAGTGGACTGTAGATAGCTTGATGATGATTATGATGAATATACTTACCCCTTTAACTAAACGCATGGCACAGCCCAGATGAGCTATGGATACATTATTCTGAAGAAAATCCTACAGTTCCTAGCAGGTGCAAAGGTGTGTCGCGAACTATGATGGTCGCTGCTTCGAGGCTGAACACACAAAGTGACCTACAATAGGCCAGGCCTATCATGGCCGCAGTGATACGAAAGCCACAATCAAAAAGATACCCCTTTAACCGCCAATTCTTGTCACCAGCTGGCCGGTGCTATAATCGGCAAAGCGGGCTCTCGCATCCGCAAGATCCGCAACGAGTCGGGCGCCGGCATCGAGATCGCAGAGCCGCTGCCGGGCTCCGCGGACCGCATCATCACCATCACGGGCACGCCGCACCGCATACAGCTGGCGCAGTACCTACTGCAACAAAGGTACACTTACGACTTACTTATTGCTGCTATGTTTATACTTTTAACATATTTTTTTTTAGTTAGGTCCTACTACTTAGGTTAGCGAGGCGTCAGAAAAATCTATTTTTTATAATTTTGTAGGTTCTAGAAGTAATTTAGATAGCAGATAAGAAATTGCGGACGAACCATTTGATATGAACCCACGGTAAAACAATGTACGAATCAACTGTCGCTTTGGATTATAAATAAGACTGTCATAGAGATTTTTTACTAAAATAGTATAAAGACACCAAAACTACAATTGATTCAAAATTTATAGCAAAGATTTTAAGCAAATGGCTTTCAATGTAGGAAACGTTATCTGATATCTAAATAACTTATAAAACAGTACAAACCTGATAAATTTTTCCACTGTTACTTGCACACCATAATTGCTTACTGAAAAGGTAATATGGCATCATTTAATAACGCGTGAAAGAACACAATTCCAATTTAGCTTCACTTAACGTATTACATCCAATCAATGGAACATCTAAATAGCAGTCCTTTCCCTCTATACTGTGTCCATTTTGAATGAGGCATAAAGGTAAACAAACCGCCCATACTTAACCTAAAATTCACTTTGTTGGCGCGTCCTTTTATACGTAATTTACATTACTTGTCGATTTTAGATCCTCCCTTCAATAAAAATTGCTTACAATTATATCTGAAACTCGACGCCAAGCAAGTGAGATTTTGTTATTTGTGTCGTATTTTGTTTACTAACATGCTCCATTCAACGTGGACACCATAGTCATTTATAGACATATTTTTTACCATGTTACTGGCTAGCTACCTACGTGTATGTATACTATAACATATAAATAGTCGAGCATGTTTTCAGTTCTTCCACAAATTTCCGAAAAAAACGGATTTTCTGTAAGAACATATGAAATACCTAACAGAAAGAATATTGTTTTGGTAGCAACTCTGTCCAATCCAATGCAATGGTGCGTTTTTACCTTCAAAACAGCATTTCATTAAATAATAACCCAAGTTGTTCAGTTGGTTCAAATATTGATTTTTTAACTTTTTTAACGAAATTTGCTTATGTTATGCTTCCTGTCTTCACAATAAATAACTGACACTTGCAATTCATTAATTGAATTATCATTGAATGCTTGCTCTTGGTCGCTTACATCCATAAAAATTGTGACAGTACCTAAATTACATTTTCTGAGCATACATTTTGAAAATCCTTTAATAGTAACTTATGCATATTCCTGTTACTAGTAAATAAAATACAGTCGAATTGACAACTTCCTTCCTTTTTTGAAGTCGGCTAAAACTAGAATTACTCATTACATATTTGTGTTATATCTTTGCGGGTTCGATTCCCGTAGAGCGTCATACTTATAAAATAATAACATAACGCTTTTGTACATAATAAAAAATAACCTTAAAGCTTTTAGGTGCCGTCAGTTATGTAAGAATATAATAATTTAAATTAATATAAGTTAGTTTTCTTCGCCATTCATTTTGTATGTTTACCTACTCCATAAGCCAACTGTAAAAATGTTCACTACCATTACTAACACGTTATTATTTTGACAATAGAATGTTTGAAGAATTCCCCGATTTGGCAACCAACCAAACTAACATGTAGTATGAAATGTGAAGTCGATTGTTACGATCAGGTAAAAATACATACAATTGTTTGTAGAGGAGAATTACCAATGGGGTATTTGTTAGAATCTGTATGAATTGAAGCAGCATCTTTGAATAATGTTCCTTAAAAAATCTGTTTTTGCTATCTATTTGAATGAAAGGAAAATCTTTTTTATAGTCAGGTAACATTACTCAGAGATGGTGAGATAGCTCCAAGTATTGTTAACCATTCTATTGTAGACTTTAATTCATCTGTACTATTCTTGTATTTTTTGTAAGTATATATCATTTGTGACTAACATAAGCCTAAAACATCATTTATTCTAGGTCACATCAACTAACAAGGTGCGTGGCTGCCTCGCGTTGTGTGGAAGACTAGTGATTTTGTTGTTTTATCTGTATTAACAACAAATCACTAATCTCCCTACAAAGCGATGGTGCTTACTTCGAGGGAATACTGTGAATGCTGCTGATTTGTAACTAACCATTTTTGTGTGAATTGTGTAAATAAATATTATTTTGTGTTGTTATGAATTGTGTAGATGAATATTATTTTGACAAAGAATGTAAGTAAATGCATCGATATTAATATTTTATTCTTTTTTACAGTGTACACGAGAGTAACCCGAACCTCGGGGGTAGCGGCGGGCGCGGCAACTTCTGATCTAAATCATTCAAATACTTCAATCATACCACATGAAGGCGTTCTCTATCTTAGCGTTTAAAATACCTAGCTATTTGTACAGGTGGTACATAAGAGGCTCATAAATTACATTATTATTTTATACATATCCATTTACCAGACAGGAAAATAAATACGCCAAGTAGGTATCTAAATTATGTTTGAGCATTCTCATGATTATTGTAAATTAAATCAGCATGGTTTTGTCTTGTTCCCTAAAGATTAGTAAACTTAATATCAACGCATTTATCATACTTGTAATTATTTAGGAGAAAGATAATTAAGATTGTGTCAATAATTTACTGAATGAATTATTGTAACATCAATGTATGTATATTTAAGTGATGAAATAAATACATTATTTTCTTGATTTTATTTTTCATTTAACAATACCCTTCTGCAGATTTCCTGAATAACTAGGTAGATAAACTTATTCTTCATATTCTTGGAATCTATGCTAAATATTGAACAAACTATTAGTACATTTGAAAATAAAAGGCAAAAATACAAAAAAATATGATACAATTTATTAAAATCACATAGTGTCCCCTTAAACATACTCAAATAATATAAAATTGATTTACACAATATACTACCAGAATTAAAGCTTTCTGATCAGATGAAAGTTAAACAGTTGTCAAGTTGTATGTAATGGTGGTAGGTCTGGATGTTCTATGTCATGCTTTTCTAAGAAAAACATTACGTAGATGAGGGGCGCCATAACACCGAGAACTAATACAAAGCATAGAAGGTGAAACCATTTCAACCCAAAATCTGCACCTTGCGATGTCAATTGTTTGACTACTACTGCTTCAACAGAGATCTTTTCCTTGCTCGGCAGCAGCTGAGTGTCTTCCGAGGCTTGTTCTGCGGGCTCTATGTCTGTGTAAGCTATACTGGCAGGTGCAAGAGTACTATTTAGAACTATTTCATTACAATCTATGGCAAAGTCTTCTTTCACTTCAGCTTTGTTGTTTCCAAGACTGAAGTTGTTATTATGAGTTAATTCTTGGCTCTTGTTGGTTTGGCTTGAAGTGGAAGGAGCTGACTCGGGAGGGATCATCTCAGTAAGCACTGAGTATGGTGTGATGGGGACCTTGATAGTTCTTCTTGCAAATATCTCATTGTCTTTGTGTATATGGTTAATTCTTTTTAACTCTGATATCTGGAATAAAACATAAGGTATTGAATAACAGCTTGTTCCGAGATCTAACATAACAATGATAAACATATTGAAGACAATGAGTGCAATAGATAAGCTGAGTAAACCTCAACTATAGATACCTACACAATTTATAAAAGATATCCATTTGTGTATCCATCATAAGTATTTATTTTGTAAATCGTAGACAAAGAGCATGTTAACGAAAAGGGAACTTACAGAACAATAGAATCTGAGTGCAATGGCCTGTAAAGTGTCTCCTTCCTGGACTTGCGCCTCTATAAAATGGTCCTGTTTCATTCTGTGCAGCTGCATCTCACTCGGTTCTTCACCGTCGTCCTTTTTAGCATTGCCCATGTTAGAGGACGCCAATTCTTCCCCGTTCTGCATTGGTCGACTCCTAGGAAATTCCTTCGTCAGTAACACGTAAACATCACTCCCTATTTTATAACCTAATAATCACTACTCCTACACTCACCTTTGTTTCATTTTCAAATACTCTAATGCTAGTCAAATCTACCATGACCTGTTTAGGAAATACCTGTTTTTCCCATAAAATTAATTCGTTGAATACCAAATTACAAAACAGCTGTTGATATCATCACTTGTATTGTTTTGACAGACAACTGACAGCTAAATGCGTCACGTCATATATGTCAGTTTCACAAGTAACCATCGACAAAAAAGAGAGAGAGAAGTGAAGAGATGTGTGGCCACAAAAATGTATAGCCACGAAACTAACGTATCCACTTCGAATAAAGCAAGTTTTAGTGATGATGATGATTCGATGACAGACTGTGATGATGAGATGAGCGACCACAGGAGGACACACGGAGGGAATACCTACATACGACAAGGCTGCAGCCTGAAATTCATCGCCATCAAGCGCTGGAGTTATAAACGTTATCGTCAAAAGCCGCGAAATATTTGTGTTGAAATATTTTCGTGTAGGTAGTTTGTTACTTTAATAAGAAGTGGTGGGTGGGCCAGGTGAAATTAAAATTGATTTAATTTATAAAATACTGTACAAAAGGCGGCCTTATCGCTAAACGCAATTTCTTCCAGGCAACCTTATGAACGTTACTATAGTAACTGTAATACTAATTTTGCCAAGAACAAACATTATTGACCAGCGGAGTGAGCCAGAAACATTTTGATCAAGAAGGGAGCCAGGAGGTTGTATAAACTATGGTTTATCCATCCAGCATGGAGCATGTTAGTAAATAAACCACGATACAAATAACAAAAACTCACTTGCTTGGCATAATTGTAAGCAATTTTTATTGAAGGGAGGATCTAAAATCGACAAGTAATGTAAATTACGTATAAAAGGACGCGCCAACAAAGTGAATTTTAGGTTAAGTATGGGCGGTTTGTATACGTTTATGCCTCATTCAAAATGGACACGGTATAGCTTGCAAATGGTCGCTACCAAAAGCCGCCACTTGGTGTTCGAGTACAAAACTGTAATTATTATTTTATCTTATTTCGTTCAGTGTGTGTAGGTTAGTTTGACGAATAAAAATGCCACATTTACCTTCATTTCTTTAAAATTTTATTAATTCAGAGTATTTTACAAAACAGAACATAAAATACCTTTGGTATTGCGTAGGAGGTGGTAATAATTGCACATTAATTATCTAGCTACTTTATGTACAAAAAATACAATAATACAAAACCGACTTGATCAACATTTAGAGATTTAGGTAACACTAGTTTAATTATTAAAGAAGCCGATTCTGTGCAGTTTTCTTAAAAGTCCACAATTTCAGTACGCAAGGTGTAATAGGTTCAGTACAAAACATTGAAGACGTTTTTCAGATTTAATGTACCTACCTACTGAAAAGTTATTAAAATAAGCTAGCGTTTGAAAATATGGACCTACATTAAAAATGTATAATAGTGATCAGTCAGTCAGCATTTTTGTTATTATTCAGCTTTGAATAAGGCTTGCCAAAAATAAACAAAATATACCTGCTGTAAAACTTAGAAAAAGAAAAGCAAATATAATATTTTAGACATGATTTATGATTTGCACATTAATGAGAAAGCAAAAACATAAAGCAATATAAAGAAGTGTTAACAAATCCAGCAAAAATATCACAATAACATATTAAAATATCACAGTGATTTAAAAATAAATTCACAATTAAATCTAAACATAATTCCGAGTTATTAACGTGTAGGTAGACAAAACTTAATCAAAGTAATAAATTAATGAATAAGAGACTGTCAATATTTTATTTTAACTACACATGCAGATTACAAAAAAATCTAAATCAGGTTTACTCGACGCGCATTCGACTAGGTTTAAATAAATATATAAATATTCACAGCAATTCATTAAAAATAACATTAGCAAATTATGTACATTAATACTGATAGCATTCATACAGATTTGTGCCCAATCATCTTACTTTTTTTCATTTAATTCTTCAGATCATCAAAAATGGACAGTGCAATAAATTAACCACTTTTTGCAAGAAGTACATAAAATTAAAATTTTGTATAGTTTTTGAGTTGAAATTTCAGTTGATTGATGAATAGTACTTTCGTACTAGTAATGTACAAAAATGGCTTAAAACGCCCTGCCCATTAGCAGCTAAAAATAAAGCAAATACTATAGGAGCTATAGAACATATCACAGGGAATGATACATACGAACTTGATTAGACATTCAAATTCATACCTGTCTTGCAATAATTATCTATACTACAATGAATGAGTATAACAATTTTAAACAACATTCTTCTGTATTCTTCAACATTATGAATTTCAATGAGACCTGAATTTGGCGTCCTAACTAAACATGGCCATATATACTTTGATCTTGAATTATTTTTTTTTATAAGCAGAAGGTATTTTAAGAACTACAGATATAAATAAGAGCTAATCTTCTATGTTCGAAACAATATAATGAAGCAATATTAATGTCTGCTCTGCTTTCTCATCGGTAGTTGAATTTTGTAATTTTTGCTTTGATTTCATTATTTTTTTTATTTCCTTAGGGATAAAGTAAAAAAAGGAGATCATGATCGTGGCCATGTTTGTTCCGGACGCCAGATCACATGTCCTTTTAAATAAATTCAAATTGGAATTAATAGAAATAAATAGGTTTCTTATCATTGGATTACATAAAATATTGAGAGTCATAAATAGCAGCGATTTGTCTCCGAAAATTAGTGGCGCCTTTAAAATATTTCTTTTAAATGATTATATTTTTTTGGTAATAACATTTAAAATAGAAAGTTAGATTTAAATAAATCAGTTAATTGTTGCCTTCCAATAAATACTTAATTGATTGATGCTTTTATTTGACAACAAATAGAGATAGATAAGACTAGGGCACCATCAATGTTTAAATAACGAAACATCGTAAAGGAAAAAAAACCAAGAGAGATAATAATTTCTGCCTCTCGTGACCAGCACTTGGGGGAGCTACCATGTGCATTTACCTCATTTATAACAACAATAATTCAAACTTCCGCTACACCACGATTATTACTTATTTTATAATAATTTATGAATACTTTTTGACTTATAAATACATCATCGGTCGACTTACACCCTTACTTATAAACTTTGCTAAAACTTGCCTAAACTTGAGGAATAGATAACCTGTGATCGTCATCTACTGATGAATGCCAGAGTAGAGATGGTTTATTAAAAAAATATTAAAAAAAAACTACTTAAGTAACTTGATTAATTTAAGTAATTTAATTGAGTTAAACAAAAACCTTGTTTAACTCAATTAAATTACTTAAGTATTAGTAAGGGGGTTATAAAGTTAATATCATGAATGAGATCTGTGAATTTTAGTTATAAAAATGGCAAGATGTCTACAGATAATTCTGCAAATAATGTCGATTATTAAAAAGCTTGGTACAAACCCGACTGGCCTAACTTTAGTGAGATTTCTACGATAAATACGTGTCTGGACCTTAGATATCTAACTTGTGGAATGAAATGTGAATCCTTAAAGTTACCAAAACGTTGTATAAACATACTTATAAACAATAAACTAAGCAATATAACCGGCTATTGCTTTGGTCAAGATATATTTAGATACAAATGCATCACTATTTCGGAATTTTCTTTATCAGTCCGTCAGTATCAGATTTCCAATGACCACTTTAAGGTTTGAAACAGATGGCGCCACTGAAAGGACGTTTTTAAACACAAAATAATAGATACTAATAAATACCATTCTTCGATTGTCATCGGAAATAAGTAAAAAAGATCATTAAAAACAAAAGAATACTTAATCGAATGAACTGTTTCATTTAACTTGCTTCAAAAATATTTTTTATACAGCGCCACCTAGTTTCAACTCTGTAAGCGGCCATGAAATAGCCATAACTGAACTGAAGTTCATTATAAGTCTGAAACAAACATATTTTTACCTGGTTTTTAAACGTATACAACTCGGCTAAAGTCATTTTCACGCGTTCAAACCCTTGTACAGTCATATTTTCTGGTTTTATATAAAATTTCATGAATTCTCAAAGCCCTGGAAGTCTCCGGGCCAGTTTTCTCGTCTCGCGGCGCGGTCGGAGCCGGTGCAGGCAAAGAAGGCGTCGTTCTCGAAGGGGTCAGACTCGCGAGTGAATATGTTTATCGACTCGGACTTCTTGATGTCTTTGTGCGGACCTTGCGCGGGGGGGTGCTTGCGGAGCGGGGGCAGGTCGCTCTCCTCCTCCTCGGCTATTGATGCTGTGCGGCCTGGGGGGGAAACGACTCGGTCAAAACAAAATGTTGGGACACTTCACACAGCATTAACTAGACCCAGGTGTTATGGGTACTAGACAACTGATACTAAAGTTATTTTCAACGGGATATTTACTATGATTTGAATTTCGAGCTTTCCAATATTATTATTATTATTATTTTTTATTTATTTATCAACTTAAAATAACATTACATATAAAACTAATAATAACACTAGGTAAACCACAGAGGTTTGTGAAACAGTGCTATTAGCGAGTCAGCCGAATAGCTACCTATCAGATAGGTTTGACAAAAATAATAGCTTAATATACGTTTTAGTGTGATTGATTACATAGGTACTAAAACAGTAACAATTACAAAATTAGACAGAACCAGGATTTCGGCACAGTTTCAATATTGGGAAGCTGAAAATTATAATAATATCCCGTTGTTAATCACTTTAGTTTGTAAATATATACTTTATATATTACTTACTTATATACTACTATATACTTTATAACCATGATGGATTTCAAAGTTTTATAGATAACTGATTTATGTACTTATTATGTGCACTACATAGATACATATTCTTTTATTATACAGGAAAAACCCAAAACGCCCTGAACAAATAGATACTTCCGAATTTATGATATTAAAAAGTAAATATACCAGTTTCTGCCCGCAGCTTCGCACGCGTTCTTATGGAAACGTCCAAAAGTGATTTCTTTCCCATGGGAACTGATTTATGGGATAAAAAGTAGCCTATGTTTGATTTCAGGGTTAGAATTACCCATATTATAAATAAGCTTGATCTGTTCTGTAGTTTTGGCGTTAAGAAGTAACAAACATTCAAACTTTCGCATTTATAATATGCAAGTGTGATGTGATGTGATAATACATAGAATGGATAACTGAGTACTGAGTACTGAGTAGAAAGTGTTCTCCTCACCTCTGGGAGTGGAGAGCGCAGTGAAATCATCCTCGAACATTGACCGAGGGGAGATGGAGTCCGAGTCGAACCTAAACCTGGAACAAATTCCTTAAATAACTATCATTTACATCATTAACTTATCTTTTTTTATATAATATACTAGCTGCGCCCCGCGGATTTGCACGCGTTGTTCCTATTTTCTTTGCTATAAACCTCACGGAGCCCGAGACCTTTCCAACGAATGCAAAACCGTGGAAATCGGTTCGTGCGTTCTGGAGTTATAGCGTCAGGAAGGAAAACCCGACTTATTTTTATATTATAGATTATTTTATAATTTAACTTCCCATAGAGCTCTTGTGCTATGTGGTGCTGGCTTAGAATTTGCACCACCATATCTCTTCCCGTAGGTGTTGTAACGCGATAAAGGGATATCCAACGGGGGGCGGGACAGCAGCGGCCCCTGCAGATCAATTCTACCACCGAACTGCGATCCCCAACCCGCTTTCCCAGCGTGGGGATTATGGGTACTACCCCCATTATATAAACGACAATAAGGCGCTTATCAGAGGGAGGCCTGCGTCCAGCAGTGGACCGATACAGGATGTTGAGGTTGAGGTAGAGATCTCGTACACAAACTTTTTATTCGCCGTGAAATCGTACGGTTAATTCGCCGCGTGAACGCCCGGTCATCACAGTTGTATGGATCACTATGGAAGGTTGTTGTAGGTATCGTGTGCACTATATCTAGGTTTCTATCATAACAAAAATTGGAGAACCAAATTCAGTATAAGCCTTCAAGAATCAGCTTTTTTGCACAAATTTTACCTGAACTTTGGGCGTTCATAATGTACTCGTATATTGTAAAAGTAAATAAAATATTTAAATAGAAACCTTGCAAATGTGACAAAGTTTTATTTCACAACGTTGTAAGGCTTACTGAAAAAAAAAACGTTTCTCCTGGAACAGGTTTTATGAAATTTCCTTACACTATTCTTCCTATTGCCGACTACCCGCGAGTGAGCGGCGAAAATAACCGAATGCCAACCGAGCGATCAGGCGCTTTCTCTCGCTTTTCGCTTTGCCTCTTTTTCTAACATTGCGCTGGATGAAACAACAAGCTTTTCAATCACGCTCACGTTGACGATACAGGGACCGGTAAAGGGCCTCCTTAACCGTAGATTTTCACGGCGAATAAAACGTGTTTGAAGAAAGGCCCACTTACAACATCCCCTAGCTGAGTTAGAGGGGTCAATTCTCACGTGAGACGTTACCTGGTGGCGGGGGACTCCCCGTCTCTCGCCCGGAGGGAGGCGGACAGGGGGGAGGCGGTGGAGGGGACGTCCTCCTCGAACGCGAAGCGAGAGCTCAGCGGCGTGGTGGCGGGGTACATGAATCTGGAACTGAGGGTTGTAACAGTTAGGGAAATATTACTTTACATTATGCTCTAAACTAAATGATTAATGGAAGACGTTTCTATCCGGGAATTTTGTTACGTTAAACATTAAACTGAACAGTGGACCCCAAATGAAATACTCGATAGAAAATTGTCTGTTTCTCACTTAGATGTACTAAGTACTGTTTTTTCGCAATCGTGTTTTCCGAATAAGCAACCAAAGACAAAATGTTGAATTTTATGTAATTCAAGTCCTTGCACGCCCTAGTATGTAAATTTCAGCCCGATCCGTTCAGTAGTTTTCCGTGAAAGAACAACAAACATGCATGATTTGTTTACAAACTTTTGCGTTTATAATATTAGTAGGATTGAGAAGTTCTCTCATTGTATTAAATGGTGTTCTCAACAAGAGTGTACCTACTGGTTTGTAAGGAGTGCGTTGTCATTCTGCGACGCAGTGGTTACCTTCTGATATCGATGATATCGTTTTTCAATACTCATTTTGTTTTCGTGTTCTTTACCAATAAATGATTTTTACTTCACATCTTTTAATGTGAAAAAAGTTCACATTTAAATTTAGACCCACAATTTAAACGTGAACATTAGTTTAGTCTGAACATTAAGTTGTTGTGTATACCTACCATAACTTAAGTTATAATGTTAGTACCTACGAATAAGAATGGTCAGGAAGGGTAATTCAGAACAAACTTCAAACAAAAAGTGGGCCTAGCTCAAACCAAAATGACGTATAAGTCAAAAAACGAATCATAGCCAAAGTTCCAATTAGACATTGCTTCGTGATTAGTTGAATTCAGAACGAAAGCAGGGATTGGTTGGCGCTTGCTAAATGAAAGCGGTGATTGGTTCGCGCGCGTACTGCAATGTCTGCTATGACAGCTGACACAAGGCGGCGTGGATGATGTTATGCAATAAGTAGAGCGAACCAAGTTATTAATAAAATAATAAAATGGTTAACAATGTTTTTTTATTAATTTGTTTTTGTTACTTTGTACACATCAATGAAATCTATGTTCCGCGAAATATGATTAATTTATTAAGTCTAGAAGACATTAAAAAAGAGTCTTTCTTCGCAATCTAGTGAAGACGGATTTTCAGAAGTTCAACGATAATATCTTCAGTATCAAATATTTTAGAAAAACACTGTGTTGATATTACTGACAGATTACTAGCTCGAGTAAGTGATTTTCCGTGGTCATTTATTTTTATTTATATCTTATTAGTGTCTCGGTGCGTGAGCATATTTTAAACAAAACCACCGAAATCTTCGAATCTTCGAAATCTTTCAAATTAATTAACTTGTGAAAATATACATTTTCATTCATTCTGGATAGTTGGTTTTGGCTTGCAGTTTCCGGGTAATAAAGCCGGGTAATAAAGCCTATAATTTGTTCCACGGTTTCTGGCAGTTGAAGCGTCGTTAGTCTTACATGTTTGATAACACCGTGCAATTCTTCTCTTCTGTTTTATACTCTGCTGGTTTTCATAGTTTTCATTAGTAATTGTTTTTTGTCTTTCAAGCTTTACTGCACTTATCCACTTATTTTTCCGAATAGGATCGGCAGGAAAACTAAAACACAAAATACAAGCAAAATAAATACATACATAAGTGTTATAAATATATCTCAATTGTATTTGTTACATTTCAATATTTCATCAACAAGAAGATAAAAATTCTAAGATTAAAAAATATCTCAAATATAATAAATCAATAACTGACTTCAATTTGCGTATTATTGACCATAATATTGTTTTGTATTAATAACAAAAAAACGAAGTCAAAAATTTACTGACTTCATATTGCATAGTATTGAACATTTCATTTTGATGACGTTTTTGAACATCTATGAATGTAATTATAATTTAGCTACTACTTACTAGTGAAAAGTGATCCCTAGGCATTTTAATCTTGTATGGCTCCTGCACCACTTCACAACACATGTTGGCATGATGATTCACAGCTATTTCACAAAGATACTCACGAAAACGTCTGTGCAGACTGGACGTGTGTTCGCTTGCAAGATAAATATCCGACTGATGGCGCGCTGAGCCCGACTTTTAAGCCCCGCCTACTTTAGCACAACTTTGGTTGGGGCATTTTTTTTAAAGCAGTTACTGTTCCTGACTATTCTTATTCGTAGGTTAGTACTACTATTTGTCCCATCTAAACTAATATTATAAAGAGCCAAGATTAGATTGTTTGTATAGAATAGGCTCCGAAACTAAATGACTGCTACAAAAAAATCTTTCACCAGTAGAAAGCTTACTTTTCAGGGAGTGACATAGGCTATTTTTTATCCCGGAATTCCCACGGGAACAGGAACTACGCGGGGGAAACCGCGAGGCGTTGCTGGTAATAAATAAATAAATATAACATAGATAGAACCTCACCTATTGCAGTCAGCAGGCAGCGGATAAGACCTCTTCTTATCATCCTCCTCCCTGGGCGAGAAGTCGTTGGAGAAGCGGTAGTCTCTCCGTCTCGCTTCCTCTCGCCGCGGTCGGCGGCGTGCGTCCCGCTCTTCCCTCGGGTCTCGCTCGCGCTCGTCGCGTCGCGTCGAGCGCCGCGCCGCCGCCCAGCCAAGGGTAGAACTATATCTGAGATATAGATAAATTTAAATTAAAACTCTTTCGGAGTAAAGGTTTTTTATTTTTTTATTTTACACCACGCAACAAAAGGCTTTGTCGCAGAACGACCATAAATGAAATCTAAAAACTAATCTCTACAGAAAAAACTTAAAGCAATGTTGTAAATTTTTCGGGGTTCTTCAGAGAATGGATTGGACAACATACTGTTACATTTGCCGACATCATATAATTTAGCTACTCCAAAAATATGAAGTCGTTCGTTTGCATTTCGTACACATTCCATTAGGACATGATGAACATCATAAATACCTCCACAAATGTCACAATTTGGTGATGATACTTTCTTCATTACGAATCCAAATTTGTTGGATGGAATGATGGGATCTCTGAACCGGGCCAGACCCATCTGGTTCACAGAGGCCGGTGCTCTTCCGACTGACAGTCGATGTCGGGTATTCGTATATGGTAAGTTGTTAGCGAGACAAGCTTTTGCGCGATCTAGGAATTTGGTCTCTTTTTGATTTAAATTTCAAATATTTATTTGCATCAAACATACCATATTTGATGCAATGTTTGATGCATATAAATATTTGAATTTTTTATAGGAGATTTAATAGGAGATATAGTTACAAATAGTGTGCTCGCTCATGTCTTGCTATGTATAGCATGCACTAATACAATTAATAACACTAAAATTTAAGATTAAAAAATTAAAATACAATTATAATTTGATATTAAATATTCATTTAGTCATAATTATTTATTTCATTCAGCTATTTGATTTTAAATATAGTTGTTCATTAATTAAAGTTCCTTTTGTATCTTATTATAATATATTTTTATCCTAATCTAATCAAAACAATATCACATCAAAACTAGAAAACAGCAAGGTAATAAAACCAGCTAAGTGCGACTCAGACTCGCGCATGGAGGGTTCCGTACCATTACCTATAAAAAAGGCAAATAATCATGTCTATTGTATGGAAGGCCCTTGAATATAAATTTTATTATTTGTTGTTGTTTAGCGGCTATAGAAATAAATTTCAACTGTCTTACTGTCACGGTTCATGAAATACAGCCTGGTGACAGTAGGATGGACAGCGGAGTCTCAGTAATAAGGTCCCGTTTTACCCTTTGGGTACGGAACCCTAAAGACACATACCGTGGATCTTCCGTTGTGTCCCTCGGCCGCGCGTCCGCCCGCCGCCTGCTGTCGCGCCACCCCAGCGAGCCGTAATTCCTCTCCGCTATAAACATATGAGTGATATAAATTAAACATATTTATGTTCACGCACAGCTGTGTGGTGCTGGCTTAGAATTTGCACCACCCCATCTCTTCCTGTGGGTGTCGTAAGAGGCGACTTAGGGATATCCACCGGGGCGACCACCGGGGCGAGCAGCAGCGCCCTTTGCAGAACACTACACAATTCTACCACCGAACTGCGATCCCCAACCCGCATGCCTAGGGTGGGGATTATAGGCATTTAAAAGATCTAAAATATATTGATTTAAAATATCAATTTTTCAAAAAAAATTTTGTAGAATTCTACGATAAAAACATCTATATTTTTTTAGCCATTTTGAAATCACATGCATATACCCTATTCAGGCTGTTGAGGTTGAGGATGTTCACGGTATCTTTGACACAGTTTATAAAGAATATTTACAAGATACCTCCCCTGGTTCGAAGCCGACAGGGGAGGACGAGTCAGAGTCAAATCGTTTTCTTTAAACTTACATAATAAGCACTTAGACAAGTCAATTTTTTAACTATATTAAACAGATTGATAAATAGTAAATTACTATCAAACAAGAATAAGGGTGCACGTCGTGACGTCACCGGGCGCCACGCGGCCGCGCGGGGACCGAGGACCCTGGTTCGAATCCCGTCAAAGTCATCAAATTTTTTTTGGGATTTTATTTCATTTCTTAAACTCTTTATAGTTACTTATATAGGTTGTTCAGCACAAAAGTTACTTGTACGGGGAGTTCGGCTTCCAAAATTTCTTCAAAGCCAAATTTTTCGGGTTTTTATTTCATTTCCTAGAAATTACCCAGAGTGCGAGTGTGAAAACCTTATAAAGAGTTTTGTTTCTCACAGATCAAATTAAGTACAAATAATGTAGAGTCTATTCTAAGATGTAATTATAGAAATGACGGCTGTACAAGGTACAATGTGTTATTTGTGTTAGGCTATGCATGTGATATCAACTTCCTATGTTATTACAGCTTACTAATATCTACGTGAGGATGTGTCACGTATCAAACGTGACTTCTATCTTCCGTATTATACTTTCATGTTAATTATAATCCAATAAATAAATCAGTTGCGAACTAGCTGTTGGAGGACTTATTACTCAGTACCCCTAACAACGGCTGATAGAGCATAATGGAGAAAACTCACATGTTGTGCCGACCCCACCTAGCGTGGAATAAGGACCGGAAGAAGAAGAGAAGGGAATGTAGAGTCTATTCAAAACGAGAAGAGTCGTGGGAAGTAAGTGTATTTAACAACTTTTGTTGCGTTGACAACACTGCTCTGTCATTGCAGTATGACTGAAAGTGTTAGCTTACCAAAACGCCACGACTCTTCTCGTTTTGGACAGACTCTATCTAAGTAAGCTTACCTTCTCTCCGGAAGCGATCCCACCGGTCCCGCGACGACGACCGTCCCGAGCCGCAGCCGTCACTGTAACTGGACAATAATAAACAATAAATATTAGGTGTCTATGGCATGTCGGTGAACGTAGTGTAGGAGGCCCTGTGGCTGGGATGACGACCTGTGGAAGACTGCTATAATTGGTAGGTACTGGGTGGACACGCCCATAAAGCAAAGGTGCTCATTTGGGAAACAGCTACCCGGCAAATAATTGATAACAGTAGAGCTGTTCAAGGAATTTTGCTCGAACATTCTCAAACCTTATCATACAAAATACAATTCAACAAATAGGTAAGGTTAAGGCTTATTATAGCTATGTGACTAAAAAAGCTTAGTTTCCAACGCAATATACGATGTGTAATTATAGCTAACATTGGTCTTCCGTTAAAGCCCTGATGATATCACCATTCCGCTAACCAAGCATAGGATTACAGTCAGAGTCTGTTCAAAAAGAGTAGAGTCGTGGCGTTTTGGTGAACTAACACTTTTAGTCGTACTGTGATGGCAGATCAGTGTTGTCAACGCAACAAAAGTTGTCAATTCATCATTGGTCACACACGCGCGCCTTTAATTCCCACGACTTTTCTTTTTGAACAGACTCAACCACAAAAATCCTTTGTGTCGATGACTCAAATAGAGTCTGTGCAAAAAGAGAAGAGTCGTGGGCAGTGAGGGCGCTCGTGTGCCAATAGTGTATATGCATGTGACTTCAAAAAAGCTAATATTTCTTTTACGTATTCTCTATTGATATAGAAATATATCTGTATATTTATTTTTGTATTTTATGATGTTTTTATTGTGAAATTTAATCATTGAAAAGTAGATAGATACCTATATTTTAAATCTCAACCATAGGCACTTGAAGCGTGACGTCTTATTTGAAAATTTTTGTATGGGTATGGAGTTTTGACTTTGAGTTGACATAAGGGATCCGATGAACCGTGACGTCACAAAATGCAAGGGCTAACATGGCAGCATTTTTATCACCCGAAACTGAGTGTCATTTACTTTACGTTTTTTATCTCAATAATTATTTTTTTTTGGCTGTTATATTATTTTTCGTTTATGTACGAGTATACTTAAATAATCAATTAAAAATTTAAAAAAATCCATGCATATTGTCAATTTTTGTTGCTTTGACAACACTGTTCTGTCATTGCAGAACGACTACAAGTGTTAGTTCACCGTAACGCCACGACTCTTCTGTTTTTGAACCGACTGTATCAAAGTAAAATACTGACTCCTCCTCCTCGTCGTAGGAATGCCTCGGCTTCCTGTGTCGGTCCCGGTCCTTCTCCCGGTAGTCCTTCTGCCGGTCCCGGGACCGCGAGTGCGAGCGGTACTGCTCGCGGCTGTACGCGCGCTCTCGCTCCCACGTGTCGCTGTCTCGCTCGCGACTCCGCCGGTCGCGTCTGTGCTCTCTGGGAACAAAACAACTATTTGTTTTGGTGTTTTCGACTTTAAAAAGCCCAATCGGATTTCGACACATTGATTTAGAGCACTTTTGCTATATGATATGAAAACATAGCCAAGATATGTTTTACATTGCCGCTTAGCTCTGGTGGAAAAGCATATTTAAAGAACATATATTATGACTTCTGTTTTTGCTCACTAATTTAATGAATTATTTGGCTCATTGACACCTGTATTTGGATTAATTGCATGAAACACTTTTTTTTTGTAAGACTACTCTATAGTAATAGGTCTTACCTGTAATAATAGATCTATTGTTTTAAATAATAACAAATACAAATATTTATACGAGATTGATTTACATTCAAAATCAGAATCAGAACAAATAAAATAGGTGGTAATTTTAGGTTTGACCTCGGGTCACGCGTGGTCATTGAATGGGCATGGAAGTGATTTTTTGATTAAGAATACTAAATCTGAATCTTCTCTAATATTGTTTGAGAAACATTTTGTCTAAATGCTCGCGTCTAAATGTCTTTTTTAGCCTAAAAGAAATGTTTGCCGTACGTTGTAAATGGCGTTCAATAGCCTATGAACATCTTCCAAAAATTTCCCTAGATTCCCTTTTAACGTGCATTGACTCTAAGACCAGTCTCAGTCCTGTCCTCACCTGTGGTCCCGCTCCTTGCTGTCCCGCCGGTCCCGGCCGCTGCCCGAGTCCCGCGGGTCGCGGCCCGACTCGCGGGAGTCCCGGCTGAGGTCCCGGTCCCGCATGTCCCGCTTGTCCCGGATTTTGTCCTTTTCCCGGCCGCTGCCGGAGTCCAGGCATTCCCTGGACCCTGATGAATTGTGTCTGCTAAACAAAGAAGACGTTAGACGTTTTATCGCTTGCAAATCTGTAAGCTTCATCTTGACCAAGATACTGTAAAGTAAAGTAAAATAGCGTTTATTTTATAACTAGCTGCGCCACGCGGCTTCTCATGCGTTGATCCTATGGAAACGTTTTAACTGATTTATGGGATAAAAAGTATCCTATGTTTGATTCCAGGATTAGGATTAACTGTATGCAAAATTTCAGCCTGGTCCGTTCAATAGTTTTGGCGTTAAGACGTAACAAACATCTATTCATCCACACAAACTTTCGCATTTATAATATATTAGCTGCGCCCCGCGGCTTCGCCAGCGTTGTTCCTACGGAAACGTTAAAAGGTGATTTTCATCCCAGGGGAACTGATTTACGAGATAAAAAGTAGCCTATGTTTGATTCCAGGATTAGAATTACCTGTATGCAAAATTTCAGCCAGATCCTTCCAGTAGTTTTGGCGTGAAGAGATAACAAACATCTATCCATCCATCCATCGATACATCCATACAATCATTCGCTTTCATAGTGTGATTTGTATGATAGTGTGATTAATACACATTCCATGCAAAATACATAGATACACTAGATACCGCACCGAACCTCGCCGAAGGGCTATTCGAAATAATTTGTCTAAATTCAACGTATTTCTTTTAGATTACTGTGTTGTTTTGTAATTTGTTGATTGTTTTATATTTCTTAATGATTATGTAAATATTATGTAATCTTATGGAGCCATGTAGTGTGATATAAATGATTTAAATAAAATAATAAATAAATAAATAATGCTGGACAATTCACACAGCATTATCTAGCCCCAAGCAGAGCTTGTGTTATGGGTACTAGATAACTGATATACATAATACAATACACTACATAGATAGATATTTTTTATTATAAGTAGAAAAACATCCAGAACGCCCTGAACAAATTTCTGCAGATCGTACACAAATTTGTCCCGAGGCGGGAATCGAACCCGCAACCTCCTGCGTTGCAGGCAGACCTTCGCCCACCGCGCCACAGAGGTCGTCAATTTTAATCAATTTAAAGTTGATGAACAAGCATGGTCTTTTTGTTAATGACTGGAGTAAGGTAGTTCGGTATGTATGTTTACCTGGACTCTCTATCTCTGTCCCTGTGATGCGAGGGCGGACGCGGCAGCCTGGAGACTGGAGGCAGGTCCTCGTCCCACGGGGACACGTCTCGGGACGATGATGATGTTTGAACTGGAAGCAGGGAAATAAATAGCAGTACCCGGCTGGGGTGGAGCAGCCCGACAATGAAGTCTGTGTAAATTGAAGTGAATTAGAGTCAGTAGGGTATATGCATGTGATTTCAAAAAAGCCAATATTTTTTTACGTATTTTCTATTGATATAGAAATATATTTATTTTTGTATTTTATGATGTTTTTATTGTGAAATTTAATCATTGAAAAGAAGATATTTTAAGTCTCTACAGCAAAATGTCTAAACGCAACGCTATTGGCATGTGAAGCGTGACGTCATACTTGAACATTTTTGTATGGGCATGAAGTTTTGACTTTGAGTTTTCATAGGGGACTCGATGATCCATGACGTCATAAAATGCAATAGCTAACATGGCAGCGTTTCTATCACCCGAATGAGTGTCATTTTACTTTAGTTTTTTACCTCAATAATTTAATTTTTTTTGGGTGTTATATTTTTTTCGTGTATGTATTAACCTAAATAATCGATTAAAAAAATAAAAAAATTCATGCATATACCCTATTGCACATTATATCTTATTTCATAGTAATTACTATTTATCAAGCTGTTTATGTAGTAAAAAATTGACTTGTCTAAGTGCCTATTTTGTAAGTCTAAAGAAATAAACGATTTGACTCTGACTCGAGTGTGTGATGTGATGCGACACGCTCCCAGAAGAGAATGCAGAGATGAAAAGACGTAGGGTGTAGGATTTGTAGTCTTGAGTCATCCGAGTGGTTTTTAACAGACTTCAAAAAAGGAGGTTCTCAATCATACAGTTTTTTTATTTTTTTATGTTTGTTACCTCAGAACTTTTGTCTGGGTCCTCCGATTGACATGATTCTATTTTATTTGAAAGCTGGTGCTTCCCGTCTCGTCCCATTTTAATTTGGTCAAGTTCTAACAGTGGGACCCATATAATTGAAGTTGGTTTATGGTTTAAAAAAAAGAAAATCGTATATTTTTCCCAGGATTCTTGTTTGCTTGTGGATTCAGTTGTCAGGAGCATGGGAGGAGATGGAATACTTACTGTTCCTCTGGGTGTGCGCGTGCCGGGGCGGGCGGCGCGCGCGCGGGCTGGAGTCGGAGGAGGCGGGCGAGCGCGGCCCGCCCAGCACCGCCCAGCGCGACGAGCAGCCGGGGACCAGCACCTTATCTGAGGGGAATACAGTTCAGATTATGGTGCATTCAATTAAAGACACTGGGCCAAGATAGGCTGGCCGGGTAGGCTGTATCATGTACGCAGCCAGATCGGAGAAACTGAAACGCTTAACTACGAACCTAGTTTGTGTTGGAAGAATACCAACGTTTTGTCCCTTAACGAGGGACTTCATCAGAGCGAATGCGGATTGCGTCGTTTGTAGTTAACCCGCTTACATTCATAATGAAATGAAAGTTTTTACAGTACTAAAAAACTGAAACATCTTTGTGCGTGCTCGCTTCGCTCGCCATACACATTTCAGTACACACAGCGTGACGAGCGAAGCGAGTTGTAGCGTGTACTGCTGTAAGGTTATGCGCTGTAGTTACAGCAGCGGTGTTGTTACACAACGCGGCTTGCTTCGCTCGTCTAGGTCAACCATCATGTCTGTTCCCTGTCTACCCTCACCTTTAGTGTCAGGCGAGGATCCGCTGCCGCCGTCGCTGATGGAGCCAGCGGACAGCCGCATGGGCTGAGGCGGGAGCGAGCGGACTGGCGGCTCCACCTTCACTTCCTTCTTCTCTGCTAGTTGTAGTTGCGGGGTCAATCGAGGAACTTCCGGTTTTTCTTCACGGTCTTTGACGATAGGGCTTTTTCTGAAGAAAGAAAATTATGTTATTAAAGAAGTTTAACTTTGGTACTATATTATAAATGAATTCTATTTCGGGGAGCAACCAGATACTTCTTGCAATGGCCTTTATCCGTGCAAGACTATTGAGGGCATGCAATGTTTTGTTTTATATTTCTTTATGAATAATTAAGTTAAGAAAAAAATCAAGTATTTTTGGTACTTCTTAAATTTTAGCTTGCAACATTTTTCATAACTGATTGTGATTGCATATTTGGGTAAAATTTCGATCGTAACAACAATATTTCTACTGTATTTTCATAAGGTTTTGTGATCTAATAAATAAAGCTAAGAATCCGTATTATGTGCATCCCCCTGTGGCACAGGCATTTATTCCACGATTTTGAAATCTCGCAGTTTATTATTTGTGAAGTTTCAAAAATAGAAAATGTTTAAAACGACATCTTCTTATATTGTTGTTTATTATTTGTGCATGTTTTATAGATAGATTCTTAAACATTGGACTGGTACAATACGGAAGTAAGCAGGTCGATTACGAACTGTATTTGTGTTGAAAGAACATTGCTGCCTATTGGCTTGCGTGGTGGTGTTGTGGGAGTCTGACACAAAAGGTAGGTACCAACTTTTTCCTTTATTATCTTGTTTTGTATTGTAATCACGCCCAAGTATTTGCGAGCGATCATTTAACTTTTGCCCTGTCTATTATTATATAACTTATTAGAGGGTAACGGTGCTGATTGCACTTATAGGATAATCGTTTTAGAATAAGTATCTGTTTAATTAGGCTAAGAGTGTAATTGTTTGTTACCCCGAATAAATAAAAACTAAAAAACTAAAAACTAAGAACACCAACGCTTAACGAGGGACATCTTGAGGGTGAGTGCGGTTCGCATGACACAAATAAGGTACGTACGTATTTAACCCGCTTAAATCCGTTATGAATTCGTCAAACTACGATAGTTTTTATTGAACTGGTCAAAAGTCAAAAATTCTTTACTTAATGTACACTTATCATGATCAAATTAGAAAATTAAACACTTGCGTCTATTCAGATGTAGCCAAAACTAAACTCGCAATATAGCCGTCCCTGTCATAACGATGAAAGTAATAAGAATGGCATCATTTTTAGTCCTACCAGATTAGTTAAGTCTAGTTTTGGCAACATCTGAATAGAAACCACTGACTGACGGAAATTGTCGCTGCGGTATAAGACTAAAGAAGCGGTTGATAGCTAAAGATCTTTCTCCCCGACAAAAGCGCTGTTCAAAAGCTGTATAGTGAAGTTGTCAAACCTGAAGGCATCCTCAACATGCGTGAAAGAGAGCGAGCTATTGTCGATGCAGTCGAAAAAGTCGGAATTATCGAACCCGTCCGATTTCTCGTCGGATCTCTTCCTCTCCTTGGGCGGGTCGGGCGGCAAGGATTCGAACTCGTCTTGCGGCTCGGATATCGTGATCTCACGGAGCGCTGCGTACCTGGGTACGAAGTATAGCATACATACATGTCTAGCCTACTTGTAGCTTAATACTTACAGTATATGATCAATTATAATGAAATGGTACCTTCATTTTTCCACTTCAGTTCAGTCAATGAGATATTTAACATGATTTGAGTTTTGTGCTTTCCAAAATTTCGGCACAGCTTCATGCGCCATGATCACGGAATAACTGAAGGCATCGCGAGTGAGTTTTTATTGGCATATACAGGGTGGGGCAAATTCTTGGCCCCGTAAGGGTAGCTACCGTTTCTTTTGTAGTTGGAAGGTTCTGTTCTTAGGAACTTTCCCAAAGTAACATAATAAATCATATCGTAAGTTGGTTTTAATTAAAAAAAACAATTCCCATACATTTTCTACAAAAGAAACGCTCTACCCTAAAATAAAAATGTAACGGTGTGTCTATCTTTTGTTATATATAAAATATTATTTGTTTCCGACTTGAACACAATTTAGAATATCTACGTACATAGAGAAAGCGGATGATTACCATTCGATCCATTGACTAGATCCATGATGGATCTATCGAGAACTTTATTTTTCATTAGAACCATGATATATCCGTGATGGATCTATACAGAACTCTATTTCTCATTAGAACCACAGATCTACACAGAACTTTATTTTTCAGTAGATCCATCCATGATGGATCTATACCGTGTCCATTTTGAATGAGGCATAAACGTATACAAACCACCCATACTTAACCTAAAATTCACTTTGTTGGCTCGTCCTTTTATACGTAATTTACATTACTTGTCGATTTTAGATCCTCCCTTCAATAAAAATTGCTTACAATTATATCTGAAACTCGACGCCAAGCAAGTGAGTTTTTGTTATTTGTATCGTGGTTTATTTACTAACATGCTCTATGCTGGATGGATAAACCATACATCCATATGTTATTTAATAAAAAAAAAATGTAAAGCGTTATTCATGAAATTAAAAAAAAATTGTCACGTGGTCGCCCGACAAGAAGTTTGACTATTACTATACAGCCTTAGAATGTGACTTACCGATCATTATTGTCCTCTTGCTTGACCTCCACGTGTCCGTTGTCCCTCGGCGACACGCTCCGTCCGCTGCTGTTGTCGACCTGCAGACTCTTCATAACGCACTTTATGTCCTCGATCTTAGCGTCGATCGGCGTCGTCGACGGCTTAGGGCTCACGGAATTACGGAACATATTGAACGAATCTATCGTCAACTCGTCTAGGGATTTCAGAGGACTCTTGGAGGTTTCTTTCTCATCGCTCTCAAGGTCTAAATTCGCTCGCATTATGTTGTCAATGGCTGTTAATTCTTCTTTTTCGTCTGAATCCTGTTTGGTTTCTAGCGGATCGAGTACTGCCATGGCTTTGAGTTCTTCTTCTTGTATCTCTCTGAAGGCAGCGTATCGGTCGTAGGACGCGTTCGCTTTTTTGTCGAAATCATCAAAGTTAGCTTCGAACGCGTCGCTTTCCGGAGGCGGTGTGAAGTTGTCTTCGAACTGCGGTTTGAATTCGGGAGGGGGGGTGGTGGATATTTTGGGGGGCTTTGCTAGTCGAGGCATTTCGGTTTTTTCGGACTTTAGGGGAGGGGTTTCGGTTTGGTCGGGGGTGGCGGGGCGGTATGTTGAGACTTGGCTGCCGTGTTTGGATCTTCCGAAATTCGCTACGTCTATGTGGATTCGCTGGAAAGAAAATATTGTATTATTGATTGTTGCATCCTTAACATATGATTGCCGTGTGGTGCCGGATTAGAATTTGCAGCTCCACGACTCTTGCTGTGGGGTCGTAAGAGGCGTCAGATATCCACCGGGGGGCGGGCAGCAGCGGCCCCGGCAGGACAATTCACCAGTGGCCATTTCTGTGAAGAATTGCTCGTTTAAAGGTATAAGATAGATGTGTGAGCACTGACCGCCCGGTCGCTGTCGGCGGCGAGGTAGGAGCGCAGGTACTCCGTGAGCTGCGGCAGAGTCATAGAGGAGAGAGTGGCTGCCGGGACTCGCAGTCTGAAATAACAACGAGTTCAGATACAGTGTGTGCTTTCACTGACGAACTACAAAAGGAAATTCAAATTCAAAAATGCTTTATCTCCATAAATACAATAAATGTACACTTAGAAAAGGTCAAATCATATTAAGTACAAAAAGATACACTGACACGGAAATAAAGTAGTATTTTTATATTTCGGCCGCTTCGGTATGTAGACTAAAGTAAAGAAACGACGAAGAAACCTTTTTTAACCTGTTAGTTGTTTTTTTTTCGAGTTGGAGCATAATCCGTCCCAAGCTTTTTTGTCCTCTAGAACTAGATAATCTGATATTTTATAGTAAGCCTTTTTGCATAGTAAAGTTTTGACAGTTTGTCTTGTTTAAATTTATTTACTGATAATTTTTGTAAATTTATTTACTGATGCTTTTGTTGTAGAAGCTTATACAAATGCCCTTTAAAAGATACATTAGTTTTATGAAACCTAGTAGTGGGTACAACGAGTTTATGTTTATTGCTAGACTATAAATAGATATAGATTAGTGTTTCAATTTTAGCTCCATGAGTTCCTTAACATTATAGAAAGCTTTTTAAATAAGCCATAATTTTAACTTTTTTATGAATAGTTTTAAAGGTTTGACTTTAAAGAGTTTAAAACTAAACTAAGTTTTAAAGTCTTTAAAGTTATTAGGGATTTTATTAATATAGAGCCACACATGGCACAACAGTTCTTACCATTCTTTGTCACGATCGAGTTGGTAAAAATTTCGCACTTGACACTCAGTAAACTAATACGCGTTAGTGTACCTACACACCTGTTAGCCAGTTCGTCCATGCTGCAAGTGAGCAGTTGGCTGAGCGTGATGTCGAAGCGGCGCGCGGCGGGCAGCGGCGGCGGCGCCGGGCTCAGGTACTCGTCCTCGCTGCTGTTGGTGGCCAGCGACGACAGCCGCGGCTTCGTGCTGCGGTCGGCCTGGCGAATGGTATACAGATATATATATATATAGATAGATAATTCTTTTTTTATTTTATATTTTTACCAAAAAACACTTAAATTGGTAGGTACAATACAGATATGGAGTAAATAGCTTAAAATAATTTTACTGACTAAGTACTTACACTAAATACAGGGTGGTAAAGGGTAAATGGGTCCCTGCCTCATGTATAGGGGGTTACACTTACAACTTCGGATGAACGTTTTATTGTGGTTGAAGCGAAATGTGATAACAAACAGGCATGTGAAACAGATAAAGCATTTCTAAAGGTAAAAGATCTCTCTGCACGGCCTATTTGGAACTTTTAACTTCGCGTGCAGTGTCCGTACCTTTGGGTACGGACCCTAAGGGTAAAATGGGACCCTATTACTAAGACTCCGCTGTCTGTTCGTCTCGGGCACGAAGGGTCCGTAGCATTATCTATAAAAAGTGGTAGTGGGCCGGCCATATTTCGCGAAGAACCGATAACCGCTGGGGTAAATGAGTTCTTGAGTGGAGGCCGCGACTCGGAAAACGTAGTGTAGGACGCCCTCCAGCCAGGTGGGATGACGATCTGCGAAAGACTGCAGGCAGATTCTGGATGCGTCAAGCTGAAGACAGGGCGCTATGGCGCTCATTAGGGGAGGCCTATGTCCAGCAGTGGACTAGTATAGGCTGATGATGATCTTTAAAAAATTGTATAAAAAACTTCTACTGTAACTATCACGGTTCATAAGATACAACTTGGTGACAGACGGACAGACAGACAGACGGACAGCGGAGTCTTAGGAATATGATCCCGTTTTACCTTTTGAGTACGGAATCCTACAAACCAGTTCATAGATCGATTCGAGCGGGAGCATGGTCGCTCTTGATAGATATAAAGCCTGTATATTTCCCTTTTGATTTTCACCTAAGTTAACCTCGGTATTGATTTGCGTTCTTTCTTTTCTTTCTATCCCCATTCTCTTAGAATATCAGGCTCACCATAGGCTCCTTCTTCCTCGCCGGCCGGGGCAGCGGCGGCGCGGGGTCCCCCTCCTCGAGGTCGGCCGGCGGCCGCGGCGGTGCGCGCGCCGCACTGATGTCCACACTCTTCTTGGGCGGCAGCGGCGGCGGCGGCGACAGAGCGTCGCGCCAGTAGCTGGACCTACCTGACCCCGAACTCTGCTGAAATTATATACCTTCTCTTTAGTTTCTTTAATCTTTATTTATTTGGGGTAAGAAACAATTACAGTCTTAGGCCCGTATTATGAAAGCTTGCTTAGTCTTCAATATCTGCTTCAGTAACGCTTTTCTATAGCATAAATGTTGCTCAAGCATAGCTCGATGACCGAGCAAGCTTTCATAATACGGGCCTTAGTCTAATTAAACAGATGCTTATTCTAAAATGTTAACCTATAAGTGCCAACAGCACCGTTACCCTCTTATATAGGTATATAAAAATAGACAGGGCAAAAGTTATTTGACCGCGCTCAAGTACCTGTGATTACAAAAATATGTACCTTTTATGTCAGAGTACCACAACACTTCTTTAGATAAAAGCAGTGTTTGATTATATGTTTTACGATTTGTGCCAAACTAAGAAATTAAACTACTCATGTCAAACGCTTTTTGACAGAAACAGTGTTCTGTTTTCCGATTTGTGCCAAACTAAGAAATCAACCGACCCTTGGATGACTCGTGGCAGTCGCTTTTAGACATTGATTTATTTATTTAGGTGGAAAACGAACAGCTTGTAAAACTAAATGAGCAGAATCTTTATTTTTATCTTTAGTAATACTATTTTTAACGGGCAACTACAACCCGAGTCTTTTCAAGACGAGAATGAATAGGTGTCTGTGTCTCTGGGTGGCTGGAGATAACTTCTAGAACGTTCGTGATTAATATTCGGCCACGTCGTTACACGATTAGGTGAGATTGTAGACAAACAAAGCTCTATTGTATATTTTAAAATAAAAACTGTAGCCAGTTTAAGGCCCGTATTATGAAAGCTTGCTCAGTCATCGATATATGCTTGAGCAACACTTTTCTATGGCATAAACGTCACTCAAGCATAGCTCTACTGAGCAAGGTTTCAGAATACGAGCCTAAGAGTCTTTACATAAGGAGCGTAAATATCCTTAAAGTAAAATTTCAATCCCACTCCCTACGTATTTCCTATTCTACTAATATTATACACACGAATGTTTGTATAGATGTTTGTTACTATTTCACGCAAAAACTACTGAACTTATCAGGCTGAAATTTTGCATACCCCTGGAATAACACCTAGGCTACTTTTTATCCCACAAATCAGTTCCCGTAGGATAGAAATAGCTTAAAACGTTTGCTTAGAAACAACTCGAGCGGGACCGCGGGCAGCAACTACTTATTCTATAAAGTTGATACAATAATGATGTTATACTACATATCAGTCGCGTTCAAGAACGACAAACATCAAAACTAAGCTCCGGGATCTTTGGAACTTCTGTCGGACTCTAGCGCCGTTGGTTCCACCTACAGGGGAAACAATGAAGTTTATGAATTATGACCGACTTCAAAAATGGAGGAGGTTCTCAATTCGACTGTATTTTTGACGTGATAACGATTAAATCGATGAACATGGGTAGCATCACACTATCACACTAATATTATAAAGGCGAAAGTTTGGATGGATGTATGGATGTATGTTTGTTACCTCTTCACACCAAAACTACTGAACGGATCTGGCTGAAATTTTGCATACAGGTAATTCTAATACTGGAATAAAACATAGGCTACTTTTTATCCCATAAATCTGTTCCCGTGGGATGAAAATCACCTTTTAATGTTTCATAAAAACAACGCGTGCGAAGCCGCGGGGCGCAGCTAGTGTTCAATAAAGTGTCACGTTGTTGATGCTGTTGTCATGACAAATGAAGCATTGAATATTAAAGTTCAATTTCGTCTAATAGATAGCGTTGATAGAGTCTGTTCAAAAAGAGAAGAGTCGTGGCGTTACGGTGAACTAATACTTTTAGTCGTACTGCAATGACAGAGCAGTGTTGTCAACGCAACAAAAGTTGTCAATTGGCCCTCAATTCCCACGACTCTTCTCTTTTTGAACAGCTAGCTATAGTCTAGCTAACACCAGAATGGCAAAAACAGTACCTATATAAACTACGAGGTAAGTTTTTCAATAGATCAAGTAAATAACGTTCTCACGTAAAATTATCATCCTAAACCGACTTTAGAGACAGACAAACACAGACGGAGATATAACTATTAATTAATTAAAATGTTGATTGATTAGGTTAAGTAGACAAGTAAAGCTCGGATAGCAATGAAACATTTACTCAGGTAATCGTGTTCGTCAAGTTAGCAGCCCCCCATGGAATATATTGGTGGTTTCAACAATGCCAATAAATGTGCCATAAATAGTGCATTTTGGTGCCTTAAGCAAAACAAACTGTGCCCCAGTACTTAAGGAGATATGTAGCTCTTTCACTGTGGCTGCTATCTTGACGTCAATCTGTTAGAACAGCCACATATCTCTTAAACCGCAGAAGGTGTATTTCTGAGTTTTGCAGGAGAATTAGATACCCTAATCAGTGATAGATTAAGCAAGCGCGGAGCCCGTAGCAAATGTGAAATGGGGGCCCTTGAATTGAATTACTGTTTCAAATTTAGGATGAATAGATGATTCAATAATGAAGATTTGTGCGGTAGTGGGCAAAGTTACCTTATCTAGGTCTAGTTCTGGTACCAGCAAGCGAAGCGATACATTTGTGTTCTAATAAGTTATGTACAGTTTTTGTAGTAGTAAGTAAGAAATAACTGAAACGGGATCAAACTCGAGACAAAAGCCTGTAGAAGTAATAAATGTTGTCGGCGAGCAGAGCGAGCCTTGCAAAATTGACTGTTTTTTCTGTAAATATTTTCACAAGCGCGGGGCCACTCTCGGCGCGGGGCCCGTAGCATTTGCTTCTCCTGCTATATGGCTTATCCACCACTTACCATAATCCACAGATGATTGGCATAGTTCATGATTTTTATCTTGTCGGTTTTGCGGAATAAGCGGGGCTGCCACAGTGAAATACCTAAATAATAATAATAATAATAATAATATAATAATAATATATTCTTTATTTCCAGACACGAGATCCATATACATAAAATACAATTTTACAATTTTACACACAACACATCACATAAAAAATAAAAATACAAATACAAATACAAACGGAGGTACATAGGGTACCCAGGTCATAAAAAAAACATAAAATTAAAATATTCTAGGTGGCAATAGCCACCCACCGTTTATACATATCTGACAGGATCAGACGATCCGCCATACTCTTGATAATAGAGTTCTTACACATGTCAACTCTGGACATAAACGAGGCTATTCTCTTTCTCTGGATGGCATGGAAAGAGTCAACACGGGCTGCTGTATACATTTCTGAAGCGCTACAATAGCGCTTCAGTCCCATGAGATGCCTGAAAACGTTGTTGTAAGTTACTCTGATACTATCATGTGATTTTTTGGTGTAATCTGTCCAAAGTTGACATGTGTAGAAAGACTGACAATATGATTTAAAAAGGGTGATTTTCACGTCGGACGAACAGTTATAAAATTTCCTTGCTATCATATTGCCAACTACACACAATGATCTTCGCTGCCGCTCTATGTCAGTATCGTCTTTTAGGTTTGAGGTAACGATATGTCCCAAGTACTTAAAGCTATCTACTATTTGTATAGGTCGCCCACCAATGCAGACTTTAGGAACGTTCTCAGGCCCCTTCCCAGATTTGAAGATAACCATCTCTGTCTTTTTGGCGTTATAGACAAGGTCGTGATCCTTAGCGTATTCCTCACAGATGGCAAGCAGTTTGGTCAACCCTTTGATCGACGGGCTGAGCAGAACCATATCATCGGCATAGCTCAGATTGTTGACATACCTGCCATCCAAGCTGAGCCCTACCGGGGCACTGCTCAGCTCCTCGATCAAACCGTTGACGTACAAGTTAAAAAGATCTGGTGAAGAAAGCCCCCCCTGTCTCACACCACAAGAAAGCCGGTAGTTGTCCGATAGCTCAGCTCCCCACTTGACGCGGTTGGTCTGATTCTGGTACCAGAATACCAGAAGATCAACAACATCATCCGGGACGTCCGAGCCATCTCGCAGCTTTCCCCAGAGACGGTTGTGATTCAATGTGTCGAAGGCGCGGCTGAGGTCGAGAAATATGGCGTACACGGACGTTCCTCTCTGCGTGTAGTAGCGCACAACCTGCTTCATAGAGAAGATGGCCATATCAGTCGCAACCTGCGGGCGAAATCCGAACTGGCCATCATTGTAAGGCAAATCGCTAAGGTGCGACTGCACTATGCGATCAAGCACTTTGGCCACTATTGTTGCCAAAGATATAGGTCTGTAGTTGGCCACGCTCGAGATGTCACCTGTTCTATTTTTGGTAATAGGAACCACAAGAGTACGGATAAGCTCTTGGGGAAGGTAACAGTTCCTGAAACAGAGAGAGAAGAAACCCGCCAGCACCTCACAAATATGTTGGCCCGCATACAGTAAATGCTCTATGCTTAGCCCGTCGTGTCCCGGAGACCTACCACGATTCATCTTACGTAAAATTTTGGCGACTTGTTCCGGTGTAATTTTTACGCGTCCGGTCTCCGAGACCTGACGCACTTTCTGAACACGGTTTCTATCATAAGTATTGTTACTATTGTTCTGACTATCTACATTAAAATGACAACGAAATAGGTTTGCTATGTTTTTTTGGCTTTTCTCTCCTTCTACACTAATTGGTAAAATATTTTTCCTATCCATCTTTTTGACTTCATTCCAAAATTCTACAAAATTGCCAGCACTGCGATGTCGGGCCAACATATCCATTTTGATCTTATCCTGATTTTTCTGGACGTATTTTAGTGCGTTTTTAAACTCTCTGCGTGAGGCACACATTCTTTCATAGTAATATCCCGAGCGGGGCCTACCAAATTCAACCCAAACCAAAAAATTCTCCCTAGCATTAACGTGAGCTTGCCTGACGTGAAAATTCCACCCTATCAATTTCTTACCCTTACTAACTAGCTTGCTTTCATAACTTTTTTCGGCCGCTTCTTGTAATAAACTGACCAAGTCATGATACATGTCATCTAAATATTCAGTAAACCTATTACTACACATTGATTTGTCAAAACACCTTAAATTATACTTAATAATTAAACCCTGTAACGCCTCCTCACATAAATTAGTATACGTTCGCTTCTGATATTCGTCTCTATTACCCCACAAATGCTTATAAACTACTCTTTGGTTATTATCACAAATTACTTTCGGTCGAACGTTATTAAAGTTACATTTTAATTCAAGTGGAAAGTGGTCTGACCAATATGTACCGTATTTCACATCTATATCCGTTATTAAGCTAGTCGCCGCGTCCGTCGCAATGCAATGGTCCAGCCAGCGGCAAGCGCCGTTCATGTCACTTACATAGGTATATGTATCCGGTTTCAGTCTCTCAAGGTCCACACAGCGTAATAGTTGCTCACCACAAAAATCCACCAACTCTTTTCCAAAAAGAGTGGTTGGATGCGCGTTGAAGTCCCCTAAGACCAAAACACTTTCAGTCTCAGAGCTCTCAATTACCGCACTAATCTGCGCAAGGCACTGTATAAATTCAGGTAGATTGTCTTCGTCATTCGTAGGCATATAAACACTAAAAACCAATAGGCTTCGATCGCCTTGCATTAATCGCACTGCAAGTACGCGATCACTTTGACACTCTATGATTTCCGTGCTGGTAAAGAGGCTAGTTCTCCACATCAACGCCACACCTCCATAAGGTCGCCCACGAAGAACACCTGCCGATGTGTCAATGGAAGACTTAGCATAACAACCAAATTCCTTATCAATTTCATTCACAAAACCTAAGGCATATGGCATCAGCCAAGTTTCTTGCAGTGCAATAACGTCGGAAATCTTACACAGATCTCGTACGTGCTGAACGGACCTTTTAACCCCCTGGCAGTTAAAAGTGACCAGTGTGCAATCTCCTTTAGGTTGTACTACCATATTTATTTAGTAGGCTTAGCGGTATCGTTCCCAATGGAACGCGGTTGGCGATAACGCCTAAATACCAACCCCTCGGGCCAAAAATCCTCTTGAAGAAATTTAGTCAGTTTAGAAGTAAGTACTTTCAGTTTAAAACTATTAAAATTGGTTTCTCGTGTCTGGTTTAATAATTCAATTTCATAACAATTTTCATTCATTTGATTTATGTGTTCTGTTATATCATTCTCCGTAATATTTTTCTTTAAACGCGACAAATAAACGTAGGCATACGAGTCCGCCGCTTGTAACTTGCTACTAGAACTCTGTAAAGTGCCGCGTACATTTCTATACCTATATTTATAGGTAGGTTTTTTTCTGGTCACCGTTATAAAACCTTCCTTATCTATTCGCGGTTCACTAGGAATCCTGTCCGCTATATCCCTGTAGGTATGTATGTCCGATGCATCATCGGATGCGCTCGGCCGTACGAAGGCCGGCTTGTCGTTTAGTCTCCGCGCGGACGTCACCGCAGGCGCGCGCGCAGTGGGGGCCGCCGCCGCTGGTGCGGTAGTCGGTAGGCGCAGACAGCTCGCTGGTACCGGACTAGCCGCCGCCGCTCGCTCGATGCTCGCTACCCTCGCACAAACACCGACCGCACCCGGTGCCCCGGGTTCAAGCTCAACTATACCCTCAATAATATTTGATGCGCTTTTTTGCGGAATGTTTCGAGTGTTCTTATCATTATGATAAGACTTACGAAACAGGTCTTCTTCTCTTTTGCTGGTATTGTAGGCTTCCCGAAGCTCCGCTAACATATTTTTAACGTCGTCGATCTCCTTTTTTATTGCGTCAATATCATTACTAGTGTTTAGGCAGTTATTATCGGGCTTAGCTTTCAGGCAAGCTACTTCGTTCTTTAATATTGCCATTTCCTTTAGAAAGGAGACGATGTCAATGTAATCAAAGGATACACTCGGTAATTTATTTAAATTTTGGGCTACGAAAATAGGCAACCCGTCAGGTTGAAATTCTTTGATTATTTTTATGATCTCTTGGACGCTTTTCTGTTCTCCGCCCTCCTTTCTCCGTAAGTACTTTTTCGTAGGGGCCATCAGCTGATAGGCAAGATATCTCGCTGTTTCTATCTCTTCCAAAGTGTATGCACTAAGACAGATCTGGATTATTCCCGTCTCTGGAAGCGTGTCGACCTTATTACTGACAAAGGCCAGCATCTCATTAATTATTACTTTGCACTGGGAACATCGCGAATTATCTTTTGATAGGCTGTTCGAATTATCGCGTGTTACCGCGCCCGCGGGAGGAGATCGCGGCAAAGGCATGTCGGCGCGTGCGTCACGGTTTGTGACGGAGGTCAGACTGTAAATATCTCCTAAAGTATTGGGGCACTATTTATTTTGCTACGTCACCAGAATGCACTATTTAAGGCACATTTATTGGCATAGTTGAAACCACCAAATTCCATGGCGGGGCTAACTCGACGGACACAGGTAATCGACGAAACAACGACAGCACAATACACATACAATAGTTATGCATAGGTATGTGTGACCGTTACCTTGCGAGGTCTCGGTCGAGCGTTCGAGTTTACGTTCTTCCTTTTCACGATGACTATCTGTAAACCATTTCTCATGTCATTTTATTATTATTCTCTGCCGTTTTGTCTTACGGCTGGACAATGACCGAGCAAACTCGTATGCATATATGTATATTATGTAGAACATGAAATTATTATTAATGGCATTCTTAACCTACATCGCGTGTTTTTTGGATCACACTACAAGGAGCTTTCGATTTTGTACGCGTATAACAAAAAAATAAATACACGTAACACCACCTGTTACATACAATAAATTTTATAAATATGTAGAGCGAGATAAAAAATAGAGAAAGACGCATAGGTTTGAATAATAGGAAACAATGACGTTTACACTACAACAGTCATAATAATTATTTTAACGTTAAACACTTTGAGATTACTGCCTAAGGTTTACAACATAAAACTATTACAGAGACATTAATAATATACATATAGGTTAGGTATCACAAACTGTACGATGGATTTTTGAAGTTTTCTGTGTCAAAAATAATAAGATAAAATAGGTGGCGGCGCCACTTTGATTCGGGTATGCGCCTTACGTAAAAAACCTTTTTTTATAGTGTATAGTGTAAAGATGACTGACCTGTCTGTGCAAACGCGGCGAGCGCGGCGCCGGCTCGGGCGGCAAGGACACCTGCAGCGGCCCGTTGAACACGTTCTTGCCGCTCTCCCGCGCGTCCGTCTGCTCGCGCCACAGCATCTCCCGCCTGACCGCGATCCGCTTAGGAACCTCCTGCACACCCTTAAACGGATCCTCCTTCGACTCAGAAAACGGATCCGTATTATCAAACGGATCAGTCTCCTCGAACGGATCCGAAGCGAACAATCCGACCCCGAAAAAGGACTGCTTCACCGCTACCGACCCCCCGGAATGCCGCGTCAGCGAAGTCATTGTCGTCGTCGGCATATATTCTTTCTCCGGTTCGGATATTTGTAAATCTTTGAGCACCTTCTTTGGAGGGTTTTTGAGCTCCTGAAAGAAGAGTTTTTTGTCAACGTAAGGTTTGCTTCTGCCCGTGCCGAGAGGGTCGAGGTCGGTGAAGACGTCGTAACTGAGGGATGATGATGATGGCGCGACACTGCCCACCGAGACCTGCAAACACCGCAAGACTAATTATGTACTCGGACTCATTGACGCTGGGGTTATTTTTGTTTTGATTTTCTATTGATTTTGTATTTGAATTTTTGTATTTGAGTATTTGTTTTTGTTTTTCACTTCTTCCGCTAGTGGACACAAAATTGACGTGAATAAGAGTCAATTGCACCTTATTCCTTATTTGATAGTAATTACTATATATCAAGCTGTTTATATAGTAAAAATTTAACTTGTCTTAGTGATTATTTTGTAAGTCTAAAGAAATAAACGAATTGAGTCTGACTCTATCTTGCGCAAGGCTTAATCGAGCCTTTTCTTTACTTTTGTTTTTTTTATTTTCCTTAAACAAAAATAGTTCTTTATAATTTTTAACGTGTATATAATCTGTCTGACCCCCCATAAGTTCCCAAATTATGAATTGATTTAGATTTAAGTTTTTTCTTTGATTTGCGACTAAGTGACCGGGTGACGGGGCGTTCTTGGCTATGCTATGATTGATGAGAATTGGTGCAGCCGTTGCAATGTTACGAAGGTTGAGATCTTTCTATCCGAGTTAGAACATACACAGGGTGGGGCAAATTTTTGGCCCCTTAAGGGTAGCTACAGTTTCTTTTTTAGTTAGAAGGTTTTGTTCTTAGGAACTTTCTGTTTTATTTACGGTTTTATTACGGTTCGCCTAAAAAATGACCTTTGTCAAAAAAAGCAAGTTTGACTTAATCGACTCTATTTCCAACCAGGAACACTTTTCCCAAAGTAACATACCAAATCAAATCGTTAGTTTTGGCAATAATTAAAAAAATCTATTTCCATACATTTTCTGTGAAAAACCGAGTAAGTGAAACCCATACTACCCTTAGGGGGCCCAAAATTTGCCCCACTCTATATCATTACGTTCGCGGGTTATCGATTTTATGAAAAAATTTCGAGGATGCAGTGACACAGGTTTTATAGACCTTTTTACTTAAAATAAATGTACCTACCTAAATGTTATGAAATTGTTGAAGTGTAATAGTAGTGTTCAGAATTGGCTATACGAGCTGTCTTTGACATATTCTAGATACGTGACTTTGACAGCTGACATCGCGTAACGTTGAAGACCGTTAGGGTATCCCCCCCGCGTATATTTAAATTTAATAGTTTTGACATTCGAACTTTGGATCTCGAACAGAGCACTTACATATTTTCGCGCACATATTTTATTTTTAAGGAATATTGTCTTTATCGTCTCGTTTCCTATTAATTGTGCAACTATTTGGATTGGGAGTGATTGATGGTGCTGGTGATCAAGGCTACGGGACTTCACACTGTGTCACACCCTGGAAAACTGGCCAACATTTACTGATCAGGGAGTATACAACTTGTTAGGTATTTTGTTAGTGCATAAGTGGACCTAGGTGCCGGATACAGAACCGACTCGTCGCATCGCATCGGACAGGAAGGTTAGTGAAATCCTATTTTGCCCGAACTCACTCATCTCGTCATCACACTCATCTAGATTCATTGTACTGCTTTGTAACTTTATCGTTAACACCCTCAGATTCATACATAAAATAAATACATAACTTCTTTTGCATAATACAGTCCACTCTCTCGCGTAAATTCTTATTTTGTAAAGCTGAGTAAACGAACATTTGGTCCTTCGAGCCGGATTAAAACTAGCTTTCTTTCGTATCGTTTTTTGTTAATAATTTCCTGTTTAATATTGATTTTTACTTGTGAAAAGGTAAATTGTCGTTTTATTGCCTTTTCAACAATAGTTTACTTGTTTCGTTTCGTAAGTAACTATTGTCTCGACGTAAAAACCAATATTTTAACGGTAACTTTGCCTACCTACATAAGTGTATTTTTTTTTGTTTTTAGTGGTTGTCTACTCTGGCAACTTGACATTTTTTGAGCGGTTGGTATTACGTTTACGTCAAACCGAATTTTCAAGTTTCCAAGGAAGAAATTATTGTTTGTGGTATCAAATCATTCATCTGCTCATAACATCACTACAGATAACTTGAGTAAAAAAAAAAAAAAAAAAAAAAAAAAAAAAAAAAAAAAAAAAAAAACTTTATCTGTGGTATTTGTTTACATTGGTCAATTCATCTGCTTTGTTTGTTGCATTGCATTGCATGATTAGTAATATATTAGAATAGATTAATCGTTAATTTCGGCTAATAATGGAAGGTCATAATATAGATACGAGCCTCGACGAACGCGCAATGCAAGCTGATCAATACCGAGTCACCCGGGACTATTGTTATATGAGAATAGAAATGTTTTTAGAATCTCCGGTGTTGACTGGAATTTGTATTGAAGATCTCAATGAAATATCGCGAGATTTTCACGTAGCGCAAACGCGGGTTCTAGGATCTATGCCAAAGACAGCTCGAAGTGCTGAGTTTTCTCACACTATAAGTTTTGACCAAAAGTTCTTAAACCTGAAATCTAGAATAATGCAGGCAACTAAAGATAATGTTACGTCAAACCAAAATTGTACTGAAGGACTAGCTAAACTGCCCAAGATTGCTATGAAGCCGTTCGATGGAAAGCTGGAAAATTGGGTATCATTCAAGGAGTTGTATGACTCTCTTATTCATAACAGGCAACTGGCAGAAGTAGAGAAACTACATTATTTATTGTCCAGTGTTCAGGGAACTGCATATGATATAATTAAAAATTTCCCACTGACCGGTAGTAGCTACAAATCTGCCTACATAGCTCTTCATAAATATTATGATAGGAAGCGTACCATTGCCACTACCTATTATGAAAAATTGCTTAAGTGTGACTCGATTAGGAACAAAAGTGGTTCTGAATTGGAGCGAATTCATCGTACCTTCAGTGAGAACTTGGCTATCTTGGCTAGGTATGATCTCCCAAACCAAGATTTTATGCTCTTTCAGATGGTGTGGTCCAAGCTTGATGCTGTTACTCGAGAAGCCTTTGAATTGCAACTTGGTCCTGATGTTGATGTACCTATATTTGATGATATTATGGATTTCCTAGAGAAGCGCTCTCGGGCATTAGAAAACTGTTATGGATACCATAATACGTCAAAACAGGTAACATCAAAGAACAAAACTTCATTGATAGTCCCTTCGCAATTAAGCTGTGAGTTTTGTGCAAATGAGGGTCACATAGGGGAAGCATGTCCAACATTCCTGAAGTTATCTCCTGCGGGACGGTTTAAGTATGTTAAGGAAAAAAGACTTTGTATCTTGTGCCTACAGCCTTCACACTCAGTCAAAAAATGCACAGTTAAGGTCTTGTGTAGTCAATGTAGTCAACGGCATCACACCTTACTTCATTTTGAAGAACTAGCTCCTACACTGTCTACTTCTCAGGAACATGAGGAAGCACCTCCAGTGGCTCTAGCAGCATATTCCTCCAATGTGGATGCCTTATTTCCCACTGCAGTTGTGTTAGTAAAAAATAATCTTAACGCATTTGTTAAAGTTAGAATATTGTTAGACAGTGCCAGCGCTTGCAACTTTATGTCTTTGTCATGCGCACATCGGCTGGGACTGAACATACACCCAAAATCCCAATCTGTCAATGGGATTGGTCGGGCGTCTACCAACACACTTGGGTCGATCAAGTGTGAGTTGGGCTCTCGGACTGTAAATTCTTCTGGTAGCCTAGTTGTGGAAGCTGCGGTGCTCCAAACCATCTGCCAAGATATGCCAGCTGGTCATATAGATGTTTCATCGTGGGAGCACCTCAAGGGGCTGGAACTTGCTGACCCTGAGTTTAACACCCCAGAGCCAATCGATATGCTTGTCAGTGTCAACTTTTTGTCGTCGGCATTAAAACCTGGTATCATGAAGGGGGCACCAGGTCAGGCCATCGCTATCCCCACTATTTTCGGGTGGATAGTGATGGGCGAATGCACTATTGGCACTGACTTTTCTCGCCTTCGAAACAATCATAACAGTCGAAAGGATTGTTTTCTCGTGTCGAATTTGTCGAACTTATCGGTAGGTAATTTAGTGAAGGAGAGTGGGGAGATGGTCAAGGTTGATTCTCCCAAGTCTACTCCCGTCTTGTCGACAACGGAACCTACAGTACTGTCTAAAAACATAGAACTTTTTGGTGCAATAACAAAACAGTTACCAGTTGGCCAACCGTTTCCATTGATAGAAACCCAAGAGGGCATTCCTACCGATTGCTGGCATCATGCTCCAAGAGCTGGCCATCCAGTTGACCATTGTTCGCGCGGTTTACTACCTGTGAAATTGACCCCGTGTCAACCATGGTGGTCGGGCCCTAGGTGGATAGCAAACCCGCCGAAGGAATGGCCACAAACATCGCTGCCCTCGGAAAAGGAAGCCGAAGCCAAGGGACGGAAAGCTCTAGGAAGCATCATTACTTTCGTCGGTAGAACCCCTAATTGGCCGTCTCCTTCCCGTATCGTCAACATTTTTGCATTCTTTTTTTGGTTTTGTCGAAATTTGAGATCGTCGTCGTCGGGGGGTTCGATCAATGCACTGTCGACCACGACCAGGATCACCGAGGTAACGCTTTCCCTTATAAAGCATGTGCAGGAGGCGCTTCGAAGGCTGTATCCTTCCGCAGATGTGAACGGGTTGTTGAAACAGCCGCTGTTGTTATTTCGAGATCGCCATTTTGCGCATATCTTTCTCGAGGAGTTATGTTGCAGATGTTTGCATCCCGGTACGCAGACATTGCGGAGTCTACGGTTGCCAGATTCCTGGATACGTGTGACTAAACGAGAGGTCCGGTCCATGGTGTTATCCTGCTTAATGTGTTTCCGCGCGGAACCACGTTCATCCACACCGCTCGTGACGACCCTGGGGTCTTGTCGGCTAAATCCCATAGGATTTTTGCCACCTCCTGCTGACTTTGCTCATTTATTGTTCGCATTCTTCGCTCTCGTGTGCGGTCACAGTAGAATGACGCAAAAAAGCTGCATTCATATTGCCGCCGTATGCACAGTTATCAAGACGGTTCACTTGGAGCTCGCATCGGAGTTAACTCTCAAAGTCTATTTGGCCTGCCTTCGGCGGCTCATAAATCGTGGAAGGCATTGTTCTCGAGTGGAATCAGACGAGGGGGCGAATTTCGTCGAGGTCAGTAATCTGCTGAAGGACTTAACGTCGCAAGCTTCACAGACTGAGCGGGTAGAATTAAATTTCGATTCACCCGCCAGCCGACTTCTGTTGGAGCTAAGTGAGACAAGGGTTCAGTGTGTAAAGATCTACCATGCTTGTGTCATCGACGTCGTCGTCGTGCAACGCCATAAATGGGTAGATGCACGGGATAACATTGTTGTCGGAGCTCTCGTCCTCATATTCTCCGAGCAACGCAGCCCCATTAAGTGGAAGGTAGGGCAGGTAACCCAACTTCACTCTGGGACTGACAATGTTTGCCATGTGGTTTCCTTGAAGACACAGTCTGGAGACTGTAAAAGGCCTGTCGTCAAACTGTATGTACTTCCTGTACCCCAGGATGTCAATCTAGCCCTCCCATCGAACTAGTTCCAACGGACGGCTTTATCGTAATTAGGTACGTAATTTTTTTGTTTCGTTTATTGTTTGCATGTTAAGTATATTTTTAAATGTAAAAATTATCTTCAATTCATTTGTAAAATCGTTTGATATCTCGTAATATTAATTTTAATTTTCGTGTATATTCGTGGAAAAATACGCCTGCTGAAAATAGCGTATTTTGGTGGTCGGAATGTTCAGAATTGGCTATACGAGCTGTCTTTGACATATTCTAGATACGTGACTTTGACAGCTGACATCGCGTAACGTTGAAGACCGTTAGGGTATCCCCCCCGCGTATATTTAAATTTAATAGTTTTGACATTCGAACTTTGGATCTCGAACAGAGCACTTACATATTTTCGCGCACATATTTTATTTTTAAGGAATATTGTCTTTATCGTCTCGTTTCCTATTAATTGTGCAACTATTTGGATTGGGAGTGATTGATGGTGCTGGTGATCAAGGCTACGGGACTTCACACTGTGTCACACCCTGGAAAACTGGCCAACATTTACTGATCAGGGAGTATACAACTTGTTAGGTATTTTGTTAGTGCATAAGTGGACCTAGGTGCCGGATACAGAACCGACTCGTCGCATCGCATCGGACAGGAAGGTTAGTGAAATCCTATTTTGCCCGAACTCACTCATCTCGTCATCACACTCATCTAGATTCATTGTACTGCTTTGTAACTTTATCGTTAACACCCTCAGATTCATACATAAAATAAATACATAACTTCTTTTGCATAATACAGTCCACTCTCTCGCGTAAATTCTTATTTTGTAAAGCTGAGTAAACGAACAAGTAGTGATGGTTTGTGTCTATGTTTTCGGTGTAAAAAGGTATGATTATTGCTCCTTCGATTTTAGTTAAGTACTTATTTATTGAAAGTTTTTGTTTTGAGCAAGAAATTAAGGTGTTTTTTAAAAACAAAATCTGTTATTTGTCAAGTTTTACAGCTGTAATTTTGTATGTTTACAAAACGTAGTTTATAAATTTATGTTTCAATGATTCAGATCTAAATGTGCTATCAATAGTTTATTTTGAATTTGTGTGTGCAGAAATTTCCTAAAAGTAACACAGGTTAATGATTTTTTTATTTATTTTTGAATAATTTGACTAAAAATTTGTGATAAATCAATAATATATCGTAATGCACTAAAGCGATTTATGAGAAAAAACAAAAATGTGCAAAAAGTAAGAAGAAGGTCGCAGCAGTAGGTGCGATGTGATGGGTTGCTACACATGCTAACTACGACAGGTTGTCACGGTACATTTATTAGTCTTACAGCGGAGGCAGACGACACAGGGGAAACACAAAAAAAACAATGGCTTATGTCACCCAGAAACAACTTCAAAAATATAGTAAAAATAAAAAAACTGCGAATTACTTTGGCTTTAAAATGTCTTCCTATACCCGCCATATTGTATTATAAAATATGTATATATTCTATCCCTTTTATTCATAATAGTCTGCTAACTTAGCGCACGGCTAAATCTCGGTCTGTCTTCCTCTATTGACATAAGTCAGAGTGAGACAGAACACTACTTAGCAGCTGTTTCATGTAAGAAGACCATTATGAATAAGGGGGTATGTGTGTAATATATTGTATTACGTATAACTAGTCTATCTAGTACCCATAATACAAGCTCTGCTTAGCTTGGGGTGTGATTTGGAATACAATATTTAATTTATATTGGTCTTAAGATCATGCTTTTTTAATTAATATTATGTTGGTTCTGGGTGGTTCATGCCAAACCTGTTTTGTGGGAACATATAGGTACAAAAAAGGATAACATATAAAAATGCGAAGATTTAAAAAGCAATTTCTTTATTCTTTATAATATTCAAAGCAAGTGTTGAATTCTAAGTTAAATTAACTCTTAAGTTTGTATACTTCAGCCAAATGTGTCTATTTCGTTATTCGATTTTTAAATCGTCAAATAAAGTCTGAAGAATAAATATTGATATTATGACATATAATAATACTTATCCCTCACAAAAAAGTTATCTGACAATTTAAACGGCATTTAGCTGAAGCATTATCCAACAAAAAGTACATTTGCCCGTAAACATTTATCAATACAAAATTAATAACTGCAGTGACACAACAGGCTCCTAAAACAAAACAATTAACATCCGGTGCACGTTAAACTTACCGGTGGCTCGCTTGGTACGTTGTTATCCACCAATGACGTCGGTGGAGTCTCGAAGTCGGAGGTAGCGCCGAGGTCAAAGGGCAAGGTCGTCTGTTTGTTCGGACTGAAGACGGTCCGCGCGGTCGCGGGTGTGTTGCGCCCACGTGTGGAAGCCCCGGACGGAGGCGGGGGGAGAAGGGCTTTCTGGTAATTTGAAATACGAGGTTAGAAATGAATTTTGTGCTGTAAAAAAGAGCTTTAGAAAGGAACAATGGTAATATTTACTAAAACATTTTAAGAATATTGGAGTTAGTAGGTAGTATCACAAATACAATGTCGTATGATGCCGTGATACCATAATCTCAACCTCAATAGCCTATAATATATTGTCCATAACTGGGATCAGGTCCTGATAAGTACCTTATCTCATTGGGGGTAGTACCCATAATCCCCACGCTGGGCATGCGGGTTGGACATCACAGTTTGGTTGTAGAATTGTTTTGCAGGAGGCAGAACCATTATACTACCTGAGTGCGATACCCAGTGTGGGGATTATGGGCATTACGCCTACGAGATAAAGGCGCTTATCAGGGGGAGGTCTGCGTCCAGTAGTGGACTAATAGAGGCTGTTGAGGATTCACCCGGCCCTCCAGCCAGGTGGGATGACGATCTGCGAAAGACTGCAGGCAGATGCTGGATGCGTCAAGCTGAACACAGGGCGCTACGGCGCTCATTAGGAGAGGCCAATGTTCAGCAGTGGACTATATTAGATTTTTTCAAACCCTGCACAAATGATAAACAATCCCGCAGTACTTAACCTCAAATTAACTTTCATGTTGACGATTTTTAAACATAATGGAACATCTTGCTGATTTGACATCATTTCTTCAATAAATTTTATCCAATTATATCTGTTTATCTCGACTAACCAACCAATACATAACCACACAATACATACCAACACATAATTAAAATTCACATGCAAGCATGTGAATTTTAATTTATGTGTTCGGTATCTGTTGATATAATTTGCAGTTTTATGATAAACTTAATAAAATATCAATCACACTATCTCACTAATATTATAAATGCAAAAGTTTGTATGGATGTATGGATGGATTGTTACCTCTTCACTCCAAAACATCTGAACGGATTTTGGCTGGCAACCATCCATCCATAGAAACTTTCGCATTTATAATATTAGAGTGATAGATCATATTATTATAAATATTCACGGGTATTTATCACGTTATTTACCTATTATATTGTTGAAACGTAGGGAAAAATAGGTAAATAAACGCGATAAATACCCTTGAATATTTATAATAATGTGTTCTGATCGCGTAAGTTTAAAAAACTTGATAGATCATAGTTGGTGATTAGTACCTGTGACTGCGAGGTGGGCACTATAAAGGAGTCCCCGAAGGGGTCTGCGGAGGGCGTCAGCTCCTCCACCTGCGTGAGCCCCCGGCGCAGCGAGCTCAGCTCCTGCTCCAAGTCCACCAGCTCGGCGACCTCGGCACCGGCTGCCAGCTTCGCCGCCGCCGCCTCCGCAGACATTATGCTCTGTCGGAAAACATAATCATAAACACACACAGAACCAGCCATTTTTATTATAAACTAGCTGCGCCCCGCGGCTTCGCACGCGTTGTTCCTATGGAAACATTAAAAGATATTTTCATCCCACGGGAACTGATTTATGGGATAAAAAGTAGCCTGTTTTATTCCAGGATTAGAATTATCTGTATGCAAAATTTCAGCTAGATCCGTCTAGTAGTTTTGGCGTGAAGAAGTAACAAACATCCATCCATACATCCATACAAACTTTCGCCTTTATAATATTAGTGTGAAACTATCGTAGTTTGACGAATTCATTACGGATGTCAGAACAGTCACAGTAGATGACTCTCACGCCCTGCAGCATCTACAAGCGGCCCTACCCCCCACCACCCCCGCCCCCGGCGGTCACGCGCTCAACACGCGCTCACACGCAGTGCTAGAAGAGATGCGCGCGTCTAGAACCGCACTCACCCTGAAGATGCCCCTCGTTAAGGGATGAAACGTTGGTGTTCTTTCAACACAAGAAATAAGGTTCGTTGTTAACCAGCAATTCACCACTTTGCCACAGAAAAACATAATTAATTTTGTTGAAAACATGAAAAAAATTCAATATTTTCTATGAAAGAGTTTTTAAACGGGTTGAAATCCAAACTTGTGATGAAATCACTAAGCATAAATTGAGATTTCAGTTTATCAGTTATCACAAACACCTTTTGTTCCAGACAGAATACATCGTAGAAGAATCAACGATGTGGGGTTTTCGTTTTACATTAAAAAAAGTTAGTTCCATATTCCTCGATAGATGGCAGTGTCTTAATTGGCAATTAGAGAATATCAATATCAAATGAAAGGAGAACCAACTTTTTCAAGTTTCTAGTTTGTGTTGCCGATTTAGCATATTTTTTGTTGTTTTTGTTTTCCTTTCATTTGACATTGATATACTCAAATTGCCAATCGACGCGACGGCCCTGCCATTCATAAAAATGCATATTGAAAGCCCCTCATTATGTTTTCATTACCAAATAAGGACTCTTCGTTTTATTTTTCACTTTGGCACTTGGAGTCGGCGACAGTAGACAAATCCTGTGCTCCGAACACATTTCCACAAATACCTACACCTTTTTAATACAACTAGCACCTTCGTAATTACATGTACTTGTTAAAACAAATAAATACAATAGTAACGGTCGAAACTAGTCTCCCTCCGACATGAATGCGTTAGCACTGTCTGGCTGTCGGCATTACGCGGTGTTTGTGTTCGCTCCATCATTGTCATAACAAAAATGTAAGCAAACAATACTGTCTTTAGGTTATTTGCAAACATACAAAGTTCCTCTTCGTAATTATTACGGGTATGAATCATTAATAGAGTTGGTTGTTGCGCAGCAAATGTTCTCATGGGTCTAGGAAATGCTCATCGCATCAATATTTTGTAGGTTTCTTTAAGAATTCATGAATATATCACTTTGTACACAAACACACGTCTGATTGTACCTTACCGACTTATTCCGCTTGCTCTTGATCAGGTTTTGGAAATTTGAAATCATTATTTTTGCTTTTATGCAAAATAAATTCACTGAGCCATGGCCTAATTTGTGGTGCACACACACAAGCTTACCTCCACTAAGAATGTAACTAAATTATGAATTATTAAACCTTTTAATTTAAATGGTGTCTCTACAGAAGCCCCCCACTGATTAGCGCCTTATTGGCGTTTATCTAATAGGGGGTAATGCCCGTAATCCCGACGCTGGGCATGCGGGTTGGGGATGGTTGAATATATAATAGAAGTTTGTAGTTTATTAAAACAAAATAAATTTTCTAACTACCAACGGACGAGGATTATTTACTCTTCGGAACCTGAACAAATCATCGAAATGATTGTACTCTAGTAGAAAAATAAAATGATGTCATCATCAAAAAACTCTGAATCAGATCGGAGAGTCCTAAAATTACTACACATGTTCGCCTACATCTTAAACAGTAATTGTGGGATGAACTAACTTCAACTTTACTAGAATACATTAACATTAGAAATCAAATAATATCCCAAAAATGTTCGTTAATCGACGGGACTCCATTCAGCTCCCGTCTTTATCTTTATTAATTGATTTCTTAGAAATTACCCATAGTGTAAGTTATCTATGGGTAATAATATTATAAAGAGGAAAGATTTGTCTGTTTGTTTGTTTGTATTGAATAGGCTCCGAAACTACTGGATCGATTAAAAAAAAATATTACGTCATTAAAAAGCTTTTCAGGGAGTGACACAGGCTGTATTTTATCCCGGAATCCCCACGACCAAACATTATACTTTAAGTCTAGACTTGTGAAATATTTTTGAGGTGCCAGAAGGTCACTGATACTAAGAAAATAAAAAGACAGTCAAGAAAATGCCAAAGATTTAACTCAGCCCGTGGATGTCATAAGAGCAGACGTAGGAAACCTACCTGGAGGACCTTCCTCAGGTTAGTTTCCTACGAAAAAAATAATACGCAGAAGGAAGCAGCTCCCTTTGAGCTGCTTCCTTCTGGGAGAGACTGGGAGGACTGGGAGACTACGAGGATTGGCATTGCTTATCATTGTGTACGTACATACACGAGGTGTTAACAAGATAAAATAAACTTTAACCCGATTACGGTAATCGACGATTTCGCTTATTATTTCAACAATGAAATTTTCAACCCTTCCTTAGACCCCGCTATCTTGCGAGACCCCCAATATTGTCTGACGTCATATACTCCATAACCATCGGGGTATTAACCCATCAATCAATACCTTATTTTTTGAAATCTTAAGAGTAGTTTCAGCGCTACGTGGGAACATAAAAGTCCACTACATACATACATACATACAAACATAGGGTGCCAATCGCATAACCCTCGGGCAAAAATTAATACAAGCCCTGTTTGTGCGCCGCGAAGGGCACCGCCTTGCCCGGATACTGCTTTTACATCTCCACCTCTTCTTGTATCGTGAGATTCACCACAGAAAGGTTAAAGATTAAAGATTAAACATCTTTAATCTTTGTGTGAAGCGGTGTGTAATGTGGAATACAAGCAGTACCTTCATATTCTCGAACGCAATGATAGGAGCAGTGTGCTGTGTGCATGACGACCTCTGTGGCGCAGTGGGCGAAGGTCCGCCTGCGACGCAGGAGGTTGCGGGTTCGGTTCCCGCCTCGGGACAAATCTTTGTACGATCTGCAGGTATTTGTTCAGGGCGTTCTGGATGTTTAAATATATAATTAAAAAAAAATCTATCTATTGTATTATGTATATCAGTTATCTAGTACCAATAACACAAGCTCTGCTTAGCTTGGGGCTAGATAATGCTGTGTGAATTGTCCAGCATTATTTATTTATTTATCTTTAATCTTTGTGTGGTGAAGCGGTGTGTAATGTGGAATACAAGCAGTACCTTCATATTCTCGAACGCAGTGATAGGAGCGGTGTGCTTTTGCAGCATTGCCTTGCCCGCCTCCAGCTCTGCATGCCCATCTCCACATCTTCTTGCATCGTGTGTGTTGATGCGGTGTGTAATGTGGAATAGAAGCGGTACCTTCATTTTCTCCAGTGCGATGATCGGCGCGGTGTGCTTGTGCGTGTAGGTCACCTTGCCAGCCTCTAGCTGTTGCTTGGCCATCTCCACCTCTTTTTTCTTCAGCTCGAACACCACTTGGAAGAGGTCCCGCATTGCTATTACTACCTGAAATTAGCTAATAACTTTTTGACTGTCTTCGAAATCAAAATCTGTTCTTTAACAAAAAATACTGATAGATTATTGTATGTTTACTTGTGTGAAATAAATGATTTTTACTTTTTTGATTTTACTGAACTTTAAAACATGGATAGATAGAAGATATTATGTCTATAGGATAAAATTTAAATAATTCAAAAATAATGAGATTGGAAAGTTAATAGCGGTTGATCTATGAAATAACCATGCTGAATATTTTGCAAAACAATATCAAGCCCGGACGAGCAGTATTTATTATTTGTCCCGTAGCGGCAATTGAACCCGCCAGATTTTCCTCCACCTTCGCACCGAGTAGAAATAAATACACATAGGTAGACTGTTTATTCCTACTTTACATAATGCTGCTGAAGATTCTTTGTTAAGATAATCCCCTACTTGTCTTCTAAGAAAACTTAATGCGGCTCAGGTGCAGACAGCCTAATCTAATGCCGATTTCTAGAATAATTCGAGATATCTTCACATACTTGACTAGCTAGAGACCGATATCTTTTTACACTTGACTAACTACTGGAAGATATCTTCACACACCTGACTAAATAGCGACAGATATCTTTACATACCTACTTGACTAACTAGATAGCAGATATTTTCATACACTTGACTAACTAGCGGAAGATATCAATAAAAAGATATCTGGCTCTATTGATAAAAATATCTAACTAATCAAGTACGTGAACTTGAATAGCTAGAGGAAGATTATATTTTTACACTTGCATAACTAGCGGAAGATATCTTCATAAACTTGACTAAATAGCGGCAGATATCTTCACATACATGACTGGCTAACAGCAGATGCTTCACTCACTTGACTAGCAGCTTTATCAGTCTTGATGCCGAAGAAGCGATGCCCTGTGTCGGGCGATCCGAATATGTACCCGAATGCTCTGGAGTCCGTCATGTCCTGCGCTATGAAGGATATCTTGTGCACCGGGTGGTGGTACAGGGAGTCCTGTGGAACAGACTTGAGTTGCATCACGATTGTTTCAAAGTAGCTTCTGGATTCATTAAACTATCTATCTATTGTAAGTGGTAGAAGTTAGAGTTTTTAGAATCGGACCAGAAAGTGGAAAAAGGAGTGTTTCAGACATTACAAAACAAACAATCTTACAAAAATCATTTATTGTAAAATGTTTAGATAGGTACATCACCTAACCTCAACAGCCAATATTGGGCCACTCTGGACGCAGATCTCCCGCTGATAAGCGCCTTATTGGCTTTTGCCTTATTGGCTGTACCAATAATCCTCATGCTGGGCATGCGGGTTCGGGATCATAATTTAGTGGTAGAACTGTTCCTCAGGGGGAACTGCTGCTAGCCCCCGGTGGATATCCCTTAGTCGCTTATTACGAAATCCGCGGGAAGATTTGGGATGGTGCAAATTCTAAGCTGGGAGAGTCTGTTCATAAAGAGAAGAAATTGTATTATGTATGTTTTTATCTGTATGTTTTCATTTTTCTTTGTACCTGTGTGTGTGTGTCGAAATAAAAGAAATTCTATTCTATTCTATTATTATACTTAGTTATAATAGTTATTTTCTGACTTGTAATATGTTTTTACCAATAAATTGATTATTCTGATTATTCTGAAGAGTCGTGGGAATTGAGGGCGTGTGCCAATTTGACAACACTGCTCTGAAATTACAGTACGACTAAAAGTGTTAGTTCTAACACGACTCTTCTCTTTTAGAACAGACTCTACCCCACAGTTTCAAACTAGCTTCTGGGGAATTCTGCAAACCAATTGCCATATTATGACAATAATCAATAACATCATCTATCGATGAATATAACTCAAGAATCTCATCATCAAACCGCATTCATAAATCATAAAAAATTATAAATCATTTATTCAGAAACAACCATACAATTGTGTTCACTATGTTCACTATGTTGACTCTAGATTCTAAAGGTAGAGTCTACCAAGAGTGCGCCTGCTAAATAACAGGCGCACTTTTAGCGCGGAGAGGTTGATACAATGGTGTCCAATGGTGACCTTGACACTTTTAACACACGTCTCTCCGTCTGTAATTTTTTACATAAAATGCCTAACCCCCGAATACTCAAACGTTACTCAGATTTACGAATCAAGTTGCTATTTTTGTAATTTAGCTTATCGTGTAGAATAATAAAAATCTAACTAACTAATCTCTTAGAGTTGTAGCAAACGTTGTGATTTGATTGAGCTCACTTCCAAGCTCCCGCTGGTTTGCGAGCTTGGACTTACAACAAGAATATAAAGCGTGCTTTAATATTTCAACACACTCCCCTATCGTGACCCCTATATCCCAGAAAAAAGCTTTTGTCTAGACAAGAATATAAACAATACAATCTAATGGATAGAAATATCAATCCATGAATATTGTATAATACCTATGTGAAAGAACGTCTATTAGAATTTTTTTTTTTTAAATTAAAATGCTGAAAGGATTTTAATGTCAGTAGGTAATGAGCTACATTGTATTTTGGGTAAAGACTTATTCATAATAGTCTGCTAACTTAGCACACTGCTAAATCTCGCTCTGTCTTCTATTGACATAAGTCAGACTGAGAAATAACACTACTTAGCAGCTGTTTTATGTTAGTAGACCATTATGAATAAGGGGGTTATACTCGTTTTTAAACAATAATCCAGAACGGGTTAAAATAGAAGAACTTAATCTCTTGGTAGAGTCGATAAACAAACCATTATACATAGAAAAACATTATTTCAACCACAAATCATTTAATTAAAGACCTTGTCCTTCTGTCTCCTTGCACAGTGTAGCTTGATACTTATAAAACTGGTTAAGTGCGAGTCGACTCGCACACGGAGGGTTCCGTACCATCGAACAAACAATTTTCATGATTTCAAAAATAACAGAGAGCTGATAGGACGCGGTTCCCACCTAAGTTGTACGGACCGCGCCCAACGTTGTTCGATACTTAACGTGGCATCGGGATTGGCCCTCTTAATTATGAATTATTTTTATATAGTATAGTAACACGGTTATAGTAATACACTAAATTTCAACTATTATGGCTCTAGAGATAGATAGAATTGAAAAAAAAACAACATTGACAAACAAAGAGCAAAAAAAGAAAAGCATCTTTTCGTTATGAAATTTTCAAAACGTCTTCCTCTTACGTGCCCGTTAACAGACGACGGCGGAGGCATAATAATAGGATTTCGTTTTTACCATTCTGGTACGGAACTCTAAAAAATAGGTTTAATGTACAGAGGTTATCGTACGAAGCACTGCTGAGTCTGGTTTACGAATGTTTTGGCTTTCTGCTCGGCATTCCAGCTGGCTGAATGCCCAAAATGGAAGACATACGGACAAGACAAGACGGCCCGTCGTCGTTGTAGAAGTTATGTCGTAGCAATTTTTAACGCATTTACCGCCCAGTCACAGATAGAGCTAATTGAAGATGTATGTGCGTCATGGGTAGTTAAAGTGTTATAATATACGTATAAGTAACGCGGTTCTTTATTTTGTTAATATTTCTAGCTTGTTTCTACTTTCAGGGTGATGTCTTCTAATTATTTATCCACTTGTACCTAGTGGATAAATAATTAGAAGATATCATAAACACCTTTACACAATTACTTCTTAGGCAAGTGGGGGTTTCATACGCAGTGTGAAAATTAAGCTAATTATATATTTTGCCTGTCAAATGTCATTATTTTTTAGAGTTAGATTTGGCAGTGTAACCACTGAGGCAATCCCTTCCCTTTACCATATGTTAGATAGTTTATCTGGGTAACTTAACTCACTAAGGGTGCTTGCTACTGATGAAATGTCCCTGGCTTTAACAACACCCTCGACCTTTTCTCCATACGAAAGTCGCGTCTCTGCATATACATGCGCAACTATGTTGTGCTTTCATGTGTGTGTATGTGTGTGACATCTAGGGTCACTTATGTATGTTCAACATAGTGCGAGCAACACCAATAGTTGCGATATAACAAAATTATATGCTTTGAGCATCTGAGTGATTTCGTAAACATTTATGTATATAACATAATATATCATTTTCCTAACAGAAGGTGAAATCAAACCACAAAACAAAAGAAATTTTGTATGTCAATGATCAAATCGATCAAACAAACATAAAAACTTCTGCGAAAGAATTTTAACTGACCGGGGTGACCGGGGGCGTCAGCCACAGGCGTCGGCCACTGGCAACCTTTTTTTTTTTCAGGTGGGAGGCAAACAATGTCCATTATACGAGTATATGTTACAATTATTATACACTAGTCGCGCCCCGCGGATTCGCACGCGTTGTTCCCTATGGAAACGTTTAAGTGATTTTTATCCCACGGGAACTGATTTATGAGATAAAAGGCCTAGCCTATATTTGATTCCAGAATAAGAATAACCTGTATGTAAAATTTCAGCCCAATCCGTTCAGTAGTTTTATCGTGAAGAGGTAACAAACATCCATCCAAACATACTTCCATAAAAACATACTTCCATAAAAACATACTTCCATAAAAACTTACGCTTTTATAATACTATAATACTGCAGCTGCGCCCCGCGGCTTCACGCGCGTTTTTTCTATAAAAACGTTTAAAGGTGATTTCTATCCCACGGGAACTGATTTATGGGATAAAAATAAGAAGTAACAAACATCCATCCATCCATCCATACTTCCACATAAACTTTCGCTTTTATAATACTGGTGTGACCAGTGTGATATTATCTGCCAAGGGTTAATAGGCGCACTAATAGACCTGACGACTCGAACTGACAATACTCCAGCGGAGTAATTAACGAGGCGACACTAATTTGTCACGGTTTTCGGCTCTAACTACATTACAAATAAGACTGTTGTTGTCTGACACAAAACTCCAACATCTGTTTACATCATGATATCAAATGAATGACGTACGATTTCAGAAAACTGTATCTTGTATTCGTAGTAATTGTATTAGTGAGTTGCTTATATTTCCAAAAAAATGCAAATATACCTATACGTGTTATACCTATTATATATATACCTAATGTTTTTAAAAAAGCTAAGTGATAGGTATTGTCAGCGAATATTGCGCCTTACCACCACTAGGGTGATTTGTCTGTGAAGTGAATAGTTGCCAACCCCGGCTTGCTCGATATCTTTTGTTTTTAACGCAAAGCAAAATAGTTTCAAACTGGATAGGTCTTACGTTTGGCGATGGCTTATACTAGCGAGTCCAAAGATTTATAAAAAAACCGACTCGGTTCTCGATTTTTTTTTTGTCAAACGATAGGGCAAACTCATACGAAAGAACCGATTTTCCGTGGTTCAAAGGATTAACGCATTCACAGCCCAGTCTTCGCTTCACCCGACTGATGTTAACATCCGCGTCTTGGGCCATGAAGGTGTTAGTTTAAAGGAGATTTGCTAATGAACTGAACCTCGTCGTAGAGTATCACAAGTACCTACAGACAACTTATTCTGAGTAGGTCATTTATTGACGCAACTCTTCCCGTGTGTGGTAAGAGGCGACTAAGGGATATCCACCAGTGGGCGGACAGCAGCGCCGACTGCAAACCAATTCTCCCACCGATCCCCAACCCAGCGTGGCAGCGCATGCCCAGCGTGGGGATTATGAGCATAACAAATACGATAAAAGCCAATATTATAATTATAATATCCCAAAAAATTAATTGTAATTCGACGGGACTTGAACCCGCGTCCTTCCCTTAGGATGCGATTTCTCATAGGATTATAAACTACACTCACCCCAGTCTTATCATCTCGTAACCGCAGCCCGTCGATCGCCACGTGGACCTGTATCCTCTGCTTGTGTTCTCCCGCTGCTCGGATCGCTATCTTCAGGTCCGAGAGGGCCTCCTGACACATGCGGTCCCCCCGGGCCTCGGGGACCTCCAACACGCCAATCAGTTTGGCGCGAAACGAGACCCCCTCGCCGAGGAAGCGGCCAGGCTCGTTCTTGTCTGTGGATCGTTTTCGAAATTGGAATCGGTCGTGAACGGCCAGTTCTTTTTTGTTTTCTTTATATCGTTTGTGCATCGTATTTGAAGTTGGAATTGCTTTCGGTCGGTTTGAAATATCCGGAACGGAATGGTATTAATCTATTCGTGGGCTCTTTGAAATAATTTTAATGGGTGTTATGATTGAAAGAAATTTCTTTCCGCGATAGGTTTAGTTAGTTTTATACCATCCGAGTTTTGGAAATGACTAAAAATCTTACTTTTGTCCAAACAAACAGAGTATAATTGCAGAATGAGTAAACACAAAACACAACAGAAAGCTCACAACGTAGAGCATCAAGCGTTCTAAATATAAAACAAAGCACAACAGCACAAAGATAAATTAAAACACAAAATACCTGGTCTTAAAACTTTACGTTCCATTTTTTTCAGTGTCATTTTTCAGTGAACTATCACGACCGTGTCCAGAGACAAATAAAAGTGAGATGAGAGGCGTCCTATTTCGGTCCCTATTTACGCTGCAACATTGCGGGATTAATTGAATTTCCGGTTTTTAAATTTAGATCCTCGAATGGGGACTGCGGGCGAGTACTTATTACTTATACCCTTTCTCCAGTGCGAACCAAAAGAGGCCTCGATGAAACTATGATCGATTCTAGATTGTGAGCAAAGAGGTCAAAGACTGTTTGTAGATACTGGTATGATCTGAGGAAATCGCATCGTATCTATACGTCTAGTATTTTATAGAGGAAAGATTTGATAGTTTGTTTGTATTGAATAGGCTCCGAAACTACTGGACCGATTTAAAAAATTCTTAGAAAACATACTTTTCAGGGAGTGACATAGGCTATATTTTATCCCGGAATTACCACGGGTTTTATTTTTGGAGATACCTTACTATTACTTTAACAACAAAGTAATAGTAAGGTAACTCTAAATTTTTTGTTTCCTGTTATTGTTAGGTTTTATTAGATATTTCGGTTACCGGATTCTAGAAACAAGTACTTTTTCAAAAAATTTTCTACAAATAATACCATAGTTTGACGACAGTCAAAGTTTAGAAGTTTAAACTAGCTACGGAATAATAGAAATCCGGTACCTTTTGTGCGAACCCTGTACTGAACCCTTCCCTTAATTATTAAGACCTTGGCCTAGGAAATTACAGTGCGGGAAGGTTGACGCTGTAGGTACGTTCCTAAGTAGCCTGATTTATATGCAGAGCCGTCGATTTAAGGGCGCATATACACAAAAACGTTTCGGGCTTCCATCAAAAATTGTGTAGATACATGAGTACTCAGCATCTAAGCTGGTTTTAGGAAATCCATTTCTGATTACTTTTTGCGCAAATGTTTTAATAAGTAGGTAACAAAAGAGATGTTTTCGTCTAAGAATTAATCAGAAACTTTGATTTTTGTTTTTAGAGTAGGGTGGATTTTGATCAAAATACTATTTATGAGATTAACCTATTATTAAACTTAAGATAAAACTCCGTAGGTATGTAGACTCAATTGTCAACTCGCGGACATGAAGCTCGCAGATGTCCGCGAGTTGGCACTTCTGATTTTACCAAATTTTTATGTCGTCAACTCGCTGACACATGATTAAGACTGTACAGTCAGATAAATTAACGAAAACTGCAGACAACCATCGATGAATGTTTTTACAAAATTTAAGAATTATTTTGTTGTTCTAAATTTAACTTCTATAAAATATTTAACGTCCATAATGAATGGACAAACGGCTGATTCTAGCTAGTTTAATAAGATCCTTTGTAAACAGTTTCAACAATAAATATAGGTATATTTAGTTTCAATACCACTCCAATAGGTATCAATAACCACGAGGTATAGAAAAACCATAGTTTACTTCAAGGACAGCCTGTCGTCGTAAATCCATCGGTCGCAATACGATTTAATTTAAACCGATAAAGTAAAGCTGCTATAAAGTTTCCGAACGAAACCCCTTAAGCCTTGCGTTGTGAAAACCGTCGCCAACCTAGCTATAGAATATACATAGTTGGCCAATAGCTATTAAGATAGTAGTTATGGCGAACTCACAAGGATAGTAAGGTATTAAAATAGGAACTGCATGCGGTAAGTAAAGTACTTTTAGACAAGGAAATATAGAGAAGTAACTTGATTAGTAGCGACAAGGAGAATTCATGCAATACGAAATGTGTGAGACAAGTAAGGCGAGGAAACTGAAAAGGGTTGATACACCATCCAATTTGAATGTTGAGATATCAGCTGTATCTTCTAGACCAGGGGTCTGCAAACTACGACCTGCGGACCAAATCCGGCCCACCAGTGCCATCAACCCGGCCCGCGATAGCCAATGTCTTATTGTTGTAACTATTGAGTAATAGTATTGATAAGTTGAAGAAGAAAACACAGAATGATAATTACGGTTTTATGTACTTGCAAGGTATAATTTTAGAACAGAAATGGAAAGGGCAGAAAATTTAAACTGTTTCGGCACTTAGAACATACTGAAGCAATCATTATGGCAGGCTTCAGGCTTCAATGATTGTAGACCTCTGTTCTAGACGTAAATTTGATAGAAGTTGGACATAAATAAACTGCAGAGATTCAAGCTATGACTGCGCTATAGTAAGAGTTTGCATGCAATGTCGGATGGTGTGAAGAAGTGAAGAACCCCAAATGAATGTTACTCACCAAACTGACGTAGAAGATGCTGGAAATGACACACCTGCATTTTGATCGGAAAACCTGTACGTAGACGATTGCCAGTCCTCAGCCGCCACCCTCTGTCCAAAATACCACCCATGTCAGATGATACGGTCGGACCGGACATTCAACTCTCGATGCGATCATTGTCTACGTAGTAAGGTTCAATTTCGCAACGTGAGAGTTCAATATCTGGGCCGATAAGGTCTTAGTCGAAACACCGGTTCTAAGTCACAAAATCTACGCTACAACCCCTCTAGTGCACAGAAAATAAATACAGAGATGTAGTAAATTCTCAGCTCTTCTGATAGGTATATTTCAAGTAGACATAGGAATTCTGTGACTGTTAGAACCAGCGTAGAAAGGACTCCTTCCATGCAAATGATGAAAGGAACAACGAAAGCTCTAAGGGTGCCCTGGATAACGGTGATGTCTCGTATGTCAGCCCATGCAACCAACGTAATCGCAAAACAAGCTGGGGTGCTTAGCAATCTAACACCGCATTAACGTTTATAAAATAGTAAGGCTGGTTTACACCAGAGATGTGCGAGCGACCAGTAAACCAATAGATCCTCTGAAAGGATTGTGTGTAATGTAATGGCTAGCAAGTCTCTGAGGAAAGCCAGCCGGAAGAGGCAAGCGTCGCGACTCACATTTGCAAGGGCTGGTTTTCTTGCTTCGGATGGCTTGCATTGGGAGGTCGGTCGGTAACTTGTAATTGAACATCGGGAACTTAATAAGTCGTCTTTTTAAACCACTGAAACGGTAATACACTATTGGAGATCACTGGTGCTGAGACGTGTAACACGGGTGTATTGATTTTCACCGCCGCGGCGTGGCGTGTCTGCCAAGGGTGAGGTTCACAGGGCTTACATCTTGTCTGCGGAGAGTCTTTTCATGATGCGGAAGGGATTCGGCTGTTCCTAATGGTTTTATGTGGATTTTAGAGGCGGATAGCGGTTCCGCTGTGGCTAGCACATGTCAGCGCGCGCGGTAGGGCGCAGGCGCGGGGGGCACCTCGGCCGCCGCTCGATACTTGCCGCCCCCCGCAGACTCCCGACTGACATGTCCGTACAACTTTTATGGCACTCAATGAATTGCGTCATGTATTTAGTGCCAGGGACCTTCCATCATTTTATAGGATATTTTCGCGCGTCACGATTTTATGTTGTTTTTATGGATTAAAATTCGAGCTAATTGTCTTATGTTTAGGTGCTTACTATTTTAATTTATTTGTTAATTACGGGGAATCGTTATTATTTGAAATGTTTACATGTTTGTTAAGTTTATACTTTTTTGAGAAAAGTAAAAAGAAAATAAACTAATTTAAGGATCGATTTTGTTTAGTTTTCATGGATGAAAATTAGGTTTTTGCCTATTGTAATGAAAGGATGGTTACTGATTTTAATTTATTTGTTTACTAGCGACCCGCCCTGGCTTCGCGCGGGTGCAATGCTGATGATTAAACAATGAAACCATCCTCTTGAATCACTCTATCTATTAAAAAAACCGCATCAAAATCCGTTGCGTAGTTAAAAAAATCTAAGCATACCTACATAGGGACAGACAGATAACAGAAACTTTGACGACTTTGTTTTATACTAAGTACTCGTTATTACTTTAAAGAAATATTTGTTTAAGTTTGTAGAATTTAATTGCGAGAGCAAAGAGAAAATTTATTTTTATAAACTAATTAAAGAAGAAATAAAGAGGCATAGGTAGCTACAATCACAACAGTTTTAAAAGGACCTCCACCATGGCAGGACATGACTAAATACATGAAATGATGAGAAGAGAAGAGGACCTGCCTTGCTTCTAAGCTTGGAAAATTTCAAGTACCTACCATTCTTACTAATATTATAAACCCGATTTTTTTTAAACATGTCTGTATGTATGTTTGTTGCTCTTTCACGCAAAAACTACTGATCGGATCGGGCTGAAATTTTGCAAACAGGTAGTTCTAGGCCTGGAATAACACAAAGGCTATTTTTATCCCATAAATCAGTTCCGGTGGGATAGGTGTGCGAACTTGCGGCGCGCAGCTAGTTATGGTACGTTTACACGCTTGCCAAGCCTTGGCAAGGATCGACAATCGCAAGCATGTAAAAAGGGCGTTTGGCTTGGCTTGCGTGGGCTTGTGCCTGCTTGCTTCCGATCCAGTCGAGTGTCGGTTTTTTTACGCAGATCAAAGGGCGTTTGCGGCAAGCGATTGCGATGCATTTACATGTTGGTCCGCGTTTAGTAGCCATTGTGATCTCGCGGCGAGTACACGCTTGCTTGATTTTACAAAAAATAAATAAAAAATGAGTTGCTGGTCGAATATGGAGAGTCTTTCGTTTCTGGAACATTACCAAATGGAACCAAGCATCTGGAATCCGAAAGATGCAAATCATAAAGATAAGAAGAAACAAGCAGATGCATGGATTCGTCTTGCTGAACTTACTGGAAGGCCAGTAAAGGAAATAAAAAATAAAAAAAGATATTGATGACGGTGTTCGCCATGCTTGGATGTATATTGCAGACTGACGCATTCACAAGCGTATAAACGCCTTTCAAACGCCAAACGAGATTTGTGGAGGCTTGGGACTGTTTGCAGTTTGGCAAGGCTTGGCAAGCGTGTAAACGTACCATAACTACACTTCTACTTACGCGCGTCGACGAAGACCGCGCGTAAATCGTCGTAGTGAACTTAAGTCAAGTCATGGAATGTTTGCTGGAAGGATTTGTATGTTAAGATGTGTTGTGTTGGGCAATGACATGCTTTAATTTGTAAATCAGTTAAAATACTGACAATGTAATGATAAAGGGACAAAATATTTGTACGATCTGCAGGTATTTGTTCAGGGCGTTCTGGATGTTTTCTATATATAATAAAAAAATATCTATCTATGTACTGTATTGTATTATGTATATCAGTTATCTAGTACCCATAACACAAGCTCTGCTTAGCTTGGGGCTAGATAATGCTGTGTGAATAGTCCAGCATTATTTTATTTATTATATATATACATATATATTTAAAAATAAAAAAAACAAAAAACAAAAGATTTTTATTTGCCGAAACAAATAAGTTACCCAACAAAAATATATTGCTGCACAATATGCTTGACCTAGTAAAAATATTTGAGATAATGACATACAATAACTTAGAAATTTGCCTTCTCGGTATTTTTACATGGGACTTTAAAATTAGAATGGTATAGACTTTGATTAGGGAGTCTAAAGGATGCACTATAAGACCTTTTTTTGAGTAAACTTATCCACATCTAAAATTTGGGCTTAACTAAGATTTTTTTATGGAAGTTGATGTAATTTTGTAAAATATATACATATTACTATAATATAGAAGGTATATCCTTTAAAATACATATTATACCACAACCAGATTTTATGTGGATTTACCCACATGGTCAATTTCATAGTAAGGCCATACCAAAAATTTAGTTTTAAACTATAATCAACATATAATGATTATCCAAAGTGGCACAAGACAAATTGCAGGTAGGGAGACCTTTTATGTAATGTTTTTGGTATATATTAACTACAATAACACCATAGTCCCTATGATAGGGCGGGGGGTTCTTACAAAAAAACAAGTAATCTGTCAGAAAAATAAGACGAATTTAATTAAAGAAAAGTATTTCGATGCTATTAATAAAATATAAACATCGACAATGACACTAGCAAATTTATGTCATTATGTTGTGCTATTGTGTACACAATGACAATCTTGTACATTTTGTATGGTATTGCATCTCCTATCTAGACAAGATTTTTTTCTCAATGGGTATAGACATGACATGGCATCTCATTGACTGTATTTGCTCTCAGTTAAAAATCCACACAATCAATTAATTCTAAGGCACCTACTTAAACAGGGTTTTTTTTAAAACCCCTCAATTAAATTTGTTTAGTTTTTGGCAAAAGCCTCATTGCATAGATACAAAGACCTGAATGCCTTATGATAGTGAACTCATCAACTTAAGATAGACGGGTGTTAGCCTGCCTCAATGTTTATCAAACATAACCAGATAACAATCCATTTTAATAGAGAATAGTAAGATAATTTATCTGCAAGTTGTCTCCGCTTCCTGTCTTATCTGTTTGAAATGTTTATTCAAGTATACTGTCACAGTGAGAACCTAAATATTACCTATATCAGTGGAGCACTCTATTGAGTGAAAATCATTGAAGCTGTATGCATAACTGATTGCTAAATACAGGGTGCCATTTAGCATGAAAACAAGGAGGTCTTTGATTGAAAATCATTTGAGAACTTTTTGGTGCTTCAGCCAGTTCTAAAGAAATAGTTTAAACTTTTTCTATCATTGCTTTGATATCTATAATTCTGAATAAACATACCTAAATAGATTTCATTCTTTTAGAATTTAAGGGACTGTATCGGAGACATCGTTTGTTTAGAGACAAAACTTTTACCTACTTTACTTGTTTTATACCTGCACAAGTCTGTTTGTCTGAAATACTGTTCTGCAGGTACTGTACTGTATATTCGTTTTGAATTCAAGTAACAAAGAACATTCAGGGGGCAAGTATGGCTACAAATAATAACAAGAAAAGCTTACATACCGGTTTTATCATTCATGGTCAAGCAGTTTCAATGGTCCATCAATAATGTGTTGTATCTTCACTAGAACAAGCGTACAAATGTAACCAGATAAAAGTAAGACGAAAGCTTGCGCGGCTGGATGGTTAAGTGGAATCACGACTTAAATTCACATAGAAATATTCAGCATCAATACAAAATAACTAAACAAACAATGTTGAAATAATCGATTTACTAAAAACAGCGAGCGAGACGCGAATGCGTGCGATGCTTTGCAATTTGCATTTTCAACTTAACTGTCAAAATCAAATCATCAGCTGCTCCAATGACTTTGAAAGTAAATTATTGTGTGTAGAAAAAATCAACAGAGACACTGACAGATTTGGCTTCGCATTGATAATCCCTCTGACTGACTCCCTAGAATCAGCTGTTGTTTAATTTAATAGGGTTTTTTGTTTACAATTTACGATTTGCTCGCGCTTTTCTGTTTTCCTGGTTTTACAAACAAACAATAGGTTTGGCTTCAAAATGACTGAATATAAAAGTAAATATCATTTATTAGATCACAGAAGATCAATAAATAAACTCTACAAATGTGTAATAGTAAACGAAAGCATAACCTCCTATAAGCTTCTGGATGAACTGTTTTCAATAAAAAATGCAAGCAAAAAGCAAGCTATCAGAAAAAGAAATCACGATTCTAATGGTTTACAAGATGAGGTAAAAGCACCTTCTAATAATAATACAAATACACTGAAACCCAACCAATGCAAAAGTCAATTATTTTTCTTTGTTATTATTTCGTTGTAGACATTAGCAGTGAAACAAATGTACCAAGACTTCTTGCTTGACATTCCCACAGAGCTCAAAACCCGCATAAGCAAAGAAAAAACTCAATCAGACACATCTGAGGTCAGAGAGCTTGCTCGTAAGTTGTTTGAGTCAACAGAGTTTGATCTCTCTGGAGTTAGCGGAGGGAACACAGCGGATGAAGCGTTAATGTGTGCTGTAAAGGATGAGAGCTTCTTAATACCAGCTAAATCCAGGTGAAGTAGCTAAATAGCCTGTATCATTTAATATTTTTAAGAGACACTGCATGTGATTTAAAGACCTTCTTGTCCTAAAGGACTGCAATTTCCTTTAAAGTTCGAATGACAACCCAGGCCACCCAATTACAGGCCAGGTCTCTTCAAGATATGGATGAATAGGTATCTTCTAGAGCTTTGTGATATACCATCAGCTACATCTTGCTTTCCATTCCATAAAAAAAACCTACCCAGAGCTAATAATTATTGTTAAAAATAGAAAATGAAACCCTTTCTTCCAGATTTCACTGTGGGTGTGTAAAAGAGCACTGTAAAAGATTAAAGGGAAATAAATTTGACATACTCATAGCTGACCCACCTTGGTGGAACAAATTCATCAGGAGATTGAAGAATGCTAATGAGAAGTTAAGGTAGGTAATCAATTTCTACACAACATTGTATCTGTTTAAATTTTTGTATATCACAAGCTTTTGTCATTGTGTCATTTTGTGAATAACTATTTTGTATGCAATAGCACTGGCCAACCTCAGCAGTGGAGTTGTGAGGGTGTCCTGCTACATCTAAGGGACTATTCCCTTAACAAAAACTTCATCATCATCATCTACCCAACTTCATTCACAGCTGAGTTAATATTAGCACCTCTGTGGCGCGTTGGGCTAAATGGTCATAAAAATTTGGCAAAACAGTGTGTATGTGCCAGCAAAGCCTAGGAGAATTTGCTTGATGTATTATTCCACAAATAACCCTATTTTATGTTTTTGAAGATTTTATATACAAATATATATAATAAGGAAAAAAAAAATGTGTTCTTCATCAATTTCAAATCTTGCATCCTTTTTGGGACACCCATTAGCAGTGGCGGATTTACCCTAAGGCCCGGTAGGCCCAGGCCTAGGGCGGCCAGATTTAGGGGCGGCCCGAGCCTAGGGCATCAGATTTAGGGGCGTCCCCAATCGTGTCAAAAATGTTATTTTAATGAATGGCGGGCAGACTGCACTGCATGGTGCAATCTAGATTCAAGATTCAAGATTTTTATTGCGATCATGTTGTATAATAAGGTCTTAAAATTAGGTTCAAGCTTCAACATGAGCCCGGGTGGGGCACTGTAACTCGGAACATAGGTTCCTGTCTTAAGATATAAAATTATATAACGCTAGGAATTCTACATATCTCTATCTAACTTCTAACTTATTTTTATTGCGGTTTCAAAATAATCCTGTAAGGCATAGAAACTGTTCTTAATCAGGTAAGACTTTAACATCTTTTCTTTTCTATACCGCATCCTTAAATACTCTTCTATGTTTTAACACGCTTTTATTAGTTTCACCTGTATGTTTGCTTGCTTGCTTGCTTGTTTGTTTGTAACTGACTCCTTTAGTCTCGATTTTGCCCTACCTTGAACAATCAGATTTGATTCAGACTTTGCACACCTGTCAGATCGATAACAATGCAATAATTCGATAAAATATCCGATTATCTTGATTAGATTCGCCAGGATTCATCAATTTCTTTCTGCGTCCTTTGCATGAAAGACAGATAGAGCTAGTGCCCGAAGTTCGGGCCCCGAACTACGCATGCGTGCAGGTCCAGACTTACTCTTTGGTCGGGCACTCAGCTTAGCACAACCGCGTAGAGATTTTTTTATGGTAGTTGCGTCTTGTTCCGTTTATTTAGTTCTACGGAACGTTGTCGGCTGTCGTTAAACCTCGAACCATTCCGCCAAAACATCGGCGAGTGTTTTTCATAACATTTTCACAACTAATGTATATACTAAAATATCTTCTAATATGATAAAATATCCATGACAAATGTTCTTAAATATAAATTAATAATTACGATACTTAGCACATCCATGTTTTATTTAAATGTGATATTAGAAATTTGCAGCTATTATTATTTTTATTTTTTAGTATACTAAACTTATGGTTGCTTTTACTAACACATCCCACCCGCACTTGCGATAACAAGTAGCTCCGTACAAATTTGGCAGAGTATTTAAGAGCAAATGACTAGTTATAACAACTTATGTACCATATTCTTGCGAACTGCAAAGTTTTCCTAAATTTCTAAAACTAATTAGATAAAAGTTGGCAATAAAGTAATTTCATTATGTACTCTATATGGTGGATGCTGAGAAAGGGGCGGCTAATGGCTTGGGGCCTAGGGCGGCCGAGACTGCAAATCCGCCACTGCCCATTAGTAAACAATATATCTATGTAGTGTATTGTATTAAGTATATCAGTTATCTAGTACCCATAACACAAGCTCTGCATAGCTTGAGGCTAGATAATCCTGTGTGATTTGTCCCGTATTATCACACTAATATACATAGGCTATCTTTTATCCCAAAAATCAGTTCCCGTGGTAAAGAAATCACCTTTAAACGTTTCCATGGGATCAACGCCAGCGAAGCTGTGCAGCTAGTTAACCTATAAAATTTTCAGCTATTCAATGATGTACAATGAAGACATAGCATCCATACCCGTCAGAGACCTCCTGGCTCCCGACTGCCTGGTGGCGGTGTGGTGCACCAATGCCCCCAGCAACATAGACGCAGTGAAGAATCTCATATTCCCTCAGTGGGGAGTCACTTATCTTACTACTTGGTATTGGCTCAAGGTGAGAAGGTTACCTACCTAACAATTGTGTATTGAAGATCGGCAGATGCACATGCCAAAATGTATTTTTACTTAGAAATCAAATACATCAAAAAATTGACTTCGACGGGATTCGAACCCGCGTCCTCCCCTCAGTACGGGGATGTCATATGATAACCACTACACCACGAAGTCGTTTTTAGAAGAGATTAAGATTACGTTTGGCGAAGAAGTTTTTGGGAAATTATTTGAGTTTTTAGAAATTACTTCACGTGTAAAATTATAATAAGTAATAACCACAACACTTTTGCACACAAATATTTTATATAAACTTCATGAACACACAGATCCCCTAGTACTATCCAATGATCCTATCCATCCACGGTTGTCTGGTAGAGCTCGCTCTCGAGCGATAAGACCGCCACTTGCCACTTAGTGTTTAAGCTGTTCTATTGTATTCTTTCTTACAATAAGCGTGCAATAAAGAATTTTCTATCTATCTATTATAAAAAAAATATTTTGTTTTGTTGTATTTGCAGGTAACAGTGGACTTGGAGCCCCTCTGTCCGTTCTCTGTTGGCAGTCGCAAGCAGCCGTACGAACGCGTGCTGCTCGGCCGAGTCGGAGACGTGCGCGCGCACGTGCCCGCCGGCCAGCTGCTGGTGAGCGTGCCGAGCGCGTTGCACTCGCATAAACCTCCGCTGTTGGGTAAGGGACCGCCCATACAAGTACAAAAGCACGGTGTAGTTTTGACGACCTCTGAGTGGTGCTGGCTTTTTGCACCACCCCATCTCTTCTCGTGGGTGTCGTAAGAGGCGTCTAAGGGATATCCACCGGGGGCGGGCTGCAGCTCCCCCTGCAGAACGATTCGACCACCGAACTGCGATCCCCAACCCGCATGGCCGTGGGGATTATGGGTACTACCCTCCATTAGATAAACGCCAACAAGGCGCTTATAAGGGGGGGGGGGGGGGGGGCTGTACACATAACACAAGCTCTGCTTAGCTTGGGGCTAGATAGGCCTCCCCTTAATAAGCGCCTTATTGACTGTTATGTCATAATCCCCATGCTGGTATGCAAATTGGGGATCGCAGTACGATTCCACAGGAAGAGGTGGTGCAAATTCTAAGCGGGCAACGCAACCGGCAACGTAGTTTACTTCAATGCCTTGTATGTATTCCAGCTGTGTGGTGCTGGCTTACAATTTGCACCACCCCTGTGTCGTAAGAGGCAACTAAGGGATATCAGAACAATTCTACCACTAAACTGCTATCCCCAACCGCCCAGCGTAGGGATTATGGGCATTACCCTCCATTAGATAAACGCTACTAAGGCGCTTATCACGGGGAGGTCTGCGTCCAGAAGTGGGCCAATTCAGGCTGCTGAGGTTAAGGTAGATATATGTTCCAGACCTCCTCTCACCCCTCGTGAAGACGGCCAGCCCGCAGACCCTGGAGCTGTTCGCCAGGTACCTGCTGCCCAACACCACCAGCGTCGGCCACGAGCCGCTGAAGTGGCAGCACCGGTCGCTGTACGAGGAACTTAAACAAGATAGTAAAGACAGTTGACGATATGTTTTACTTTTATTTTGTTTGCCTTTGCCGATCTGCCTCGGTTCATAATTAAACCGAAATTAAGCCAGTGAAGTGAATGTCATTGGTATTTTAAATATATTTTTTTAAAACTATAAACCGACTTCAATTATTTATAGTTTTTTATGTATTTTCATGGATCTCAATGTCAGAAATAGACCAAATTAAAATGGGATAACACGGAAAGCACCAGCTATATTAAAAAAAATTGAATCATGAAAATCGGACCACCCAGTCAAAAGTTCTGAGGTAACAAACGAATTAAGAACATCCTCCTTTTTTGAAGTCGGATAAAAGCGTAAAGACTTCTCGCCTGGAGTTTAGCAGTATAAATAAATAACTTAATTAAAAGTTTAGATATTTCTGGTCAATCTAAATGGCATATCAGCAGAGGAGTACTCGCTACTCTACTAATCTACATATTTATGACAACCTCTGTGGCGCGGTGGGCGAAGGTCCGCCTGCGACGCAGGAGGTTGCGGGTTCGATTCCTGCCTCGGGACAAATGTGTGTACGTGCAGATCTGGATGTTTCATATGTATAATAAAAAACAACTATCAATGTAGTGTATTGTATTAAATATCAGTTATCTAGTACCCATAACACAAGATCTGCTTAGCTTAGGACTAGCTAATGCTAAGTGAATTGTCCAACATTATTGATTTATTTTTCAATAATCCCCTCGCGAAGAATAAAATAAAACAGGCTGCTATAAATAAATATACTTATATTTAATACGATAAGGTAAGTAAATGCAGGTTAGCTGACGCCGTTTCCGTTGACGAGCACGCTCTTGGCCGGTTTCTTGGGATAGCCGTCGGGGTTCATGCTCTGCCATCGCCAGAAGTCTGTGCCTGGAACCAGATTTAATTAAATTAAATCTTTAAACCCCTTTAAATTTAAACCATTACGATTCTCAAAGATTCTTAACGTAAGGTCTTGTAAGAACGAATCGGCTGTTTCTGCCCAGAGTAACTTCCCTGTAGATACCTGACGACCTCTGTGGCGCGGTGGGCGAAGGTCCGCCTGCCCAGGAGGTTGCGGGTTCGATTCCCGCCTCGGGACAAATATGTGTACGATCTGCAGATATTTGTTCAGGGCGGTCTGGATGTTTTCTATGTATAATTAAAAATAGATATCTATGATATAAACAGCTTGATAAATAGTAATTACTATCAAACAAGAAATAACGTGCAATTGACTCTAATTCACTTAATTTTTTTGTCCACTAGCGGAAGAAGTGAAAAAGAAACCACTAGCAAGTTTATCGCTTATCAACTAATACAATCTTAGCATAACTAAGTCTAGACTTAATACTATTGTCTGTGTGGAACTGGGCGACATCCCGCCAAGCATTAAAAGGCTCCGGTTATTGTGTTTTTTTATCTTACATCATAAGGGAGGTATGTCGGGCTGATGACGTGTTTTGGTTGAGATGAAACATATTAAACTCACACATCTCCTCCACGGTGTATCGTGTGGTCCAGCCCAGCTCCTCCCTGGCCAGCGAGGCGTCCGCCCACATGGCCGTGATGTCCCCCAGCCGTCGCTCCACGTACTGCAGCGGGATCGAAGTGCCCGTCACCTTCTCGAATACACTCACTAACTCCTTCACTGACACACCTCGTCCTGTGCCTAGGTTATATACCTGAAAGGTAAATTTGTTTTGAAATAATTGGTTTTGTTTTAAAAAACTACCGACTTCAATTATATAGTTTTTTCATGGATCCCATTGTCAGAACTGGAGCAAAATAAAATGGAACCACACGGGAAGCACCAGCTTTCAAATAAAAAAAGAATCATGAAAATCGAACCACCCAGTCAAAAGTTCTGAGGTAACGAACATATAAAAAAAACAGTCAAATTGGGAACCTCCCCCATTTTTTGAAGTCGGTTTAAAACTAAAAACAGATTTCAGTATCTTTAGTATTATATTATTTACGCGTGATTTTAAAATGAAAATATTTATTAATACCCATTTTTCTATTTATACAGACTTACAGACTATACCGTGTCCATTTTGAATGAGGCATAAACGTAAACAAACCGCCCATACTTAACCTAAAATTCACTTTGTTGGCACGTCCTTTTATACGTAATTTACATTACTTGTCGATTTTAGATCCTCCCTTCAATTATATTATTTACGCGTGTTTTTTTAGAAAGAAAATATTTATTAATACCCATTTTTCTATTTATACAGACTTACAGACTATACCGTGTCCATTTTGAATGAGGCATAAACGTAAACAAACCGCCCATACTTAACCTAAAATTCACTTTGTTGGCACGTCCTTTTATATGTAATTTACATTACTTGTCGATTTTAGATCCTCCCTTCAATAAAAATTGCTTACAATTATATCTGAAACTCGACGCCAAGCAAGTGAGATTTTGTTATTTGTGTCGTATTTTGTTTACTAACATGCTCCATTCAACGTGGACAAACCATAGTTACTAATATATTTAAAATTAAAATTAGGTACATAAGTATAGGATTACAGAAATAGGGTAACTAAATCTCCACCTCAGCATGCTACGCTGGTTTTCAGATTTTTAGTTTTTCGGAACTACTTATCTCTCGAGAATAGGGTATATGCATCGATTTTTTTATTGTTTTAATCGATTCTTTAGGTCATTATTTAACTGAGAAATGATAAGACGCTCACTGAATTTCGCATTAACAAGGTAAAAAAAAACAAATCAAAACTACAATCATTTTCGGGTGATAAAAACGCTACCATATTGGCGCCATGTTTATTTGACGTCGACGTTCACACTTGATTAAAACCTTTTGTGACGACCTCGGTAGTGATCATCTCAGGAAAGAGGTTTTCCGAAAAAACTGAAAATAATCGACAATACGAAATGTGAAGTGGGCAGAATAGTTTCAAATCATGGTGCAGCAAGCAGAATAAAACAAGAAAAAATGTGTACAGTGATGTCACGTCCGCTCTAGTCAATGGCGTAGCGTTTTGGAATTTTGCGATTGAGATTTAAAATATCAATTTTTCAATGGTTAAATTCAACAATAAAAACATCTCAAAATGCAAAAATAAATATATAGATATGTTTCTATATCAATAGAGAATACGTATATATTTTTTTAGCCATTTTGAAATCACATGTATATACCCTATTAAGATTCGGTGTGCTAAATAGTTAAGCGGCATTTTGTAGTGTCAACAAACACACGATCAACAGACAACAATAGCAATGCAGCATGTGGCAAAAATGCCATAATGCTGTTGCTCTACCGTGGATGATTTGTATTACTTCAATTATTTTATGGAGAAAATATTGTACCTACGTAATATTTTCCCATTTATTTTGGGCTAGCAACAATCTCGCGGTCTCACTCGCGTAATTCCCGTTCCCGAGGGAGCTTTTTAATGATATAAGATTTTTTAAATCGCTCCAGTACTTTCGGCGCCTATTCAATACAAACAAACAATAAAATCTTTCGTACTTTAAAATATTATTATAGATTTATCGAGAAGAAGTAGGTTTAATCGCTTAGCGTGTAAGGACAATTGAGAAGCAGTGGGTAGACTGACACGGCGGCCTGACAAAGGCACTGATGATGAAGACGTACCTTCAGTCCAATGTGGTTGTTCCCGAGTAGATTGAGCGCGGCAACGTGCCCGCTCGCCAGGTCCATCACGTGGATATAGTCACGAACGCCTGAGGAAACGTTCACATAATCTACGGTCAAAATACAACTAAAAAGCGGCGAAGCCTTCGCCGCTTTTTAGTTGTATTTTGACTGTACTACCATTATCGAAGTTATTGTATTCTCTTTGCCATTATCTATAAAAACGTAAAATTCATGCCCGTTGTATTTGTTGAAAGTCGAACATTTTTGGAATATTATTTAATTCTATGGTGGTAAACTCCTTTTAGAGCACAGAGGTTCCTACCTGTTCCATCAGGCGTGTTGTAGTCGCTGCCAAACACAGTGAGCACGGGCTTCTTGCCCAACGCCACTTGAGCCATGTACGGCATGAGGTTGGTGAACTCCTTGGTTGGATCCTCTCCGATGAGGCCTGATGGGTGCGCGCCGACGGGGTTGAAGTAGCGGAGAGAGATTATGTTCCATTTCTGAAAATGTTGCAGGGAGATCGGTTATGTTAGGATCTATTTCGGATTCATTTATAAATTCGTTTTTATTTTGTTATTGTTACATATTTGAACGTTTTAGGTGCTATAAGTAAAGTGTCAACATGTACCCTGTTAGTTCAAATAACGTTACAAAATTCCGTAATAATAGTCAAATCTGTTATTATAAATATTCACGGGTATTTTCCTATTTTTAACCGACTTCGAAAAAAGGAGGATTTCTCAATTCCTGTGTATTTTTTAAATCTGTTTTTATGTTTGTTACCTCAGAACTTTTGACCTGGCTTATGATAAGTTGTATTATGATAAGCGATAAACTTGCTAGTGGTTTCTGTTTCACTTCCGCTAGTGGCTTTTTTTGTGAATTAGAGTCAATTGCACCTTATCTCTTATTTGATATTAATTACCTACTATTTATTAAGCTGTTTATATAGTAAAAGTCTTGGTACGTTAAAACTCTTGCATTTATAATATTAGTGTGAGTGATACTGTGATGTGATCAGAGGGATTCTGCCGTATATAAGTAAATAAATAAATAATGCTGGACAATTCACACAGCATTATCTAGCCCCAAGCTAAGCAGAGCTTGTGTTATGGGTACTAGATAACTGATATACATAATACAATACACTACATAGATAGATATTTTTTATTATACATAGAAAACATCCAGAACGCCCTGAACAAATATCTGCAGATCATACACACATTTTTCCCGAGGCGGGAATCGAACCCGCAACCTCCTGCGTCGCAGGCGGACCTTCGCCCACCGCGCCACAGAGGTCGTCACATATGTATATGGGCTATAGAATAGCTGTTTGTTGTAGGTATAATTGCAGGAGGTGATTTTCGGGTTATCGTGGATTTCATGATCGTGGATTTTAGGAAAATCAAAACAGTCTGAATTTTTCCCTAAATATACCTATACCCAATACCGTATCATTCTCAACGTCTTACGTGGGACGACGTGCTCAATGCTCATTCGTCTCACGAAAGTCGGAGCGTCAAAGTCATGTCATGATTTACAATCTACACCAGAGATTTATTTATCTTTTTAATACCTAGTGCCTATTTGTCAGAAGATGAAATCTTATCATTGTAATTTCCATGACAGCTGTCAAAATAACAGTTAGAGTTCGCGCCACGACTCAAGTCCTTTAGACGCGGCGCTGCTATCGCAGAACTATAGTAAATAAATCAAATATTTCATATTTATTTACAATGAATAATGCTCTTCTGGTCTGAGAGGTCTTATCCCGGACATTTCCCAGTCAAAATCGGGAATTATGTAGTTGCACCCCTTTTGCCGTAAGACTTGAGTCGTGGCGCGGACTCTAGGTACCTCGTTACTGTCATATACCTAGGTACCTATAGTTCATGGCGCGAAGGTTCATAAATCTTACTACGGCAACACAGCCATACCGTAAACAATAGCTCCGTATTTTCAAGCCAAATAAAATACAAATTGCGTGATTTAAAGCACAAAGTCTAGTCCATTGGTGTTCCAAAGTCCTAAAAACTGTGTACGAGTGTTATCTGCCGAATTTCTTGAGGTCAAATACGACTTTCTTGCAAATAAGTGATTTACGCGAACAGGACTGTTTTCTCATCTATCAAGCAAAAACAGAAGACCCAGTGCTACAATACAAACACCACCTGTTAGTGGGCGACTACGACTGGAAATTATTATATAATACCATCGAAAGTACGAGAAAACGTAAGTTTTTGTAAATCGAAGAAACCGTTTATTTTTGCCGACATATTGAGCAAAAATAACCTTCACATTCAAACATTGACCTTGAGGAACGATGCAGCCGATGACGACACAAAACTTGCCAACTCCGGGACTTTGACAACGAGGCGTCTGAAAAAGAAGTTGATATCAAACCGTCGGCGTCGTCGTCGTGGTCGTCACCCCTAGGTAAGTAAATCCTTTTTTTCGTCCGGCCAAGCAAACACTGGTGAACGTCGCTTTGCCTTGCTTCAAGCCTCGGCTTCAAGCCTAGAATAGAAACTCGGCCTACGACTTGTATCAAACGAATCAATCAACACTCGAAAAACAAAATGGATGGATCACTCAACAATGTGACACAAAGGAGAAAACTTACAAGAATAAAATCTCTAGAATCTTTTGACTCGTCAAGTTCACTTAGCTCAACTACAAGCGAAACTGTGTTCGCAAAAAGCTTAGACTTATCTACAAATATAAATTCAACTTGCATTGAGGAAATGAAACTGGAAATAGCACAACTAAAAACTAACCTACAATGTACACAAAACGAAATGGAAAATATCATACTTGAAAATAACACCCTGAAAAAAGAAGTATCAAAGTTATATAAAGACTTGGATATCTTGAAAACCATCTATACAAGCCCAGTAACATCAATAAGGAAGAATATGACTCCCGCATCAAAAAAATCACTAAGAAGAAGACTCACTGATTCTTTTCATGCGATGACGCCTCTCAACAACATGGCCTTGCAATCACCTAAAGAGGTCGGAAAGGGCGACAAAGTGAATAACGAGAATATCTACGACAGAAAGGGACAGTCTGTCTGTAGCCGCTCTTCGCCGCGAAACAAGAGAGATCCAGCTTCACAGCACAATCAGGAATCCACTGAGCAGCTCGGCCCAGTACCCATAGTACCCACGAAGTGCTCCATTGTGGAAAAAATGAGTAAACTCACAGTGCATACAAACCCCATGTCGGAGCCGGGCGCAGTACCAACATTGCAGGCTGGAGTAGGACTCACCAGCCAGACCCAAAACCAGCTGATACCTAACAACCTCACAACTTCTAAGGAACAAGTATCTAGGGTTCTGATACTTGGCGGAAAGCAATGTAGCGGACTAGCAAGACAACTAATAAAATCAAGAATTCAAAATAGGTATGAATGTTTTGAAGTTTTGTCATTTGTAAAACCAAATGCTACCACAATAGAAATTCTTCGTAATGAGAACTTAATTAAATTAACAACAAAAGATAGAGTTATTATATCCATAGGCGAACATGATAAAAATCCTTTACTAGTTATTGGTGAACTATGTGCATTTTTAAAATTCATGACATGTCCAATTATTATATTGAGCATAAAAAGCAACCTTTATTTGAATGAAATTAAATTAAATGACATGATTTATCTCTTGAGTAGACAATATGAAAACTGTAAATTTGTAACCATGAATAAATATGTAAGCACTTATACTAACTGCATGAAAATAAACACTGTTTTAGGGCAATTGTATAACATCAATTTGTTTTCATTGCAGCAAACTGTGTCAGGAGATGTGTGCCAAGTGAGCGGAGAGAGAGCAAGTTGTGGCATAAAAGCTTCGGAGACCCCCGGTGATACTGACTCAAAAAGATTGCTTGAATCTCAAAGCTCTCACACTGCGATTACGGTTGCCCCCTCAACATCTAATAAGTTAGGTCCTGATTCAGGGAATCTTTTTCGTGCCCTCTAGGGTTATTAGCTTAAGAATACTTCACCAAAATATAAACGGCTTGGTAAATAAACAACACTTATTTGAGATTACTCTAAGTGAACTGATCCGTAAACAAGAGGATCCTGCGATCATCTGCATCTCAGAATTGTTAGTGGAAAAGGGAAATGAACACACCATAAAGCTTCATGGTTATACAATGGCTTCTTCTTTCCTTAGACCAAAGATTAATAATAGGGTACGTGGAGGAGTCTCCATACTTGTAAAAATAGGATATTCATATAATGAGCTTGAATTTGTCAAGAAATATTCTGTAATAAGGCAATTTGAATGTTGCGGCATTAAACTTCTACAAAATGAAGCTATAGTAATTTGCCTATATAGGACACCAGATTCTGATATAGTTTTTTTCTTTAATCAACTTGAAAGATTGCTTCAACATATTTACCGGCATCATAAGGGAGGTGTTGTCTTGGCAGGGGATTTAAATATCAACACTCTGCAGGTCACAAATGCGTCACAGCGTTTGGTTGACACAGCCAATAATTACAACCTGACACTTCACATCAAATCTCCCACCAGGCAGGAAACATGCATTGATCATATTTTAAGTAACTACAGTGATGCTAAAGGGACTACCCTTCCACTATGTTTGTCGGATCACAACACTGCACAGATACTTGAAATACAGATTAAGGTTGAAAAAGCTCCTTTAATGTCATACTACAAATATAAAAGAGACTTGGGTGAGGAAAATATTGAAAAATTTAGAGAATGCCTCTCCAGTCTATCTTTCTCTGAAGTGCTAGATGAAAAAAACCTTGAAAATGCGTTCCAAAGATTTCATGATCTTTTTGGTTTATTTTATAATCTATGTTTCCCAACCATCAGGTATAGGATATCAAATAGAACTCAAAACATACGGTGGATCACTAAAGGCTTAAAAATTAGTTGTAAAACAAAAAGAGTTCTACGTTATAAATACTACAATAAGAAATGTAAAGAAAATAAAGTTTATTATAATAAATATTCATCGCTTCTAAAGAAATGCATAAATCAATCAATAAAAAAAAACAATTATAAAGTCATAAGTAAAGCTAAAAATATTTGTAAAGCATCATGGCAGATCATAAAATTAGAAACTGAGAAGGTTAGACAAATGAATCTTATTAGGAAAATTAAACACAACACACAATCCATTGAATGTCCAACTATGATAGCAGAGACATTTAACAAATACTGGATAAACTTGACGAATATAGCCGGAACTGTAAAATATCCAAACACTTGCAAAGATTCGTTTTGCAAAAGCTTGTTTTTACGCCCTTACTCTTTTGATGATTTGAAGAAAATTATACTTAACCTTAAAAATACTAACGCTGTAGGACATGACGACATAGGCACAAAAATTATTAAATCATGCAGTAATGAAATTTCTCCTGTTTTGACTTACCTTATTAACCTATCTTTCGAAGAAGGGTCCTTCCCAACTATCTTAAAGAAATCTATTGTTAAGCCCCTCCTAAAAAAAGGAGACAAATCACTGTTAGATAATTACAGACCCATTACACTCATACCAATTTTCGCCAAAATATTCGAGTTAGCCATGCATAGACGTTTAATTGACTATATCGAAAAAAACAAGCTGTTAAGACAAGAACAATACGGTTTTCAGAAAGGAAAGTCAACGACGTTAGCGTGCTTCAACCTTGTGAAAAATATAATAGATAACGTGAATGATAACAAGTTAACTACTGCCATATTCTTCGACATGTCAAAGGCATTTGATTTTGTTTCTCATGAAATCCTGGTGGATAAACTGGAAAGATACGGAGTCAGGGGTCCTGCTCTAAATTGGATCATAAGTTACTTAAAAAATCGGCTCCAATGTGTTGAAATAACTAACCTAAATGAGCTACATGAGCTAGTACCCTTCCGGTCTACCTACCAAGTAAACCGTTCAGGAGTTCCGCAGGGCAGTGTCCTCGGGCCGCTGCTGTTTCTACTATATATAAATGACCTGCCTAACATAACTAAAAATCCGTGCTTCTTATTTGCTGATGACATCTCCATGCTAGTAACGACTTCACGAAATACCGATATAAATGATTATACTCTTGACATAAATAGCGAAATAGCACGTGTTATTAAATGGCTCAACGATAATAACCTTAACGTAAACTTGACTAAAACAAACATAATACAATTTGGCACGTGGGCAAATAAAAAAAATAAATTGTGTATATCGAATGCAGGAACTAACATATCAGAAGTCAACCAAACTACATTCTTAGGCTTCATTCTAGATGAACACTGCAACTGGAAAGCTCATATTGATAAAGTTTGTACCAGACTGAATAAATTTGTCTTTGCCCTACATAGATTACAAAAAACCTCTGATCAAAAGACTGTTTTACAGGCATACCATGGCTATGTTGCATCGGTATTGTGCTATGGTCTAATACTATGGGGAAATGGCTCGTATGTTAACAAAGCATTCATAGCGCAGAAAAAATGTGTAAGAGCAATTGTTGGTATACCACCGTGGGAATCCTGTAAGCCGTTATTTAGTAAACTCAAATTGCTCACGCTACCTTGTCTCTACATCTTTGAGGCAGCCTTGTTTGTAAAGAAACATAATAAATTGTTTATGAAGGCGAGTGAACTATATCCCCGAAATACACGGGATCCTGATAGGATAGTTTTGAGTAGGCAGCCTAGGACCCGTCTATACCAAAAAAACTGTTTTGTAATGTGTGGAAAAATATATAATGCATTACCTAAAACTATAAAAAGCCTTCCGCTGACAAAATTTACAAAAGAGCTACGACTATGGCTACAAAGCAAACAATATTATAATATAAATGAACTTGTAAACTAACATTGTTGGATTAATTATCTCAAGAATTGTTTAAATATAATTATTAATAACTAGCAAACCTATTTTTATATAATTTATATAAAGGAAATAACAGCATGAAGACTGAAAATAAATTAGTATTTACAACGACTGATTTTCTTAAAACTGTTAAAAGTGTTCGTAATAAATTGCTATATAGTAAGATATTATTATAGTGTAAGATTACAGACACTAAGACATATATAGTGTAAGATTACAGACACTAAGACATATATAGTGTAAGATGATAGACACTAAGACATTGCTATACCAATCTAACATGGTGTATGTTCCAACTTTAGCTGTAATTAGAACTTAAGCTACCTATCAATGTACATACTGGCAATAAATGATTTTGACTTTGACTTTGACTTTGACTACGAAGCCTCATCAGATTACTACGAGACTACTACAGGTTTTGTCTTTTTAGAAACAATTATCACAGACTGGCCATTCACTGGGAACCTTGACATTCCGACTCAGTGGGTCACTGGTTTCAGCAAAGGTCAGCGAACCGGTTGCTACATCCAAACTCACGCATATGATGTGACAAATAACGTGTCAATTTACAAAAATGATACTTAACACCTTCATGGCCCAAGACGCAGGTGCCAGTCTCTATCTGCGTGCCGCGTGGAGGTGCGGCGCGCCCCTGCGGGTCGCACCGCAGAGCTGGGCAGTGAATGCGTTATACACAATACACTAAACACTATACATTATACACTATACACTAAACACTATACATTTATACAGATCCTGAATTAGAAAGACCTAAACTTTTTTTTTATGTCAATAGAACTTCGCTTGACTACAATGTCACCTGATAATAATTGAGTTTGTTTAAAAAAAAACCGACTTCAATTAAGTACCTACCTATAGGTGTGGATTTCTCATAGATGCCAGTATCAGACCAAATTGAATAGGACCACAAGGGAAGCGTACAAATAAAAATCATCAAAAACGGATCATCCAGTCAAAAGTTCTGAGGTACCTACACCTACCTAACAAACGAAAATAAAAAAAAAAAGACGTGTGGCACTCGGGGACTGCCGCGGTAAAGCTATTGCAATGCCATCTAGAGGCGAGTTGCTGAACTAAGGAGACAAACGTCAAGGTTTTTTCGTTACGGAATTTCTGGATTCGGTCCCCGCGCTCAAGGCCCGCGATAGAAGCTATGCAATAGCTTAAAAAATCGAAATGAGAACCTTCTCCTTTTTTGGAAGTCGGTTAAAAAGTGACGGTGTCGCTGACACTGTATGTATCACGAAGGTGTGAAAGACCTTCTTGTCTTCAAAATTTTGCATTTGGTTGGTATATTATGTAGGTCTTCAATGAATAATTATTTTTGTTGTAAAAAACTAAACCGACTACAATTTTTATAGTTTTTTCATGAATTTTCATAGATTTCACTGTCAGAACTGAACAAAATTAAAATGGGACTACACGGGATGCACCGCTTTCATATAAAGAACAATCATGAAAATCGGACCACCCAGTAAAATGTTCTGAGATCACAAACATAAAAAACAGTCGAATTGAGAACCTCCTCCTTTTTTTAAGTCGGTTAAAAATGCCATTTTGCAAACATGATAATTAAGAATCGCAACAATATCTTCAAAAAAAAATTGCAAGAACCAGGGAAATTCCTCCAGTGTTATCATTTGAGCAAGCTTAGAGGAATGTACATCCCGTTGCCCGCTCGACTGGTCACATTCACATAGGCAGCAGGTAGCAATGACATTGTACGGTCGTCGTCATCAGCTGATTACGTTACGATGAACTTTACAAAATTGCTCGGAGATTCTTTCTCCTAAAATATTAGCTAACTGTTCGCTCATGACAACGCAATCAATCACCTATACCGTGTCCATTTTGAATGAAGCATGTTAGTAAACAAACCGCCCATATTTAACCTAAAATTCACTTTGTTGGCGCGTACGTATAAAAATACGTAATTTACATTACTTGTCGATTTTAGATCCTCCCTTCAATAATAATTGGTTACAATTATATCTGAAACTCGACGCCAAGCAAATGAGATTTTGTTATGTAGTTTTTTTACTAACATGCTTCATTCAAAATGGGCACGGTATAGTTATAAAACAAATATCGTATGTGATAGTATTGCCATATTGGCCATGATGGGTTCAAAAAACTTCTGGAGTTCTTGTGTGACAAATGGCATTTTTTTTTATTTTGACACAAAAAACTAAAAGATAATTTATAAAACAAGGTATTAAAAATGGTTGACTACCTCTACCTACGCAAATATTAAGTAGGGGGTTATATTGCCCAGCACTCAGCAGGCTACTCGGATTAGATGATAATCGAATATCTAACGGTAAAATAATTACATTATTTTGAAAAACCTTAAAACCGACTTCAAATTACTTGTTATTTATGTTACCTACATTGGTTTTTTAGTTTTGCAGGGCAAATACAATCCGGAGATACGCCGGGAACTATATTTTTTTTATGGAACCACCTACCTCAGAAACATTGCTGATAGAAAAATAATTTTTAAAATGGGTCTATATTTGACCGAGAAATCAACGAGCATACATTAAATAAAACCGGTCAAGTGTGAGTCGGACTTGCGCACGGATGGCTACGTTATCTATAAAAACGCCATAAAAAATCATCTCTATGGTATTGGATCCCCCATAAATATTTATTTTATTCTATCTTTATAATATGTATTTGTTGTTATAGCGACAACAGAAATACATCACCTGCGAAAATGTCAACTGTCTTACTATCACAGTTCATGAGAGCCTGGTGACAGTAGTACGGACAGCGAAGTCTTAGCCCCTTTTTACCCTTTGGGTACGGAACCCTAAAAAAACATACATACAACCATACAGAACCGCCAAAAAAAAATTGATTTTGTTTTAAAAAACTGTAAACCTACTTCATTAGGGTTGTTGTACATTTGCCACCAAGTTAATTCCTCACATTTTTGTAAACTCCATACATTGAAAGTAAATCATGGATCCCATTGTCAGAAGTGGACTATATTAAAGGGACCACACGGGAAGCACCAGTCAAAAGTTCTAAGATAACAAACAAAAAAAAACGGATTGAGAACCTCCTCTTTGTTAAAAGTATGTAAGCAAGTTGTAGGCTTAGAACAGGTAGGTGCTAGGTACCTTATCAGCAGCACTAAGGTCCTTCAGCATCTCCTCGATGAAGTACTTGGTCCGTCCGTACACGTTGGTGATGTTCCCGATCTGGTGCGTCTCCGTGATGGGCAGGTGCTGCGGCTCGCCGTACACCGTGCACGATGACGAGAACACCATCTGGTAGCAGTCGTGACCACGCATTATCTGAAAGTATACCGTAGCATTATGAAGCTACTTTGTTTTATACATAGTATACAAATTGAAGTGAATTAGAGTCAATTGCACCTAATTTCTTGTGTGATAGTAATAACTATTTATCAAGCTGTTTATATAGTAAAAAATTGACTTGTCTAAGTGCTTATTTTGTAAGTGTAAAGAAATAAACGATTTGACTCTGACTCTGACTCTATAAAACAAAGTCGTGTCCCGCTGTCTGTCTGTCACAATGTATTCCTCTTTAAAACTACGCAACGGATTTTGATGCAGTTTTTTTAATAGAAAGAGTGATTCTAGATTAGCTGTGTGGTGATGGCTTAGAATTTACACCTCCCCATCTCTTCCCTTGGGTGTCGTAAGAGGTGACTAAGGGACGCGCCTTATTGGCGTTTATCTAATGGGGATGGGGGTAATGGCCATAATCCCCACGCAAGCGGTCATGCTGGTTGGGGATCGCAGTTTAGTCGTAGAATGATTCTGCTGCCCGCCCCCGGGGCGGCCTATGTTAGGTTTATTAGACATTGAGTTCTCATCTGGCTCGATAAGAGATAACTATATTAATTGAAGTAGGTACTTTTAAACGAAACTTTATTCGACCTCTGTGGCGCGGTGGGCGAAGGTCTGCCTGCGATGCAGGAGGTTGCGGGTTCGATTCCCGCCTCGGGACAAATTTGTGTACGATCTGCAGAAATTTGTTCAGGGCGTTCTGGATGTTTTTCTATGTATAATAAAAAATATCTATGTATGTAGTGTATTGTATTATGTATATCAATTATCTAGTACCCATAACACAAGCTCTGCTTAGCTTGGGGCTAGATAATGCTGTGTGAACTGTCCAGCATTATTATTATTATTATTATGTAATGCTCAAAAGCTTTTCTCATGAGCTAACAATGCTTAGCTATAAATTAAACTTTATTTTGTACCTAATGTTCAAAAGCTTATCTCATGAGTCATGAGCTATCAATGCCAAGGTATAAACTAAACTTTATTATGTACCCTTATGTACAAAAGCAAAAGCATTTGTTAGCTCATGAGATAATAACAATGCTTAGATAAAAATTAAACATAGTTGCACTAAGTTCGGTTTTAAAAGGCGCATGTAAAAAATAAATAGGAAATTCCAATGTGATAAATTGCGATTTTCCTCGTTACCACTATCATATTGGGCCGACTAGACCAGATAACTTCATATCAAAATGTTATCAATTTCTTTGTAAATCTGTGGACCTAATCTATTTAATCTGTCTGCCGAAACGTAAATATTACGAATTATTGTAACTTTGATTTATGTTTTATGATTTATGATATGTTTGGGTAGGTACTTATTAATTAGGCATATGCATGAGTAAAGTTATTAATATCTATCTATGTAGTTTATTGTATTAAGTTTATCAGTTACCCAGTACCCATAACACAAGCTCTGCTTAGCTTGGGGCTAGATAATGCTGTGTGAAATTCACACGGCATTGTAAATAAATAATTAATTATATACATAATGCTGGAAAATTCCAGCATTATATAATTATTTATTTATAATAACAGAAGTACAATCAGTGGCCATACTGCTGAAGTGATGTCTTCCAGGCTCATTGATTCATCCCCATTTGTCTCATCGTAATCGAGTTCTCACCAAAGCTGGACTCACCTCGAGTAAATTCAGCATGCCAAGTAGATTGTTCTGGTAGTAGAGGAGTGGTTGCTGCATCGACTCTCCGACTGCTTTCAGAGCTGCGAAGTGAATCACACAGTCCACTTGGTGCTGCGAGCAAGACAATAGGTTTTCGTTAGGTTTTGAACTAATAATGACTAAAAAATGTTTGGTGCCTTACTCTACTACCAACTTAGTTCTTATTGCATGAGCGCACACAGAACTTCCGTATACCTACTTGATGTAGATTGAATGGTGAAGTTATAAAAGCACGTTACAAAACGATAAAAGCAACGAATCAATGGATGCGGGTAGCGTAGGATCGGTCATTCTTGCTACCACTTCTTTTTAACCGACTTCAAAAAAGTAGGAGGTTCTCAATTCGTCTGTTTTTTTATGTTGGTTACTTCAGAACTTTTGACTGCGTGGTCCGATTTGCATGATTTTTTTATATGAAAGCTGGTGCTTACCGTGTGGTCCCATTATAATTTTGTTCAGTTCTGACAATGGGATCCATGAAAATTTATGAAAATACTGTAAAAATTGAAGTCGGTTTATAAACCGACGTTTGTAAAACAATATTAACTATGGCTGATGATATTACTTAGTTCAATTCAGCAAGCTTGACTCTAGCATTGCAAGATATGACTCATCATGACTCACCTTATCAAATATCTCGTTAATCTCAGCCTTATTCAGTAGATCAGCTTTATAAAAAGTAATCTTCTTCCCCGTGATTGTCTCTGCCCGCTGCAGCGCAGGAGAACCGTCCACTCCCTCTACCGCGTTCGCGAAGTTGTCTACGGCGATGACGTCATGTCCGGCTTCTAAGAGGTCCACGACGCAATGGCTGCCGATGTAGCCAGCTCCGCCGGTTACCAGGATTGTCTTGAATTTCGGCATTTTTCTGTAGATTTTAACAATTTTATTTATAAGAAAATAATTTAAAAAAAGCTGCAGGTATCTACCACCATACCACGGTACATTACATACCAGTGTAAAGATATCGAAGGAAGACGAATCGAAGAGCTGCAAATGATGTTTTCTCTAATTATGTACAGGCATTTTAAAAACACTTCGGATCGCTGACTGAGCGATAGTAAGGTGGATTTATAGAGCTATTGCCATAATATCTCACGCGAGATAGATAGAAAACACTTTATTATTTATATATATATTATATGTAACACAAAGACAGGAAATAATTCAGATCGAAATGCTTAAAACAGAGGACGTATAAAGGGCGGACTTATAGCTGTACGCTGCAACGCAGCCAGCAGCCTAGCGACGCAGCGTACAGCGTGATCCTTTGGCGTACGATGGGAATTCATCGTCTCACGAAATGTGGTTTCAAATATGACTCTCATCTCAACATAAATTAGCATTTGCCGTTGAACGTAAACGACAAACACCAAAGATTTTAATCTTTGACAAACACTAATTCAATACCTGCATTTATGACAATAGTTAACAGAACCGTTTAACTAACTGCCGACACATAAATTATTCTTAAGCTGTTCAAAGGAAGCGTTTGTATTGAATCCTAAATAGGCAAGGACGCATGCATTTTTAGTACAATAGAGCCATCAACTTCGATGCTCTGTCTGAACTGAATAACTATTTATCTATTCAAGGCTGTATTGATACCACAAAACTGTTCGATACATTTTTAAAAGTTCCTGTGTTTAACGTAATAATAAGATAAAATAGGTGGGGGCGCCACGTTCTCTGGTGTAGTGCCTTAAATAAAACACATAGGTAACCTTTCTCTGACTTCTTATATACCTAGTCTTAGCTATCATTTATTCTAATTTGTTAGAATTATTTAACATTTAACACGCTTGATCAATTTGTGTAATTTAATCTAGGGCCCCTCTTCGATTCTTCGAGGAAGGCTTCCTACAAAATTGTATTTACTTACACGAAAGTAGGTAACTTACTAACACATTGAGAGAGGCTTGAAACAGTTCAGTCAAACAGTTTTTTTTACGAATCGCTTGGATTTATTTCCCAAATCTAGAAAAACTAGAAGTCCCGTACAAAAGACATCAACGCGCTCTGTAATCTTTCGCGCTTGTAAGAAATCTTATTATACGAATATAATTCATTACGGATGTATATATGTAACTATATTTACTACGAACCTTTAATTGCTTTCAATCATAATTTCTTTCGCCTATCATCCCTTTTTGAACTTGAATTTGTACCCTTTTCCTTGTGTGTCTGTGTGTGTCATTATGTCATTAAATATGAGCTGTTGAAGTTATTGTTAAGGTTTTTTGTTATATAAGTGTGTAATGATTACTTTGGGTAATTTAAAAAACAATAAGTTCTTAGTTTAATATAGAAAAAGCCTTGAACCCGCTTGAAGACGAAAATGTGTCACCTCGCTGTTATCTTGTTCATATCTGTTTTTTTTAAAGTTCCATACATAATTGACTTCGTTTACATAACACATCTTGGATTTTAAAGAGTTAGAGTAAGTAAGTACCTAACTGAGAAGGCACTCATAAGAATAATCCATCTCTATATATTCTACACCAGAGAGGAATATTAAGAGGCCCCATAAAAACAAACTCCCTGTACCAGCCAGATACAAAACGAACAGATCTAAGCTCAGTTCCTGGAAGCCAGGGTGGTTGAACTGCGCTCGCTGTAAAACGTACAACAAGACGAGAATGCCATTACAGGAATAGCAATTATGGGAAGCCATAATCACATGTTATTATAGCTTTTATTCATAACAGCAGAGGACTGTCGTAATAAACCAACCTACTTAAGTTTATGGTCGTGTTCCGTGTGCTTTTTGCTTTATGCTTTTTGCAACTAATTTTCTTGCTGATTAGGTAGAGCCAACAATGAGAGTTGCTGCACTAGAATGGATTTTTAATATAAATATTAAATACTAGCTGCGCCCCGCGGCTTCGCACGCCTATCCCACGGGAACTGATTTATGGGATAAAAAGTCGAAAGCCTATGTGTTATTCCAGGCCTAGAACTACCTGTATGCAAAATTTCAGCCCGATCCGTTCAGTTGTTTTTGCGTGAAATAGCAAAACACACATGTTTACAAACTTTCGCGTTTATAATATTAGTAGGATCAATATTTAGTACAAAATGTTCACGCTCTATGCTACTAAAGCCAAACATTTATTTCATGAATAACTAAACAAACTAAGCCGTTTTGGAAAAAAAATTATCCGCGAATACGACAAAACCTATAAAATTTTCTTATTTCTCACTAGCTTTTCTACGCGCGACTTATAAAATATTATACTTACTTACCTACATGCAAAGTTTCTGTTGTTTTGCCGTGAACAAAGATCTAAACCTACAGACTTTCGCATTCATAATATATACAGTGATTTCTTTATGCTTCCTTAGCTTTGTAAGTTCAAGGAAAATCCTTAAAACATGATTCACTGGGAAGGTAAAGATTGATAATTGACTTCTCATCATTGTTGAGTATCACGACGTGGGTAAATATTTCTAAGCATCATCACGATTAGTTCAGTCATCAATTGCCAAGGATTAGGGGTTTTTTAATTGCAGTTAAATCTTTACATCAATGTCAGGAAGGTTTTGAATAAAATACATACTAGAATCAGTAGGAAGATTAAACTTTTAAAACTTTGTGTTTTAAAAGTTTAATTCAGCTGGAGTTCTATTCAGCTTTTCAGAATTTTAGCTGGATTATATTCCCGCAAATTTCGTTAATCTTTCTGGTACTATCATTTATTATTTGATACCTACATATGTTTGTAATTATAAGCAGTATAGGTATAGGATTCCTTAAAATGAATATAAATAAATACACTCGAGAGCAATGAATCCGGGTCACTTAAAGAATGTTAAAAATCTCGGATACTAAAAATGAAGATTGGTCAAAAGTTATGTTCTCCGACGAATCAAAATTTATGCTCTACAAGCACGATGGAAGACACAGAGTGTATCGAAGACCAGGGGAAAGATTCAAGCAAGCATGCATCGAAGAAAAAGTAGCCTACGGTGGTGGGTCTGTACTTGTGTGGGCCGGAATTTCTTCTGAAAGTCGCACAGAGCTGGTGATCATAGAAAACGGCTCTTTAACTAGCGTAAGATATGTGGAAGAAATCCTCGATGATCACGTTGGTCCATTTATGGTCAATTTAGGTGAGGATGCTATATTTATGCATGACAATGCCCGACCTCATACAGGTAGGATTGTGAATGACTACCTTCAAGAGATGAACATTACTCGTATGGAGTGGCCAGCGCGCAGCCCGGATATCAACCCGATCGAGCATGCTTGGGACGAGCTAGGCAGATGCGTAAAACAACGAAACCCTCCCCCAATCACGCTTTGTGAGCTCAAAATTGCTCTCACAGAGGAATGGGAGAATATTCCCCAAAATCGTATAAGGAACTTGGTGTACAGCATGCCAAACCGCGTAAACGCAGTAATGGAAGCACGAGGAGGCAATACGAAGTATTAAAATTCAAGAAAATCGTAATAAAGTTCAAAAATTTCATGTTTCCTATTTTTGTTTTAAGGAGAGATCAGCAGTTTTTTTCTTTATGTAATTTTGTGTTAATAAAATGTATGGTGACTCATATTTTTTTTACTTTCATTTAAGGAGTATTACATTGTCTATTAAATACAATTTATTGCATTAACCTATCATTTTTAGTTTCCGAGATTTTTAACATTCTTTAAGTGACCCGGATTCATTGCTCTCGAGTGTATAAATATAATAGTGCTGAAATATAATATAGGAAACTGAAGTACTTATCTAATACATTCATTCAAGGATTCTAAAGTAGGTACCTACTATATTCCCCATTCGTCCCACAGTCGAGGCCGGAAGATCAAATTCAATGTACCATATACAAACTAGCACTAATTTTGTTATTTTCATAGTGTCTCTGGTAATTTTAGTTTAGTACCTAGTTGTGCAAGCGAAACCTTGGTGGTTTGTGTTTAGCAAGAGATAGGTAATTGTTTGCATGAAGACCATGTTTCTACTTTAGGTATGACATTTTTGATGTAAGTATATTTAAATTTATTAATAAGTGTGGAATTGTAAGAATTAAAATAATTATTAGTGTGATCTACGATGTCCTAAATCTATCGTCGTTTCTTTACTTTAGTCTACATACCGAAGCGATCGAAATCAAAAATACCACTTTATTTACGTGTCAGTGTATTTTTTAATATGATTTGACTTTTTCTAAGTGTACATTTATTGTATTTATGGAAATAAAGCATTTTTGAGTTTGAGTTTGAGTTTATCTATCCCATACATCGAGTTAGAATCTTATAATCTTCTATCTTAATCTTCTTCTTCCGCTAGTGGACAAAAAATTGAAGTGAATTAAAGTCAATTGCACCTTATTTCTTGTTGATAGTAATAACTATTTATCAAGCTGTTTATATAGTAAAAATTTGACTTGTCTAAGTACTTATTTTGTAAGTCTAAAGAAATAAACGATTTGACTTTGACTTTGACTTTGACTTAATAGGATTCTAACTCGATGATCCCATACCTACCTACATGGAAGGACATAGCATTAAAAAACAGAACGCTAACTGACGATCTGTGGGATCCGTAACACGTCAGTGCAGTGATGGTTGGCTTATTATAAAACAGTGTCCATTCTCATACCATTCTCGGGAGAATGACGTGATGACAGCTCATTGAACATGACATGTGCACTGAGTAACCGTTGGCTGTCTGTGAGACTACTGTCTTAGGGGATATTGGCAATTATGAAAGCTTGTATTAAGTAGTAATTACTTTATTATGTCTTCTAAAGCATATTATTTTATAAAGGTCCATCCACACAGAATCATCTAGTCTCAAACTAAGCAGAGCTTGTGTTATGGTTGTGTGATGACTGATAGAGTTAATAGAATACGTTTCATATATATTTGTATCAAACATAAAATATCGCCAGAACACCCAGAACCAATTTGCAGATCATACAAGCGTCAGTTCTATAAGAAATAAATGTCAGAATAAAGATAATTTAATTAGTTTTAAAAAACAACAAACCGACTTCAATTATATGGTTTTATGTTAATGCTCCTTGGTACGTAAGAAATGGCGATCTTCATCGGGACCTCAAGATTGAATTCGCCGATAAAATAATACAAAAGTACGCAGAGGCTCATGAACAGAGGCTTCTTCATCATGTGAACGTCGAGGCTATCCAGCTCCTCGACAACACGGACATAGTGAGAAGGCTCAAAAGAACTAAACCTTTTGAGTTAGTGTAGTGTTAGTTATGGTGTAAGTGCATAAGTGCTAATTTTAAAGAACACATGAACAAAGGGTCATCCCCTTAAATAGAGACAAAAAAAGTGCCGATAGACACATTCTTAATGATATGTTTTTATAAAATTAAGTTGAACCAAAATTACCTATTAGCCAAACCTATGGCTAGATTGTAATGTTATTCTAGTGTATTTAGATTATGTGTATACTATATTATACTATACTTTATTTTATTATACAGGGTATAACAAATTTTTGGCCCTTTAAGGGTAGCTACCGTTTCTTTTGTAGTATAGAAGGTTTTGTTCTTAGGAAGCTTCTGTTTTATTTTGAAGAAAAAAATATTGCCATTTTTAGTTTTTTGAAAACATGTACGGTTCGCCTAAAAAATGACATTTGTCAAAAAAACAAGTTGGTCTTAATCGACTCTTTCCAACCAGGAACACTTTTCCCAAAGTAACATACCAAATCAAATCGTAAGTTTTGCCAATAATAAAAAAAAACAATTCCCATACATTTTCTAAAACGCGAGCGAAACCGCGGGGAGTAGCTAGTATAAAAAATTAAAGTAAATTAAAGTACCTACCATAATCTTGTTTAATTGATTTGCGTTGGAATACACCCAGGTACCTAAGTACCTACCGAGGAGTTGCTTTCAATAGAAATCGGAACATAAAGTTCCACGGTTAAAGTGAGAGTTGTACAAGTAACTGCAGAAATATAACCTAGTCAGATCTATCTGTGACTAGACATGTTTCATTAGTATTCGTTCTGAGGTAACAAACATTAAAATATACCTACATTTATATTGGTTACTTCCAAAATTGAGTACTTTTTTTCCTTTTTTTAAGTCGGTTAGAAACTACTGTTTTTTACGTTTGTTACCTCTGAACTTTTGACTCGGTGATCCGATTTTGATGATTCTTTTTTACTTGAAAGCTGGTGCTTCCCATTATTATTTGATCCAGTTTTGACAATGGCATCCATGAGAAAACCATATAATTGAAGTCGGTTTATTGTTATTTAAAACAAACTTTAAAAAGTTGAACCACACGAAAAGCACCAGTTTTCAAATAAAAAAGAACAATCAAAATCGGATTATCCAGTCAAAAGTTCTGAAGTAATAAACATAAAAAATAAAAAAATACAGTCGAATTGAGAACCTCCTCCTTTTTTAAAGTCGGTTAAAAAGGAACGGTTCTAATTTCAGGCAAGCTAGTTTAGATTTTGGTGTCCGTCCACACAAAGAATCACTGCCATTTAAATAAATATTTTACAAAATACCTATATTGATTGTAGTCTTCTTAGATTCACACTGAATTCCACCGGTTAGCATTTAAACCCCTTTTTTAATTTTTCAATAACAAAAACGAAAATCATAACGTATTTTCACCAAAAAAAACTAATGCACGTTCTCTCTAACGGGAAAAATGCAATAATTATACCGATGCTTTCGACCGGCTTAAATCGCTTACAATCCGTAAATACCTTAGCACTACACACCTTACAGGTCATTAACACCGTCGCAAATAAATAGCTGGACAACTTACAAATTTAAATTCCCATGTAGCACAAGCACGTACACAAAATAACGAACTTATTTTATTAGTAATTATAAGGTAAATTTATCGTAACTTGAACACGGCTGCTCGTGTGGATGCGAGCGCGCATCTGACGCGTCGATGTCTCCTCTGTCAACTCACGGCTCGCGAGCTGCAGTCACACCGGTGTGAGCGGATAGGTAGGTAAAGATAAATAATGATAAATAAATAAATAATGCTGGACAATTCACACAGCATTATCTAGCCCCAAGCTAAGCAGAGCTTGTGTTATGGGTACTAGATAACTGATATACGTAATACTATACACTACATAGATAGATATTTTTTATTATACATAGTAAGCATCCAGAACGTTCTAAACAAATGTCTGCAGATATATAAACCACTAGCTGCGCCCTGCGGCTTCGCACGCGTTGGTCCCATGGAAACGTTACAAGGTGATTTTTGTATATATATATTTTTCAATCTTAGTGAGAGATTTTCTTTATATTTTTTTCCGTAAGAACCTTGTACAGAGTACTAGAAAACTAAAAAAAAAAACAGCCAAATCGGTCAAGCCGTTTTCATGTTATGTCGTGACGTCCATTGATTTATTAAAAACGAAGATGAGGTACTTGCTCGAAAGTGGCAACCTCAAATTGTGTAAAATTGTGTTCTCTCACATCAGTCACCGTCTGACCGGCGGCACGGGCGGTCGTGATTCGCGTGAAATATTGTTGTCTCAGTCTCACTTCGGTCCTAGATACGTCTTTCCGTCTTTGTTCTTCTTTGTATTGCACAGGACTGGAAATATAACTGTGAGCGTATGTGTTTGCGTGTAGTTGTAACACATGCCAAGTTTTGAGTAAGCGCTGGGAGAACGTAACCTATCTTCCTTTTTTTATATCAATGGTGACGTCCACATAATTATATCAGTTTTTTACGAGCCGTACAGATTTGGCTAGCTAAAAAGAAGGCGGTTAACGTGGATAGCAAGTTTTCTACGTGATCATCATGTACTAAACAGAGTCAGAGTCAAATCTTTTATTTCTTTAGACCTACAAAATAAGCACTTAGATAAGTCAAATTTTTACTATATAAACAGCTTGAAAAATAGTTATTACTATCAAACAAGAAATATGGTGCAATTGACTTAAATTCACTTGAATTTTTTGTCCACTAGCGGAAGAAGTTAAAAAGAAACAACGATTAAACACTCTCTTTCTAGAAGTCAACAAGTTTGGTTGTATTATTCTCCCTGCAGTGATCTCCACCCTTGTCAGCTCGAAGCTATAGGGGAGCAACCCTTAGCTTCTATTTACTACCTCATCTCGGCTTACATAATTTAATGTTAGGCTAACTGCCGAAACAAGTTTATTTTTTCTTTTTAGAGTTATATTTCAACGCCTCTCGCTAAAGAGAAAAAAACTGGTATAATTCTGTGAAGACGCGTTGATTTTAAGAATGGTATATATCTACTTGCGTTTACATTGACTTTGATTCCAGATTAGCTAAGTCCTTCATTGTGAGGTCAGTTCCGTTATATTATTTTTGCAAATTTATTCTACAGCCACTGTCCACAGCTAGACGAAGGCCTCCCCTGATTTATCTACCTGAGCCAAAAATATTATGAAAAAACTAAATAAATAGGTTAAGATTCTGAGTAACGAAATTCCTTTGTATTCCCAATAAACGTTGTTTTAGGGTTCCGGTACCAAACAACACAAACGGAACCATTATAGGCACATTTGTTCTGTCCGTCTGTAACCCACTCATAATAGAATATCTTATACAAAAATCGGCAGGAATCAAAATCTAAAATTCTTTATTACCATAAATACAATATTTCCATACCTAAGTACTACACTTTATAAAGGTCATATTGTAAAATTAAACAATGACACAGAAATAAAGTGATATTTTTGATTTCGTCACATCGGTATTAGGTACAAGATTTGTACAAGTACAACAAATCCTTTCCGTACGTGAATCGATCGTTCGATACGCCAATTATATTGTTATTGCAATTTCGCTCGTTTCGGTGCAAACCAAGCCTTGCGCGGCTGCGGCAGTGACCTCGGGCACATTCGCTGGAGTACCGTAAGTGATCTCGCGCGAGCTGCTCCATCACTCCACTACTGGGTCACTTGACAGACCACTGGGTTACTGGGCCTGACTCGGTCAGTGATCACCTCATTCAATAGGTATAGGTACGCTTATGAGTGGCTTCTAATATTCAGTTCAGTTAGAGAATTTGAATTAATTTTTATTTATTTTTTAAAATATTTTATCATTCTTCTCTTATTGCTTTTATAATCCCGCGACACAGGCTTGCCTCGAGCAGGGTCCGCCAGTAAGGTGTACCTACCAATTATGTAAATTGGCAAATAAATCATTTTGTATTTTGTATATTTTTTTTGTATAATGCAATTTTGTTGGTATGATTATTAATAAGACTTGTTATTACATCATGAAAATAAATCACCTTGGTGCTACTACTCTTTATTATTATTTTATTTATTTATTTAAACATCAAGATATAACATTACAGGACTTAGCCTAAACCGTAACGTCTGTCATTATAATAAAAACAAAAAAAAGAACAACACTTTCACAATAAAAATTACATAGTATGAGTAGAATCAATAGGTAACTTGCTTGCATAAGTCAACTGTTTCAATTTATTGCAAATACAAGTTCTAATTCGTTTTCATTTTATTAATGCAAATTAATAAGTAATATTTATATTAAAACATGCCAAATACTGCAGCCGCATCTGTCGTTCCCGTATAGGCCTTACAAGTCATCTACGTAAGTGCCGAAAATCGAACACTACATAAACCGCATCCATCGTGCGAAAATACCATTTGCTTATTTGACCATACCTAACACAAACTCCTTTACTATCTAGTAGTTTACTATCTAGTAAAGGAGTTAGAGAGACTAGTAGGTACCTACCTAGTTCCGGGAAAGATGGAATCCTGGTAGGTACCAATCTAATGGATAGGTAATAGGTAGACATACCAATTACCTATCCATTAGATTAGTACCTTAGATTAAAAGAACAAGCTCAGTAAATTTTGTATTATAATTATAATTATAATACAAAATTTACTGAGCTTGTTCTATTTCCATAGAGCCTGTCCAGCCAGCTACAAATCAACGCAAGTTCATTCTACGGTACGGGACCCACACGGTCCGCGAGTATCACTCGCACTTGACCAGTCTCGTTAAACGAAGAAAATGACTCATTTTGATATAGTTGAAGCATCAGCCGTTTTGCTGAAAGTATAGTCTACTATACTAAGTAGATTAATAAAAGGTAACAAATTTTGATCGCTATCGTAAAGTCGACATAATTTACTAATTGGTTTTCGTTAATCGGGGTGTAATCGGCCATTTTTATGATATAATATCATAATACCTATCTACCTTTAATTATTTATCTAGATATTTAGAGCATGCCTAAATAGGTACATAACATACATAATTGACGTAACGTAAGTAGGCAGGTACTACATAAAAACATCAATCGTGATCATGATTTAGATTTGTAATGGAATTTTCAGGTACCACAGACAGATTATTTTACTAATTCGAATAAGTAATTTATCTAATTAAGTAAATGAGTTACCTTATAAATCAGTTAGGTCTCAGATTTCGATCATTAAATGCTGTAGCACCGCCAAAAAGCGTTGAGCAGAAGAAGACTCAAAAACCCTGTGTGCACACAAAAAAACCGAAACTGCTATACCACAAGATTTCTAAACCCGCTAAGCCCGCAAAACAGCAGAAGCTGCTAAACTTTTAAATTCATTTCGAGTCTTCTGTGTCATAAACTGGCGCCTGTGCAAGTCGGCACGTCGGAATTTGCGCGTTGATGTCTTTTGTATGGGATTTCGAAATTTTTAGTTCTTTTAAGTTCCGAATCTAAGGAATAAAACTCAGTAATAAACAAAAACAATTTAATATATTTTATTGCTTTTACAATACTAATTTAATAATTTATTTTCCAATTAAGTACCTCTACAAACATAGTAGACTATTATTTTTCATGTTTTCACGAAACACGTGTACCTTATCGCATGCACCCCGCGATTCAGTCAGATGTTTCATGAAATTAAATTAATAGGAATAAAAAAATCCCTGCTATAAATGTATTAATTCTGAATTGTATGAATATTATCAATAAACGTTTTATTATAACATGAAATCAAAAATGCGGATAAAATCTTAAATATGTCTAATTTTGAGGCTTAACCCCTTTTTACCCACTGGGTATCGTTACAACAGTCGTTTCGATAATGTATAAAAATATAACAACAATGCTCTTTTTTCACACAAACACAAATACATAAATCACTTACCTAACAAAAAGGCATAAATACCTTAACAAACTACGAAGATTACTTTATGTATTGTAGAACAAAATAAAAAATTGCGAAATATATCGCCATTTTCCTTTTGAAATAGGTAGGCAAGATATTTTTTTGGTAAAAACAGAGGAACTATCAATAATACAAAACCATGCACCCTTAAATCTATCGCGACTAGTCATTCAACTTAAAAATAAAAAATACTTTGGTCGTTGTGCCATTTTTTTAAGGTTTAGGATTTTTACGATTTTTTTATGTTTTATTTAATTTTTTTATTAATTTAGAGCCGTCGCAGATGGTGGTGTCGGTGTCAGCTGATCACAGCGAAGATACGGCTAACATCTAAAAACAGAAAAAAAATTTAATAACCTATTTATTCCGAATCAGAATCTATCGTTTATTTGCAGAATACATTAGTTAGGTACATGTCAAGATCTTAAAACTATGTCAATGTATTCGACCCACAAGCAGGTGTGCAAATATTGAAGTCATTATTATGTAGGTATACAATTATCACCAATTAATTTTCTTAATATTTAAAATTAAAGTATTCGTTAACACTATTAGCTTCTTTCTGCAAATGTCTAAACAAGCTGAGGCTGGACCTGCCTGAGTAGCCGCGCCATAGATAGGGAAAGATCAAGTATATTTACCCTTTTGATTCTACAACACGCTTACAATATGAAAAAAAATTAAATCCAAAGTTTCTTTGGGCGAAGGTCCATTTGCGGGTTCGATTCCCGCCGCGGGTCAGCTTGTAAGATAATATAAAGTTCAGGATTATTTATCGTCCATTAAATAACTCCGAAGACTATTTGTAAAATATCACAAAAAAATAATTAATTGGATTCGTAACATAACTATAAATTTGTTTATTTTTTAAATAAATAATGCTGGACAATTCACACACCATTATCTAAGCCGAGCTAAGCAGAGCTTGTGTTATGGGTACTAGATACATAACACAATACACTTAATAGATAGATATTTTTTATTATACATAGAAAAAATCCAGAACGCCCTAAACAAATATCTGCAGATCGGACAAATATTTGTTACGAGGCGGAAATCGAACCCGCATCCTCCTGCGTCGCAGGCGGATCTTCGACCACCGCGCCACAGAGGTCGTCACAATTATCTTTTTTTTTTAATCAGAAATAGACTTTCGTTTGGCCGCAATCTCACCTGATGGAAAGCGAAGATGCGGCCGACGATGTATCACGAAGGTCTAGAAGATGGCTACTCCGGACCACATTCCGAAACACAACAATGTTGCTTGCTTCACGGACTGGCCCAGTCCGGAGGGTGGTGACAAGCCACGGCCAAAGCCTACCACCAGAGGGTACCGCTCTGAGCACCACCCAGAGGATACGTGTAGGGTAACAGAGGATCACCTACGGACGTGAGCGATACTGTCCCCCAAACCATATCTATCAAAATAAGTAAACTTACTTGTATCAGTTAGTTTTCTTAGCGTCCTTGGTCTCCTCCTTAGGCTGTCCCTTGCCCAGCAGCTTGGCCAGCGAGTCCCATATGCCCCCCAGGAAGAGGGCACAGAACAGGTTCTCGAAGGGCACGAACGGGTCGTGGATGCCCAGCAGTATGGAGGATAGCTGCGGAGAGAGACGTTGTTGTTCAAGAGATTTTGGGTAGGATAGAGGTAAGTTCCTCATCGTATGTAGTCATCGTATGTGTGTATTTGTTTATGTTAATGGTAAAGACACGAATTAATTGTACTTATTATTAATATATTTCGTTATCAAGCCCTACCTATTAAATTGTTGTCCACACTACCCAAAGGTAGAGAATGCTATCTAGTCTAGCATTAGGTTCGCCCATGTACAAATTTCGTGTGCAATAAAGTATATTCTATCTATCGTACGAGAGCTCACCGTCGTACGAGAGCTAACCGTACGTAAAATATATGTATTATATTATCACATCACACCAATATTTAAATGCGAAAGTTTAGTTTTTTTGTTTTTAAGTAAAGCTTCTTTAGGTATGATGTGTATGTAAAACTTTCTAGTTATGTTTGTATTGTATGTACCTACATAAGTATTTTAATGATAAAACTTTTATACTGTTTACTCCTGTGCTACCAACTCTTTACTTACCTACTTATATCTATTGTTTAGTAAGGTTGCCTGGAAGAAATTGCTTTAAGCAATAAGGCCGCCTATTGTACGTTGTTTTTAATTTCATTTGTTTTATTTAGATATAAGTTATTTTGTTTTTTATGTACAATAAAAGTGTTCATTCATTCATTCATTCATTCTTTTTGCTCACAAAAGAGCAGTAGTTTGGTATAATTTTGTGGAGATTCGTTCATTTTGAGGATGGTCTGTACTACCGATATCCAACTGTAACCATGATGATGTAATTCAGTAAGATAACCCAGTTACCTTGAAGTAAACGAAGAAGATGACAATGCCGAAGTAGACGAGCGCGTGCGGCGCAGAGATGAGGTCCGTCTTCTTGTCCAGCACGAAGATGATGGACGCCACCAGGGACGCCTTCGTGTAGCTGGAACAACCAGGGATAACGATTCAGGCACACATACCCGACCCAATATGACGCCACCTATTTTATCATATTATAACGTTTAACACAGGAAATTTTAAAAATACATCGTACAGTTTGTGGTATTAATTTATTATAAGCTATTTTTTAATACCTCTGTAATAGTTTTATCTTGTATAGTTTAGGCAGAGATGCGAAAATAGAGTTTGGTGACTCAAAAGGGCAATTTCGTTTCTTTGCCAAGCTTTACAAAATAAAACTATAACAGAGGCTAAAATAACATATAATCAGGGTTGGAAAAAAAACAGTTTTTTTATATTTTGTAAAACAAACTGTTCAAAATGTTTAAAACAAGTGTTTTTTTTGTTTTTTTTTACTTTTACCAATTTCAAATCGATTATGTATAGCGAATAATAAAATATTTAATCCATATCTAAACTATTTCCTAATTCACATACTAAAAATTAACATAACAATAAATATTTACTATTTGTTGCGTATCTCAGTATCTTTAATCTAACTATCAAAAAATATTATAATTATTAATCAATACAAAACACTTTACATACACCTTATATGTACTGTAGGTAGGTAGAGAACTAGTGAGAGAACGGGAAATACCCACTAATCCAGTGAATTACTTTCCAGGGAGTTACCTTTGCATGCAGTGTACAGTGTATAAAACGGCCAACATAGAGAATTTTCACTTGTAAATTTATTTAAAGCTACTTAGAGTTCTACATATTTATTCGTTTAGATTTATTTCCATTCATTTGCAATAAACGGTAGTTTTAAACCATGTTTTTAACGTCATGTGACGTCATACTGTGTTTTTAAACACTTAATAAAAAACATAGTTTTATTTCAAACTGTTTTAAGCACTGTTTAAAACACGTGTTTTAAAACAACTTGTTTTAAACATGCCAACCCTGCATATAATAGATACCGCAAACTGTACGATAGATTTTTTAAATTTCCTGTGCTAAACGTAATCACACTATCACACTAATATATAATCAATGCGAAAGTTTGTATGGATGTATGGATGGATGGATGGATGTTTGTTACCTCTTCATGCCAAAACTACTGAACGGATCGGGCTTAAATTTTGTATACAGGTAATTCTAATTCTGGAATCAGACATAATGCTACTTTTATTCCATAAATCAGTTCTCCTGGGATATAAATAACCTTTAAACTTTCCATAGGAACAAAGCGTGCGAAGCCGCGAGGCACAGCTAGTAATATGATAAAATTTATTTATTTATTTTAGAAAACAGTAGTTAGCTAACAGTTTACACCAAAGCACTAACTACGCTAAATACAAATATTAGAACTAGGTATAATTAATTAAAAAGGTGGCGGCGCCACTATCACTCGTGTATGCGCCTTAAATAGGTACATATTGCAGGATAACCCTGTATTGCTGGACATCACAGCATCATCCTGTTCCAAAGAAAGCAGCTTGTGTAATTTTTACGATTTTGTCTCTTGAGCTCTTGACAGATTAAGTACCTATACCATAATATATTATTTAACTAAGACATAATTATTCCCTAATATTTTTGGTTAAATTATTGCCGACGTTTCGGCAGCATCGTACAATGAACTGATACAGATACAAAGCTTTAGAAGGGAAAACAATTGAAGAGATTTGGTTCCTACGATACTACCGAAACGAGCGACGGCAAATCAAAAGAAAAATATTATGGAATGTTTTTATCTGTCCGAGTCCGAGTTTGCAATAGAGACTTGGTTGTGAGCGCTACGCAGAGAAAACCTTTTGGAATTCGTTGATAATTGAGTTCGAGTTAAATTATAATTTTATAATCATACGTATTTCGTGATAAAAAGTAATTGCAAGCTCCAAAACTACTGAACCGATTTAAAAAAAAACACCAATAGAAAGCTTAATTGTCAGGGAGTGACATAGGCATGCATTTTATCCCGGAATTGCATGCATTTTATCCCGGAATTCAAACGGGAACGAAAACTACTTGGGTGAAACCACGAGGCGCTGCTGTTCTTAATATATGTATCAATTAATATAATTGGAACAAATAAGAAATATTAGTATTTACAATTGAAACAATTTGGCTAACTTCAGACCATTGCAAAAACAATCCACAGTAATTTATTGTTTCAAATTTGACTTATACTCGTAGCTTAATTTGGGAGCCTAAAGAAATGCTTAAACACTATTGAATTCTGTTCAATCCAGTTCAGTTGTTGATGGTTTGCGAGGTCAATCAAGGTCAACTAAAAAAACTTTCACAGAAGTCAGTTTCCAACACGGTTACCTACATTTTTTAAAAGGTTTTATATTCATAGAAGATTAATGCTAAAATTAATGCTGACTGCTCAAATTTTAACTGGATAAGATTCTTATAGGTTCGTATAGTCCTAACCGTCCTAAACCTATAAGAAATCTTTTCCAGTTAACCTTTGAGCTATTTCAATTTTTGATACAAAAACATAACCTTGTTTATTTTAGACCGCTTGCTAATAAAAGCAGCTGCTTTTTAGACCACTTGCTAATTAGACGAGCTGTTTTAGACGAAATAATACTAACTCGTGGATATCCGCAACCAATCACACAAAAGCAATAGAGTCGCCTTGAGACCTAATTCAATTTAACACGATTTAATATTGCGTCGGCAGTTTGACCTACATATCTCCGCTCACACCCTCAAACCCACTTTCACAGTCGACTGCCCCTAATAGGGTAGTTATCGACTAAGTTCATTCACATGGAAACACAGCTATTTCACTAGTCACTGAATCGGCTCTACCTTTTGTCTCGGATATATTTTTAGAGCAGACGGTCAGATATTCCAAACATTTGGTCTCGCGGACTCTAAATAAAAAAACTGTTTCGAGTGATTGACCATCATAGTTTTTGCTTGTCGTCCATCGTATTTAGAAACCGTTATGCCTCAGCCTGACTCAAAATAGCGCAGCCAACAATTTTATCTTATTATTACGTTAAAAATCCGAATTTTCAAAAAATGATATGGCAGTTTGTGATACCTATCATAAGCTTTTTTTAAATACCTCTGTAATAGTTTTTTATGTATAATTTAGGAAGGATATAGGATAAAATAGGCAGCTGCGCTAGTGTGCCTCGGGGACCGCCTAATATTAAACCTACTTTTTTGACATTCATAGCATTGGTTGTGCAACGCGACACTTGGAGGTCGACACAGTTGTCAACTGTGTTCGAGTATGAAATAGAAAATAAGCGGATACAGTACTATTAGCTCTTCTTTGGAATCAGCTCGCCTTTTTATCAATAAACTTAAGCTGTCCATTTTTTATTTTATAAAACAACTTCTGCCTGTGGTATCGTAAGCGCTTTCCCGAGATACAAAAAGTATGTCCTTTTCCGGGATACCCCGTACCTGCTTGCTAAATTTCATTGAGATCCGTTCAGCCACTTAAGCGTCAGAAAGACAGACAGCAGAGTTCGGTTGCTTTTGTATTTATAATATTAAAGTATGGATTATTCACTTCCTCCCACTTCATAATTTTAGCGCCATGACAGGGTTTTTATGCATATACACACTAACGCCCGAAAATTCAAATTCATGTAAGACCGTCACTGTTGTCTGAGATGTTAAATTCGTAAACATGAAAACCGAATCATCAATTTTCTTTATATAACAATAAGCACGCTCTTTGAGCTCCTTTCAAATCCTGCTCTAACGACGACCTACGGATAATTTGGTAGAGTAGGTGGCCATCTCATCCACTTAATTTCATCCAGCTTGGATGAGTCGGTCAATCCAAAATGTTTATCGGTCAACTGATCCCAAACTTTTACATAAGTTTTATTAGCAGTTTTTTTGTTTTATTTAGTATTTTCACCAAGTAAAACCAACCAAAAAAAAGTTCCGTATTTACAAGCGCAACTTAAATTTTGACAGCACATATGAATAATGACTAAATGCATAAAATCACAATAAATAAATGATATGAGTATAATGATTTGAATAAAAAGTACTCACAAGCTGGGCTGCATGGTTTCCATGGCGGTGGGCGTCCAGGCTCCGCGGATCAGCCGCTCCAGCAGCCGCGAGAAGCCAGCGCCGTTGCCTTTCAGGGTGCCTGGAACACGACATGACATGTCTGTCTTTACCAGTGCAAAACTCGGGTGTTTAGTTGATTTTTGTTGCTCGTATACCTGTGCCTGTGTTAAATATGTGAATTGTGAAACCTTTTTTAACCGACTTCAAAAAAGGAGGAGGTTCTCAATTCGTCAGAACTTTTGACTGGGTGGTCCGATTTGCATGATTCTTTTTTTATACGAAAGCTGGTGCTTCCCGTGTGGTCCCATTTAAATTTTCTTCAGTTCTGACAATGGGATCCATGAAAATTCATGACAAAAACTGTAAAAATTGAAGTCGGTTTATGGTTTTTTTAAACAAAATTAATTATTTATATTCATTTTACCTACCTTTGTGATATTTGCACACACTATGTGGCAGAATGTAGTAGAGCTAACTATAGATATAAAACCTACTGTACCTAACTACCTACATTTGATTTGATTTGATTTGATTTGCAAACCACTGAATCATTATTAACATACACTAAGAATAACATTCGTCAGTATTTAATCATGAAAAACTACGTATTATGCTAACAAACGTAAATTATAAAGCTAGGCACGATTTGTATGGCGTGATCAGATGAAACTTTTTGACACAGTTTGCCGTGATCAGATCGAGCGTGATCAGTTGGAAACTACCCGTTCCTTTACACCAGATAACAATGTTTTACCCTGGTTTTCCTAAGCCTCGAACAGAAACTGGTGAACGAATTAATAATTCATAAAATCCTGTAGAATGAAAAAAACTTGAAAAATCCATCTAAAGATAATGAGTTTAAGGCCATAATATATGAATGCACGTTTTTCGGTGTGGTAGCGGTATTGGATTGACGAAACGACCACCGTTCTCCAGATATCTCATCATCATAATCGACTGACAGACATCACCTATTCTAATTCTCCAAAAACGCAGTCGATGGTGTCGTTGCAAAATTATTTGCGTTCGTTGGTTTCTTTGCTCATATCATTATTATAATTCTAATTCAGTGTAAGTATACAAAATGTGTACCTACACCAAATGACCGAAACGAAATGTCATGTTGAAGAATTAAAATAGGCCCCCAGAGACATTACTCGCGCATTGCCTACCCTTTAAGGAGTAAAAGTGAGTGAAAGTGTCGCCGCCACCTATTTTATCATATTATTACGTTTAACACAGAAAATTTAAAAATCCATCGTACAGTTTATGACACCTATTAAAAGCTATTTATTAATACCTATGTAGGTAATAGTTTTATTTTGTAAAGCTTAGACAGAGATACGAAGTTGCCATTTTTGGCCATCTAACTCTATTTACGCATCTATGCCTAAACTATACAAGATAAAACTAGAAGTATTATAAAATAGCTTACAATAGATACTACAAACTGTACGATGTATTTTTAAATTTTCCTAAGTTTTAAACTTAATAATATGATAAAATGGGTGGCCTTAATGACACATCTGTTCCTTACCGACAATGATCATTATGACCCAGGCATTAGGGTACAGTTTCCCGGCGTGGCTGACTCCGTCGTACACCTTCTTAGCTCGGTAGATTTCCTTCATGGCGGACGCAACCACCTTCACGGGCAGGAACTTTCCGACCTTGTAGCCCACGTCGAACGGCATGTAGAATACTACGTACCTACGGGATTATGAAAGAAATTAATTAGCTTAAAAAAACTGCAATACATTTTTAACAAAAAAAACGACATCTATTATATGGTTTACTCATGGATGCCATGACGGCCATTTTCAGAATTAGAACAAATTTAAATGGGACCACACGAATAATACAAGTTTTGAAATAAAAAAAAATCATCTAAAACAAAAAAAACACAGTCATACATAGACATACTTTTAATTCGTAAACCAATTTACATGTAAATAACTCTACCTTTACCTAAGAAGGTAAAGGTAGAGTAAAACCAATTTACCTGTTAATAACTCTACCTGTACATAAGAAGGTATATAGAGCGTGTACAAGTTTTTATAATCGCATTACGCTCAGACTCAACTCCCTCGCTCCCATTTTGGATGAAAACTAGCTCTTATGATCAGTTCATATCTGACGGAAGATGCGTCGGGCTTAACTTCGTTTTGCCACATCATCATGCGTCTATTCAATTTCTGCATTCAGCATCTACAGAGCTCACTGACAATGCGACTAAAACGGAACAGACGCCGTACGCTCGACGCACTAACGCATCATCGGTTAAGTGTGAAAGGTTGAATGTTTTCTCATGTGTCTGGTGTGACGTTACGCGACCGATAATACGCGACGCATCTTCCGTCAGATGTAAACCGACCCTTAATACTATGTCGAAGTAGAATACATTCCATCCTCACCATGCGACGGTGCCGATGAGCAGCTGTGGCGTGTTCTTGAGCGGCGCCAGGATGGGCTCCCCCAGCAGGCCGTTCACGATCATGCCTCCCGAGAAGATCATCAGCATCGTGGACAGCCAGCAGGACAGCGGGTGCTTGCGGGAGAACGTCTGCGCACCTGCAGATATGCACCAAGACCATTTATTTCACTTCAACCGGTCATTAAGTCATTTAAAAAGGAGGAGGTTCTATGTTAGTCGATTTCTCGATTTGTATAGTACACTTATCAGATGAATTATGTTTTGTGCAATGTATTTTTATCTACGATCAAAATTTGATCGAAGATTTTTATGTTTAACAAAAACTAATGCAATTTCTAATCCTTCGGCCTCAAGAACGAAGCCCATGTTACTATTATTTTATCTTTGTTTGGTCCAAAATCAAATCCACCTCGTTCTTGTTGAGTGGAACGAGCAAGTTGTTCTATGCATGACGTATATAAATCAGAGATAAAATTGCTAATTTCACATTGTCAATCTATGGCTCGTTGGTCTAGGGGTATGATTCTCGCTTCGGGTGCGAGAGGTCCCGGGTTCAAATCCCGGACGAGCCCGCAGTGTCAGTTCATTGCTTGATGCTTTTTTGTTTTTCATCTAAAATATACTTATTATGAATAACCATTGAAAGCAAAATACGAAATTATTTTTTTGTCTTTTGTTTGTTAACAAATGTACCGGCAGAATCTTGAAGAACACGCCATCTGTGTTGATTTTCTTGAATTAAATAGCTAGATGATAAGGATTGTAGAGTCAACAGTGTAATTCTGCTTATTTATCAGGGTTTTTTATCTGATAGGAAAATAAGCAAACATTATTTTGCTAATAATAAGGCAATTTTAATTACATTTACATTTAATACAATAAACCGATAATAATGTACCGATGCATATGACTCTACCATAACTTTGAATCATAAAATAATAGAGTATGTTTATTTTATAGTTAATTGGATACTCTACCGTATCTCAGATGAAAAACTGGTTTTATTTATGTTTGTAATCTAGAAGCGGAGCTTATCCGAGACATTCAAAATTACATTATTAGAGCAGGATTCACAGATGTGGCTACCGGGAAGTGTAGGCTAAAAATAAACCGGCCTGTGTCTTTATTTAGTACATTTCGGGCTATGGCGCTACCTGCACAATAAAAAAGGATACGGAAGTCTCTATTTCCAGGCGGGATCCATTTAAAAATAGAATTCTGCATTCAGATATGACTTACCAACTCCTAAATCCTCTCTGACTGCAAGAGCGCACAATAATGAGTGCGCTATGTCGAAATATGGAAACATTTTGAGCTTTATGACCTGGTTGGCCAGGTCTAGGAACGCTTCGGGATCCATGGTGTTAGTTTATTGTATTATCACGTCTATGGAAGGCACAACTAAACACCGACAATGTGACTGACGCGTGACCGCGACCAACCGCGGGCGAAGTTGCCGCGAGACTGACGGACGGGGGAGGGGGAGTAGGTAGAGTAGAGACAGCTCTCGCTTGCTCGACCACCGCCCGCCCGCAGAATATTTGATTATTTTGGTCAGAAGCGTTCGAACACGTGTCTCACGGGTACCGATAGAACTGATGAAAGTTTATGATTTGTTATTTGTTGCCTGCCAACAGATTCATAATTTGGCTCTGTCATTCAAGTTTCCGTAGTGTAGCGGTTATCACGTGTGCTTCACACGCACAAGGCCCCCGGTTCGATCCCGGGCGGAAACAGATATTTTTGTTTTTTATTTTGTCACTGCGACACGGTGATGTGTAGATACCAACCCCCTTATTCATAATAGTCAGCTAACTTAGCGCACTGCTAAATCTCGCTGTCTTCTTCTATTGACATAAGTCAGACTGAGAAATAACACTACTTAGCAGCTGTTTTACGTTGGCAGACCGTCGGTGAGAAATAAATGAAATCGAATCGTATCAAAATTAATAAAACTTTATTCATAACATCACATAATAAAATATAAATTCATTTCATACTTTAGTTAGAACTAGAACGAAGTGAGTACTTACCTAGATTTGGACAGAGCTAATATGCATAGTTACAATTTCAGTCTTTTAGAGTTTACACAGCCAAATCGAATCTTTGGAAGTCGGTAATTCTACGTTATAGATATCTTCAAGGCACCGGGCAGTTTTTATAACAAGTATCATAAACATTAACTTCATAATTTTTTTAACATTAAACTTTGGTCATTACTCCAAACCATAAAAACAACTGCAGTGTCCACAACAAACAAAAAAATTATTTAAAACTGTAAATTATATTCAAACTTATTTGTTTTTACACGAATGTTGGTAGTGGCCAAATTTTTATTTTTATTTTACACACAACACTTTTTTCATACACTAAAGTAAATGTTGTATAAAGAGAGTAAGAAAACATAATATTATAAATGAATGGACTAGTTTAAATAGGGAGCGTCCATTAATTACGTGAGGTGTTTAGAGGGGAGCTGAACCTCACCCAATCTCACGAGGGGGATTTCGGCAAATATATTTTTTTAAACTAATGTTAGCAGTTTCTACTTAAGTATTTTATTATTTGATTTTTAAACTGTGATTCAAGACTAGACTTAGAAATCTATACTAATTGAGACTTAGAAATCTATACTAATATAATAAAGTTTTGATTCTTTGCTTGTTTCTATTGAATAAGGCTCCGAAACTACTAGACCAATTGAAAAAAATCTTTTATCACTAAAAAGGTTACTTTCAGGGAGTGACGTGGGCTATATTTTATCCCGGAATTCCCACGGGTGAATCCACGAGGCGCTGATAGTGTTTTTTTTATAAAATGTATATGGGCGCAATTAAGCTCATACTAACTTTTTTCCATTAAAATACGCATATTGAAAATCTCACGTGAGTTCTAGGGGCAACAAAATCTCACAACTTTTCACCAAGGGGAGAGACGGGGGGAACATCGCCATAATATCCTCACGTAATATATGGAGTCCCTACTTGTTACCCTTAACCTATCACACACACAGCGCAAAATTCTCGCCATGATTTAGTCTAAAAGTTATAACAGCTTCTTAGTTTGCAATGGACACTGCAAGACCTCCGGCCGATTTATAAAACAATGTAAAAAAGGGAAAACAATGTAAATAGGAAACATTGCACAAGAGAGGAACTATGAGTATTAACAGCTTTCGAACGATTCATTGAGTATTTACAATTAAAAGTCAGATCTACACATAATGGTGAGATAAAAACATAAAAATCACGAATAAAAAAATTACATTGATAGATAGAATGAAACTTAAATGACTAAATAGATTCATAAGATCTTATTGATTATTATTATTACATAGAATGAGCAGAACTATAAGATTATAGTTAGATAATTCATAAAATTAAACATAAATAGGTACAAAGTTACCAATGGTTCACTAACGTAGCTTCTTATTGACTTTTAATCTGAAACAAGAAAAAAAATTGGATTAGCATTTCCAGTTGAGCAAGTTTGACGTTCAACGGTTTCACGGCCGGAGAGGCAAACGTGCTCTCCGTGTAGCAGGGCAGTGAATGCGTTAATGTGTAAAAATTCTGTCAAAAATATCAATGAAAATGTAATCCCAGATCATCTATTTGGAGAACACAAACCGTAGAGTAGAAAAGAATAGAATTTTATTTGTAAAATCAACTAAAACATATATGACTTAAAATAAAAGACAAAGGTTCTGTCGATTAGAGTCACAAAATGGTGTCTGTCTCAGCATGAGCTGGTTATAAGCACGTTACAACCAACGCTGGTTTAGGCTTATTTAAAATCGGAGAAGTTTATACTCATAGCACCTATGTGGTCAACTTTAACCTAGAATGTATGAAAACGTCATATCTTTTTAAAATCACACATTTTTTACTAAAATCAACATAGGTAAATACGTCAATCGTCTTTTAGCCAAGATTTATAACAAATGGCTTACAAAGTGCGCAAAACTTCTTATCTGCAATCCAAATTATTTGTAGTAGAAAAAAGTAACAAACCGTTTTATTACCGAGTATACCACTGGGCAGTGAATGCCACACACCATAAGTCAGTTGAGACTGGCCGAAATTCAGCTAGGATATTTATTATTCGCATTAACAGGATGTACAACAAAAACTCTGCACGAAGGAAGCCCTTTATCAAAGGTTTATAAGTTTGTAAGTATGTATGTAATGTGTACCTTTTCCTTGTTAAAATGAGTTGTTGGAAGTGAGCACCCTGGCTGGAGAGACTTCGCTGGTGGCCAGTCTGTCGCGGTGCGGCCCTGCGAACAACGCGCACTCTATATATAAATATATAGGGTCTAGATAAAGGTTAGACAAACTTACCTTCTGTGAAGTTTGACAATTACACAAGTCACTGCATCAGATGAGTCGGATGCAGTGACGAGGTGTAATTAAAAGTAAGGATCTAATTTTCAGAGGTTATTCAGACTAGGGGAACGCATTTTTTCGAAAATTTAAACTGAAGATTTACCCCGTGTCTTATGATTGAATCTGAATTTTCCTTGAAAGTTTGTTCTTTATATTTTGTTACACCCTGTATAGAGCAATATGTGAAACATACATCAGCGACTCTTTTTCTGTTATCATCAAAATTTACTTTTAGGTGATTACGTCAGTTTCATTATAATACATTTTAATGAGTTTCAATCACAGAAAATACTGTTGATTAAAATGATTCGTTCGATGCATGTTAACTAATTTATTAATGGTTTAAAATGATAATGGGGAATAACATTATTACCCTGTAAGCTATAAGGACTCATGCGACTTTCATTCCCTTACAAGCCTTCAAGACCGACGCACTTTAACGGACATGTCATTCCTACGTGGTCTAAGTAACGAGTACATAGACAGTCCCGAACTAACAGCTAGGATTCTCCGTATATGAGTTCCAAGTCGACGCACAAGACATACTAATACCAAACTCTTTGCCACCACAAAATCTACGACTAACTATGCCCATATCTCTATTGTTAACAGACTACAAAGACTCTTAATATAAAATTTCACACCACTGACATACGTAACGTTAAAAGGTGCTTTTCATTATGGGATAAAAAGCCGCCTAAGTAGCCTATGTTTGATTCCAGGGTTAGAATTACCTGTATGCAATTTCAGCCAGATCCGTCCAGTAGTTTTGGTGTGAAGAAGTAACAAACATCCATACATCCATACAAACTTCCGCATTTATAGTATTAGTGTGATAAAATGTATAATTAAGTAAAATTTAATATCAACTTGCACTAGGCAAGTGTATTAAATAAATAAATAAATAAACAAATAAATTATATTATGTATACATTTATTGCATTAGGTTAAATTGTATTTTAATTTTCTGATTAACTTTATCTTAATATTGTTTTGTAAGTTTGTTTGATTTAGTTTATGTTAGACTGTCGATATTTTGTAAGTTTCTTTATTAAAATGAAAATCTCTTATTGGCCGTAAGTTATATTATTATGGTTAAAATTGTTTAGACATAAGGGCTGTTGATTTTGTTAAATAATTAATGTCGGTTCGATAAATACCATAGAGTTACAAAGAATTAAATGTAAACTTATTAAGGACTAAATTTAAAAATCTTTGATGTGAAAAATTTATACCAAACATATTGACGAATTTTGAAATGATGTATTTTATTCTATACAATTAATTAGAATAATCAATACTCTCGTAATTACTTTGACTGTGATAATATTGTATTATCTGCATAAATGTTTACCCTAATCAACTGTTAAATGTAGGTCTGCATTGCATGCCATACTCTTATTTTTTGCATACCGATATAAATTGGTCAAACATGTTGTGTCATAAATTACTCACCACCTTTGTTATTGCAAATAAATTATCTTTATCTTATCTTTTTCGATTCCCGGGTGTGGCACGCGATTTATCGAAGATCTTTGAATGCAGTTTTCTTTCTTTTCTTTTTGAGTAAAATTTTCTATAAGTATACGTTATTACCAGTAAGAGTACTTTCCCTTCAGGTGGCATTACAATTTACATTAAATTCCACCTTGAATAACTTACTCTCATAGTTTAAATTGCAAAAGACAGCTGATGTTTTAGAGCCAATAAAACAACTATTTTGTTGTCCCCTTGGACTTAGGCCTGGGGGCCTACTCACAAAAGGAAAATCTAAGTGCCGTTTACATTGTCGTGTAAAACGAACTCTTACTCGTATGTAACGATAAAAGTTTACACGAATGAAAATCAGTAACTTCGATTTATTTTTGAAGAGTACGGGCTCAGATAAACGTACACATCCTACTAATATTATAGACGCGAAAGTTTGTAAACATGTCTGTATGTATGTTTGTTGATCTTTCACGCAAAAACTACTGAACAGATCGGGCTGAAATTTTACATACAAGTAATTCTAGGCCTGGAATAACTCAGGCTAGCATAGGCTACGTTTTATCCCATAAATCAGTTCCCGTGGTATATGTATGTATATAAAGCTTTCATGAACCAAATACCTTTCTTTTTGTTGGGCACACTCTTAACTGTTCGTCCGTTACCTGAAAAACAAAAAGGACAATTAGTATTGTGGTTACCGACACGAACTCCGCATGCGATTTCGCAACGCAACGGAGACTTTGATACCCTTTATGCCATCTTTCCAAGAGATTTTAAACATAAATTTGCATTAATTATTATGGTAATTATTAGTAAATTTAGCCTTTCGTATTACATTATAATTCTCAATCATTTATGAGTAAGAATATCAAACCGTGATACGTATAACAAGACATTGCGTTGCGAGTCCGTATCGCCGCTGGCGTCATATCTTAACATACCCTGAGCCTTCGCAAACATGCTTCTCATCTCAACCGACCAAACTTTAAGTTTCCTACCGATTTTGCTGTCTCTTTTCGGCGTCCGCTCTCTTTCTCTCTCGCCCAAGTTCTCCGAGACCTGCTTGGTGGTGAGTTTCCTCTGCGGGGAGGAGTCGTCGCAGGTGGTGTAGTCAGAGCTGTTGGGACTACCCATGTTGAGGTGTTCGCGGAACTTGTCGATCTGCGACTTCCCTGTGTTTGGGATCCCGCTGATGTTGTTGTCTTCAAGGTCTCTGTTAACTTCTTTTTTTGGAGTCGATTCGGGATCTGGGAGAACAGTAATTAATTTAGTTTTAAAAACTATAAACCGTCTTAAATTTTTATGTTTTTTTTATGGATTGTCATGGATCCCATTGTCAGAACTGGACTTAATTAAAATGGGACCACAAGGGAAGCACCAACTTTCATATAAAAAAAATCGTGAAAATCGGACCACCCAGTCAAAAGTTCTGAGGTAACAAACATAAAAATATACAGTCTAACTGAGAACCTCTTCCTTTTTTGAAGTCGGTTAAAAATAGTTTACGTAGAATATAATTTGGAGCTCGCGCAGACCCAACAACCGAGTGAGATAAGTAGAGTCCGCGACTCGGCAAACGTAGTCTGGGACGCCCTTTGGCCTAGGGATGACATCTGCGAAAGATTGCAGGTAGAAGCTGGATGCGTCAAGCTGAAGACATGGCGCTATGGAGCTTATTATGGAAGGCCTATGTCCACCAGTGGACTAATAAAGGTTGATGATGTAATATTTTAATATGATTTGACCATTTCTAAGTGTACATTTATTGTATTTATGGAAATAAAGAATTTTCGACTGCGACTTTGATGATGATGATAATTATGCACGCTTTTATCCCATCTTCTCCCTTCCACCATAGGACCAGCAGACGCACAAAATCATACCACCCATACCTCGGCCGACATACCACAATGTCGAACCAAAAAATTCTGCTCTACTTTCATAATATCCACAGCCAAAGAGTGGAATGAACTCCCTGCGTCTGTCTTCCCATTAGAGTACAATCTTGGAGTCTTAAAATCTAGGGTAAATAAGTTCCTTCTGGAAAAGCGTGCTTCATCTTAGGCTACATCTTCGCTTTGTTATCCAAACGCTTGTCCATCACACTAATATTATAAATGCGAAAGTTTGTATAGATGTATGGATGGATGTAAGTTTGTTACCTCTTTACGCCAAAACTACTGAACGGATCGGGCTGAAATTTAGCATACAGGTAATTCTAATTCAGGAAACAAACATAAGCTACTTTTTATCAGATAAATCAGATCCCGTGGGATAGAAATCACCTTTACACGTTTCCATAGGAACGCGTGCGAAGCCGCGAGCGCAACTATGGTTTATCCATTTTGAATGAAGCATGTTAGTAAACAAAATACGACACAAATAACAAAATCTCACTTGCTTGGCGTCGAGTTTCAGACATAATTGTAAGCAATTTTTATTGAAGGGATCTAAAATCGACAAGTAATGTAAATTACATATAAAAGGACGCGCCAACAAAGTGAATTTTAGGTTAAGTATGGGCGGTTTGTTTACGTTTATGCTTTATGCTCCATTCAAAATGGGCACGGTATAGTAATGAATCACTACCTGTAAAGCCACCTGTGAGCGACTTCCTGGTGCCAACATGGTTGTGACGCCGGTCCTCCTTCTCCGGCGTGGAGCTGGTCACGTTGTTGCCCGGCGAGAAGTGGACCTCGTCGCCGTTGAGGTTCCCGTTCACTTTAGTCGGAGTTATGTTCTGCAGGGTTGTGTCGGCGGAGGCGGGGGCGTCGGAGGCGGGGCTCTTCGGAGAGTTGGCGTTGGTGAGCTGGGGATTCAAATCATACTAATATTATAAATGCGAAAGTTTGTATGGATGTATATATATTTGACGACCTCTGTGGCGCGGTGGACAAATGTGTGTACGATCTGCAGATATTTGTTCAGAGCGTTCTGGATGTTTACGGTGTATAATAAAAAAATATCTATCTACGTAGTGTATTGTATTATGTATATCAGTTATCTAGTACCCATAACACAAGCTCTGCTTAGCTTGGGGCTAGATAATACTGTGTGAATTGTCCAGCATTATTTATTTATTTATTTATTCATTTATATATGGATGTTTGTTACCTCTTGACGCTCAAACAACGCATCAGGCTGAAATTTTGCATACAGGTAACTCTGATCCTGGAATATTTTTATCCCATACATCAGTTCCCGTGGGATAGAAATCACCTTTAAACGTTTCCATAGGCACAACGCCTGTGAAGCCGCGCGCGGGACGCAGCTAGTAAATAATCAATAAATAATGTAGGATGTAGGCGACCTCTAGCGACAAAATGCCGAACTACAAAGCAAAACAATTACGTCAATAGAGGCACCAGAGAAAGTAACACCGTTAAAACTGAACCTACCTAATCGCTTCAACGAACATCCGCTAGATGTCGTTAAGACAAATTCCTAAAAATTACCGGAAAAGCAAACAGTGAACGCAAAAGTGAAAGTGTGAATGAGTAAGTACGTACAGTGTAGCAGGCGTCGTCGTCGCTGGCCGCGTCGAGGTCGGCCATCATGCGGTCGATGAGCCGCTCCATGCTGTCGTCTGCGGACGCCGTGCTGTTCTCCTGACCGCCGTGCTTCGACCGTTTCACCACCTGCAATCGAAAGAACGATATTTTATACTAGCGACCCACGCCCTTATTCAATTGAAAATCCTAACCCTAGTTAGTATATATGTATATCTTAGAAATAAGCAAATTCGAGAGAAATTACCCAATTTTTTTGCAAAAAATAAATGACCAGCCCCGCCGATACCAAACTAGATATAAACATAACCTGGTGAAGCCGGAATCAAAACTGAAAATCCACCAATCCTCCCCCAACTCGATGGCGGTAAAAATTTACAATAAAATCCCAGAAAACGTAAAATGTCTAGAAAAAAATAACACTTTCAAAAGCAAACTGAAAGAGATGCTCATAAAAAAATGTTATCACAAACTTGACGATTTCTTCAATGATCCTTTTAGCGACTCGCAAATTAAGTTATAAATTAGTATAATATTAAGTTCATTATTAATAATTTTAAGATACTGCGCGATACCTGCCAGTTCTCCATTGCAACACCCACAATGGGTACATACTGTGATCTTAACTTAAACTCACCTTATCACTAAGACCTGATTGTATGAATGCAATAAATACTGAATACTGAATACCCCCTCCGGCCAGATGGGATGACGATCTGCGAAAGACTGCAGGCAGATGCTGTATGCGTATGCGTCAAGCTGAAGACAGGGGCGGTATGGCGCTATGGCGGTCATTAGGGGAGGCCTACGACTAGTATAGGCTGATGATGATAACGCACGCAGTTTTGCACGCCATATACTTGGATAAAAAGTTGGCTATTTCCATCCCCTGGAGACAATGCATATTCTTGATGTCTTGCCAAATATCATCAGGGCCCGTTTAGCGTTCAGTTATGCAATGATTACAAACAGACGCAGATAGGCATAGTAATTGAGGGATATTTATAATTCTGACATACATCATTATCTAGCCTCAAGCTAAGCAGAGCTTGTGTTATGGGTACTGGACAACTGATATACATAATAAAATACCAACACATCGAACAATACAATTATTTTACTTCCTAAAAACTATAAATTAGGAGCCATATCAAAAAAATCTAGATGACTTCTAGATACTGCGACTGTTCTCTTTTATTGTTCGTCGCGACATTTCGTTCCTTAGTGTAAGTAGTTAAGGAAATATAAAACAATTTGTCCCCGACTATGCGGGTAAGCCGCTGTGCGAGTGTTGCTGTGTGGTGCCGGCGGCATAGAATTTGCACCACCTCAATTCTTCCCGTGGGTGTCGTAAGAGGCGACTAAGGGATATCTTCTGGGGGGCGGGCAGCAGCGCCCCCTGCAGAACAAATCTTCCACCAAACTGCGATCCCCAACCCGCATGCCCAGCGTGGGGATTATGGGCATTACCCCCCATGAGTTAAACACCAAAAAGGCGTTTATCAGGGGGAGGCCTGCGTCCAGCAGTGGACCGATACAGGCTGTAGATGTGATGCGGGTAAAAACAGATCACACAAGCAGTAGCAAGCACATAAACACACTCTGTGTCCTTTCCGAATGACACACATTTATTGTTATTGAAATTGTCGATATCTGTCTAGTATTATTATTATGATGATAAAAGTTAAAAAAAGACAGCGGTTACGATAAGTTACACAATAAAACGACAAATCACGGGATTGTTGACGTCAGAGAAAAGAGTTCATTCTAAAGTTACGCGTCCACTGGATCGGTATCGGGGCGTACGGGGCGTAAGGACTTGTTGCTTTGTGGGTATATTTGCCGATACCGAGGCCAGAGACCGGTATTTCTGCCGAATAAATCCGGAACAACATCCTTGTCACCACAAGGATATTGTTGCGAGTGACGTACCTAAATACTTGAAAATACCTGCAATGCAAAAGCTGTGGACAGGATGCGTCTACTGATGTTGAATTTTGCATCGGAATATTGTTAATACCGAGGCTGCGTACGGTCCAATCTCGATTGAGTTGACGTGTAAGTTTAATTCGATCAAGAGTCAGAGTCAAATCGTTTATTTCTTTAGACTTACAAAATAAGTACTTAGACAAGTCAAATTTTTACTATATAAACAGCTTGCTTAAACAAGGTTCTACAATCTACATACATATACTAATATTATATATTATATTATATAGAGGAAAGATTTGATTGTTTGTATTGAATAGGCTCCGAAACTATTCGTCCGAAACTATTATCCGATATATTTTTTTTACCATTAGAAAGCTTACTTTTCCGGAAGTGACATAGGCTATATTTTATCTCGGAAGTCCCACGGGAACGGAAACTACGCGGGTGAAACCGCGAGGCACTGCTAGTATTTACATAAATTCATAATTAGAATTTCAAAGGAATATCTTATAAGTACTGGAATCAAATCCAGTTGTAACCGTGTCTGTATATCCACACGGGAAGCACCAGCTTTCATGAAATCGGACCCTGAATAAATATTTTGTATTTTTGTATTTTGTAAGCGGGTTAACTACGAATCTTGTTTGTGTTGGAACATCCTCCTATTTATGAAGTCGGTTAAAAAGAATAAGAATCATTTATTTGCCAAAACATCAGTATACGTGATGCGAGCATGCAATTATGTTAAATATAAATTAATTATGACCTACATGTTTTGCCATTACTGGCGTGCAAATAGGAGAGGGCACACTGCCGATTTGTCAACTAATGTGATATGTCTTTTTTAAATAGTACTACAACCATATTCAAAATCTACAGAAAAACTTAAAATTTATTATATGTATATTCTAATTGGTACGTGACGTCCACATTTTGAGAAAAACATTGACTTACCTACGAATTGTAAATATTTAGGTACCTATAATAAAATACCATAAAAGATCTTAAAAAAGATTCGGACTTCCGTAGTAAAATAAAATAAATAAATAATGCTGGACAATTCACACAGCATGCTATTACAACATCTAATATGTGAATAGTCTAGCATTATTTATTATTATTATGTATATTATGTCACTTTACTTTACATAATACTGTATGTGTATTATGGAGTAAATAAATATTTAGCATTATCAGCAATCCTTCTGGAATAACTTATCGCCCGACAGTTTTTATCGCGTAATTATTTTCGAATAGAGATAAACGCAGCGAAAGCGTTGTTTACAAATACGCACTTCGGCATCGGCGCGGAAAACGGTCTCTGACATTGCTTTACTTACGCACCTTCGGCATCGGCGCGGAGGACGGTCTCTGACATTGCTTTACTTACGCACCTTCGGCATCGGCGCGGAGGACGGTCTCTGACATTGCTTTACATACGCACCGCTCACTCAATATACAGCACTCATCATCATCATAATCCCCTGTGGCTGCCCCGTAAAGCTACAACTGGACATAAGGGGTGTCCATTAATTCTGTAAATCGTTAGGGGGATCATTGAGTCAAATCTCACTCAATCTCACGAGGAGGAGAGGGGAGAATAAAGTAAAATATCACGTAATTCTTTTTTTACGAATTTAGTTCTACTTAAGAGGGCGCAATGTGCCATTTTGTGAAAAGGATATAGACACAGGATTTTGCATTCGTAGGAGAGCGGAACAAAGCATACCTACGTTTTTGGAACAACAAGAAATCGCGCAGCTGGGATGTTAGTGGTTTTTCTTTATTTACAAGAAAACTACGCAACTTCTGGCAAAACTAGTTTAAGGAACCATAATTATAACCTACAAATCGTAACATAAGTTATTTCAATGATCGCAGAGTTCCTGACATTTGATCAAATTATGTGCGAAGCAATGCACTTACATGTTTTTTTTATCACGTTGCTATTTTATTACACATAACTGTACTGTATTTTCACTTTTATTGGACCAAAGAAAGAAAAGGAATTGTATGTAATTCGAGTTTTTACTACGTAATCCCGTGGAGAGGAAGAGTGATCTATTAATTTTGTGCGAAATTCTCTTCTTATCTCAAGTATGTCAGATAGTTCGATTTTGTCACCCAGCGGTATTCGTAGTAGCGGTAGAATTACAAATTACCATAGAAATTGAGACCACACACAGCTATAAATGTATATTTTTACATGTATGAAATGTGAAGGAATGTATGAATCAATTTTAGCAGCCATATCATGATCTTGAATGTTTTTATTATGAGAATTTGCAATTTAAAATTACCTACTAAGTAGTTGATCTTTTGAGAAAGGTTAATATTTTTGATTGTAATTTAAGATATCGGATTCATTTGGTAAGTGTAGCTTATTAATAAACGCTCGTTTTTGTTTGCTTAGCCGCAATCTAATCCGAACTAAATAAATTATGTAGGTAAAGGGGGAAGATTAATAAATCGGTTACCACACCACGATGTTTTTTTTTTTTAATCGCGACATGCATATTAATTATATTAATATTGAACATTTGCACGACGATACCATAATCTAAAACCATCATAGTTAACCTAATATAGGTAAGCAAATAAATACTAAGTTTTAAACTTAATATTTAAATGCGAAAGTTTGTAAACATGTATGTTTGTTGCTCTTTCAAGCCAAAAATACTGAATGGATCGAGCTGAAATTTTGCATAAAGTAGTTCTAGGCCTGGAATAATACATAGGCTACTTTTATCCCATAAATCAGTTCCCGTGGACGCGAAGCAGCGGGGCCCAGCAAATTTTATATATTTGAATAGACACTTTTACAAATAAAAGCATCATGTTTCTCACAATTGAAGAAAACATATTTTTTATAGCAATACAAATTTTCACCCCATTATGCCATTTAGTCTGGCAATACTTCCTAGTGATTTTTCTCTTAGATACAAACGCCGTAAAAAGAGTTGAGATTCCAAGAAAAGCCAAAGAAAGAGCTAGAGATAGTTGGTCCCTGAGGCAAGTCAGCCATTTTCTAATCTTTGACTATGAAGTATTCAAATTACCTGTGGATGTAGATAACGTAATATTTAAACATTTCAGCATGACCTTTTGCAGATATTCTCAGATAAGTGTTGTGTTCCATACACGAGTTTTATTTCGGTTGAAATGTATTTGTTTCATGATAGCTACTTACCCGTTTACTTTCCCTAATTGTTGTAATTGGAAAAAAGTCCAATTAGTTCAACTCGTTGAACTTTTCGGAACAGAGGTCACCGGCTTACCATGACCTCGTCGTTGTTGCTGGCCCTGGTGCTGTTGTTGTTCCCGTAGGCGGCCTCCCTCCGGAAGCACATGGCCAGCTCGCACAGGCGGCTCGCGGAGGCCCACCAGGAGGCCCGGGGCGCCGACGAGCGCGCTCGCATCACGCGCGCGCCCTGGTACTTCAGGGTGCGCAGGTAGCGGCGTTTACTTTGAAAGAATATTACCTGGAAACGTCACAAGTTTTCAAACTATTAGTTTTACTATAGAAGCTATCGTAGTTTGACGAATTCATTACGAATGCAAGCGGACAATGACAAGAAGTGGTTATTTTAAGTTTGATGGGGCGGACGGAACTAACCACGTTCCTAATGCCTCGGTCTTGTTTAATTTTCTCAAACCAGGGGAAATAGGAACGGTTTTAGGGGTCTGGCCCGGTGCCGGGGCTGAAAGGATTTAATGTGACGACCTCAAGGGCGCAGGGGGAAGAAAGACCAAATTAAATTCAGAAGGTTGCCGGCTCCATTCCCATTAGATGTAACTTCAGAAAAGACATTTAAACTAGTTTTTTTCTCATGAAATAATCTTGAAGAAGGTGACATGGATGGATGGGTGGGATTTTATCAGGTGATAGTTTAGCTTAGCATGCGATCTTTTTTCTAATTTTACAAGAATTTTAACACTGCATTGTTCAATATTACATACCACGTCAGCGGACCTCAGCGGCGGTTTCCCTATCGCCAGGTTCAGGAGAGAGATGGACTCTCGGGACACTCGCAGCACCACCAGCATCATGAGGAACAAAATCCAGGGAAGTGGACGGACCAGCTCTGGCTGGGGACGCTCGTCTGCGTCCCCTGGAACAAAAATATTTTAATAAGTTCTAATAAATGATGAACAAGCAAGTGGAACACATCAATTGACAGTCGGATGAGTGGTTTAGGAGCTAGGAGGCAAGCGTGAAAACAAAATACTTAAACGACAAAGCCAAAAGGAAAGACTAAGTGTGTAACGTAGCCTTTCCTTTTGGCTTTGTCATTTTCGGGAGAGGACGTGTTGGACAACTGCGACTGCAGCCAGATGCTGGATGCAGCAAACGGAAGGCACGGCGCTATAGATAGATATACGGTAGACCAACGTTTAGCAGTGGACTAGCAATGACTCATGGTCCCTCAGTCAACAGACTTCTGGCATGTCCGTAGTAACGAAGGCGAAGTAGACTATATTGTACTATATTGTACGATAACGTACGTGGTGGTGGCACGGCCCAGCGCGCACACTTCTCGTAGACCCAGAGCGCGCGGTCCATCTGGCGCAGCACGGCCTGGCCTAGCCGGTAGCTCGCCGCCAGCTCCGCCAAGTTCTGCAGTCCCTCCAGGGCTAGCGACACCAGCTCCATTGCTATCAACAAAGATACCAGCTTATTTGACAAACTATCGAAAACCACGATGATTTGTCTTGTACTTTCCTGGGTCTTAGGGGAAGGCTGCGTCCAGCAGTAGACCGATATAGGCTGTTGAAGTGAGGATACTTAATCTGAAGCACCATTCACATCAGCACAGCTCCTATTGGACTGTGCAGTGCTTATGTGGATACTGCACAACAGGCCTCCTCCGAACAAGAGATGCTTTGTCATAACCACTACGCTTGGCAGGCGTATTGGTGACTGCAGTAAAGGAGTTTAAGAGTTTCGAGTTTATTACGCAGAAGGAAGCTGCCCTTCTTCTGGAAGTTTCCCTCATCGGTTCTTATCGAAATCCTGTGAAGGAGTGATCAACTCTCCGCATCCTCCACGCCACGGCAAAAGAATATATACATAACATTGTTGAGGTTGCATTTTTGATAAAGTTAAGAACTTTCGGTGAACGATTTTCATTTAAACGAACAAATTATAAAATTGCTTCATGTGTTTGAAAGTTACCATGTCACAGCTACATACGTACAACATACATATGTAGCTACATCGAGGGCTCAAAATATAAAAGGAGTGCTTTTATCTAACTTATCTAGCCGGATGTCGTAGAAGAATATCCAGCCAAGAAATAAGTCCAGAAGCTTACGTTTTAAAATGATTTCATTATCCCAAACGATCTGTGATTCAAAATTGCATTCTATACATAGATCAAAAATTTTCGCCGGCCTCCCTCAAAAATTTGGGAGGCCGCGAACTTTTTTGATCGATGATTCTACGAGTATAGCAATGATTTTTATTTTATATTAAACACTTACAACGTTTCTTCCAAGCTAGTAGTGTACCTACGCTAAACTTTAGCGCTAAAGAAATATTCACTAGGTAATTATACAAAACCCCCGTCGAAATCTCTAACAATGTGTGCTAAGTGTTCTACGCTAACACTTCATTAGTCGATTACAATGTCCACTAGAACACAACACAAACGGGAGTGAAGGTGCGAATAATACGATTATAAGAACCGGGATGTATCGAGTTCAGACTTCAGACGGGCAATGTCCAACGGCGAGATAAATCACGTGCACTCTTCTTACAGCTTTTATACACGAGGCCACACTAATCGTGGGCGACTACGGACTTTAACACAGTTCTTCATTCGTGGTCAAATTGAATAAGAGAACTTAGTTTGTCTTTAATATCTACTACACAAACCACGGCCTTAAAAAGGAAGCAATTTATTGGTTCTTTATTATGACGTTATGTGGCGCAAATAGGTACACTTGGAGAGCGAATGTTCCGTTGTAAAGGAGCACTCTGGCGTTATCTCGTCGGATAGTGTAAACGCACCCTAACTATGCATGTTCGTTGTTATCTACTCGGATAGTTTAAATATTATTTCATTTATCCCAATTAGCAATTTTCTTAAATGTGTTAATGATTCTAGTAGGCAGATAACAGATTGGTCTAGCTAGATCTAGTCAACCTAATTATGTAAATTAGATCTTGTAATAAATTTTGATTATTAAGATTTCTTATCAATGGCTATTTTTATCACATCATACTAAAACTATGTTCATAGGCACCTATCTACAAAAAGATATAGGCTGCTATGTCTAGGTATATTTAAAGAATGATTACCGCTTTTAAATCAGTTCTTGGTCCACAACACTCAAATTATATTATTCACATAAATAAAACTGCAGTGTTATCTATTAAATTTCACTCTAGCTAATGAGCTCGGCCCGGTAAATACATCATTTTGACTTCTTTATACCTTGCAGATAATATAGTGGAGGCCAGGGGTCACTGCAATCTCTGCAGATACGAGGACCACGGAGACAAATACACTGCTCAATATTACTACATTTCATTGCATTTTCTGCAAGCTGAAATCTTTTCAAACATTTGATGTTTGTTGGTCATGTAGTTTTTTAAAACCTATACCTATACATTAAGGCAGTATATTAACACTTTCGTGGCCCGTGACGCACATGCCCATCTTCAGCTCTGGGCACCGCTCTGGGTCGTCGATGCTGGGCAGTGACTGCGTTAAGTATAGAAGGCTTGTGTAAGGATGCTTTCAGTAATCAATTGACTTATACGTTTGTTTGTTTGTTTTACTCTTTCCATTCTCGGAACTATTTTAAAACAGATGAAGAAATTTTTTGTTTAATTTCCACTTGTAGAGACACTCACTCAACATTTGGGAAAGGCAAATTAGGTAAATTTGAAAACACGATAATCATGGATTCGTATTCGTAGTTTTATTACTTACTAGCTATGCCCCGCGACTTCGCACGCGTTGTTTCTATGGAAACGTTTAAAGGTGTTTTCCCGGCAGTTATTCGATTTTTTACCGTAAAAACCATCCTTGAACTTCAACGAACATTTAAAAAAGAATTGGCCAAATTGGTCCAGGCGTTATTGAGTTATGCGCTTACCAACACATTTTTATATTATAGATTATTTGGTTCGTCGAACCAGTTTCTTCATAGGTATTATTATGTTGCGTATAAGCAAAATCTTAATTTTATTTCTACGTATTCTGTGTCCCACTCCTATGAACTCGAAATCCTATGCTTATCCTTTTCACGTGGTGCGCATTGCGCCCTCTTAAGTTTAATTATGTAAAGGTCTAAATAATTACATTTGTTACATCATGTTAACTAAGACATATTTATTAAAATATTTAGTTGGTTGTACTGTGGTGTGGAGCTCCTTGGAGTATTTATATACAATCCATCCATCCATCCACAGCCTGTATCGGTCCACTGCTGGACGCAGGCCTCCCCCTGATAAACGCCTTATTGGCGTTTAACTCATGGGGGGTAATGCCCATAATCCCCACGCTGGGCATGCGGGTTGGGAATCGCAGTTTGGTGGAAGATCTGTTCTGCAGGAGGCGCTGCTGCCCGCCCCCCAGAAGATATCCCTTAGTCGCCTCTTACGACACCCACGGGAAGAGTTGGGGTGGTGCAAATTCTATGCCGCCGGCACCACACGGTGAATATATACAATACACTGTAGGTATTAGGTAAAAATAAATACTAGAGTAGAATTTGAATAATACACCTTTAACCCAAGTCCTACCACAGTTTTCTACTGATGATTTTATAAATCCTACTGTAAAAGTTTATAATTAAGTGTTTGTATAACTAAAGCCAAACAACTGACATCAATGTAGATCTCATCGTCTCAGATATTTTATAGCAATTATAAGTTTCTTAACTCATCTTTTTCTTTAAATAATTGACAATTATTATTATTATATGTCTTGCTTTGTAACTACCTATGTGTACTTTAAATAAGTGTCGATCCATCAGATTTTTTTAAATATAATTTTATCCTAAGTAGTAACTAGTATCAGATTAACTGTGTCACCGTTAATTATTATAACTTCCTTGTCAACTCTATTTAAATAATGTTTTTCCATGTAACCGCCTATAATTAGTTGAGCACAAGCGCTCTAAACCAATCTTACTCTATTCCATTGTGTAACTTTGCTGTGTATTAACTGTTGGTGGTTCAAATAAATAAACTGACATGAAAAACAACTGAATGGAATGATGTAGATTTTTTAATTTAATTTAATCTATTATATCGATCTTATTTGACATCATAATTATTGTGTAATCTATACTAATTTAATAAAGAGCAAAGATTTGATTGTGTGTTTGTATTGAATAGGCTTCAAAACTACTGGACCGATTTAAAATATTATTTCTTCATTAAAAAGCTTGCTTTTCAGGGAGTGACATCTAGGCTATATTACGCGGGCGAAACCGCGAGGCGCTGCTAGTTTTTCATAAAGGCTGAGCATAGTGTGGTGGTATGGTAACCTATCACACATGTGTTATATTTGTTATAATTTTTTTTAAAGTACTATAATTACTTAATATAAACTAAAATATTGTTTGTAGTGTTTGTTTTTAGTGATAAGCTTGCATTTATTACCTTGCTGTTTTCTGTTATTTTTATGAGATTTTGTTAAGTTTTCATTGAGGAATGTCTTTTGTTCACATAAAATATCTTGGATTCTGAATCAGAGTATAGCAATAGGTATCAACTATCTGTTAAGTACCGTTTTACCGTTTTAAAAATTAGCTTGCTGATTGAGCACAGAATAACAATATTTAATTTGGTAGTTGGAGCCAATTAACCGATAGAGGCCCGGAGTGGGCCAGCAAACCTTTCATTTCATTTATATTATGGTAAGTATATACAATTTCAGAACTTATCGACTTAGTATATGTATTCATAGTACACACATATGTACTCATTGAAGGTGTTGCAATGGAAGTCGGTCAGCTAAATTTATTTATTTATAGTTTAGTAATAGTAATATTATAAAGATATTTCTGTCAATTTATTAAAGAATACAAGTCATTAAAAGTATCGCGTAAAAATTCAATTAGTTCATAATAGGATTTTTTCAATAGCATCACTTTTAGTCAATTTCAAAAATATTGTTATTTTCATGGCTTTTTATTGAATATTATTAGATATTTTTACTGCCATTGAGTTCCACACTCAATTTAGTTTGGTGGATTTTTAATTTTGAAGCGGGTGTCACAAGATTATGTTTGTACCTTTTATACCACCCGGTCTTACTAGGCCCGCTCTGGGCCAGGACAAATCTTATCTTGTTGATGCGTCATTGTGCATGCAGTTTGTAGGTTGCGGCACCACCAGCAACCCTTGAGGGATAAAAGTTAAAATCCGCAACTGGTAGTTGATGTGGAACTTTGAGAAGCAGAATATTATAGCAGAGTAATGCTTTATTTCTTTTTTAACCACAAAAAATGAGGAGGTTCTCAATTCCTTTTTTTGTTCGTTACCCCAGATCTTTCGATAAGGTAAATCGATTTTGATGTTTCCTTCCTTTCTTCTTTTAATGGAGTCTACGTCTGGGTTGACATAATTTCGCCAATGTCCGTAATATTAGAGTAAAATTAAAATATAAGCAACGTTGTTCGGTAATAAAGATAGATAAACGAAGTGAATTCTTCTATAAAATGTTTATCAAAAAGATATAAGAAAATTACAAAATTATGGGCAACGTTGTACGGTAAGGTTTGATCTGAAGATCAATTTTGATGTTTGGTCTTATCTTGAATTTGGTCCAATTCAAAAAAGTTCTGACAATAGCATATAATGAGAAAACCATAAGTATAAGTAATTGAAGCTGAATTTTTTGTCAGAATTATTGATAATAAAATATTGACTTGTCACTGACAAAAAATAGCTCAATTTATTTTTAAATTAACATTATTTAACTATTGATTTCTAAGCTAACTTCATCCTGATTATAAACAGTGCTTATCAGTCCACAGCAGTACGTAGGCCTCCCCTCATTCACTCTTTTTTTATCAGGGGTAGTGCCGTGATGCAATAAATAAATGACTGTAATCCCCAACATGCCCCAAGCTGGACATATGGGTTGGGTATTGCAGTTCAGTGGAGAGGCTGCCCAGCAATAACTAGATACTTAAATCCATACTAATATTATAAAGAGGAACAATTTGTTTGTTTGCTTGTTTGTATTGTAATAGGCTTCGAAACGACTGGACCGATTTAAAAAATATTTTACCATTAAAAAGCTCGGGTGAAACCGCTAGGCGCTGCTAGTGTATATAAATTTTAAAATAATTCTGTCTGTCACCTTTGCATGCATAAACAGCTAAACAGTATTGATGTAATTTGGTAGGGAGGAAAACAATATCCTGGGGATAATAATATATATAAAATAATGATGATGAGTGATTATGGTATTCTATGTGTTAATATTAACTTAATAAACCTGAACAGGCTCCTTGTGGATCTACAGGTAAAATACATCTGACCGGAACCTACCCACATTATTCATAAACAAATAGGTTGCTATCTAGCTAATATATAAACTACCTAGTTCTCATTTGTTTCTATTATTTAATGGTAATTTCTTTGCTATTAAATAAAGGTAAATAACACATTCTGATGAAAGTTGGCTAAGGTGTAGAAAGCTGGTTTGTCACTACACTTATTTTTTATAGTTAAAAAATAGGTATGTATGTATTCAATTTCTCTGTTATGTATTGAATAATTCGTTTTATGGGCATGCTTATTACGAACCTTGTTCTTTCATACTTGTGTCTTTCAATTCTAGTTTGGTCAAAGAAGGTATTCTAAGTACTTTTTAACTTACCGCTTTAAAAAGCCTCTCACGTAAATATAAGTAATAACATTTCAATTTACCTACCGTAGTTTCACTGAACCGATTGATTTTGCAGGTTCGTTCGCAATCGCAAGATTTATCGGATTTACCTACGGTAATATGCCGCAAAGAAACACCTTCAAAACTTTTTTATGAAATAGAAAGAAAACCTAAGTTTTCTATTGCTTCAATCAAATCAATCAACACAACACTTTTCTCATTATCGCAACTCACTCACTGACTGAACTGGACTGAACTAATGAATGACGTGCGTGACGAATGAAATAATCGAATGAAAAAAGTGTTGCCAGAAAATGAACTGTTTATGTGCCAAATGCATAGAATAAAAATATCAGTTAAACTTCTATCTCGAGAAAAAATATATTTGTTTGATTACTCGTATAAGGAAAACTATTTCGCTGGTAGGTAGTTAAAATTGCTTGAAGAAAATATTAAAAAAAAAATCGCGCTTGTATTATAAATTATAAACGTGTCGTCGATGACTCGGTAGCATGAGGAAGGCCTAGAGATGGGTTTATGCCGGGCATTTACAGGGCGGATTGAGTAAATGCCTAATAAACGTCTTTTTATGCCTTATAAATGCCTGATGACAGGGCAGAAACTACGCTTCTAGTCTTTATACATTTTGAATTTTTTTCAAGAATTTTCTTCAATATAAAGTATTTTAGGGTTTAACTTCCTGATGTCTGAGAGTCAATATTATATCTATATATATAAAAGAAAGTCGTGTTTGTTACAACACTTATAACTCGAGAACGGCTGAACCGATTTGGCTGAAAATTGGTGGGGAGGTAGCTTAGAACCAGGAAACGAACATAGGATAGTTTTTATTTCGTTCCCGGCTGAACGAATCTTGATGAAATTTGGCAGGGAGGTAAACGGTATCCCGGGGACGGACATAGCTACTTGAATAGAGCGTTCGAAGCCGCGGGACGCAGCTAGTTATTATTTAATAAGTACTTATGAATAAGTGGTACCTTGAAGCAATAAAAACCATGTAATACCTACTTAACGTCTTAAGAATAAAACATTAATACGTAAGTACGTACGTAGCGTAGCTTGTAATACTTTAAATTGAAAAAAAATCTAAATGTTTAAAAACTACAAGCGTAGTTTCTGCCCTGTCATTTATTCAATCCGCCCTGTAAATGCCCGGCATAAACCCATTTCTAGAGGCCCAATTGGTTCGTTCCCGAATGGCGAAAAAATTATTTTTACATATACACTACGTATCGGAGTTTTCATACCTTACTTATCTTACAGTTGGTTATCGGTGGTAGAGACCATTCTTAAAATGAACGCCTCTCCACAAAATTATACCAATTTATTACTTTGAGAGCAAAAAGCTGCAGCTGCATAGCTGAGTGGTGCTGCCTTAAAATTTGCACCACCCCACCTCTTCCCGTCCCGTGGGTGTCGTAAGAGGCGATTAAGGGATATTCACCGGGGACGCCCCTCTGCAGAGCAATTCTACCACTGAACTGCGATCCCCAACCCGCATGCCCAGCGTGGGAATTATGGGCATTACCCCTCATAAGATACGCCAATAAGACGCTCTACAGGGGGAGGCCTGCGTCCAGCAGTGGACCAATATAGGCTGTTGAGGTTGAGGTTTCATAATTCCTGCGTTGCGCCTTCTTTGTACCTACATAATTCATTTTCATGAACTCCACGTCCGTCCATGAAACTTTGGACAGAACTTAATTTTAAGTTTGTTGTAAGCGATTGGTATGTAGGTAGGTAGGTAGGTATTTACGTACGTGGTTGGTCGATATTGATACCTATGCCTTTTATCAATAAATAGATTCGTTGGTCCATTTTTCATACAGCAACTCTCTACACTACGCGCGTGTCCAGCAGTGGACCAATATAGGCTGTTGAAGTTGAGGTTCCTAAAACCCCAAAGTTCAAGTCAAACTTAATAATCATAATAATCAGGTGATCAACAAAGCACTTCTCATGCTCTCATCTCACCTTTCAATCATGATTAAAAATGATTATTTTATAGCTCTCCTATCAACTCTCGTGGTCACATTGAGTTACATTGGGGCCCTTGATCCTGAAGTGGAAGCACTAGTCTACAGACCCTTCATGAGGCTTGGCCATGGATCTTTAACAAATTGACGGAAATACCTCTATATTATTACTATTACTAAACTATAAATAAATAAATTTAGCTGACCGACTCCCATTGCAACACCCTAAATGGGTACATATTGTGTGTACTATAAATATACTTAGACAATAAGTTCTGAAATTGTATATACTTACCATAATATAAAGCAATGAATAAATGAAATGAAATGAAGGCCCGGGGCCCACATCAAGGTCCAGTTAAGGAAAAGAGCAAGGTCTTGGCACGTCATGGCATGTTTCCTTAGAAACAAGAAGCAAAGACAACAGAACACGTAGATAGGTAACACTTAGATGAAATGATGACTGAAAAACATCTAGATGAAGATTCACTTTATTTCATGGTTGATTAAGTATTTAAATTAGGAGCAGGATTAAAAGTATCTAGGTATATCCATAATCAATTTTTTATTCAATTAATTTTAGCCCATAGAACAAATACCCTTACCATAGCGTACCTACCACTAAAAATGTAGATTGGGACACCTAGGTATTTTTTTTACAAACCGACTCTTGTGTAGGACCCATGTATTTTGCATGTCTTAATTATTTATGTGTTATAGTTGCAAAATAAACGCCTTTTTACTTTTACTTTACTTTACTACCTTTCTACGTTGATAAACTAAACGAATTCTAATCAGTGAGGACTCCCCATTTAGTAAAGTCTTTGACCACTCCCCGCAGCCTCTCAGGGTAGACCCGGGAGCCGGCGTTGAGGATGCGCATCCTTTCTATATCCATCTCGCTGGTGATCGGGGGGGCATGTTCCACCTCCACACAGATGAAGGGAAGTCCGAACACGGCCATCACTAGGCCATAAGACAGCTTCTGAAAATATCAAATTCAGAAAATAACGGAATTGCAAGAATCTGCGATAAATGATAAATGATATATAAAGATAAAGATAAAGATACATTTATTTGGCCAAAACAGGTGACTACATAGGTACAATAGCTATAATTAAGGTAGGTTACATAGATAGGTGCATACAGATGTTAATTTGGCGACTGTGCTGCCCCTGTTGGCCAAAAAGGGTCAAACTCAGCTCTATGCTGAACCACTCGTGTGCGCGGATCAGCGCTGGTTTTCAGTTTGATCCTGAAATTAGTGATATCACGAACACGAAAAAGAGAGCATTTCAAAACAAAAACAAAACAAAATAGATCAGTAGGTGTCCAAGGATAATAATAATATATGATATATTTATTGCGTTAAACATGGTATACATACAGGTTGTTTGTTGTGAGTTTTGAGCTCATGTTTAACTATTCTATTAGCATGCAATTAATTAACTTATATCTAGGGCTTAAAATTAATAAATTCATTGATGTCATAAAAATTACACTCACTTAACCAATTAAATAATTTCTTTTTGAATAAATAATCATTAAACACTTTAAATTCATAAGGTACCTTATTATAATTTTTTACACACATACCTAGCCAAGCAGCTTTTTTGATGTCTTGCTGATTTAGAGGTTTCTCTTAAAATAAGCCTATTCGGGTCTCTGCATTGTCTAGGATTTTTGTCACATGCTTTGTGGAACAAATATCCATGGCTTCTTACAAAATTTGAGACCTCATAAACCTACTGCGATCCCGCATACATAGGTTATTAATCAAATTGTGTAGATACTTATCGTTAATTAATGTAAGTAGTATTAATGTAAAATAAAATAAATAAATAAAAATACCCAGCGTGGGGATTATGGGCATCACCCCCCAGAGGATAAATGCCAATGAGGCGCTTATCAGGGGGAGGCCTGCGTCCAGCAGTGGACTAATACATGCTGTTGAGGCTGAGGTTGAGGTCTACGCGAGGGGGATTTAGACGGATTTTTGTATAATAAATACGTAGAGGTATATTATATACCTATTTGGTGAAAACAACAACAGTCGGAAAAGTTACCGGCTGCTGACCGCGACGTTGTTTGCGCACCAATACATAATCTTCACTTCACAAAGATTTGCTTTTACTTGAAATACCTTGAAACCCACAATGTTAGTGGTCGCCCTTATGTGGCTATGCCTAACTGATCTATCTACCTCAACAGCCTGTGTTGGTCCACAGCTGGACGCAGGCCTCCCCCTGATAAGCGCTTTGTTGGTGGGCTTAGAATATGCACCACCTAATCTCTTCCCGTGGGTGTCGTAAGAGGCGACTAAGGGATATCCACCGGGGGCGGGCAGCAGCACCATCTGCAGAACAATTCTACCACTCAACTGCGATCCCCAACCCCGCATGCCCAGCATGGTGAAGTGATACCCCCCCATCCCCCCCCCATCCCCCCCCCATTAGATCTATCTTATAATAATAAACCCCTACACCTAGAAATTTAGATCTATGTTTTTTACTTTAGATAAGGCCTAGAAGTTAATGTGACCCCCCATGAGTTAAACGCCAATTAGGCGTTTATCAGGGGGAGGCCTGCGTCCAGCAGTGGACCGATACAGGCTGTGGATGGATGGATGGAAGGCCTAGAAAAGTATTTTTTTAAAACGTGAATAAACATAAAAATAATGTTATATTATTGCTTTGTAAAAACCTCCAACCACCCTAATTGATTTCATTAAAATAGGGACAGCAATAGTTGCTTAGCTTACTTGTTTGAGCTCAGAATAAAAGTCCATCCTAGAATATGTATCGTCAGGATCAATGTCCAGTCTCCTCAGGGCCTCGCTGAGCTGCCAGTAGTAGAACTCCAGCAGCCTGTCGTGATGCCGGGCGCGGAAGGAGGCGTCGGTGCCCAGGACTATGAACATCAGCAGGTCGGGGACGGGGCTGCCTGGGTGGAAGGTCTGGTGGTCTATCGTGACTACCTCTAGATTCCCGTCCTGTAACGAGGAACACAAAGGCACTTCTGACGGTTTACCAAAAACAATATGTGACGCAGTTTTTTGTTTTTCGTTATGTAATAGTACAAAATATAAGGCGCATTCACGAGTGAAAGTGGCGCCGCCACCTATTATATCTTATTATTGCGTTTGACACAGGAAATTTTTGAAATCCATCGTTCAGTTTGTGGTATCTATTAAGTTATTTATTAATGGCTCTGTATGAGTTTTATTTTGTAAAGCTTAGGCAGAGATACGACGCGACGTTGCCCTTTTTGGCCACCGAACTCTATTTTCGCATCAGAAATACAGAAATAGAAATACAGAAATACAATTTATTGGTAAAATCAATTTACATGTCAGGTTTGCCTAAATAGTTGTAATAAACATATTGTAAATACCTACATAATGATATGATACCTACACTTTGTATACTTAGGTACACAACTCATATAAAGTGGTCAAAATTAACACATACCTAATCAGCATTTAAAAAAACAAAAAATTATAAATTTACTTTTCAAGTAGTTCATTCACCGAATAGAAGTTCTGCTCGACAAGCCAGCGTTTCAACTTGGTCTTAAAACAACGTAGACTGCCATCAGCTGTGACAGAGTCTGGTAATTTATTGTACACATCTCTGCCCAAACTGTACAAGATAGAACTATTACAGAGGTATTTAAAAATAGCGAATAGTGGATACCACAAACTGTACGATGGATTTTTAAATTTTCCTATGTTAAACGGAATAATATAATAAAATAGGTGGCGCTGTCATATTGTCTCGGGTAATACATATTTACTGGACAATCCGTACCTACTGAATCCTGGCCTTTCTTAAAAGTATACCTAATGCAGTTATAGCTCCACTAGTTTTTTACTTTTACTACCATTAGAGCCGTTAATCTATGGTTTATCCATTTTGAATGAAGCATGTTAGTAAACAAAGTACGACACAAAATATATAACAAAATCTCACTTGATTGGCGTCAAGTTTCAGATATAATTGTAGGCTATTTTTATTGAAGGGAGGATCTAAAATCGACAAGTAATATAAATTACGTATAAAAGGACGCGCCAACAAAGAGAATTTTAGGTTAAGTATGGGCGGTTGGTTTACGTTTATGCTCCATTCAAAATGGATACGATATAGGTATAGGTACAGGGTGACATGAAACATGTGTGCAACATGCCGCCACAACTAAGCCGAAAGGTGTTTTGACCCTGAGAAGAGATTTTTCTTCCTAAGTATTCGTGTTTTTTTACACGCACTCTTGCATTATTTATCAGTGTAAAATATTATACACAAACATTTTTTTGCTTGTTTTTTACCAAATCCAGTGTTTTGTCATGATTTGTCATATTACAAAAAAATGTGATCCTTTGAAATTTCAAACTAACAATATTATTGAAACTATACACATATAGAAAAGCATTTTTTTTTAGTTTATAAAATTGTAGGTCAAATGTTGATCCCCACGCGGGGTCCAGAGTACCCTTTAGGCTGTATCGTGGCACCTTGTATCCTACTAAGTACCTAAGCATGACTACCTAGCCTTTTCCGTACAAATGGCCAGTAAAGCTACACTGCTATTTTAAGCTATGATGATCGTCAGCAGTTCACTTCACAAAGATAATAATAATGTACATTTGTTTGGCCATTGTTCTTGAAAATAAAGAACTACCTATAGACGATCAAATTGCACGTTTTCGCGGTTATTATGCTCGACAGATTAAACTATTACTTATCTTAACGTGCACGTGCGTTATTCGATTATGTATAAATGCAGCTTAATATTTTCGTTTGAAAAAGTAAAGTAAAACGATTTTGTGATTGGAAAAATCTAATCTGGGTCAGAATCAGAAGTCGTATTCTGATTGGCTATTAAGTAGGTACTACCAACCTACTTATGAAACTAAAAGCATACATCAGTGAAAGTGGCGCCCCCACCTATTTTATCTTATTATTACGTTATACACAGGAAGTTTTATTAATTCTAAGCTATTTATTAATGCCTCTGTAATAGTTTCATTTTTTAAAGCTTAGGCAGAGATACGAAGTTGCGCTTTTTGGCCATCAAACTCTATTATCGCATTAAAAATAAACTATATGAGATAAAATAAAACTATTACAGACGTATTATAAAATAACTTATAATAGATACCACAAAATGCACGATGAATTTTTAAAATTTCCTATGTTAAACGTAATAATATGATAAAATAGGTGGCGGCGGTGTCATATCGGCTCACCAATGTCCTGTGCATCAAATTGCTCGCCCTGTAGTCCCCGTGTGCCAAGACCTCCAATTTACACGCTTTTTTATATTCTTTCATCTTGGAAAAAGAGAATTGAGCCAAGAATTTTTTGAATCTCTTCCTATCACGGCCAGTGAGCACTTTCAGAGCGTTTGCAACTCCTGGAACCCAGAATGCTGTAAACATATCTTCTGTCATGTAATCGAAAATGTATTCGTCGTTTATCCGTTTGTATTCGTCTGGTTGTTCCATCCGCAGAGCCACCGAGAGGGCGTGCAGCTTGGCCAGCTCCGTGACCGCTAGCGCCGCGCACTCCCACTCCATGCTCTGGAACCGGTCGTAGGTGACAAAGCCCCTGGCAGCCAGGTTCTCCAGAACGATCGTCTCCTTGAACGGAGTCATATCAGCGCCGTAGTATTTCACAAACGTGAGGCGGTGTTCCTCAGGGACCAGGTGCTCCTCTTCGAGTCTTCTGTACGCTTGCTGTATATCGGTGTACACACAATTTTCGGTCTCCTGCACAGATCTGTGCGTGTTGGACCATTGCTCGCGCATCTGCCTGGACATGGCTGCCAGCTTGAGGAACAGATGGAGCTCCTCCTTGCCCGCGGCGCTGATGGTGCACGTGTATAGCAGCGAGGAGTAGTTGGCACCCTCGGAGATCAGAGGCTCGAGCTTTATGTTAGGGTTCTCATAGTTCTGTTCTTTCGCTATTCTAAGCAGCAGATTGGTTAAGTGCTGTATAGTTTCCGACATCGTGTGCGCGGTGACACTGCTGCTTTGTTACCGGCGCAAGATATTTATAGTGTTTGCACAAAGTAGTTCTGTCTAGCCCACCTTCAGATAAAACGCTTTATGAGACAATGCTTCAATAAACAATTATTTTTGTTTAAAAAAACTATAAACTGACTTAAATTTTTATAGATTTTTTATGGATTTTCAAAGAGCCCATTGTCAGAACTAGACCAAATTAAAATGGGACCAGACGGGAAGCACCAGCTTTCATATAAAAAGAATCATGAAAATTGGACCACCCAGTAAAAAGTTCTGAGGTCACAAACATAAAACAGAAGAATTGAGAACCTCCTCCTTTTTTATAAGTCGGTTAAAAAAATTAAGGAACGATACGAATATAAGGCATTGGTTAACCTTGTACGCAGAAACAACGCGCGGCGGCGCGGCGGCGGCGCGGCGTAGCCATTTCGTAGACTTGTAGCAGTTGTATGTAGCACATTCTGTAGCTTACAAAATCTAAATTGCAAAGAAAAGAAAACCTCTATTCCCTAAAGTTCAACGAGTTTAACTAATTGTTTTTTTTGTTAGAAAAGGGACATTAGCAATTAAAAGAAAAAGGACAGTAAAACACCAAATCGTTTTTAAGACTTTTATTTTATTTTTCTTAACTATAAGAATTTGGGCAGGGGAGGTACATCTCGTCCACTTCACTTCACTGTTGAGTAGGTGTAGGTATGGGTCCGAATCTAACACTCATATCTTTAGACAATTCTTCAATTAAACCTTCACTCTAACTTGTCTGAGGGTTTCTCAAGCATTCCTCCAAAACAGTTCAACAGTATGCTTAGTCGATAATTTGGTTAAATCTCAACAAACGCTTTCAAGGAGCATTCAAGGTAGGTCGCGAGGTACCTTGAGATGACAGTTTATTTCTTCACTCGGCTGAGAGAAACTTCTAAGATCTGTTCGAGTGGAGGAATTTTTTATCATCAAGCATACCGAAACGCATTTTGAGGTTGAGTAGAGGTTGAGTCGAGGTCGAGGTAACGACTAAAGATATGGGGGTAAGTCTCATAACATAAGTTACCTCAATCACTAACACACAACTCGTCCGTGGACGTGTTTTTTCTCGGACGGGGTGTTCTGTAGGTATGTACCTATCCTACTTAACTAACACAAGAATTGTGCTAACCTAATAGGTAAGGTCATAATCACAGCCGACACCTAGGTACCTACTAGGTACCTACTTATAATTTATTGTAATACTTTTTTGTGGTTTATGTTGTTATTTACCACTTTGATATTTGTTCTTACTGTAGTTAGAGAATACCCATACCTAGTTATAATACCTATTACCACGAGCCTGTAGCTAGTGTTTATACTGATATTTTCTGACCTAACAACGTATAGGTACCTACCTGTTTTTCTATTAAATACCTACTTAACGCCTTTCATACATCTAGCTCTGTGATACTATTTAGATTGAATATTTGCTTAGGTATTTACATCTTTAGATTATACAGAAATGGATCATGTAATGTTACGAGTAGGTACCTATGTAGGTACTTAAGGATAAGCAGCGCCACCCGCAGAAAAATAAAATTCTACCACTGAACTGCAATCCTCAACCCGCATGCCCGGCAGCGTGGGCATTGCCTAAATGTGATACAAGTCGCCTGCATCCAGCTGTGGACAAATATAGTTTGTTGCGGCTACATAACAAAATACTCATATAAACACATACATGTAGATACCTACCCTAGACGGTAGACCTGCCTGACTAAATAATTTGACACCAATATTTATGACACTTTCAATAATTTGTTAAAGTAGGTACGCCCGCGCCCTTGCCTGGCACTGAGCCTGAACATAAGTTAACTGCATGCAACATTCTCGGTTTTTATTATTATTATTATTATTATCAAGATTCGTCGTTGGAAGGAATAATTCTGAATTCCGTAGAGAAGGTCACAAGACCCCCCACTCGATGTAATCGCTGATGATCCCGTTCAGCCGCTCTGCGTACACCTTTCCTGCATCCATTCTGAAGTCCTCTAAGTTGAGGTCAACGCCCACAGTCGGCGGCGCCTCCGTCACCACCAGGGATAGAACTGTCAAGGCTACGACCAGCCCATACGGTAACATCTGTAAAAGAAATAGCTTTATTAAGTCGAGGAAACATTGCATAAATTATGTTGTCTTTTAGCTAAAATTAAAATAGGAACTGGCTAAGAGTGAGTCGACTCGCGCGCGAAGGTTTCCGTACCAACGTAGTACAAAATTATTTCATGAAAAAACAAAAGCACCCTAGAAACAAGACGTTCCTAATGTTAATATACCATACCGTACTTTACCAGGCGGCGCTTTTTGGGACATACCTAAGAGTAACTTAAACTACCTAGCTACATATAAAGAAAATTAATAATACCTACCTATTCATACAAATTTGACCAAAAGTATTGGATTTGGTCAAAAGTAAGGGAGACATTTCGCGCGAATCCCTTCGCGGACGTGTTTTAGATTCGGGCGAAACGTATCCTAACCACAGACAATATATACTAGTACCGTAACCCAATATTAGGCAGGAAATAAATAGCTAAATAAAGATTCGCTTTATTACAATCATCAATAAACTATAGTAAGTTACTTAAAAAAGGACACGTATTACACGTATTCAATTGGCAATAACTTACGTCCTTTACACTCTGGTCAAAACGTTCCCTGGAGTAGGTCTCCTCGGGATCCACGTCCAGCCTCCTCATGGCCGCGGCGAGCTGGTCGTAGTAGAAGTCGAGGAGTCTCTGCCAGTTCTCTTTGCGGAAGGCCGCATCGGTCCCCGTGAAGATCAGGTACATCAGGTCGGTGATGGGCTCTCCCGCCTGGATCGTCTGGTAGTCTAGAGGGACGACTGTCAGGGTACCGTCCTGATGATTAAATAATAAGGTACAGGTTACTTTAGAAAACACAAAAATAGTATACAGGTTGTGGCAAATTTTTGGCCCCTTAAGGGTAGTTACCGTTTCTTTTGTAGTTAGAAGGTTTTGTTCTAAGAAACTTTCTGTTTTATTTTGAAGAAAAAAATATTGCCATTTTTAGTTTTTTGAAAAAATGTACGGTTCGCCCAAAAAATTACATTTGTCAAAAAAAAACAAGTTGGTCTTAATCGACTCTATTTCCAACCAGGAACACTTTTCCCAAAGGAACATACCAAATCAAATCGTAAGTTTTAGCAATAATTAAAAAAAAACAATCCCATACACTTTCTATAAAAAAACCAATAAGTGAAAACAACAATGTCACTCATTCAATGGTTCTTAATTTAAACTCGTATGTAACTACTTTTTTAAAATGGTAGGCTAATTTTGAAGGCATCTCAGGAATAAAATTTTTGCTTACTTTTTAATTTTTATTAAAAATCAAGTTGGCTAATTTTGAAGGCCCCCTAGCCATGTTAGGGGGCCAAAAATTTGCCACACCCTATATAATATTGTATACCTAGGCCCAATTGTAACAAAACACACGAATGTACCTCGTGTGTGGTATTGGAGTGATCCATACTAATATTATACAGAGGAATGATTTGATTGTTTGTTTGTTTGTATTGAATAGGCTTCGAAACTACTGGACCGATTAAAAAAAACTTTCATCATTAAAAGGCTTACTTTTCAGGGAGTGACATAGGCTAGTTAAAGTATGTAGAATAGTATGTATTTACACTGCCTTTTGTCCGACAAATATGTGCGTGTTAGTTGGGTGCAAATTGGGTGCAAATACATAATTTAAACTTGGCATGTTGCAATGGCCGTGATAATGATGATAATGATAATACATCTGTAATGTACAGTCAACAAGGAACTTTTTTACAAATGTTTTTTTTTTATCCGAATCGAAAATTTGGTTTGCTTATTATGGAAAACTAACTGTAATTTTTATTTGCTTTTTATTTGAAAAATCTGTACTATTATAGGTAGGTAGGTGCGTAGATTGGGGGTTTCAAAAGGTAAGTGTTAAATTTTGTTCGCTTGTTCTGAGGCGTCTTCGTCGCCCTTCGAACCCAAAACGCTCTATCAACGGTTCGGACACTTGGGCACTAACCTGTTAGAACTAATTCGTATCCTAGACAAGTTGCAGGAAGTACCTTTCTGTTATTAAGTCCTTTTAAATGATAAGGTATATAGGGCTTTGACAAAGACTTGTGCAATTTTATACTTAGCACAAGATAGTGAGTTGGTTTAATAAACCGTTAACTTCAATTTTCAATAATAAATCATTACATTAACTTTCTATGCTGACTGTACGTACATTATAATAATATAACAAACATTGACATTGCCACAGTCTACGTAGCAGCAAAAAATAGGATGTGACCGCACCGGGCCATGCCAAGGCCGGCCGGCCGTGATTATTTACGTATTTATAACCTACGATACCATACTCATAATAGCTAGCTAAAGGAATAGAACGTGTCTGTTTAGTGATGAACCATTAGAGGTAGGTAAAGACAATAAAATAACATACCTCATGTAGTTTGTGCATAAGATTGCTTGCTCTAAAGTCGCCGTGCTTGAGCACCGTGTTCGCCGCGAAGTATTTAGTCATGTTTTCCTTAGATTCTAACAGCGTTTTCACGAATTGTCCGAACCTCGGTCTGTTCTCTTCACTCACCGAGGCCACCGCCCCTTCCATCATGCTCTTCATGATCGGAGCCATCGCTTCCAACGTATCCCAGTCGAACTTGAACCTCTTTATGTTCTCAGCATATTTTTCCGGGTCCTCCTTTGCGAGTGCAAAGGATAAGGCATGGAATTTCGCCAGCTCTTTGGCAGCTGTAGTCACGTACTCCCAAGTGAACACTTCAAACCTATCTAGCGTTGTGAACCCCTTGTTCTTCAGGTTTTCTAAAATAATGGTCTCCTCGCCGACCGTCGGATGGAGTCCGTAGAACGCTGGTGTTATCAACCTGTCTTCAATGGGGACGTCGTGTTCGACTTCTAGCTTCTTGTACGTGGCCAGCAGATGTTCGTAGAAGTATCCCTCCACTTCGAACATCTTCAGGGGAGCCATAGCTCGCATCTCTTCGCTAACAGCTGCCACTTTACCGAAGAGCTCGAGGTCATCCTTGCCACTTTCGGAAATAGTAGCTACGAATAGAAATGAGGTAAAATTGGCGCCTACATTCGGTAGCTGGTGGACCTCTATCTGCGGGCTGTGGTAGCCTTGCTCCTCGGCCACTTTGTCGAGCAGGTTGCGGAAGTGTTTCTCAGCGTGTGCCATGTTTCGCGAGTCGAGAGGCACTAGGTGGGTCGTCGCTTTGCTTCCTTCACTCGGCTGTTCAATTTACTACGGAGCCGGTTGTGCTTGTGCGTCGTTTATAAACAACTTGTTGATAGTTTTGATTAGATAAGCGCTGTACGTGTGGGCGGCGTTTTTGATAATGCTCGTTGTTCAAAATTCATTACGTAATATATTTATAACGCGACTAGCAGCGCTTCGCGATTTCACCCGCGTAGTACCCCTTCCCGTGGGAATTCCGGGATAAAATAAAGTCTATGCAACTCCCTGAAAAGTACCTAAGCTTTTTAATGATGAAATATTTTTCCTTATCTTTTCTCCTCAGAATTTTCAAGAACGAATTTAGGTAAATATGCATCTCTGCCAAGACTCTATAGGATTTATAATAATTCGCTTTCTAAATCCGAGGATATCGACCTCACGGATTCGTTGTCTAAATTTAAGAAGAAAATCAGAAGTATTATTCTCCCTACCTCTTAATGTAGGATAGGAATAGGAACCTACCCATAAGTTTTACTAGTGTTTAATTTGAAGTTTTATTCGTTAGTGTTTAATTCAAAAATGTAATATTACTATTACTATACTAGGAAAAAAGCAATATAATATACAATAATATTGATGATCTCATTGTTATCTTATATAAATTTATATATCTATTAATAGATCTCAAAAGTAATTTAAAAAATATTTTTACTATTAAGTTTAAGTCATAATTGTAATTTGTTATTTTACTTTTAATTAGATCTTTGTAGCTACTTTGTCCGTCCAGTTAAAAAATAACACTGTTAATTTGTCATAATTATGTTTTTGTGCACGCTGAGACGTCCTAAATTATGGAGTCAAATAGATTTAAGAACCATATTTCTTGCTACTAATTACGTTGTGTGAACTCATTGTTGGATGTCCTATTTAAATAAATAAATAAGTAATCGATGTCGAAGTAGGGAGGGTATAGAATAAAGAATAGAATAAAATATCTTTATTTTATAGACAGAACTTAGGTAAACCTACATAAAAGTTGTTTTTAAAGCAAAGAAAAAGTGTACTTTGTCAACAAAATTGGCTCTGACTCAGCATGAGTTGAATGACTGGCAAGCTGTATCATAAATAAATAAGGTACTACCCTACGTAACTACCTACTAGAGACAAACCATCCTAAAAATGCACGCCGAGGTGATGACGTTTTGTAGAGGCAGCGGCGTGCATATTTAGCGTAAACTCGGTAATACTACTGGGAACAGCCGAAAAAGATGACTTCACACCATTGATTAATTAAAAAGGGAAGATGAGGTACTAGTTTCTCGAAAATGGCAACCTCATATTGTGTAAAATTGTGTGCTCCCACCTCAGTCACCGTCGGACCGGCGGCACGGGCGGTCGTGATTCAAAAATACAAAAATACAAAATAATTTATTTAGAACAATGTACATGATACAGTAAGTTACAAATGAACGATGAGACAGCAAAAGTTTAAAACTGTGAAGCTGCCGCATCGCCCGCCTCCTTGACACAAGATAAGTAAATAAATTATAGAAGTAGGTTTAAACAATTAGTGGTCTTAAAGTTAATTATGAAAGTTAAGTTAAACATAGAAAAACAAAGTAAAAATAAGAGAACGGATCCAGTTTATAGGTGACGTAGATTATGCAAGAAATAATTAATAAATGACTTGGAAGGTGCTATGAATGGGTATCATTGGGTGAGTGTGTGTGTGTGTGTGTGATTCGTGTGAAATATTGTTGTCTCGGTCTCACATACGTCTTTCCGTCTTTGTTCTTCTTTGTATTGCACAGGACTGGAAATATAACTGTAAGCGTATGTGTTTGCGTGTAGTTGTAACACATGCCAATTTTTGAGTAAGCGCTGGGAGAACGTAACCTATCTTCCCTTTTTAATTAATCAATGCTTCACACTAATATTATAAATGCGAAAGTTTGTATATGTATGGATGGATGAATCGATGGATGTATGTTTGTTACCTCTTCACGCCAAAAGTACTGAACGGATTGGTCTGAAATTTTGATAACAGGTAATTCCAATCCTGGAATCAGACATAGGCTATCCCATAAATATAAATCATTCCCGTGAGATAAAAATCACCTTTATACGTTCCCATAGAAAAACGCGTACGAAGCCGTGGAGCGAAGCTAGTTTGAAATAAAGCAGTTAATTTAATATTTTTTTTCTCCTACACTTAATAAAGGCTATGTTTCATAAATTTTGATAAATAATACTAATGGGAAAAAACAACACCAGCGAAGTTTTAGTATCAGTAAAGAAAGAAAATTAGGAACAGCCACCGCACCGCGGACTTATCTACTGGTAAGACCACTGGGAATTTTGAAAGCTCTGAAAGGTAGTATGCAAACTCTTTCGATTGCAATGTTTACTTATTTTAACGAAAATTTATTTATTTATTTATTTATTTAGACAATATAACATCATAACAGGTTTTTTTTTTAACCCTAAGGCGATGATATACTAAGCAGATTATACAATAGGATAAGTAGGTACTAATCTAAACATTTGGTTTCAATAACTACCTGTGCAATTTGTAGGAGTTTCGGCAGGTTATTGAATAATATATCTACGTTGTTCGCAGACAATAAATTAACTAGATATATAGCGAGTGACATGGGGGCAAACTTAAGTAGGTTTATTTATTTATTTATTTATTTATTGAAAAAAGGTTTACCAACCACATACATATCAATCACATACAAAAAAAAAAAAAAAAAAAAACTTAAAATTAGGTTCTGTTCTGATACGCATGTTACTTACAGGTAAACACGACATTTGTAGGAATTACCTTCACAAATCTATATATTATTATGAAAAACTTTAAATTTTATATAATAAAAATCTAAATAAACTATCTACAAATTAGGGACAATAATATCTGAGAATAAACTATATGAAAAACAAACATTTTTTTTTTAGAATAATATTTAATCAGGCGGGTTCTCTAGAGGATGCAGGAAATGGTCCAGCAGCTTACTTTTAAATTTTGGAGCAGTATCATAGAAAATATCTAAATCTATTTTTGTATTCATGAGGTTATATTGGTTACACAATCTCACAGTCGGAGCCTGCAAGCCAGTATTAGAATGACAGAAAGGAGTGCTTAGTATTTTTGAAATAGGGCGTCTAGGAATTCTAGTGGGAACGGCTAACCCAATGTTCATGAGTATTGAGGAACAGTCTATTGTATTGTTTATAACTTTATAGAGGAATAATAATTCAAGTATTTTACGGCGGCAGTAAAGAGTATCTATTTCAAAGTGCTTTAATCTATCGGCGTATGGAGATCTATGGGATATTCCGGGAGAGATAAATGCAAGATGTCTTGTGAAAGAGCGTTGTATGTTTTCAATCCTTTGGGAGTGAATACTGTAAATTGGGTTCCAAATGGTGCAGGCGAATTCTAAGGTGCTTCTAACAAGAGTATTGAAAAGAATAACTTTGGTTGCAGGTTTTTTGAAGTCTTTAGTGTTACGCTTTATAAATCCCATTAATTGCGCAGATTTTTTAATGATGTTGTCATAGTGCGAAATATATTTAAGTTGGTAGTCTAGGGTGACTCCTAGGTCTTTAATTTCTTTAACTTTTGCAATTGTGTTGTTGTTGATAAAATACGTGGATACCTGCGGCAGCTTTTTTTTAGAAAACCTAATGTGGTAACACTTTGAGGAGTTTAGAACCATACCGTTAGTTTCGCACCAATTTACTACTGAATTTATATCATCTTGCACTAATTTGACATCTAAGTCGGAACTAATATTTCTATAAATTTTTAAATCATCAGCATACAAAGAATACTTACAATGTTTTAAGTGCTGTGATAAATCATCAATGAATATGAGAAATAGTATAGGTCCCAGGTGAGAACCCTGCGGAACACCGGATTTAGCATAGTAAACCATAGAGTCATAACCCTTAACCGACACTACTTGGGATCTGTTATCTAAGTACGACGTAAACCAATCCAATAATGAACCAAAGATACCCCGCAAATTCAGCTTGTTGAGAAGCACAGCATGGTTGACTTTGTCAAAGGCGCTGCTGAAATCTGTATAGATGGTATCAATTTCTATGCCTTTGTCTAGACCTAACGACAAATCCGATACAAAAGTGGTGAGGTTCGTTTCTATAGAGCGGCCACGTCTAAATCCATGCTGCGAGTCAGATAATGATGAGTTTACATGTCTAGTAAGTGATGGGGTAAGCAAAGACTCAAACACCTTAGAGAAACACGACAGAATCGAGATCGGTCGATAGTTAATAACACTACTACGATCTCCTTTTTTGAAGACTGGCACCACTCTAGCTCCATTCCCGAGGGAAGACACCGTCAGCCAAAGACCGGTTGAAGATAAGCGTCACAGGTAAAGCTAAAACTTTGGCACATTCTTTGATGAAGACTGGTGGAATGCCATCTGGGCCGGCTCCCTTAGAAGAATCGAGTTTTTTGAGTTGGTGTAGCACTTCTTTTGTAGTGTAATGCAGAATTCCTAAGCAATTGGATTGAGTAACATTTTGACTAAGCGTGGAGGTTGCTGAATTTGAGTTTAAATTGGGTGAAGTGACTAAGCTTGAAGAAGTTAAGGGATTAGCATTATTACTGTAAACTGAAGAAAAATGTTTGGCAAAAAGATTAGCAATTTCAGTACCACTACTGGCGGTTGAAGTTAGAGAGGACATGTTGGAAGGTATGTTTATAGTATTGTTACGTTTGCTTTTTATATAAGTCCAGAATGACCTCGGATTTTTGTGTATATTTTTCTCAATGTTTTCTTTGTATTGGCGATAACATTCGTCTAAGTAGGAATCGCAGCGTCGCCTTAATAGTTCAAACTCAAGTTTATCACGGGGGTTATTATATTTTTTAAACTTTTTTCTAATTTTTTCTTTTTCCTTGAGCATATGTATAAGTCTTTGATTAAACCAAGGCGGATAATGAGAATTTGTTGGTTTGCGCTTAGGTACAAACTTTTCAATGATGACATACAGAATATTGTAAAATGCTGTGACCATTTCATCAACACCTACCAAAGAGTCATTCTTAAAAATATCTAACCAATCAGTCTCACTAAGTATACTAATAATATTGTTATAGTCAGCCTTAAAGTACTTGTAGTCAACTCTACATTTAGGCTGAAGGCTTTTTAAGGAGGTAAGGGGTACATTGATTAACATAGTTGGATGCTTTGAATCCAATTTGGTTAGGGGAGGTGAAGAGCTTACGCTTACATTGTTGATACTTGAGATAACAAGATCTAAAAGAACATTGTCGGGGTTGTATAAATTGATAAATTGACCTAAAGTATTCACAGAAAGAAAATCAACGAGGGAGTACCCCAGTGCACAATTAAAGTTACTAGGAGGCATCTGGGTGGAGCCCGCCTCTTGTGTCCATTGGATGAAACGCAAATTAAAGTCACCTATGATTATTACCTCATCAAAATGATTGAGTACATTTGAGGAATTGTCTAAAAATGTATTAATAGATTCAAGTTTACATGGCGGCGGGAGATATACAGCACAAAATGCTAGTTTTTTAGGACATTTGTTAATAATTATATCTAAGGTGATCCAAAGGTCTTCCACATCTGTATCCCAATTAGAAATTCGACAAGATTGTAATTTGTTATGAACTGCTATAAGAACTCCTCCACCATCAAGTTTAGGATTTTTTGAGGTTACTCGGTCTCTGCGGTAAACAGTATACCGTGAGTCAAACAATTCACTGCTTAGAATATTAGGATTGAGCCAAGTTTCAGTTAAAACTATAACATCATAATTGTTTTTTAAAATACTACTATAAAAAGAGTCAGTTTTAGTTTTTAGGCCTCGAGAGTTTTGGTAAAATATTTCCAAATTATCCATAATAGATAAGACTAGCTTAACAGCACTATAGAATAAAAACTTAAAAACTAAGATTACTTAAAACTTAACTACTATTTTAGTTTTTTCAGATCATCCAAGCTACGGATGAGGATTGCTTGGCTGGTCTCATCTTTCCTAACCTGAATACGTCCATTGCGCACCCAAACAAATTTGTACCCTAGCTCCTTCGCTTTTTTGCGTGTTGCAGCATGAAGAAACTTGTTGGAGGGAGCAAGGTGTTCTGCAACAAAAACTAGTACACGTGGACCTCCGATGCCAATGTGTTCAGAGCTAAGTTTGTCTTTGGGATTATCCTTGTTGAATCTGGTGACAGCTGCGAGCAATGCATCTCTTATCCTGGGGCTGGGAAGTTTCACAACAACTGACCTGGGACTGCTGTTGTCTTTGTTTATTTTGGCTACACGCGTGGCATAGAGGACTTCATTATCTTTCAGGTTACATTTAACAGTATTTGCCAGTTGAAGAACGGTTTTAGCCAGATTTTCAGTGCGATGTTCAGGTAAACCATTTATTTCAATGTTACTGTCCCTGAGTTGTTGTTCAACAAGTGTCAGTCTGCATGATATGTCTGACATGGTGGTTTCCAGAGCAGTATTCTTCTTTACTAAGGTCTCAATGACTGCATTTTTCTCATGAAGTTCACTTTTCATGTGTTCAAATTGATTGCTAATGAATGACAGAGCTTCTTGGAATCCTTTGAATTTTTCATTTATATTTTCCATGCAGGCTGAGACCGTATTATTCTGGGTTTTCAAGGATAGTAGTTCATGCTTTAGAATATGTCTAAACCGCTCCTCAGTTAAAAATCCTCCCGAGTTTACATCATTTGCTGAAATTGCAAAAGTTTCATCAGTACTTTGAGGTGCAGTAGGGATGGTAGGAGTGGGGCCAGGTTTAGGTTTTGGTACCTTAACGACGCTGATCACCGGAGAGGTGATTGGTGTGTTGTTCTCGACGAGCCCCTTGGGTGAGTGCGAATTAGTGGCGGCCCGATGTTTATTAGGCGGGCATCCGTTGCCAGAGATTGGAGCAGCAGCAGCCGGACAACCGTCCGGGCATTTCCACGAGTTCTGTCGCTTCATATCTGTGTTATAGAAGCGTGCGAGTGAGATTTGTGCACATGAGATGTCGTAGATTCGAGAACATTTACAACACTTTATGAACTCTTTACCTTTTATGCACTTGTTGCATTTGTTACAAATCGCAGGGCTTGGAGCCATTGTTACTGCTTGTTTTGTTTTTGAAAAACGGAATACACGGGCAGGCAGAATGTGTTTTTTGGCTTCTCAGAATCACGCCAAGCCGGTGAAAACAGACGCCAAGATGACGCCAAGATGCCGCCAAAACGAACGATTGAATTTATCGAATCTACACTTGTAGAATGTTGTAGTTATTTCACAGGTGTCTTCCGTGGAATTAAAGGACTGTTTTTAATACAAATAAAGAGACTTAAGTCACAAAATTAGGATAAATTGAATAAAAATACAAGAAAATTTATAGAAGTGATCCGGCCATTTCGGTGTTGCCAGCTCTGTGATGCTGGAGGTACCGAAATGTAGGTTGGTCCTACATTTCGGTACCTCCAGCATGGCGGGGCGGCGGCGCGCGCCCACGTAGTCGTTGGGCGCGCGCAGCCGCAGCGCCGCGGGCTGGTGCAGCTCCCCGCGCAGCACGCGCACCATGTACTTCACCAGCGCCACGTCTCTCCGCACCGACAGCCGGCAGTACCCTACCATACCTAGCACGAACAGACTCGGGTATATTAATGGGTAGAATGGATAGACTCCATATTCTTTTAAATAAAGGAAGCGAGTAAATTTATTTTGATTTTTTTCTAGCATAAGCTTGTACTTCGCTTCATGGGGATTCCATATGATGGCATTGGTTTCTAGGTGACTCCTAACTAGGGCATTGTAAAGAATTTTAATTACATTAATGTTCTTAAAATTCTCACTCTGCCTTATAATAAAACCCAAGTTTCTGAAAGATTTGGCGCAGACGTTTATAATATGGCGGCGAAACCTCAGGTCGGGCACCATCTCAAGGCCCAGATCTCGGACGGACGTCGCTCTCGGCAGCCCTACCCCCTCCACCTCGTACTGGTACTGAAGGAGCGCGCGCCCGCGGCCGTATACTGGAGCCGCTCACAATCAGAAGTGTCCGCTACCGTTAAATACACTTTCAGGTCGTCCGCAAACAGCAAGCAGCCCGCCTCCTTAACTACCTCCGGGAGATCATTTATCATTATGACGAATTCCAGAGGACCGAGATTGCTGCCCTGACTTACACCTGAAAAAGTGTAATATGGTGCCGATTGGTACCCTCCATACTCCACATACTGCCGGCGATCGCCAAGGTAGCTCGCAAAGAATTTGAGTAGATGCGGCGTGAATCCTATGGCAGAAAACTTCGATAGCAGGACGTCATTATCCACAGCATCGAAGGCTTTTTGAAAGTCGAAGTACGCGCAGTCTACTTGACCACCTGCGTCCACAGCTGGCGCCAGATGAGATACGAACGACAACAAGTTGCTGGCCGTGCTGCGCCCCGGCCGGAAGCCGTGCTGGGCGTCGCTCAGGCGGGCGCTCACTTGCGTATAAATACACGTATGTAAAATTGACTCAAATACCTTAGCGAAGGCCGACAGCACGGCTATCGGACGGTACTTGCTTACATCGGTCCCACCTCCTGCCTTCGGTAGGTACCGGAATAACACGCGTCGTTTTCCATCGGTCAGGATAATGGCACTCGTCTAAACATAAATTAAAAATATGTAGAAGGGGTTTCTCAAAAACCATTCGACAGTCTTTTATGATATAAGGAGGAATTCTATCAGGTCCTAAGGAGTGCTTAGGTTTTAAGGCACGAAGCGCAGTGCGCACGTCACGGGCAGTCAGCTGGGCTACGTGTACCCGGGCGGCGTCTGCCCGCGCGGGCGAGCCGCTCTCCGCCTCCTCCGGGTCCAAGTTCGGCCGGACCGGACTGTACACAGAGTGAAAGTATGAAGCAAAACACTCGGCACACTCTTTATCACTCAACTCCCTCCCCTCCTTAGTGATACGAGTTTTATTTCGCCGCGATTGTTTTTGCCTGATAAAACTCCAAAAAGATTTGGGGTCATTTTTAAAATTTAATTGTAACCTCTCTTGGTAGGCGTCAAAAGTTTCGGATAATTTGATTTTAATTACAGATCTGCATTTAGAAAATAATTCGTAATCGCTTAGTTTACCTGAAATTTTATATATCTTATGATACCGCCATTTTAAAATATTTCATGATGGTAAACATTCCGTTGAAAACCCAAAAATCCGTTTCTGCTGTCTCTTGATTGTACCCAGTAGACTAATTAGTAAAACAAAACTGCCAATAGTCCTACTCTTATGTAGTATCTCTACTTCATCCTTATCCTCCAGCAGCAACAGCCCACAATGGTTCACTACTGGACTCCGCTACCTACTCACGATATATTTGGAAATACTTTTATGGGTACTACAATAATCACACTATCACACTATAACACTTATAAATGCAAATGTTTGTATGGAAGAATTACGTCTAATTACGTCTTTACGCCAAATCTACTGAACGGATCGTGCTGAAATAATATCGCGTTTAGGTAATTATAATTCTGGAAACAAACATAGACTACTTTTCATCCCATAAATCAGTTCCTGTGGGATACAAATCAACTTTAAACTTTTCCATAGGAACAACGCGTGCGAAGCCGCGGGGCGCAGCTAGTGTAAAATAAGCCTGAGCTGTGTAGGACCAGCCATAAAACGCCACATTTGATAAGTCTCTGCCGTTATCAATTCTATGTATTGTGGCGTGATATTTTTCAGCATAACATATTATCTAACCGGATTCATAATGGAGTTTATCAATTTGTTCAAGTTGCTTAATCATCAATTGATAATAGGTATTTATTGATGCTCTGCTTGATACTTTCTGGTACTTAGATTTAGATATGAAACGGATCTTGAAGGTAAGTAAAGATCCGTAAGCTTATCTTACGCACACATCGGCCAACTAGATCCGTTTCATGAATTTACTCATTGATAATCATCCTACAAGTATTCTGAAGTACCTACTTAATAAATAATGTACCTTGTTTGTTCAATGACGAGGTGAGCTGCTACATATCGAACTCTAATTATATTTAATGATTACTGAACTGGTATTGTATAGCTGTGTGGTGCCAGCTTAGAATTTGCACCGCCCCATCTCTGCCCTTGGGTGTCGTAAGAGGCGACTAAAATAAATCCACCGGGGGCGGGCAGCAGCGCCCCCTGCAGAACAATTGTACCGCCGAACTGCGATCCCAAACCCGCATGCCCAGCGTGGGGCCACGCATATAACTTACCCAAAAAATACCCGATAAATAAGGATTATTTATGTTAACAAATCGAGAAAGTTTAAAAAGTTTTCTACATCAGTAAAATGGTTTTCAATTCGTTTAGTTCCATTTACGATTGACATCTACACTATGCAAATAAAAAAATTAAACAAATAAATAACGCATTAAAAAACATTAAAACACAACTGATTCAATTTAGATAATAAAAACACAATAAAAATGTGAGAAATCAAATACAAATAAGCCTTAAAAATATCGTAATTGTCTACTGTTGATTCGGTAACACCATTTCTACGGTTTGCTAGTAGGGTTCGTCGGGTCCCACAGTTTTATCGGCTGTTTCGTGTCCCAGAGACGTTATGTCTCGCTCGTGTGTACGTAGTTACGTAATGTAAGTCAACAGCAGATATACTCGTGAGAACATGAGCCATCCGAGGGGACTGTACAGCATCATCAACAGGCTCCCATGTTCCCTAACTAAAAATTTCTACTGAAACATTCTGATATGCACATAATATTATTTGCAAATAATTAGAACTAGTATTAACAATTTAAACAATTGAATTTTTATTGTTAATACTATTGCTAATTTATTTTTATTGTAATTTCCTTTTTTAATAAAGTACTATGTATGTGTATAATTAAAATAAAAAATAACATAAAGACTTGCATATGACGTGTTGTTAAACATTTTGTATACATATGTCTATCAATTACAAAAAAGACCTTGCTTATTTATTAAACTGGGTGAAAGTGGTGACAATAAAATAGCTGCGTGGCGCCGTAGCACCTCTACGAAGCTGCTACGACTCGTAGCACGCGTAGCATTTCGTAGCAAAATACTAGTTCTAATTATTTGTTTCTATTGTTTGATTGTAATTTTCAAATATAGTTTTTTATTTATAGATATTTCGGGAATGAAACAATAAAATACTTTGAGAGATAACTTTAATATACAAAGTAAAAATAACAATTACTAACTAAAGAGTAGAAGTGGACGGGATAAACGACTACTTATCGAAAATATTAATTACGATTGTCAAAAATGAATTCCAGTTTTGCTCTTTATTTATTTTTTTATTCCAGATAAAGGGGGAAAACTGAAATAACCCATAAGTTGTACGTGAGTTTTACAGCTCGGGTTTTAGGCGAATCTAATTTTAATTACTACTTATCTACTTCTAAATCTAATAATTTTCTAGTCTAATCTGCAAACGGAAGAAATATCTTCAGATCAGCCTTATTTTAATTCTCGATCATAGCTTCTAAAGCAAAGTAAAGTTGCGTCTGAATAGAAGAGATCTGCACCAACCAGAGAGCAGATACTGACACTAACCTATTGCCTATTTCCTAATAATTTAACATTATTAGGGTATATGCATGTTTTTTTTAAAGGTTAATACATTAACAAAAAAAATATAACAGCCAAAAAATTTTAAATTATTTAGGTAAAAGTCAAATAGTAAAACTACACACAGTTTCGGGTGATAAAAACGCTGCCATGTTGGCCCTTGCATTTTGTGACGTCCCGGATCATCGAGTCCCCTATGTCAACTCAAACTCAAAACTTCATGCCCATACAAAAATGTTCGACGTCACGCTTCAGATGCCAATAGCGTTGCGTTTAGAATTTTTGCGGTTGAGATTTAAAATATCTACTTTTCAATGATTAAATTTCACAATCAAAACATCATAAAATACAAAAATAAATATACAGATATTATATTTCTATATCAGTAGCGAAAAAAAATATTCGCTTTTTTGAAGTCACATGCATATACCCTATTTGATCGGCGATTTTACTTGGTAAATAACAACATTAACATCATAAGAACACATGCACCGATTTGCTTTCATGGTAGCTAAAAATAATCCTTTGAAACAAATAAATACTTACAATAAAATCGGTTCATCCGTTCGCTAGCTACTACTATTTGTTTTGAATGATCCTTTCTCTTGTCTACAGAGAATGATCTCGAGGTGAACCCTAGACTATATAATGTACGAGTACATTAGATTACATTCCTACATATTCCATATTCATACATGTAACAATATACATTATAGCTGCCGTGTGTAGGCTCCTGACGATTTCTATGGAAAGATGTAATTAGATGTTGTGTGGTGCTGGCTTAAAATTTTCACCACCCCAATCCTTCCCCGTGGGTGTCGTAAGAGACGACTAAAGGATATCCACCGGGGGGCGGGCAGCAGCGCTCCCTGCAGAACAAATCTTCCACCAAACTGCGATCCCCAACCCGCATGCCCAGCTTGGGGATTATAGGCATTACCCCCCCTTGAGGTAAACCCCAATAAGGCGTTTATCAGGAGGCCTGCGTCCAGCAGTGGACCAACACAGGCTGTTGAGGTTGAGGTAGAGGTGTGAAGGCTTATACATGATGCCTGCGTGTGACATTGGCGAGTAGATCCAGCGGTTTGAGGTCGCCGGCGGCGGGGGCGGGCGGGTGCTGGACGGGGGCGGGGGCGGGGGCGGGAGCGGCGCGCAGGCGGGCGGCGGCGGCGCCCCCCTCCCCCGTGATCCCTTTCCACAGCTGCAGCGCGGGCAGCTCCACCAGCAGGCAGAGCGGGATGGACGCGACGTACGATAGCACCGTGGAGGTCACTAGCAGAGATATCTATGGGGAGATAAAGATAAAGATAAAGATATTTATCTGCAGAATACATGTGTATAAAAGATGACAAAAATATAGGTGAAGCAACATGCTTGACCGGTTACGGTATGCAAATTAGGTAGAGAGATGGCATGCATATAATCTAGCAAAAATTTAACAACTAATAATATTTAATCATTTAATAATTCGTCAAGACTATAATAACATTTTGTGATTGGGAGGATAAAACTTTACCAAACTCATCTCTAATTATTGTTCTATCTCAAAAATGTATGATAAAATTAATGTAATTCTTATTATTATTATTTTTCTCTTTTCTAATTCTATTAATATTAATATAATTTTAATTTTATTTTGTGTACCTACCTGCTGTTATTTTATTTAATTTATTCTTGAAATTGTAATTTTGTACTTTAATGTGTCTATGGACTTATGGTCTGAAATAAATGTTTTTTTTTTTTTAAAAGCTAAATTGTTTGGGAGAGAGGAGAGATGGAAATTCGATCAATGTTATCGATATCTATACTTATATTATATAACAGGATAGATTTGATTGTTTGTATTGAATTGGCTCCATAACTACTGGATCGATTTGAAAAATTATTTCATCATTAAAAAGCTTACTTTTCAGGGATCTATTCCGGAATTTCTACGGGAACGGGAACTACGCGGGTGAAGCCGCGAGGCGCTGCTAGTCTACTAATATTATAAATAGGAGAGATTTGTATGTTTGTTAGGAATAAACTTAAAAACTACTGGACCAATTTCAAAGATTTTTCACCGTTAGAATGCTACATTATCCCTGAGTAAAACAGGCTATATTTATGTGTTTAAAAATAAATGTCCGTGCCACGCTGGAACGGGCGACTAGTTTCCACTAATAATATACAATCCGTCAATCGTTTTTGTCATCTACGTTTTGGTTATCTACAATAGTAGGCAAAAACTAATAGGAAATCACGCAAATAATTTGAATATTAGGAACGGCCATTAACATTAACTTACTAGGACTTTTGGTTCCCATATCTTGGCTTTAGATCTCTGCTAGAGTAATGAACTGTGTGGCGGCTTAAAATTTCGACTTTTTTTCTAAAAATTCGAAAAAATACTCAATCAAGTTGAATTTACCTTCATCCTAAATTTGAAGCAGTAATGCAATTCAAGGGTTTTCACAATCTAGACTCGCTAGCAACTGTAGTTAAAAAATGTATGTAAACTTCAAGAGCGCCTCTAGTAGCTAGTTAGCAACTAAAATGTACCAAATGAGTCGCGTAGGCGTATTTACGTTGGGTGCTACTGTAGAAACGTCAGGCGATCTAAATGTTCCAACTCTAGGAGACACACAGTTCACATTTGCTACGGGCCCCGTGCTGTCTTAATCCGCCACTGCCAATACGACTGTTGAGGTTACAAAATACAAAATCATTTATTTCCAAATTAAATATACAAAACAAGTGAAAGGTGTCCCTGGTTTCTGTTTTAGTTTATAAAAACTGTGTTACAGATGTCTTCGGTTGGTTGAGAGGTTGAGATTGATGATGGTTTATGTTAGGTACCAGGCGCGTTGTGGACCGTGTGTTTGTCTTACCAGTGAGAGTATGTTGGCATGGCCGAGATGCGTGTGCGCGGCCAGCGTGAGGCGCAGCACGATGAAGTGCACGACGAACACGCAGAAGGTGAGCCGACCCGCCGCGTGCCAGCCGCGCCAGCACAGCACGCGCCGCAGGCCCGCTGTGAACCGACCCAACATTACTACACGCCGCCAGCGTCACAACCAGCTGGAAGAGATCTTGAACCACTGTGGGATCCTACCAGAATAATAGGTAGTTAGTTTTGCGTTATTTAGAGGTAAATTATACCTGTGTAAATTTTTAATTTTAAAACGCAATACTAACTAACTAGTCGCACTGCAAAGACTGTGCAGTGTTGTGCACGAAACAAAAGTTGTCAATTGGCACACGAGCGGCCTCAATTCTTACGACGCTTCTCATTTTGAAGACTATAGTATTTTTTATTCAATGATGTCTCCATCTCAGATGATCCCCATGATTACGTAGAGAAGCAAAGAGTTAGTATAGTACTAGCTGGCTAGTACTATATCAACTCTATGTAGAGAAGAATCCCGACGACCTCTGTGGCGCGGTGGGCGAAGGTCCGCCTGCAACGCAGGAAGTTGCGGGTTCGATTCCCGCCTCGGGACAAATATTTGTACGATCTGCAGATATTTGTTCAGGGCGTTCTGGACGTTTTCTATGTATAATAAAAAGTAGTGTTTTTGTATTATGTATATCAGTTATCTAGTACCCATAACACAAGCTCTGCTTAGCTTGGGGCTAGATAATGCTGTGTGAATTGTCCAGCATTATTTATTATTTATTTATTTAATCCCGACCAACTTTACTCAGGTCAAATGCCGACACCGGTAAACGAATACCCGTTTCTAGCGCAATGCACCATATTAATTTCTCTAATTATTGACAAGTGCTTTTCAAATACAGAATGAAGTATTTCATCTCTCTATGTCGATATAAACTTTATCCATAAAATACTTCATTCTGTATCTAATTGAAAATCACTTGTCAACAATTAGAGAAATTTATAGTGGTGCATTATGCCAAAAAAGAATACTTCTTTGGAAAGGGTATAGTAACAATTCCACGTAAAACCTTCTTTGTTATGTATGATCCAACAAAATGCAATTTCCATGCATCACCCGCACTCCCACAGTATGACGTGCCATGCAATCAGACTTCTTACCTAAATTCGGTTCAGCCCCCCACGCTAGACAGTTGTGTTGTGTCACAGCCACAGACATCGTTATAATAAGGCACTATTATTACAAGTTCTGTGGTCAGAGCACTACGTACAGTCGTTTGACGCAGGTGTTTTAAAAGGGCAATAGTGCAGGGGCCTAGGGACGGATCGGGCAGAGGGACGCTCCCGTTACTGAGGCGATGATGTACGCAACTCGGTAGCGTCCCTCACCCCGACCCATCTCTTGCCAATGCCGGCACGACGACGGCCGTATCAAAACCACAAGCGACAAGCGTCAAGCTATATGCATATAGGTAGGCTGTGGTTGTGTAGAGTATACTCACATGGGCATTGCGTCAGACAACCTAGCATGAAGACATTGAAGCACACGGCGACCAGCGTGCGGTCTAGCGCGGCGTAGAGCGCGGCGGCCCAGGGCGGCGGCTGGTGGTCGCCGAGGAAGATGGCGCCGCAGGCCACCACGCAGCCGCCCAGCGTCAGCGCCAGGTGGAAGAGGATGTTAAACCACTGTGGGAGCGTACCAGAACATTCACAAATATCATTGGTTGTAGTCCCTTTGCTATGCGAGCGGTAAGAGGAGTGAACAAACAGACTTCAACATGCTTCAACTATATGGTTTTCTCATGGATGTCATTGTTAGAAATGGACCAAAATGGGACCATACGGGAAACACCAGCTCTTCAAATAAAAAAGGAATCGTCAAAATCGGTTCACCTCTCAATTTTTTTTTTAATATTTATTCTGAGGTTCACCCAGTCGATAGTTGAGGTTGAGATAACATTTTTTTTGTTTACCGGGAAATAAAACATAATTAAGGTTTTGTCACTAATAAATGAGTTGAAACATTCCGCGTCGTCGTTAAAACATGTTGAATACGAAGAGTAAAAGCTGCAGGATAAATATAAACATAATATTTAAAATTTGACCTACTTATCTACGGGTCAGGCCTTGGGTATTCATCAAATGTTTTTCTATTACGTAATAATAACAATAAAATAATAATAATGTTGGACAATTCACACAGCATTATCTAGCCCCAAGCTAAGCAGAGCTTGTGTTATGGGTACTTGATAACTGATATACTTAATACAATACACTTCATAGATATATAATATATTCTAAGACCTAGGTAGCCAAGATCTTAGAATCATAAAAAAACCCAAGCATGTCATCATCGCCGTGAGAACAGGTGTTGTTATGTTTTAATGGGATAAAAAACAACTTATTTACGTCATAAATATGTGATTGACGCAGTTTATTCAAAGTATAAGATATAGAAATTACCTGGTATGAGAGTGACGGGCACCCAGGCTCAACGAGGTGCGTCACTGGTGCTCTGCTCATGATAGGCATGCATGAGGTTCTCACCACATACATATGTAGGTATAAGTAGATAATTTATGTTATGCAGTTTATGGATACCAATCAAACATTGAAATACGTCAAGGTTGATAAATTACAGACGCAACTACAATGATTATATACGACCACAACATTAATTTAGCAGGCAAATAGTAGTACGACTACCAACAAGTTATGGACAGGTACTAAATAAATAATAATAAATAATGCTGGACAATTCAGATAGCATCATTTACCCTCAAGCTAAGCAGCTAAATATTAATAAATGCTAAAACTAATCCTAACTGATAGTTTTCGTTTAATAAGCGCTACAAATTTCCAAAGACAGAATATTGACATGAAGATAAAAAAAATATTTATTTTCTTGTAAAATGGGTATCTTAATTTTATTTTAAAACTGTTTTTTTAAAGCACAATAGTTTGAATTTTAATTTTACTTAAAATAGAGGGACATGGTAAGATTTCGCGCACTTCCGGAGTCGTGGGCGGCCTTTTGCGATATGTTCTGGTCATGTCCTGGACAGTGAAAGTCCTATATGGTTCATATTTCTTTATACCTAGTCGTACGTGTTCGTCGGAGTCATGCACATTTATATAACCGCGACGAGAGTTGAGTTGACCAAACTCGATCTCAATAGCGAAAGAGAGATAGGAAAGGAAAACTCTGAGAAGTCTTGCATCATGCAGTGCCACTATACATTTTGCCATTATTCCCACTAGAGTGCAATACCTAAAGTAACAAGGCTCGGTTTCCCTTCACAATTAATACATTATGTATAAGCCTAAATATAAACGGTGAAGGATGACTTTATTATTAGTTTTTGTGCTTCAGTACCTATTTCCACACTATATATACAATACAACCTGGTTTATAAATAAGTATCCGTTTTATGCAAATGAAATGATTCACGTTTAATTAAAAAGAATTTAAATTACATACATTTGAATTTTGAGCGCCAGCGCAACACAAAAAAAACATCACAACATATAAATTCGTACTTATCACTGAAACAGAAATCCGGTCCGATACCACTGGACCCCACTAACCAGCCCCCCTAGACTGGTGGGGTGGGGTGGTATCGGCCGGAGCGGAGCACTGACCTTCTTCTGGTTGAGCTTGAGTCCCTCCTGCTGGGCGTGGTGCAGCAGGAAGGCGGAGGCGAGCCCGCCCACGTACCCGGGCAGGTTCATCCACGCGGGCAGGTACAGCTTCGAGAGCGTGCCGGAGCCCAGGAACATCGTGCGGAGCACCCTGGACATCACACCAATTACATGAAACTATAGTACCTATGTTCAAAAAAAATTTCAAACCTTATAAAGTCTGAAACTTATTCATGAAATCGGTACCTAGGTACTTAAACAACACGATGGTCTTGGCTGGGTCATCTCTCTTAGATATGAGTACTTACCATGAACTAACAATTAAATGACGTATGTTTTGCAGAATTTTCCCCGTAAGGCATTTCCATCCGAAGCGAAGTCGGTAACTCATACAAACAGCAACTACAACGGTACACTGTGCGGTCAATGTGCTGTTCCAAATTGGAGAGTACTTAGTACCCATCGTCCATTGTGCTACGTAAATTTGTGTTTTCCTGTCAGTTATTTCTGTTTGTTTGGAGTGCAATAAAGGTAATTTAACATAAGCTTGACCTCCGTGAACTCGATCCCAACAGCGAAAGGCAAAGTCTTGTGCCTCGCAGTGCCAATATACATTTAAGATTGCTGAGCGTAATAGGTAAATGGAACACTTACGTAAGTAAAGGGGCCATTATTCTCACTTTAAAGGCTCGGTTTCCCTTCAAAACACAAAGTACGTATTAGTCTAAATAAAAACTCTGGAGTGCAGATTGTTCATAGTTTTGCCCTTCAGAACCTAATTCCACACTATGGGAAGGAAATAGTAATTTATAAATAAGGATGCGTTTTATGCAAATAAATTGATCACGTTTAATTCAAAAGAATTCCTATTAAATACATTCACATTTGGAGCGCCAGCGCTACACAAAAATAATTTCATACAAAACACACATTCGTACTTATCACAAAAACGTAACAAAGAAAAATTAATCTAAAAGTGGTGCATCTTGTAAAGGATAAATTTTGCAGTTGCACCGAACTGGGATGCCGCTGTTAGGCGTGACCATCTCCAATCTCTCCCAGTCCTTGCTGAGGACAACGAACCCCATGTCCAGCATCTGGTTCTCGCACGTCATGTTGACCCCCTTGATGTAGGTCAGGTCGTCGAAGTGCTTGGTGGTCGTGGTGATGCGTCCGGGCGCGACGCAGCGCTCGATGCCGACCTTCTGGCGGAAGGTGTCGGACTGCACGACGACGCGGACGTCGTCATCACTGTCGCGGATCTCGTAGATAGGATCGTCGGTGGTGAACACGTCGCAGTCTCGCTCCTCCAGCAATCCGTCGTCCCCTCGCTGGAGAAGGTCTGGAGTCTTGCTGGCGAAGGTGATTTTGGCGCTGGCCACGAGCTTTTCCACCTGCGCGGTTGGGTAGCTCGGGTGCTTCACAGTGCAGTAGCTCATGTTGAAGCATCCTTCCGGCATGTCGAAATCCGGGGTCGGCGCGCCGGCGCCCAGCCTCGCTACGCAAATGACACACAATACAATCCGCAGGGTGCTCTCCATATTTGTAATTTTTCTAAGACTCTGGTGTCTCTTGAAAGTAAGCGATGTGTTCGCTGTGAGCGGTCACTAAGTTGTGATGCAAGGACGGCTTTTGGTAGAGTATTTATATTTAGTTTCCCGTAACTCGTTACCGCAGCGTTGTGACGACAAGTACTCACATACTTATCCTGTGACATCACGAATGTCGTCACTATATGCTCATACAAGAAGAATATCCTTCCGTTAAGGGCGGTAATTACCTTAACTTAATTGATAAGGCTGAGGAGGGGAATACCTTAGAGCAGTTTACATAACTAATAGGTGAGGTACCTACGTCTTCCCATTTGCTTGCATCATTGATTGTCTATCAAAGATATTTACTAACTTACTCTCAATATTGTTTGTTCAAGTTTTGAGAAACAGTTTTGGAAAGATAGAACAAAAGCCTCTCTGCAACGACTTTGAATTTCGACCCTAACTTGGCTATTTTGTTTGACTTATTTTGTCATTTTTATCAAACGTCCAAATGGAATTAAAATAATTTTCTATTTGTGTCGCTTTGATATGTAAAAAAGCGACGAAGAAACGTTTAGCAGGTTAATTGTTATTTTTCGAGTTGGAGCAAGATCTCAAACAAGCAGCACGGCGCAGCAGTGCGGCGCCACTTCATCAGGAAACTTACTCGGGAGACTGCGCCGTGATGATGGGCAGCAGGCTGTAGGCGTGCGCCGTCAGTCCGGCGGCCAGCATGGAGCCGGTCAGCAGCGCGGCCAGCACGAGGGGCACGGCGCGGCGACACTTCATCAGCACGAACAGGAGGAGGATGCCGAAAATATGCAGCTGCATGTCCGCCGCTAAATACCTGAGGGGGCGTGCTAGATATTGAAAACTTGATTTTGGCTAGACGTCTAGAATGATATATTAGGTCCTTACATATGAAATTGGCGTTTTTCGTATTGGCCACTTTAATCACAAATTTCTCCTCTTTGGTAAGGAATTCCAAATTCAAATTTGTACAGCTATAGACTCATGTATTTGTGCTTCGATGATCGTCATTCATTTGTTTTTTTTTCTTCTATTTTTTTCTGTTTGCGTCACTCATTTTACAAAATGGAAAACTTAAAATATCGCATTATTTACGAGTACGAGTTCCGCCGTGGCACTAGTGCTGCGGAAACAACTCGAAGGGTGAATGATGTGTATGGCGGTCGTGTTGCAAAAGAAAACACAGTTCGTTTTTGGTTCCAACGTTTTCGTTCTGGAAATTTCGACCTGCAGAACAAGCCCCGTGGACGGCCTGAGACTCAAGTTGATAATGAAGAGTTGAAGGCTATTGTGGAAGCGGATCCATCGCAAACCACGTCCGAGTTAGCTGCAGGCTGCGATGTTAGTGATAAAACTGTTTTAATTCACTTGAAGCAAATTGGGAAGATTAAAAAGCTTGAAAGGTGGGTACCTCACGAATTGACTGAAGCAAACCGGCAAACGCGCGTCGACTGCTGCGTTACATTACTAAACCGGCACAATAATGAAGGTATTTTAAACCGAATCATTACCTGTGATGAAAAATGGGTTCTTTACGATAATCGGAAGCGCTCAGCGCAATGGTTGGATCCTGGCCAGCCAGCCAAATCCTGCCCCAAGCGAAAATTAACCCCAAAAAAGTTACTTGTAAGCGTTTGGTGGACTAGTGCCGGTATTGTTCACTACAGTTTTCTCAAATCTGGCCAGACTATTACGGCTGATGTCTATTGTCAGCAATTGCAAACCATGATGGAAAAGCTAGCGGCTAAACAACCTAGGCTGGTCAATCGCTCCACGCCACTGCTGCTTCACGACAACGCTAGACCACACACTGCGCAACAGACGGCTACTAAATTAGAAGAGCTTCAATTGGAAAGTCTAAGACATCCTCCGTACTCCCCGGACCTTGCTCCAACAGATTACCATTTTTTTCGAAATTTGGATAACTTCTTGCAAGGGAAAAAATTCAACTCCGATGGGGCAGTCCAAATCGCCTTCAAAGATTTTATTGATTCCCGTCCGACTGGTTTTTTTAGTAAAGGGATCAATGAACTACCTATAAGATGGCAAAAGTGCATAGAAAATAATGGTTCATACTTTGATTAATTAAATATATTATATTAAAAAATATTCGACTTTTTGTTCCTCCCATACAAAACGCCAATTTCATATGTAAGGACCTAATAGCTATACATGCTCATTGATGGCCAACACTTTTGACTAGGTATGGGACCTGTGCATCATAAAAGATAAGACGATAAATATGTTTAAGCGCGAAGAATAAGTGAAAATATACTTAGATATTGAGTTGAGGATTTAACCATTAAGGAGATAAGATAAATAATATACAAATATTTTCAACTTCGACGGGATTCGAACACGCGTCCTCGCTCAGTCCCGAGTCCCTTCGAAGCATTTTTGGGAAGAATTTGAAGAATTTATGGGATATTACTTGATTTGTTAGAAATTACCCAAAGTGTAAAGTGTAATCTACAATAACCAAAAACTTTAGATGAGATAATTGTCCCCTATCTTCAAAATTTGTAACGCATTCGTAGCACGCGCTACGAAGTTCGACGGACCCGCGTAGCAAAGAAAAGATATTAACGCGCACCTGCCCACGTACAACAAACAAGAGGGTAAAGGGGAGTTCTAAGATAATTCTGTGATACGAAGCATTTAGTTTATTGTACAAAACGAGTATACGCATTAAAGTGAATGAGACAGTGAATATTATACTACTAGCGACCCGCCCTGGCTTCGCACGGGTGCAATGCTGATGTATTATAGGTACATGTAAACCTTCCTCTTGAATCACTCTATCTATAAAAAAATAGCATCAAAATCCGTTGCGTAGTTTTAAAGAGCTAAGCATAAATAGAGACAGACAGACAGCGGGAAGCGACTTAATTTTATACCAGCTGCGCCCCGCGGCTTCGCACGCGTTGTTCCTATGGAAACATTAAAAGGGGATTTTCATCCCACGGGAACTGATTTATGGGATAAAAATTTGCCTATGTTTGATTCCAGGATTAGAATTAAAAACAACGGCGTGAAGAAGTCACAAACATCCATCCATCCATCCATCCATCCATCCATCCATCCATACATCCATACAAACTTTCGCCTTTATAATATTCGATGATGTTATGTGATTCTTTAAGCAATTCTATACATTATGACGTATAGAACTGCGTATATAATAAAATAAACGAAAGGCGGCCTATTGCACTTGTTTTATGTAATGTCTCCATGTGTATAATTAATGTTATTTTATTGGCGTATACAATAAAGATTTTTGTATTGTATTGTATTGTATTGTATTACACTCGGTCTCCCGCGAAGCAGGCCTAGCCTAGTGCGGGGATCATAGGAAATGCTCTCACATCAAACCATAAAAATGTAACAACTACTCATAGGTAACATCTTCTTGTAATCCTGATGTCAAATAAATTATTTAATATTTTGTACCTCTAGAATTGCAGGTCGCTGTATTGAAGAACAACTCACCAAGTGTGCCCCATGCAGAACTTGCCTGTAGGCAGGTGGTTGTGCACGTACAGCGCGTGGTACCACCAGCGCTCCGAGCAGTCGGAGGCCTCGCGTTCCACCAGCCACGTCCACTGCGGCCCGCGGCCCAGCCGGGGGAACCACGCGATCGTGAACCACAGCGCGAACACTGATACTGGGGTCAATCTGGTGACACAAATATTATTGTGAACATTAAAATTACAATCAAATAATTAAAACTAGTATTTACATTTGAAACAATACCAGTCGGTAGCGTATCCAAGACGCTGGCTGCATTGCCCCGCTGTATGGCAAAACTGATGCGCTCTGCGCCAGATATTCACCAGCTCTTGGGTCATACGTCGCTTCAACCAGACACATAGATAATTTTTTGAAAACCCGAAGAGCCTCGGTACAAATGTGTAGGCTCTGTCGAGACCAGCAATATTTGCGCCTCTTGAGATCCTCGGCCAAATCTGCCGCCGCACCGGATGTTCTCGAAATATGGGAAGGCGCAACTGTCAACGCATGTAGCGTCCCACACAATGGGCCTCCCCGACTCCCATGGGACTAGTGTCATACCGTTAGGCCTCTTACCATCGTCATGCAGACCATTTGGTTCGAGCTGGTCGGTATTGTGAACTCATTATCACTTACTGTCTAGCATAGCTGCGTAACTGTCCGATTGCCACTACGTTGACACACGAGTAGTGTTGTGAAAGTATGTAGAGTTTGAAGAGTAGTAGAGTTCCTCGTGAAAGGGCTTGTCCAGGGCAGACTACCGCTATGCTTCTTCAGCCGCAAAGCAGCATTGCTGTGTTCCGGTTTAAAGGGTATGGTTGCCGGTGGAATTATAGGCACATGAGGCCGCTTTATCTTTGTATACCTAATTCGTAGTGAGACTATAGCTATGTCGAAGGTTGACGGACGCAAGATAATTATAAATTGTAGGTGATACTTACTCTATGTTATAGGAGATGGTTCTATTACTGAACAACAAGCTTCTTCTTGTTCCGTCAATCATAATAAAAATAAACAAATAAAAGGTAGATGCTATCACTATAGGAGTGAATTACGCTAGTAGTAGTACTTCAATGGAGCGAATAGACTTGTCATCCATTATCTCAGAATAGATTAAATTTTTTTAAACCTTGATGGATTAGTTATGTGATTAAAGTCTAGAGTCACAAAATTTAAATACAACGGGATATTCACCATTATTTGACTCGCAGTGCCTTCAGCTATTCCGTGATCATGGCATATGAAACTGTGCCGAAATATGAGAAAGCTCAAAAGCCATATCAAGGTGAATATCCTGTTGTAAATGAATTTAGTTTTCGTATTGTCCTCGTCAGCACATACGGCCACTGCTGAACAATATATGGCCCCAAATAGATTCGTAATCGCAGTAATAGGGTATATGCATGGATTTTTTTATAATTTTTTTTTTTTTTTTAATAATGCTGGACAATTCACACAGCATTATCTAGCCCCAAGCTAAGCAGAGCTTGTGTTATGGGTACTAGATAACTGATATACATAATACAATACACTACATAGATAGATATTTTTTATTATACATAGAAAAACATCCAGAACGCCCTGAACAAATTTCTGCAGATCGTACACAAATTTGTCCCGAGGCGGGAATCGAACCCGCAACCTCCTGCGTCGCAGGCAGACCTTCGCCCACCGCGCCACAGAGGTCGTCCACGATTATTCAGGTTAATACATAAACGAAAAAAATATAACAGCAAAAAAAAAATAATTATTGAGGTAAAAAACAAATAGTAAAACTACACTCGGTTTCGGGTGATAAAAACGCTGCCACCTTGCATTTTGTAACGTCACGGTTTAACCCCCTATGTCAACTCAAACTTCATGCAAATACAAAAATGTTCAATTATGACGTAACGCTTCAGGTGCCAATAGCGTTGCGTTTAGATATTTTGCTGTTGAGATTTAAAATACTAGCATATTAGCATTACCCCATATACCCTATTGTGTTAAAAATACCTACGAAGAATTTGGGAGATGCTGCGCTTTTTATGGCATGTCCCCCTTAGTCGATTCTTACGACATACATGGGCTGATGTTGCTGAAGCTATGTACAGGAGACGATTCATTCGAATTGTATTCTTATGAGTTTCTCATATCTCGGTAGTTTTTAACCAAGTTTAGTGTTTGACTGTGGTTGTGCGTCAGGAACGTCTATGCTAAGAAGGCCCCGACTTATTGGATGCTTGCATTTGTCATAATATAGTAGATATTGGTGAACGCTTTAAATAACTAAATGTATAGAGTTAAAAAGTCCCAGTTTTGAATTGTTTCGTTCTGATATGCGGTTAGGTTAAAGTCTACCAAAACGTAACGACGAGTCCGAATTTTAATAATACTGGGGGATACTATTAATAGTAATAAATTAGCATATAACAAGAGTGGGGAGAGGCATGTTCAGCGATGGATGGTAATGATGATGTGATGATACGGTGATGATGATATATACGGTGTGGAGGGAGAGGACTACAAGGAGCATGGTATTTTTTTTTAATTAAACGAATCTAAGTTTACTCCGAATCTGTTTCCAAGTAGTAAACGTACATATCATTATTATTTATTTATTATTTAGTACATATTATTTCATAAAGTTAAAAGTAAAGTTCCCAATATAAAATATGGATCCGTAGTTTTTTAAAGTAAAAAAAACTAATATTATAATGATGAGAGATTTGATTGTTTGTTTGTATTTGATAGGCTCCGAAACTACTGGACCGATTTAAAAAACTATTTTAACGTCATCATGCTCATCATGTATTATGACGTTTTGCATGTATAATGGTGTACGTATATAATTCATGATTATTTAATCAAACGACAGTCGACACATGAGTACAGGCCGACCATGTAATAGATGACAGAACGTAGCCCCCCCCCGCGTATAGTGAGTTTGTCTTCGGGTAGTGAAGTGCTGAAGTAGCATTTCAATATACGCTGCCCGGAGCGCCAATCATAACTACGAATTTGGATTTGAAATTCTATTGTTTTTACCATGCGCGGATGAGCTGGAAAATATTCTTTGGCGCGGCTACAGCGCGGATTGTTCGATTACTACGTCGCAGTGGGCTAGTACTCAAATGAAAGAAGTACCTACTGTCTAGTCGTGGCATGCCGCGTTGCAGTGGAACACTTTTAATCCAAACACTTTTTTTGCTACGATATGTACACTATTCGAAACATATTCCCATAAAAAAGGGATTGTTAATAAGCGATGAAAGCACCAACAAGTCCTGTGCGCACTACAGAACAGCCCCACAGTGTATAATTAATTGGGTACAGCACAATAGCTAATTTCGATGATTATTTAAATTTAATTATTATTTCTGAACTCTATAACTGTACGAAGTTTTTAATATTCACTGTAAATGCCATTTATTAACATTTACATTGCAATTTTTTTTAAACATATTTTGTAATTAAAAAGCTGGAGGCTTTCCTCTAAATAAATATAATACTATCGGTAAAAAATAAAGTTAAAAACTACAACCCGATTACGTAAAAGACGGATCATTTTGTATTGTATTGTATTACCGATTGAAAATTATCCATCTTTTACGTAGTCGAGTTGTAGTTTTTAACATTATTTTTACGAAAGGTAAGTTTTCGACCATATGTAAGTGACTGTCAGATCTTTTAATCTAAACCGTTATAAGAGTAGTCCTTTATTTAAATTTTCAATTTGACTATACGACATATCGCTATGTAGACCAACTGAGACTTAGTCAAATAACGATATAGTCACTTGACTATTTAGTTGCATCAAGATTTAGGCCAACTACGACTTAGTCCAATCGAGACCTAGTCCATTCAATACCTAGTATTATCAAGATGTCGTCATAAAGCTTTTAAACCTCTAAAACTGACCTGATCCACCGACTGACGACAGACATAAAGCATTTCAACAGTGTGACGGGGTTGGTGGAGGACGAGATGAGCACGGAGTAGGCTGTGAGGAACCCTGAGATGGAGAAGAACGCCTGGAGCCACAGCGGAGAGTTCAGGACCACCTTCCAGCCGAATTGGTCGTACATCTGCAAATAACGTGGTCTGTGTAACGAGTTAGGGTACATGTCTAGCGTCATTTACAACGGGATATTTACCATGATTCGAGTTTTGAGCTTTCCGATACAGTACTATTTCATGCCTCCTCAACCTTAACAGCCTGTATTGGTCCACTGCTGGACTGCCTTCTCGTGATAAGCGCCCTATTGGCGTTTATCTAATGCCCATAATTCCCACGCTGGGCGTGCGCGTTGGGGATCGCAGTTCGGTGTTAGAATTGTTCTGCAGGAGGCGCTGCTGCCCGCCCTCCGGTGGATATCCCTTAGTCGCTTCTTACGACACCTGCGGGAAGAGATGGGGTGGTGCAAATTCTAAGCCAGCACCACACACCAATTCATTCGTCAACAATTCCATGCGGCACGCCGACGATATTTTATACAGCACCGATTATATTATACAGTTATCCCGTGTTCATGGCGCATGAAACTGTGCCAAAATATTGGACAGCTCAAAACTCAAATCATGGTAAATATCCCGTTGTAAATTGTTATTAACTATGATGGATTTAAAAGTTGTAGGGGACATATCGTCCGAATCTAAAGTCTCATGGTTTTATATTCGGACGAATTGTACCCTTAACCAAAGGTAAAGGGGACAACTCGTCCGCTAGAAGATCGGCGTCACTCTTCAAGGTATTAGTATCGAAATTCATATGTAGGTATAATATAAACATCCAGCCACAAATGCTTCCGAGTAGCAGATGTAGCATTGCCAATTTATTGAAGGACAATCATTTTCGTGATATATAGTTATATCTACAGATATTATCTGTGGACACTTGTGGATATTTTCAACGCAATTCATTAAACATTCATACTAATAATTTACATTCGAAAGTCTGTCGGTCTGTTACGTTTCTTCGCCTAAACGGCTGAACGGATCTGAATGAAATTTGGCAGGGACGTAAATAATATCCTGGGAACAGCCTACATGTAAACTAATTAATTTGTAACAAAAATTTCCTGTGGTTTTTTTAAACTATAATTAACATTTTGACGGCCTAGTTAAATAAGTAGAACAGCGCAAATAATTCATTCACGGCACAACTAGTGGAGATCTAACCGAAATAATGGAGATTCAAAACACCAAGAAGTATTTTTACTTATAATGTAGATGGGTGTTTACGTTCTCATGTATGATGCCTTACATTAAATAGTTTACGATTAATAACGTCATAGCATAAATCCTACAGGAAGGAAACTACCGTCCCTGATAAAGGAATGCACTTCTCAACGGATGAAGGTACATGGTTTGTAAATTCCATGTTAACTATCCTGTAAGAAGAATTACCCCAGGATTCCCAGTTTCCCTTACCTTCTCAACATATTCTGGGTTGTCTACGTACGAGTAGATGTAGATAAATATCACGTGTGAGAATATCACACACTGCATGCCAAGCACCCTGAAACAAAACCAGACTCAATATCTACATCTAACGGACATGATAAAACAATGAAAAAAAAATAAAAAAATAAAAACTATCGTTTGACAAATTCATTACGTATGTACGGAACCTTACGGGATTAAACGTTAGTGTTTTCCCAACACAAATAAGGTTCGTAGTTAACCCGCTTACATCCGCAATGAATTACGGCTTAGCTAAATACTAATAAAAAAAGGGAGGAGAAAGAGTTCTCAATTCGACTCTTTATTTTTATGTTTGTTACCTCAGGTCTGACTTGACTTGTGGTGGTTGTTGTGACTTTTGGATGGTCCGATTTTTATGATTATAAACCTAAAAATGTGGTTTCCTGTTCACTTCTTGAAGTGAACAAAATCAAAGTGTGTATTAAGCAATATTAAGTCGGCAATTTTAAATTTCTGAAGTGTTTCTGTAGAGTCCTGCCATCGAGTGGTCTAAAAGAAAAAAATCACTTGAAATATTGACCACCTATGCCTCTAGGTGCAGAACGTAGATGCGTGTGTGCCTACGAGGCAGGCATTCCTTTGATTAAAGGCGGTGATACACGAGTTTACCTACCAGGCTACCACTAAAGGTCTAATCTTTAGGAATAACCCTCAATCAGTAGAATACGAAGCTTGCTCGGGTTACTAATGGTTTAGAACCAAGCAGGCTCTGTTATACTCGTATCAGGGTCAAAATCGCAAACAAAAACGTGATGTTTTTGTTCTTAAATGTATCTGTGGGTTACCTGATGCCTTCAAGGCAGGCCACATCCTTCATGCGGTCGTCGGAGCGCGGCTGTGCTCGGTCGTAAGTGAGGATGTCCCAGTTCTTCTTCAACGAAAACGCTAGCAAGAACTTGTTGCCTATAAAAATAAAACACTCGTTCTTTTACCCTTAAAATAGAGTTTTCTCGTGTGATTGGCATTTTTGAAATTATGACTGTTCGTAAACAATGGGTTTAGTTACCTAATTGTGTAGGTTTATTTTGGTGAAGATGAATCAGCTAAAAAAAGAGACAACTAATTTTGTTAGTCATTTAATGAACCAAACAACGGGTTTGTGGCGTATCGAGAACTCGTCACAACCTTATTGATTAGGTACTATAGTCGGGTGATAAAATCATCTTGGGTTTTATCTGGTTGTAGGTAACAACACAATAAAATGTTTTGTTTTATTGCTTACTTACTGTAGGTCAGTACATTCCAATGATACAAACCAAAAACAAAGCCTACCAACTTAAGAAGAACATACGAATTTAAATTAAGAACCATTGAATGAGTGACATTGATGATTTCACTTGCTCGGTTTTTCATAGAAAATGTATGGGAATTGTTTTTGTTAATTATTGCCAAAACTTACGCTTTGATTTGGTATGTTACTTTGGGAAAAGTGTTCCTGGTTGGAAATAGAGTCGATTAAGACCAACTTGTTTTTTTGACAAATGTCATTTTTTGGGCGACCCGTATTTTTTTTATATATACTATTTTTCAAAAAAATAAAAATAGCAATATTTTTTTTTCAAAATAAAACAGAAAGTTCCTAAGAACAAAACCTTCTAACTACAAAAGAAACGGTAGCTACCCTTAAGGGGCCAAAAATTTGCCACACCCTGTATATAAAATAGCATGAACTTACATTTAAATTTTTTACATATACACGCAATTACTCGCTGGATTTCTAAGGCTCTTAGTCGATGATGCACAATGCTACCGAGAGGATCTCCTACCTACGGTTTCAGTACGTGAAACTAAGTAAGTAAAAACGTGATAGATACCGTCGGTCTTCCCGATGCGGGATTGCAGAGCGTGCAGCGCGGTGGCGAGCACGGCCAGCGCGGCCAGCAGCGTGCTGAGCACACACAGCGCGCGCGCCGACCACGCGTTGGCGCTGTACGGCACGTCGGCGGTGCTGCACCATGCTACTGACTGGATCTCGCTCTGGGACAGAACAACTAGGTTACAGGGGTTGGTTCGGGCACTTGGTCACACGTGGACACTGCTCATCCGCAGTCGATCGGGAGAAATCGCAATTAAATCTCATGAAATGATTGAGATTTATCTTATTTCATATGCAATCATGCTTGTAAGACAGAGGTCTTTTTTTTGAGATTTTAAATCTGTGATTGCGCATTACTCAATTTATAAAAATACTGGAATGTTTTCTTTCTGTGAAACGTCTGATCTCCAATATTTCTGGTACTCGTATGTTGTTGATGTTTAGTTAAGGCAATGTGTTCTTGTTAGCTAATTGCTGAGATGTAGTCGGTTACCTCCAGTCCATACTTGTGCAGAGAGGCGTTGAGGCAGCGCTGGGCGGCAGAGCGCCATCCGTCCGGCTGCGCCGGCCCGCAGCGCGACACGCACACCCCTCGGTGGATCAGCGTGCGGTTGTAGTGCTTCAGGCCCTGCTTCGAGTATTCCTACAAGAAAACATTCAGCTAAAACTTGGGTTCAAAACCCATTTTGAGCTTTAACATGCATAAGAAAAACATTTGAAACTATCGTAGTTTTCTGTTTTTGCTATCCTAATAGTTAGTGAGAGTCAGAGTCGACCGTCGATCTTAATATTATAAATGCGAAAGTTTGTATGGATGTTTATGTTACCTTTTCACTCCAACACTACTAAACAGATCGGTTACCTTTAATAAATTAGTGGGGTTCTACTGGTTAAGTAAAGTTTATGTGTTTTGATAAAACGAGCCCCTAGGTGAGTGTTATTGATTTCATGTATCTCTTCTTGACAACTATCACCATCGCCAAAGAACGTTTATACATAGGTCGAGTAAAAACTACAATCAAAAGCAAAGAGTAGGTAATGAGCGGAACTGGGTGTATAAGAGACGAGTGATTTTCAACGCTTTTGCTCGCTCATTCCATCCGCTCGAATATTTGATGGTGGAAAAACGAGTATGCTCTTGCGAGTTGAAAATGTTGAAATGTGTCCGCTCCGCTCGCGGTGGAAACCCGGCCAATTGCTGTTCGTCAGTCTCGCTAAAACTCGAGAACGGCTGAACGGATTTAGTTTATCTTGGTCTTGAAATGTTCGTGGAGGTCTAGGGGAGGTTTAAAAGATGAGAAAATCAACGCGTGCGTAGCCGCGGGGCGCAGCTAGTACATGATAAAAACATGTTTTATTACTCTCAGACTGTGTATAGGTAAATTTATTTTTTCAATGCTGTGGTAATTTTTGGCAATTACAGTTTTCCCTCTCAAGTTTTTTTTATCAACGGGTTTCCCTTAAGAAAAAAACTGGACTTCAAAACAATGAATTCCAGTTTTCCCCCTCTTCCGCGTCAAGGGGGAAAACTGTAATAACCTGTAATTTTGCTCATCGAAAAAGACCTATGAAACTTTATGTCTCGAATATCTTAATATACGCGATAAATCATTACATCACTCGCACTTGACCAGCTTAACCGACGACGGCGGGCGCTCAGATTAAACAGAAAGGCAATAACCTGCGCTTGCGACGCTTTACAATGACCTTGTCTCGACGTGTCGCACGGAGTTACTTACAAACTGTAATCAATAAACATCGTAATTAGGGGAGACTGGGCTGCGAACAGTTTTTGTAGTAGGTAGGTATATTTGTTTACTTGCTGCGCACCCCGCGGCTTATAGCAGGCGTTTTTCCTATGGAAATATTAGGTCCTTACATATGAAATTGGCGTATTTCGTACTGGCCACTTTATGTATGGTGGAAAAAATGCAGAATAAATATCTAAGGTTTTTATACCTAAAGTTATACGGAGTTTACCCATTTTTTCCACTAATGTATCCCACTTTATTCGTTCTAGGTATGGTGGGGTACTATAAACTTGAAATCAGAAGGGATATGATGTTAACAACCTACATTTTTAGTCTGATTAGAGGCATGACACACAACCCTCTGGTCTTAATGAACGTAGGACTCTACGTACCTAACAAGTATGTTTACGCGCGCCGAAGACCTAGCCTACTTGCGATTCCGAGGGCAAGAACTAACCTCCTGAGCAAGTCCCCGTTCACACGGGCCCTTCGCGTTATTAATAGTCTGTGTGCAGAGGAGGATGTTGACATATTTTATATTTCCTTGGCAAAATTCAGAGATGCGGTACTTAAATTTTTAGATAGGTCGCATCTAAATATGTAAAGTATTTTATAGCTAATTTTAAGTATAAGTATTAGGTAATAATTGTGGAAAGTAATGTTGATTTCTGCTGTAGTGTAATTATTGTAATGTTTTAGGTCATATGTGTATAATGTATTTTTTTTTTATATTTCATTGTCGCATTGGATATAAACTGTAATGGCAATGTAAATATGTAATTAAATAAATAAATAAATAAATAAATAAAAAAATCACAAATTTCTCCTCTTTGGTAAGGAATTCCAAATTCAAATTTGTACAGCTATAGACTCATGTATTTGTGCTTCGATGATCGTCATTCATTTGTTTTTTTTCTTCTGTTTTTTTCTGTTTGCGTCACTCATTTTACAAAATTGAAAACTTAAAATATCGCATTATTTACGAGTACGAGTTCCGCCGTGGCACTAGTGCTGCGGAAACAACTCGAAGGGTGAATGATGTGTATGGCGGTCGTGTTGCAAAAGAAAACACAGTTCGTTTTTGGTTCCAACGTTTTCGTTCTGGAAATTTCGACCTGCAGAACAAGCCCCGTGGACGGCCTGAGACTCGAGTTGATAATGAAGAGTTGAAGGCTATTGTGGAAGCGGATCCATCGCAAACCACGTCCGAGTTAGCTGCAGGCTGCGATGTTAGTGATAAAACTGTTTTAATTCACTTGAAGCAAATTGGGAAGATTAAAAAGCTTGAAAGGTGGGTACCTCACGAATTGACTGAAGCAAACCGGCAAACGCGCGTCGACTGCTGCGTTACATTACTAAACCGGCACAATAATGAAGGTATTTTAAACCGAATCATTACCTGTGATGAAAAATGGGTTCTTTACGATAATCGGAAGCGCTCAGCGCAATGGTTGGATCCTTGCCAGCCAGCCAAATCCTGCCCCAAGCGAAAATTAACCCCAAAAAAGTTACTTGTAAGCGTTTGGTGGGCTAGTGCCGGTATTGTTCATTACAGTTTTCTCAAATCTGGCCAGACTATTACGGCTGATGTCTATTGTCAGCAATTGCAAACCATGATGGAAAAGCTAGCGGCTAAACAACCTAGGCTGGTCAATCGCTCCACGCCACTGCTGCTTCACGACAACGCTAGACCACACACTGCACAACAGACGGCTACTAAATTAGAAGAGCTTCAATTGGAAAGTCTAAGACATCCTCCGTACTCCCCGGACCTTGCTCCAACAGATTACCATTTTTTTCGAAATTTGGATAACTTCTTGCAAGGGAAAAAATTCAACTCCGATGGGGCAGTCCAAATCGCCTTCAAAGATTTTATTGATTCCCGTCCGACTGATTTTTTTAGTAAAGGGATCAATGAACTACCTATAAGATGGCAAAAGTGCATAGAAAATAATGGTTCATACTTTGATTAATTAAATATATTATATTAAAAAATATTCGACTTTTTGTTCCTCCCATACAAAACGCCAATTTCATATGTAAGGACCTAATTTTTATAGGTGATTGGACGGGAACTGGTTTTGGGATAAGAAGTATGTACATCCATCCAAACTTTTACATATATAATATTAGTGTGATTTGCGACAAAAATTATATTATATTTAAGATTATATCTTATAAAATGTAGTATAATTTTCTTTGCAAATAAAGTTATTTTCGTTGACATCTGATTTCTATAATCAAGAATTTTTGAGAAATTGACGAATCTTATAACTTAAATATATATTATGGTCTCCATAAAGAAAGAGTAACTAACCGAGGAGATTCTACGGGTCTACGGCGTAGTGTGCTACGTACGGCCTACGCGTAACTATCAACGGATTGTGCGTTTTTTACACGCGTGAGTACATATTCTGTGATTCTGCATCTGCAAGTTTCATTTTAGCCGATGGTAAAGTCTCTTCTACTAATAATACTAAAGCGACAGTTTGTTTCGCTGTTTGATGTTTCGCCGAAGAGAACGCAATACCTACAGACCGGATCGGGCTAAATATTTGCATGAAAGAAGATCTAGATCTGGAATAATATATAGAAGTAGCCTACCTGCCTATTAAATACCGTTAAAAACACGTTATACCGCAGTGACAGTTGAGTACATTAATAGGTACATTTTAACTTTATTTAGGTTAAATACCTATCTATCGATCAAATTGTATCGTAAACATGTTAGCTATCCCTAATGCTTATGGATAGTTATTTTCACCTGCGTTTTGCCCCTGTTTCCTCAATTATGATAATGGTGGGCGGCGCGTCACGCCGCCGCCGGCTGAGTTTATTTTATTATGTAACTTTTCTACTTGACCAAAACTGGTGGAGAAGGACATTTTACATGTTTACGAAATGCAAACCTACTCAAATGTTATTGGTCAATGAACGCTTACTGTCACCACGGAGTATTGTAGGTTAAGGTTGCGTTTTGCAAAAACAATTAAGACCTTATTAAATAACGAAAATAAAATTTAAGTTTATCGAAGGTGGTTCATAAATCAAATGTTTTATTGCAACCATATTGTATGTATAGAAGATATTGAATTTCCACATTTTAAAATTATATGGAACCAGCTAGACCACAGCAGTAGGTATAATTATAATTACTTTAGTACTTATGTAAGTTCTAAGCTTATGGATAATATGTACCTCTAGATACTGTTTAAAAATACATATAATACACGTAGTATTACACTGGACTTAAAAATAAGCCTTAATTACCCAGAACTATGTAAAGTGCTAAGCAATACTTATGAGTTATTATAATATATAACCTTGTAATATATTTCCGTACACTCGTTCTGCACTTGTACTAGTGGATACTTTCTTGCAAATTATACTTTCCTTTTGTTACATTTCATACTTTACTTACAAAATAAGCACTCATACAAGTCAAATTTTACTATATAAACAGCTTGATAAATAGTAATTACTATCAAATAAGAAATAAGGTGCAATTGACTTGAATTCACTTAAATTTTTTGTCCACTAGAGGAAGAACTTAGAAGGACTTTGAATCTACTTATAAAAGGAGAACTTAGGTTAGGAGGTTTGTGTGTTTCGCGGAAGCACTCCCGAAGGTGCCGCGTTCCTGGCAAATACCGTGCAGCCAGGAAAATACCGTGCAGCCAGTAGGAGTCTGACATAATATTCCACCGGGGGACAAAATATATTCAAAATGGATTTCCTTACGCAACAAGAAAAAAAAACGGTCTGTGTTTTAAAGGTTTCTTCGTCGCTGCTTTACAATCAAACATATCACTTTATCACTGTGTCAGTGTTTAGTTATACACCTTGACCTTTTCTAAATGCACCTCTACATTTATTGAATTAATGAAAATAAATAATTTTTGATTTGATTTGTGAGTAAAAATCAAATGATATGATAGCTGCCTGAGTTACACTACGGTAACTTGGTACTCACATAAATACGGAGTTACTTGTGAGGAAGAAATATTAAAACATGTAACCTTTGGACCGATTGCAGTTCTATGGTTTTCTACAATCTTTATGTGACGCAAGTCCATTATTCCTTGAAAATAAGAAAATATAGCTAGGGAACTAGACCACTTAATTAGAACTAACGCAAATGAACTTTGTATAATACCTAACTGGCATAGGTTCCTAGAAATAACCTAGTCTAGGAACATAGATGACTATGAAGAGAAAATACGAGTATCATCCAGCTAAAACTAAGTGTTGTGACATTTTTCGTTTAGATTTGGGAAATAACCATTTTTTATTTGTAAACATGAATTGTAAAATGAATTGAATGTAAAAATATCTCATATTTTTTAGTCATAAATATCGTACACCTTTTATTAGACATGCACACATATATTAGGTCCTTACATATGAAATTGGCGTTTTGTATGGGAGGAACAAAAAGTCGAATATTTTTTAATATAATATATTTAATTAATCAAAGTATGAACCATTATTTTCTATGCACTTTTGCCATCTTATAGGTAGTTCATTGATCCCTTTACTAAAAAAACCAGTCGGACGGGAATCAATAAAATCTTTGAAGGCGATTTGGACTGCCCCATCGGAGTTGAATTTTTTCCCTTGCAAGAAGTTATCCAAATTTCGAAAAAATGGTAATCTGTTGGAGCAAGGTCCGGGGAGTACGGAGGATGTCTTAGACTTTCCAATTGAAGCTCTTCTAATTTAGTAGCCGTCTGTTGCGCAGTGTGTGGTCTAGCGTTGTCGTGAAGCAGCAGTGGCGTGGAGCGATTGACCAGCCTAGGTTGTTTAGCCGCTAGCTTTTCCATCATGGTTTGCAATTGCTGACAATAGACATCAGCCGTAATAGTCTGGCCAGATTTGAGAAAACTGTAATGAACAATACCGGCACTAGTCCACCAAACGCTTACAAGTAACTTTTTTGGGGTTAATTTTAGCTTGGGGCAGGATTTGGCTGGCTGGCCAGGATCCAACCATTGCGCTGAGCGCTTCCGATTATCGTAAAGAACCCATTTTTCATCACAGGTAATGATTCGGCTTAAAATACCTTCATTATTGTACCGGTTTAGTAATGTAACGCAGCAGTCGACGCGCGTTTGCCGGTTTGCTTCAGTCAATTCGTGAGGTACCCACCTTTCAAGCTTTTTAATCTTCCCAATTTGCTTCAAGTGAATTAAAACAGTTTTATCACTAACATCGCAGCCTGCAGCTAACTCGGACGTGGTTTGCGATGGATCCGCTTCCACAATAGCCTTCAACTCTTCATTATCAACTTGAGTCTCAGGCCGTCCACGGGGCTTGTTCTGCAGGTCGAAATTTCCAGAACGAAAACGTTGGAACCAAAAACGAACTGTGTTTTCTTTTGCAACACGACCGCCATACACATCATTCACCCTTCGAGTTGTTTCCGCAGCACTAGTGCCACGGCGGAACTCGTACTCGTAAATAATGCGATATTTTAAGTTTTCCATTTTGTAAAATGAGTGACGCAAACAGAAAAAAACAGAAGAAAAAAAACAAATGAATGACGATCATCGAAGCACAAATACATGAGTCTATAGCTGTACAAATTTGAATTTGGAATTCCTTACCAAAGAGGAGAAATTTGTGATTAAAGTGGCCAGTACGAAAAACGCCAATTTCATATGTAAGGACCTAATATTTAGATAGTGCACTGTATTCACAACCATAATAAGTAGTCACAATCATATTCTATTTAATTGGGTTTGTTTAAAAAAAAACTATAAACCGACTTAAATTTTATGGTTTTTCTCATGGATGCATTTTCAGAACTAAATCAATGCATTGATCGTGTGGTCCCATTGCGATGGGCCACACGGGAAGCACCAGCTTCCAAATAAAAATTAATCATCAAAATCGGATCACCCAGTCAAAAGTTCTAAATTAACAAACATAAAAAAATACAGTCTAATTGAGAACCTCCTCCTTATTTAAAGTCGGTTAAAAAGGAAAGTTGTCAAAATTAATAATATTTAAAAATAATAAATATAATCTATAAACAAGTATGTACTAATATTATAAAGAGGAAAGATTTCATTGTTTGTTTGTTTGTAATTAAGGCCCCGAAACTACTGGACTGATTTAGACAATTCTTTCACCATTTAAAAGCTTACTTTTCAGGGAGTGACATAGGTTATATTTTATCCCGGAATTCCCACGGGAACGGGACGCGGGTGAAACCGCAAGGCGCTGCTAGTATACGATACAATTGAAGTATGTATGTATAATTTGAATAGCGATTTCCTCAACCTTGCTTGGTTGTTATTTGTTTGTCGTTGTTGTTAGCAAACTCCTTTCCTTGCGAGCGTGTGCACGAACTCACATCGATTACAATGCAATCAACGAGCTGACATGTGTTCCATTACCACATACCAGGACTCGCTAGGCTTAGATAATAGCTTACATACAACACCGCAGACAACTTACGTGTCTGTTCTGTCTACATAAATATAGAAGAACACTAAATGTGGTCAAATGTTTTGTTGAACAAGCTTCATTTACTAAAAATCTAAATCCCTGACTATTTTATTTGAGTCACCATTGATTATTTTATATTAAATTATCGCTGATGATTCACATTTAATTCGAAATAAAATTAATCTAAACATAAGAAAGGCGGCATCGATTTTCATCCAAAATAGTTGAAAAAACTCTTGATTAAGTCGTCTTTCATACAAAAAAGCTTTATCAAAATTCGTTCATCTGTTTAGGAGCTCTGCCACAGGTATCTAGGTACTAGGTACACAGGGAAATTATGACACCCCTCTTTTTTTCTGGCGTTGAAAAGCACCAACTTACAAGCAAATACTGCTGGCCCGTAGTTTTGTGGTACCTAGCGGCAAAGAATCTATATATATACTAATATTATAAGGTGGAAATATTTGATAGTTTGTTCGTATTGAATAGGCTCCGAAACTACTGGACCGATTTAAAAAATTCTTCATTAAAAGGCTTACTTTTCAGGGAGTGACATTGGTTATTATATTATCACGGAATAAGGGAATATGCTTACTTTAAAAAATCTAATAATTATTTATAGGTCATTTGACTGACAATCTCGCCGGACTTAAAGAAAAGGAAAGCAAATTATTCAAGAGACAATATAATGCAAAGACACAAACAAAATATAGAAAAACGAGTTATTCCCACGGGAACGGGAATTACGCGGGTAATACCGCAAGGCGTTGCTAGTAAAATATAAACTAATAATCGACACAGAGTCAGAGTCAGAGTCAAATCGTTTACAAGTCATTTTTTTACAATATAAACAGCTTGATAAATACACTCGAGAGCAATGAATCCGGGTCACTTAAAGAATGTTAAAAATCTCGGAAACTAAAAATGATAGGTTAATGCAATAAATTGTATTTAATAGACAATGTAATACTCCTTAAATGAAAGTAAAAAAAATATGAGTCACCATACATTTTATTAACACAAAATTACATAAAGAAAAAAACTGCTGATCTCTCCTTAAAACAAAAATAGGAAACATGAAATTTTTGAACTTTATTACGATTTTCTTGAATTTTAATACTTCGTATTGCCTCCTCGTGCTTCCATTACTGCGTTTACGCGGTTTGGCATGCTGTACACCAAGTTCCTTATACGATTTTGGGGAATATTCTCCCATTCCTCTGTGAGAGCAATTTTGAGCTCACGAAGCGTGATTGGGGGAGGGTTTCGTTGTTTTACGCATCTGCCTAGCTCGTCCCAAGCATGCTCGATCGGGTTGATATCCGGGCTGCGCGCTGGCCACTCCATACGAGTAATGTTCATCTCTTGAAGGTAGTCATTCACAATCCTACCTGTATGAGGTCGGGCATTGTCATGCATAAATATAGCATCCTCACCTAAATTGACCATAAATGGACCAACGTGATCATTGAGGATTTCTTCCACATATCTTACGCTAGTTAAAGAGCCGTTTTCTATGATCACCAGCTCTGTGCGACTTTCAGAAGAAATTCCGGCCCACACAAGTACAGACCCACCACCGTAGGCTACTTTTTCTTCGATGCATGCTTGCTTGAATCTTTCCCCTGAACTTCGATACACTCTGTGTCTTCCATCGTGCTTGTAGAGCATAAATTTTGATTCGTCGGAGAACATAACTTTTGACCAATCTTCAATACTCCAATTTACGATTTTTAGGATTCTTTAAGTGACCCGGATTCATTGCTCCCGAGTGTAGTTATTACTATCAAACAAGAAATTAGGTGCAATTGACTCTAATTCACTTCAATTTTTTGTCCACGAGCGGAAGAAGTGCAAGTTTATCGCTTATCAACTAATACAATCTTAGGATAACTAATTCTAACTGGTCTTACATACTATTGTCGGTGTGGAACACAGGGCAAGGCTATGGCCTATTCAAAGACGTTTTCGTACCAATCATATATCTACTGATACCTTGATATCACCGAGAAAAAATCCAAATAGAAGGAATCGAAATGCATGGAAAATAACATGTAAGCTAGAAGGCTACATATTTATAAAGTTACCACAAATATTTGTAATTTAATACATAAACTATTTTATTTAGTAATGATATTTGATATTGACCATTTTGTTTTCTATTTGATGATTACACAACAGACAAATTTATGAATGGAATGCCTATGATAATTATCGTAGTAAACAGAATACTTAAGTAGCCTTAGAATTTTATGCGTTCGCTGACATTTGAATCGAGGTCAAGGTATGCAAAAGCTTAGCCTAGCCAATAAATAGGTACCTGCTTACTGGTTAGCTAAATGGGTACTAATATTTGAACGATGTTATTTGAACAAGCGATTGCTTTGTCAATAAATTGAACCTAGACTTAGTTTAGACGACTAGCTAACTTGCCCAACGGGAACCTAAAACGATATTCAGTTTAGTTAGAGATTCACTTTCAACTTCAAAGTATTTACGATTAAATCTAATAAGTAATATAAACCACATTTAAGTACTTATTTACTTGCTTACTGAGTTTTATTAATGTGCAATTTAATGGAAGATGTTCTAAGTCGTTTTAAGGTTCCGTACACAAAGGGTAAAACGGGACCCCAATACTAAGAATCCACTGTCCGTCCATCGTCTGTCCGTCTGTCTGTCTCTCATGAACCGGGATAGTTAATTTTCGTTGAAGTTTTCACAGATAATGTATTTCGGTTGCCGCTATAACAACATATAAACTAAAAATTAAATATTTAAGAGAGCTCCCATACAACTTGTTTGGGAGGGCTCCCAAACAAGTTGTATGGGAGCTCTCTTAAATATAATAAAAAAATTATATTAAAATTATGTCTGTTGTATGACACTACAGACATCGATTTTTTGCGGTTTTTATAGTTTACAGTACCTACGGAACCCTTCGTGCGCGAGTTTACCTCGCACCGGCCATGTGCGTGGTTTTGTTTTTAATATTATTCTTGGTTTACCTATCTACATTGTAAATCTGTCCCGAACAGCGCGTAAGTTAAATGGGTAAACAACTCTATCCATCTACAATAGACAAGCTTAACTCAGTTATTTTAACGATTGCCGCACAATAAATCGGTAAATGTTACCTGCAGGAAGCTGAGGATCGGTGACTGGTCCGTGGAAACCAGCTTAGCGTCCACTATGCAGTAGACGTCGCCGGGAGCCTGGCACTCCGACCACTCGTCCAGCGCGTATAGTGGGGGTATCGATCTCAATAGCGTTCCTAAAACAACATGATCTTAACATTAAAAATGCTTATTAAGTTTCGTTTCCACCAAGTGAGGGACCTACCTACCTCTTTAATCACATCAACAATTAGTATTATAATTGTTGCCACACTGGTCTCTTCAAGAGGAGTCTTTTGTAGGCCTTCGGTATATGGTGTCTTCTAAACCTATTGATATATCGTCGGTCGCATCGTCAGTTACCATCAGGTAAGATTGTGATCAAAATAAAAACTGCTTCAAAATTCAAAGGCATTCAGTGCCCACTGCGCCTGCGCCGCTACACGCGGGCGGAAGTAAACATCTGCGAATTGGACTACGGAAAGTGTTGACAATAAACCACCCACTATTCGAAATGAGCTTTCTACAAAGAGGGTCTTACCTTTGTCAGGCGAATCAGGTTATAGCAAGAAAGCTTATCAATCGTAGTTGCCTTTAGATAGATGATAGTTTTTTATTGCATCACATATCACAATAATTTACAAACAAAATAAACATTATAAAATATGTGACAATTTTACTTTAGTAGTAGGTTAGGTATAATCCGATCCGATAAAATATGAGTTACCGTGGGTACAAAGTTCTTAAAGGCTCAAAAGTCCAAACAATTTTTGCAGCAGCTAAATATTGTGTAACAAATCTGGAGGAGAAGACTTACCATTTAATTCCAAAATGCTGGCTGAAGAGCCTCCCAACACCAAAAACAGCGCAGTTAGCAGTCGCCACACCATTTTCACTTGAAATAACTAACACTGTTATAAAAATAAATTAACCATCACAAAAACAAAAACCTAAATTGGAAAAGACGCATTTGTTTCCACGAAAGTCTTTTGTTTTCATTCGTTCTTTCGAAAATAAAATCCTCGCTTTTCAAATCCTTTATCGCTAAAAAGTTTTCATGCAAAGTTTGTGCAGCGCGAGCTTTTCCTTCCGCGCGAAAAACGTCAAATACTCGAAAAAAGGTTCGATGACACCTTTACTCGACCAAAAAGTTTGGTTCTTTTTTTTTCTTTTTACGTGTCGCTGGTCAGCCCGTGCGTTCAGCTCTCCGAGGTTCAACTGCATACGCTCAGAGTAGTTTGCATAACGCGAGGGAGTAGAGGACACCCTTCTCTTTACGACAGCGTTTCGATAGGATCGAGTTCGGCAACGATTTCCAATGCCAATAAGACTAATAAAACCGCATCCTCAATTAATCCATCCATGTTCGACTAACCTGAACCTCCACAAGTCAATAAAACATAGGTAATAAACTAATAAAGGAAAGCGTCATTGATTAAAAACTAGTTAATAGTTTGAGATACTAGATGAAGTTTAGATTTCCTACATCCTGATGAGACATCACATTTAGGGTAGGTACAAGAGTCTAGTCTATGTACAAGACGATATGAGATATTTTTTTTTTAATTCTTGAATTTAAAAGAGCTATTTGATTAAAAAAGTTAATGTTATTAAATAATTTAATTATTTTTTGATGAAATGTTATTCGTTTTAAAATATAACTAATTTTTTAGAAAAAAAAATTTTTTATCGCGGCGGTTATAACTACTCGCTGCCATACTGAACCACTCAGCCGTGGAGGTGGTCCTTTGCGTTTTATTTAGATGGTCTTACTAGCTACATAGGAGATTTGATTGGGGGTATTCTAAAACAGGGACTCTACCAAGTGTTGTTATAGTATGGTATAGTTACACTACCATGAAACATGTTCCCAATTGATAATAATCTCACAGTAGATTCTACTCGAATCAAATAAAGGCCACACCAGGTCATGCATTCGTATTGATTGCACCTCGCTTGCAGATTTTGACGTCTCAAGGGCTTATACAGACTTTCATATAACCCAGTATTTCAGTTTGGTTTCCAACAATTCAAAAATTACGAGGTAAAATATAAAGCTCGACATTTCTGAGAATAATTGAGTATCGACATATTCAGAATTGGTACACACATTGGCGGCATTATTTATTTACCTACAATTTTAGTGGTTAAATACAAAACAAATTAAATAATCAATATACTTTTTTATTTTCATCTTCTCCAATTCCAATATATCTATTTACACGATACGATAACTATAATTAAATTAATAATAAAAATATCGTTGTTAGCAACAACTCGCTTGTTCAATTCGCAATAAACCAACCGGTCAAATATACGAATCTTCGGTGATGAGAATAAGATTCTCTACGACAATACAGTGGGCCTAAATTGACAGTTTATCAGAGGAAATTAAAAAAAAAACATTTAAAAACTTCAACATAAGATTGAAAATAGCGTATGAAATAGACAAGCCGAGTTGTCATAGAAAATCCAGTTTGATTTTGATCACAGAACGGATACTCTATAATCAACAGTAATTTTACAGCCTCAAGGTATCAAAGCAATTTACACATGTAAATAAAAGCTCCGATCACTATTTAACCACAAAATGACTATGAATTATTTTAGTACATTTCTTACCCAGTTATACAATTGCATGTACCATTGCATACAACGTATGAGCAAACATAGGAATATCCCCACATGCCAAAACTGTTACAAATTGTGCAAGCGTTGATAGCGAGCCGAGTGCCCTTGACTAACTTAAACTTACGACACTGACTGTACCCTACTGGTTTTATCTCCACTGTGATGTATATCGACTTGACATAAATATAACAAATAATGCTGGACAATTCACATTATCTAGCCCCAGGCTACGCAGAGTTTGCGGTATGGGTACTAGATAAATCATATACAAAATACAATAAACTACATAGATAGATATTCTTTATTGTAAATAGAAAACATCCAGAACACACTGAACAAATATCTGCAGATCGTACACACATTTGTCCCGAGGCGAAAATCGAAACCGCAACCACCTGCGTCGCAGGCGGACCTTCGCACAAAGGTCGTCAATATAACGATTGTTTTGAAAAAAAAAACCGAGTTTTGACTTTTTAAGTTTGGGTCAACCGCGGAGTCATTATCTTTATTACATTATAATATCCTTCTTTTTTGGAATTCGATTTAAAAGACTTAAAATTTCATAAAGCATCTAGCCCCAAAGCGGAGCTTGAGTAATCCTTAGAGCTATTTAAAAACTTTTTAGAGTGAGGGAACAACGTTTTCGCACACACTTGTGCACTATAATATTTTCCACGCACACACACACCGTCTAGTCTCCGTGAAGACGAGCCGCCACCGTGGCCGAAGTTCGGTTCAGAAGACATCACCAAATACTTCTATTATTTGCAGATCATACAGTTATTAGTCCTGTAGTAACCGAAAATGTTGCGAAGACGACCTTGTCCCACTAGGCCACAGAGGTCGTCAATCCATCTACATTTAAATAATGTTAATTTCGTGACTAACAGACAACGGATAGCTACAAATTACAGACATACATAAGTCTCATCTCGTGTGAGCTAGTTTCTAAATGCTTGTTATGAGCCTATGGAAATACATAAATTATTCTGAATATCTAGCCGAGACTTCTTACTTCATTTCGTAAAGAAGTAAAAGACATTGCTTTGGAGATAGAAAAGTGAAGGAAATTGCTTCTTACACCGACAAGAGCTTGTCTTTTTAATTTATAATAAAAAATACTTGAGATACCTATACGATAAGATTTGTCTATTTATTAATTTATAATTATAATTATATAAAAAGTACACTTACTACTACTACAGGAGTCCGTACTTTTACAGGGACACCAAATGCAATAGTGCACCTACTCAGTCATCCAGATATATAATATGTAGATCAGTAAGATATAATTGTGTATTTAGCCTTTTACATAAACAGCTTTACTTTATTTATTCGATAGAAGCTTAGTCTTCTTATTCTTTTGTTAGCGCAAAAGAGCGTGAAAAAAACACTACCTAAAGTTTTCAAGTAACAGATTCATTTAGACAAAGATTTTAAATCATTGCTTTCTTTGCTTAATTAGGGTTAATTTTAGCGTACCTACAATTACCTCGAACAATTTCATTTCTTCTCTTACCACAAGTAGTTTTTTAGAGAACTTTACCTAGTACAATTTAGATTCTAGCTAGGTTGTATTGGTCAATAAATTATGTCAGATTATCGAAGGGTTTATCCTGGTATTTCTGTAAGATGCGCTGCCCATGGCGTTATTACGTAATACTTGACGAACTGGCATTAAGACAATGCTGTGATATCCATTTGCGGATGACGCTCAACTTAATAATTGATAAATAGTTTTCCTTATGTTCTTTGACCTGTAAGTAAATGTACCATCATGTGTATAAATCTATCTAACCTGTATGGTCCAAACGGGTTCGGATTAATACAGTTTGTGTAAAGGTTTGGCACGTTGAGAATATTCCAATGCACTTTAAAATTTCATTGATGCATAGTAAACGAACGACGAAGTCAAATTGCTACGAAAATTAGTCAAAAAACGATAACGTAAGTTGCTTAAACGATGGAATTATAATTGAATAAACTTAGTGTACGATTGACCGTCATATGAAGCCGACAAGGTTAATCCATAGGTTAGTTATGTATATTAGATTAGAAAATGTTGTATCGAGTCTGTTTCAACTTTATATTTATGTAGCCGACGATCAATGATACAAAGACTATTAAAAATACTTAACTCTAAAATAACTAATAATATTAAGTAATCAATAACATACTAATAAAAATAAATAAATACAGGGTGTAAAACAATTGCCCCGAATCTTATAGAAAACGTTACGATTCCATCTGATGGATATTTATACAACAGCAACCTTTTACACCTCATACTAAATTATTTACAATGTGCTGAATATGAAAATATATTTTATGACTATCTAAGCGAAAAGCAATATATGATTTATCTAAATAGGACGCAAAATAATTAAGTTACCTGACGATCTTGCACCTGCGGGCTTTCCCACCGAGCGAGCGACGCGAGGGACCGAGCTGGAGCCATTCACGAGCCGACAAAATGGCTTTCAGAAAGTTTAACTTTACTGAAACTAGATTTTTTCCAAACTACAGTATAACTTGCAGCTATGAATGGGATATTTCAATATATGGCAATATTCTATTCATATTCAAATCACTATGAATATAATACTTTTGTTAAACTTTTAAATCCATCATGGTTATTAGCACTAAACTCATTTACAACGGGATATTTATAATGATTTGAGCGGCGATTTGGAACTTTCCAATATTTCGGCACAGTTTCATGCTCCATGATCATGGAATAACTGAAGGCACTGCGAGTGAGTTTTGGCAGATATATCGATCTACCCTCAATTTATCTTTTGCTACGATCGTTACTACTACTCAAATCATGGTAAATATCCTGTTGCAAATGACATTAAAATACCCTCTGTGTTGGCAACACTTGGTGTGGGAAAACCCTACGTATACAGGCCTTCAACTTCTTATTACATGGCTTGCTGATACAGGCCTTCTTATAACAGGTGCCAAATGACAGGTGTATGTCATAGTCAACATGTCATCTGTCAAATCCAGTGACATCCTTTAATAAATGTACCCTCTCACCTCTGCCAGGGTTATTAGTTATCACGTTAACAATAATACATGGAATAATTAAAGAGGCTATGACAACGTAAAAATAGTGATAAATGACACAATATGTCAAAATTAACAGCTTACTAAAGCTCGTATTCTCAGTTACAGATCAATGCTTGAGTGACTTCATGCTATAGAAGAGTCACTCAAGCAAAAATCGAGAACTGCGCTACAACTGTTAGGCCTGTATTGTGAAGATATCGTAATACGGGCCTAAGAGTTCAAGGACCTTTTTCACCATCTTATGCAACGTCTTAAGGCAAATTGGTTGCGCTACTTACATATGAAAAAAAGGCTTTAAGTTTTTCAAAGAATATAGAATAAACACCCTTGACTAACAGCAATTGCTTCAATAGAAACCACACATCAAAATAGAAACAATAATTAGAGGTGAAACACTCAAAAAAGATAAACTAAGAAATCACATCTTAAACATCAAAAGGCTTATTGACACGTCAATTGACTTTGACCACATATCTTCAGTTGTCTGTGACGATATCGGAACTTGAAGACCACGTCTCAAGTTATACACTACTAAAATAATAAGAACTAGAGGGGTGAGTTTATTTGACGTAAGTAACTATGGTTTATCCATCCAGCATGGAGCATTTTAGTAAATAAACCACGATACAATTAACAAAAACTCACTTGCTTGGCGTCGAGTTTCAGATATAATTGTAAGCAATTTTTATTGAAGGAAGGATCTAAAATCGACAAGTAATGTAAATTACGTATAAAAGGACGCGCCAACAAAGTGAATTTTAGGTTAAGTATGGGCGGTTTGTATACGTTTATGCCTCATTCAAAATGGACACGGTATAGACGTCTCCTTTTCCATACCATTTGGTACAGCACCTCGTGCGGACCGGGAACTACGCAAACCCATATCAAAAGGAGTCACGTCTCGCCACTAACGTCAATTAGACACACCCGACTCACCCCTCAGTACAAATTGGACGATTCTCGAGTTTTGGCGTCAAGTTAAACAGTTTTTTTAACTTTGAGATATTTTACCATTACCTACCTACCAGGTAATGTTATAATATCGTAAGACACGAGTAAAAGATCGGCCAATATGTACGCCCTTCCATAATACATACAGGCAGTAAAATGTGCTTTAAAAAGCACTTCAACAGTTCATATTTAAAATTTAATAAATATCTAGCGAACGAGGAATCATCGAGTTAGTAACTACGTTTAATTATTTACAAAATGTATACATAGGCACTCAAGTTTAGAAACGACACGCGAGTTAAAGGTACCAGCTGTCTTCTAAGGTCTACACTAAGTTACGCATATTTTGGGTTTTGTAGTTAACCATTTTATACAAGTTTAAATAATTGATGATTTTATCGGGTATTTATCGCGTGTCTATTACCTACCGATCATGTTCGATAAATACCCGATAAAATCATTAATTATGTTAACAAATCGCGAAAGTTTAAAAAGTTTTAAGTTTAATTAAGTAGAGACCGTAGATTACAACCTCAAATTAGCAAGTAATGTAGTCTATCATAGGTAGAGCCAAAAACTACAATCATACTCACACTGCTTACATAATCGGTAATAGTTACAAGAATAACAGTATAAGACGATTTATATTGGCATCTCTTTCATCTTAAGAGATAAAAAAGAGGGCGATACTGCCACTACAGAAATGTTTATTTAAAAAACTTTATAAGTTTTGGGACGATTTGCAGTGAAGTTGAGTCAATTATCACCAACGATAATACATATAATAGAATTCTTGTTTTGAAAGCTTGTAGTTTTACTACGCGCATTGCAGACGTAAACCACAATGTTTTTAAATTAATTTCATTTAATACTTTTCCTAAGGCAGAATTGAGAAAATATTGCTTTAAGTGAGTTTCGTAAAAATACTACCTACTGTGAATATAATAAATTTACCATTTCAAATTAAAGAAAAATAACGAGTCGGTCATTAATTTAATTATGAACAACTCTTGACCACTAAACAATTTTTAAACTTATTGCCATAAAAATCGTTGTTACTTTTTAAAACATGATAAATGCGAAGGAAAAAAATGTATTCATTTTTTTCCTTCTAATGTTCTCACAAAAAGAACATTAGGTCAAAAAAACAGAATATTATTTAGTAAATATAAGTAGCGTGATTCTACCACACATTCATACCTTTAGAAGTAATTTAGCTCGCTAGATCATTGTTAATACTACCCTAACTACAATATATTGCGAAATTAAAGCCAAGTTAAAAACTTTTCACTATACCGTATCCATCGAGCATGTAGAATGTAAGAAAACAAACCACGACGCAACTAACTAAAACTCACTTGATTGGCGTTGAGTTTCAGATGTAATCAATATTTATTGAAGGAAGAAACTCAGATCGACAAGTAATGTTAATTACGTATAGAAGGACGCGCCAACAAAGTTAACTTTAGGTTAAGTATGACGGTTTGTTTACTAACATTCTACATGCTCGATTGATACGATAAAGGATAAAGTATTTTCTGTCACCGACCGTCATCAAAGAAAGCTGTAAGTATATTGATGACAGATAACAACAGCTAGTGAACTTTATGAAACAGATTTTAAAATGGCGTTTATAATTTGATGGGTTACCTACTTAGGTATAGATACATAAGTTTAATCATAAAACATGGAAGTCGGTTTGAAAGTCTGTTTTAAATGGGGGTTCAAAGTTCGTAGTTTTGAAGTACACGACACAACTTGAATATTTAAAGCCACTAGTAGAAATTCCTACCTCGAGCTAAGCAAATATTTATTTTCGGCAATATGACAGCGGTGTAGGCATCCATTCTCGAACGTTACAAGGAGTTCCAATAGCACGTATAGATATACTCTTAAAAGCTGGCGTGATTGTCTTTTGTTATAATAATCCAAGCTGAAGTCACAAATCCGTATACTGAGTTTTTTTATAGACTTTGTATTACCACAACCAAACCTGATGGTAAGTGCGATGTGGCTGAAGATCTATTTCGAAGGTCTAGAAGACCCTAGGTGTTCTACGGTTTTCTAGACCCGAAGATGTATCTCGAAGTACATCTTCACCTATTCATTCTCATCTTGAAAAGGCTCGGGTTAAATTCGTTGGGAAAATAGAGACATACTCGTATAAGGAAGATCGCACCAGCTTTTAAAAATCTATCTGTACAACGGTTTGTGGTGTTTTATTACCTAAGTATGTAATTGATTCACAGAAAGGGACTTAAAAGAATTGTATCATAGTTTTATTGAGTACTAGTTGGTTTGCCGTGTGGTGCCGGCGACATAGAATTTGCGCCACCCCAACTCTTCCCGTGGGTGTCGTAAGAAGCGACTAAGGGATATCTACCAGGAGCAGACAGCAGCGCCTACTATAGAAATTCTATCACCAAACTGCGATCCCCAGCCCACATGTCCAGCGAAGGGATTATAGGCATTATTACCCCCATGAGATAACAGCCAATAAAGGCGCTTATCAGGGGAAGGTCTGCGTTCAGCAGTGGGCAATATAGACTGTTGAGGTGGAGGTTGAGTTGGTTCGAGTGTGACCATGATAGTTTTGAAGGTGTGTTTGTTATGCAAGTCAGTTTCCATGTAGCAAGTGTCGGGAGGCGGGTGGAGGCACGTGGGGGGGGGGTAGTTCAGTCGACGCCGGCGAAGCCCTGGGAGCCCTCGATGGCCTTGATGAGTTTCTCGCGGAGCTGCTGGTAGCTCTCGTATGGGGGCAGATCGATGCGGTTGAAACTATGGGGGAGAACACCATTTTAAAACATTATAATTAGTCCGTCAGTTTCTTGACAGACACGGACGGGCAACCGAGTGATCCTAAAAATATAAAATGTGTCCAATATCTTGTGATATGTTTTTAGGGAACCCTTATAGGATCACTTGGTTGTCCGTCCGTCTGTCTGTCTGTCAAGACTCTTTTTCTCAGGAACGTGTGGAGGTATCAAGCTGGAATTTATATCAAATACTCAGGGCTACTGTCCCTTAGTTGTGAAAAAATCTAATTTCGCCGGTTTTTTTTGTTTTAACAAAAATGTATGAAGGTGTGTAACGTCACACCTTGCAACACTTTTTAGTAAGGTGTGACGTCGTATAAGACTTTGTACATTTGATGATTGTTTTTTTATGTTTAACTTTTTACAGATATGTGCAAATTGCATTTGAGGCTACGGGCATTATTAAAATGCAGAAAACCAGCCAAACCAGTCAATTATATTTAGGCTAAGTCAAACATGCTAGAGCTGTGTGGTGCTCGCTTAGAATTTGTACCACCCCAATTTTTCCCGTGGGTGTCGTAAGAGGCGAGCAGCGCCCCTGCAGAACAAATCTTCCACCAAACTGCAATCCCCAACCCGCATACTCATCGTAGGGATTATGGGCACTACCATGAGTTAAACGCCAATAAGGCGTTTATCAGGGGGAGGCCTGCGTCCAGCAGTGGACCGATACAGGCTGTTGAGGTTGAGGTAACATGCTAGATCGATACATACCACGTGTGCGCCCTGGGATAGTTGTCAGGCGCGCCCCACCGCTCCACGGTGAACAGCTGGGGTCCGTTGGAGCCGTACAGCTCCTTGAATCCGTTCATGGGCACGCGGGAGGTCCCCGTCACGAACTGCAGCAGCCGGGAACGCATCTCGTTGCTGAACGATAGCACCACCTGATGCAGACAATGTTACATATTTTATTTTATATTTATTTTCTACTAATTTTGCACCCGTCATGACCTACGGAGCTGAGACGTGGACACTCACGATAGGGTTGGTCCACCAGCTCAAAGTCGCTCGGCGAGCTATGGAAAGAGCTTGGAGTCTCTCTGAAGGATGGGATTCGTAACGAACACATCCGACAGAGTACCAAAGTTATCGACATAGCTCAAAGAATTAGCAAACTGAAGTGGCCAACCGGCTTACTGGGCCGGCCATATCTCGCGAAGAACCGACGACCGATGGGGTATACGAGTTCTAGAGTGGAGAGCGCAACTCGGTAAACGTGGTTTAGGACGCCCCCCGGCCAGGTGGGACGACGATCTGCGAGACTGCAAGCAGATGCTGGATGCGTCAAGCTGAAGACAGGGCGCTATGACGCTCATTAAGGGAGGCCTATGTCTAGCAGTAAACTAGTATAGGCTGATGATGATGATGATAAAAAATATCTATCTATGTAGAGTATTGCATTAAGTAACATCAGTTATCTAGTACCCATAACACAAGCTCTGCTTAGCTTGGGGTTAAATAATGCTGCGTGAATAGTCCAGTAAAAAAAAGCCTACCCTCCAGAACCACTGCACGACGATATGGTTGGCGTGGTAGTCCCCCTTGTAGAGCGTGTTGGCGCGCCAGTCGCGCACATCAATGTGCTGGATGCCGCACAGCAGCAGCTCCAGCTCGTGCTCGTCGAAGATCTTCAGCAGCGGCAGCGGCACCAGCGCGCCCAGCCCCTCCAGGAACGCGGACATCTGCTCCTGCACGCGCGACACGAACCGCCACTCTATCACTAGCCTGCAACGAACACCAACGGTTCTGACAACCTGCTTCCTTATACAATTATTGTCATGTCGCAAACAGTTTGTTGTTTTGATGTACCTTATTGAACGAAACCTAGTGGCAGAGTGCCTCTTCTTTTACGTATCTAAGTTATGTCTAAACTTTGCTAATTTGTAACAAGTTAAGAAGCCGTAGAAGAAGTACTCACGGGATACCCGTCTTGAAAAACTCAAAGTTCATACAATTCTATATTTTTTTTTCGGTTTATTCATAGATGTAAAAAAAAATTAGAAAAAAATTTGTATAACAAAAATCTAAAAGTATTACGGTGTTTCCGGTACGGTCTACTGAAATGACTTATAATGTGATTCCTAGGTTATTTATTACTTATTATTTGGTTCCTTGAACCAATTTCTTCATAAGCATTTAAGCACTTATGCCGTTTTATAAACGTGAGTTTTGTCTCGCTCCTATGACGCGTAGTCCTTTTCCTAACCTTTTCACAAAAAGGCGCGAATTACGCCCTTTTAACGACTTGAGACTTTTGATCTTCATTTATGACACATTTTCAAAAAAGATGTTAGTTTCCGTTCAAAAATAGAAGATTCGTGGAAATTAAGGGCGCTCATATGCCAATTGACAAAAATTTTGTTGCGTTGACAACACTGAATCAAACACTGATAAGAGCCCGCGCACACAGAGAGCGGTCAGAGTTCTGCGTTCTAGTGGCCGTTGACCGCCCAAGAGTTCCAACGCACACAAGCGGCATGCAAATTCTCGCGTTCTAGTTTCGTTTGGGTTCTTGCACATGCAACATGTTACTAGAAAGTTCGTCATCCGATAAAGAATTATTGCTCTTGTGGAGCTCAGCAGCTTCTAAGAAGAAAAGGAAGTATTGGGTGTACCCAATTAACACAACGCGAGAAGAACAAGGCGAATTCAGTAATCTTTTTCAGGATTTACTTAAAAATGAACAACGATTCTATATTACTTAGATCGTATCTCGTACTCCTTTTCCTAACCAATTCAATTAACTTTTCCGTTTTTCCAAACTCATCAGACATCGCGGCGTTCCAGCGTTCTCAGTCTTGGCGGGAAAAGAACTCTAACGCGACGTTCCGCTTTGACCGCCGCAGTCAGACTGCCCGCTGTGTGCGTTGTTGTTATAGACTCAGTATATTCTAATGAACGCCGAACGGGGAACTCGGAACTCGGAACTCCTGACCGCTGCCTGTGGGCGCGGGCGCTAAGAGCTAGTCTACTGAGAACGTTAGGGCTGATATGACGACGAGTAACTCACTTGATATACTCGTCCTTGTTGTCGGTGTCGACTGGTATGTTGGCCCCGCCCGGCTTCAGGTCGCGTTGGATCGTCTTCCCGAACTGCTCCTCGTCTACTGAGAACGTGAGGTACAGGTCCGAGGGGTCGTTCTCCTGCGGACATCACATTCATCATCGACATTATATCTTGGACGAGACCTGTGCAAAATGTGGTAACTCGCTGTGTTCCCGCATATAATCATTAACTCAAAATGTGGTAACTCGCTGTGTTCCCGCATATAATCATTAACTCAAAATGTGGTAACTCGCTGTGTTCCCGCATATAATCATTAACTCAAGATCTTTTAATCAACATACATTTAACTAACTTGCACGTACCTATGTTGTAAGCCTAACCGGCAAACTAGAGATTCTATAATATTATTTATTAGACCAATATTCATGTAATGTTACACCTAGTTTACTACAATAAATTCTTTATCTTTAATATAAAATAAACTAAAACTCGACTACATTCACCGATTGTTTATTATTTAAAAAATTAAATTTTCGACTCTGGCTTAGACCCCGCTACCTCGTTAGACCCCATTCGTCTGACGTCATATACCCCCTACATCACTGGGGTATTGAGACGAATCAATCGATACCTTTTTTAACCGACTTCAAAAATAGGAGGAGGTTCTCAATTCAGCCGTTTTTTTTTGTTACCTCAGAACTTTTGACTGGGTGGTCCGATTTGCATGATTCTTTCTTCTATATGAAAGCTGGTGCTTCCCGTGTGGTCCCATTTTGATTTTGTTCAGTTCTGGGATTCATGAAAATTCATGAAAAAACTATAAAAATTGAAGTCGGTTTATAGTTTTTAAAACAAAATAAATTATTGTTGAAATCGAACGAGTACTTTGAGCGCTACGTGGAAACATTAAAATGGGCTACATATAAACAAACAAAGATAAAAGGCCAACCTCATAACCGTAGCATAACCATAACATAAGGATTTCATTTGGACACTTTTTACCAACGGAGTACCCGTTGGTAAAAAGTGTCCAAATGCAATTCCAAGCATGATAGAAAACGTCTGCATCATCATTATCAGCCTATACTAGTCCACTGCTGGACATAGGCCTCTCCTAATTGCTTGACGCATCCAGCAACTGCCTGCAGTCTTTATCAGATCGTCACCCCACCTGGCCAGAGGACGCCCTACACCAGCTACTCGTAAAGGTCTGCATGGCGCTGCATATTGTAAGTTGTTGTCTAGAGGAGGAGCATACCTTGATCCACATGAGCGAGTTGTAGTACTCCAGGTCCACGGACTCCATGTCCAGCAGCTCGATCTGCTTGCCCAGCATCATCTTGTAGAACGGACGGATGAAGAATGCTATGAATAAACAAAAACAACTGTATATCTGGGTCAAAATCAAGTAAAAATTAAGAATATGGTTTTACATTTCTCACTGACTAGAAGTCAGTGAAATAATTTCAAAGACGAGGAGCAACATGACCACATTACTTGTGTCAGTTACTCGATGATTTTCCATAGTCCTATTCATAACTCTTTGATGTTATTATTATTAGGTTAGGTTGTTTTTTGGTTCCCATTTTTTACCTTTGTATGAATGAGTACAATCAGAATAGAAAATTAATGGCAACAAAACTTTTAACTTTCTACTACTACTCTAACTTCTTACATAACTAATGAATTTAACGATAAATACCGATAAAATCGTTAATTAATTATAACAACCACTGGAATATATCTAGATGTAATGAGATGTCTACAACACAAGGCTTTACAAGTCTAGCGTAAACATCTAAAGCTAACAAATGCAAACACCGCGTACATTATAGATTAAACTGTAAGTAATCATTTAAAATTGAATGTGTTTGGAATAGTTTTATCTCAAAATGTTAGGTACAGTTTTTAAACCGTATTTGTGGCGCAGCCTTGTGTAGGCTGTTCCCAGAGCGGCCATTGCTCCGCCATCTTTATTTTAATTTAATTTAATGCCTTAACAAGGTGTTCACGTTTTTTTTTATACATAAAATCAGCGCTTTTATGTCCTTTTTCGACACTTCCCGTAGCTAGAGGTCAGATACCAATAATGTGAGACATCAGCTAGTCATACTAATATCACACTATCACATCACACATGTTTGTATGGATGTATGGATAGGTGGATGTTTGTTACCTCTTCACGCCAAAATTACTGAGCGGACCGGGCTGAAAACATACAAGTAATCCTAATACTTTTTATCTCATAAACCAGTTCCCCTAGGATATAAATTACCTTTAACCGTTTCCATGGGAACAACGTGCAGCTAGTGTTTCATACAGAAGAGGTAGAAAGTGAGTAGAAGAGTAACTCACCATCCAGCAGCTTGCCGTGGTAGACAGCCATGCCGGCGACGCGGCCGATGAACTTGAAGTAGTTGAGGTGCTCCTCGTTGCACACGCCCGAGTTGGGGTTGATCTGGAGCGTGTAGTTATCCATGGCGGAGTATTCGAACAGTCCGTAGTAAGGGTTGAACATCTCCTTGGACAGAAGGAAGAACCATTCGCGCGCTAGGCCGCCGTAATCTGCAATACAATAAATACCAGTTATTTATTTGCGCATGAAGGGTTCCGCACCATTATTATCTATAAAAATGCCAAAATAAATCATGTCTGTTGTATGGGAACCCCCTTCATATTTTATTGTTTTTTAGTAATTGTTTGAAATATCAGCCACAGAAATACATCATCTGTAAAAAATTCAACTGTCCTAACTATCACATCACGGTTTATAAGATAAGGCTGTATCTTATAAACCGTGATGTGATAGTTAGGACAGTTGAATTTTTTACAGATGATGTATTTCTGTGGCGGTGGGGGGTGACAGACTAACGGACGGAGGAACAGTGGAGTCTTAGTTATAAGTTCCCGTTTTACCCTTTGGGTACGGAACCCTAAAGAACGGCAAGCATGTATTTCCGAAGGCTGTTTACACAAATAAACTAACCAATAACGTAAAAACTTCATTTATAGGCCTTGGATAATGTACATCAATTTCTGTCTGTTTTGTGATTTGTCAGTTACCTTTGACTTTGTCTGTTATAATTTTTTTCTATGAAAACTAAAGCGCAACGGGGTTTGAGATTGAGATAGGAAACAGTCGAAATTTGTATGGTGCTTAGCTATCAAATCGAAGGCGCATTTTGGATTGCAATATGTACAAATCAAACTCAAACTATAGTGGTGTTCGACAAGGCTCTATCCTAGGTCAAATATATTCATAATTTATATCAATGACATTGTAGACGCAACGACTGTGTAATTACAAGAGCTTACTTTCCTAGCTAGGTAACTCACCGAGGCCGACCTCCGATTCAAACTCAACCCATAGTTTAGTCTTGAGCAGGTCGAGCCGACTGACGGAGCTGATGATGCGGTAGCTGTCTTCCAGGATGCTGTTTCGTCGCACTTTGATCTCGAACTTGTTTGGCACGTTGCTCTGAAACACATTGCACTTAGAAAATTCTTCTTCTTCGGTTTAGTTTAACTAGTGTTTTAACGATTACGGAGTTTTTTTCAAGGTTTATAAATATCCACTAGGTTGTATAAGTGCGCGAGCTGCAAGCAGCTCGCGTTTGTCCGTTACATGCCCGCCGCCATCAAATTCGTAATCTTTAGCTCCATGTTGGTCGAAGAGTATACCCATTTCAAATTCTTGGATGGGGGAGGGGGATCGGGGGGTCTGGGGTGCAAAATCGTAATCCCCGATCTTATGTTTGTCGAAAACGATACCCATATCAAATTCTTGGATGGGGGAGGGGGTTCAATGGGGGCCGGGGGTGGGGGGTCACAGCACGACTCGCTTCGCTCGCCGTGCTGTGCCCCGGAGTCGCATTGCGGTTCGCTTCGCTCACCGCAATACGACGCCGCTCGTGCTGCCACACAGCAAGGCTCGCTTCGCTCGCCGTGCTGTGCCCTGGAGTCGCATTGCGGTTCGCTTCGCTCACCGCAATACGACGTCGCGCTTGCTGTGTGGCGTGTGTCGAATTGCGGTTCGCTTCGCTCACCGCAATACGACCACGCTCAGTCGGCCACACAGCAAGGCTCGCTTCGCTCGCCTTGCAGTGTGACGAGTGCCAGTTTGCGGTTCGCTTCGCTCACCGCAATCTGGCCCGCCCCTGCCGTCATCAAATTCGTAATCTCCACCCCAATGTTAGTCGAAAACGATACCCATATCAAATTCTTGGATGGGGGAGGGGGTTCACGGGGGGCAGGGGGTGGGGGGTCACAGCACGGCTCGCTTCGCTCGCCGTGCTGTTCCCCGTGGTCGCATTGCAGCTCGCTTCGCTCGCCGCAATGCTCCGCCCGAAAAAAAAGGTGAAAATAGGCCAATTTTTGGGTTTTTTTGGTTTTTTAATAAAAAAGGGGGTCTAGGGGCCTAAAGGGGAAAATATTTTTTTTGCATTTTTAATTATTTGCCCTACTCTACATGACTGTGAAAAAAAAATTCTGAAAAGTCAGTCCGTTTGGGAGATACCAACGGGGGCTAAAAAAGGGGGGGTAAAAGGGGGGGTAATTTTTTTTTTCTTCCTCTATACGACCCTGCAATTGAAAACACTCTATCACGTCGTTTTCTGGTAGCACTTGAAAAAGGGGGGGTCTGGGGGGCAAGGGGGGGTAAACAAATTTTTGCAATCAAAATCACTTGTACCCCTCTATACAACCCCCATAAAATTATTAGTCAGTATGGCTCTGCTTGGAAGCCCCCCTGGGGGGCGGGGGCCCCCCGGTGCAAATCTCAAAAAGTCGGAATTTTCCCGAGGTCCCCCAGGCATGAGAAATACATTTCCGCAAAAAAAACCATACCTCCCCCTCCACCATCACGGAGATCAATTCTGTCAATCAGTCAGTGAGTGAGTGGTAATCGAGCTTTATATAATAGAACTAGGTTGTATAAGTGCGCGAGCTGCAAGCAGCTCGCGTTTGTCCGTTACATGCCCGCCGCCATCAAATTCGTAATCCTGAGCCCCATGTTGGTCGAAAACGATACCCATATCAAATTCTTGTATGGGAGAGGGGGTTCAGGGGGGGCTGAGGGCTTGAAGGGTAACGGCACGGCTCGCTTCGCTCGCCGAGTCGCATTGCGGTTCGCTTCGCTCACCGCAATACGACGCCGCTCGTGCTGCCACACATCAAGGCTCGCTTCGCTCGCCTTGCTGTGTGACGTGTGTCGTATTGCGGTTCGCTTCGCTCACCGCAATCCGACGCACGCCCACCGTCATCAAATTCGTAATCCTCACCCCCATGTTAGTCGAAAACGATACCCATATCAAATTCTTGGATGAGGAAGGGGGGTCGGGGGGGCTGGGGTGCAAAGTCGTAATCGCCACCCCTATGTTAGTAAAAAACTATACCCATATCAAATTCTTGGATGGAGGAGGGGCTTCAGGGGGGCCGGGGTGGGGGGTCACAGCACGGCTCGCTTCGCTCGCCGTGCTGTGCCCCAAAGTAGCATTGCGGTTCGCTTCGCTCACCGCAATACGACCACGCTCCGTCGGCCACACAGCAAGGCTCGCTTCGCTCGCCTTGCAGTGTGACGAGTGCCAGTTTGCGGTTCGCTTCGCTCACCGCAATCTGGCCCACCCCTGCCGTCATCAAATTCGTAATCCCCACCCCAATGTTAGTCGAAAACGATACCCATTTCAAATTCTTGGGTGGGAGAGGGGGTTCAGGGGGGGCTGGGGGCGTGAAGGGTGACGGCACGGCTCGCTTCGCTCGCCGTGCTATGCCCCGTGGTCGCATTGCGGTTCGCTTCGCTCACCGCAATACGACGCCGCTCGTGCTGCCACAGAGCAAGGCTCGCTTCGCTCGCCTTGCTATGTGACGTGTGTCGTATTGCGGTTCGCTTCGCTCACCGCAATCCGACCCACGCTCACCATCATCAATTTCGTTATCCTCACCCCCATGTTAGTCAAAAACGATACCCATATCAAATTCTTGGGTGGGAGAGGGGGTTCAAGGGGGGCCGTGGGTGGGAGGTCACAGCACGGCTCGCTTCGCTCGTCGTGCTGTTCCCCGTGGTCGCATTGCAGCTCGCTTCGCTCGCCGCAATGCTCCGCCCGAAAAAAAAGGTCAAAAATAGGCCAATTTTTGGGTTTTTTAGGTTTTTCTTTAAAAAAGGGGGTCTAGGGGGCTAAATGGAAAAATATTTTTTTTGCAATTAAAATGATTTGCCCTACTCTACATGACTGTGAAAAAAAATTTCTAAAAAGTCACTCCGTTTGGGAGATCTCAACGGGGGCTTAAAAAAGGGGGGTGAAAGGGGGGGTAATTTTTTTTTTTTTCCAATTCAAAAAGATACCCTCTATACGTTCCCGTAATCAGAACCCCTCCATCACTCCTCTATCTGGTAGTACTAAAAAATGGGGGGCTTCGGGGGGCAAGGGGGGGTAAAAAAATATTGTCTAAAAAAATGAATTGTATTCCTCTACACGACTGTGAAAAAAACCCTCTTACAGGTCACTCTGTTTGGGAGATACCAACGGGGGCTAAAAAAGGGGGGGTAAAAGGGGGGGTAATTTTTTTTTTCTTCCAATTCAAGAAGATACCCTCTATACGACCCTGCAATTGAAAACACTCTATCACGTCGTTTTCTGGTAGCACTTGAAAAAGGGGGGGTCTGGGGGGCAAGGGGGGGTAAACAAATTTTTGCAATCAAAATCACTTGTACCCCTCTATACAACCCCCATAAAATTATTAGTCAGTATGGCTCTGCTTGGAAGCCCCCCTGGGGGGCGGGGGCCCCCCGGTGCAAATCTCAAAAAGTCGGAATTTTCCCGAGGTCCCCCAGGCATGAGAAATACATTTCCGCAAAAAAAACCATACCTCCCCCTCCACCATCAAGGAGAACAATTATGTCAATCAGTCAGTCAGTGAGTGGTAATCGAGCTTTATATAATAGAACTAGGTTGTATAAGTGCGCGAGCTGCAAGCAGCTCGCGTTTGTCCGTTGCACATGCCCGCCGCCATCAAATTCGTAATCATTAGCTCCATGTTGGTCGAAGAGTATACCCATTTCAAATTCTTGGATGGGGGAGGGGGTTCGGAGGGTCTGGGGGCGTGAAGGGTGCAAGGGCGGCACGGCTCGCTTCGCTCGCCGTGCTGTGCCCCGTAGTCGCATGCCCTGGAGTCGTATTGCGGTTCGCTTCGCTCACCGCAATACGACGCCGCTCTGTCGGCCACACAGCAAGGCTCGCTTCGCTCGCCTTGCAGTGTGACGAGTGCCAGTTTGCGGTTCGCTTCGCTCACCGCAATCTGGCCCACCCCCGCCGTCATCAAATTCGTAATCCCCACCCCAATGTTAGTCGAAAACGATACCCATTTCAAATTCTTGGATGGGGGAGGGGGTTCAGGGGGGGCTGGGGGCGTGAAGGGTGACGGCACGGCTCGCTTCGCTCGCCGTGCTATGCTCCATGGTAGCATTGCGGTTCGCTTCGCTCACCGCAATACGACGCCGCTCGTGCTGCCACACAGCAAGGCTCGCTTCGCTCGCCTTGCTGTGTGACGTGTGTCGTATTGCGGTTCGCTTCGCTCACCGCAATCCGACCCACGCCCACCGTCATCAAATTCGTTATCCTCACCCCCATGTTAGTCGAAAACGACACGCATATCAAATTCTTGGATGGGGGAGGGATTTAGGGGGGCTGGGGGAGTGAAGCGTGACGGCATGGCTCGCTTCGCTCGCCGTGCTGTGCCCCGTGGTCGCATTGCGGTTCGCTTCGCTCACCGCAATACGACGCCGCTCGTGCTGCCACAGAGCAAGGCTCGCTTCGCTCGCCTTGCTAAGTGATGTGTGTCGTATTGCGGTTCGCTTCGCTCACCGCAATCCGACCCACGCCCACCGTCATCAAATTCGTTATCCTCACCCCCATGTTAGTCAAAAACGATACCCATATCAAATTCTTGGGTGGGGGAGGGGGTTCAAGGGGGGCCGGGGGTGGGGGGTCACAGCACGGCTCGCTTCGCTCGCCGTGCTGCTCCCCGTGGTCGCATTGCAGCTCGCTTCGCTCGCCGCAATGCTCCGCCCGAAAAAAAAGGTCAAAATAGGCCAATTTTTGGGTTTTTTTGGTTTTTTAATAAAAAAGGGGGTCTAGGGGGCTAAAGGGGGCAATATTTTTTTTGCATTTAAAATTATTTGCCCTACTCTACATGAATGTGAAAAAATTTTTCTGAAAAGTCACTCCGTTTGGGAGATCTCAACGGGGGCTAAAAAATGGGGGGAAAGAGGGGGGTAATTTTTTTTTTCTTCCGACTCAAGAAGACACCCTCTATACAAACTCGCCATTAGTACCCCTTCATCTCTCCTGTATCTGGTAGTACTAAAAAATGGGGGATTCGGGGGGCAAGGGGGGGGTAAAAAAATAAAGTCTTAAAAAATGATTTGTACTCCTCTACACGACTGTGAAAAAAACCCTCTTACAGGTCACTCTGTTTGGGAGATACCAACGGGGGCTAAAAAAAGGGGGGTGAAAAGGGGGGGCAATTTTTTTTTCTTTTAATTCAAGAAGACACCCTCTATACGACCCTGCAATTGAAAACACTCTATCACGTCGTTTTCTGGTAGCACTTGAAAAAGGGGGGGTCTGGGGGGCAAGGGGGGGTAAACAAATTTTTGCAATCAACATTACTTGTACCCCTCTATACAACCCCCATAAAATTATTAGTCAGTATGGCTCTGCTTGGAAGCCCCCCTGGGGGGCGGGGGCCCCCCGGTGCAAATCTCAAAAAGTCGGAATTTTCCTGAGGTCCCACAGACATGAGAAATACATTACCGCAAAAAAAACCATACCTCCCCCTCCACCATCAAGGAGAACAATTATGTCAATGAGTCAGTCAGTCAGTGAGTGGTAATCGAGCTTTATATAATAGAACTAGGTTTTACTGCGGCTCGCTTCGCGACCCGTTAAATTTAAACGCCATCATCAAATTCGTAATCCTCACCCCCATGTTAGTCGAAAACGATACCCATATTGGATACTTGGATGGGGGGGGGTTCAGGGGGGGTTGGGGGGGGGGGGTCACGGCACGGCTCGCTTCGCGAGCCGTGCTGTGTCCCCCCACCCCGCAAACGCGGCTCGCTTCGCGAGCCGCGTTGCTGAACTACCACTGCGTGGCTCGCTTCGCTCGCCACGCAGGGGGAGGGGGTTCAGGGGGGTAGGGGGTCACAGCACGGCTCGCTTCGCGAGCCGCGCTGTGGTCCCCCACCCCGGAAACGCGGCTCGCTTCGCGAGCCGCGTTGCTGAACCACCGCTGCGTGGCTCGCTTCGCTCGCCACGCAGGGGGAGGGGGTTCAGGGGGGGGTGGGGGGCAAGGGGTCACAGCACGGCTCGCTTCGCGAGCCGTGCTGTGGCCCCCCACCCCGGAAACGCGGCTCGCTTCGCGAGCCGCGTTGCTAAACCACCACTGCGTGGCTCGCTTCGCTCGCCACGCAGTGGGGGGGGAGGTTGGAGGGGGGAAAACTGAACGGCTCGCTTCGCGAGCCGTCAGTTACCACTTTCCGTAAAAAAAAAAAAAATTTTTTGAAAAAAGTCAAAATTTCCATACAAAACGACCTTCGGGCGGACCCCCTTTTGGGGGGGAAGGAGGGGGAAATTTGGAAAAATAGGATTTTTCCCTAGGTCCAATTGAACAGCCCCACCGTTATCTGCAAAAAAAACCATACCTCCCCATCCACCATCATGGAGAACAACTATGTCAATCAGTATGTCAGTCAGTGGTAATCCAGCTATATATAATAGAACTAGGTTGTATAAGTGCGCGAGCTGCAAGCAGCTCGCGTTTGTCCGTTACATGCCCGCCGCCATCAAATTCGTAATCTTTAGCTCCATGTTGGTCGAAGAGTATACCCATTTCAAATTCTTGGATGGGGGAGGGGGTTCGGGGGGTCTGGGGTGCAAAATCGTAATCCGCGACCTTATGTTTGTCGAAAACGATACCCATATCAAAATCTTGTATGGGAGAGGGGGTGCAGGGGGGAGAGGGGTCCTGGAAAATAACCCCTTAGTGCCCCTGAGTCGCATTGCGGTTCGCTTCGCTCACCGCAATACGATCACGCTCAGTCGGCCACACAGCAGGGCTCGCTTCGCTCGCCTTGCAGTGTGACGAGTGCCAGTTTGCGGTTCGCTTCGCTCACCGCAATCTGGCCCACCCCTGCCGTCATCAAATTCGTAATCCCTACCCCAATGTTAATCAAAAACGATACCCATTTCAAATTCTTGGATGGGGAAGGGGGTTCAGGGGGGGCTGGGGGCGTGAAGGGTGACGGCACGGCTCGCTTCGCTCGCCGTGCTGTGCCCCTTAGTCGCATTGCGGTTCGCTTCGCTCACCGCAATCTGGCCCACCCCTGCCGTCATCAAATTCGTAATCCCCACCCCAATGTTAGTCAAAAACGATACCCATTTCAAATTCTTGGATGGGGAAGGGGGTTCAGGGGGGGCTGGGGGCGTAAAGGGTGACGGCACGGCTCGCTTTGCTCGCCGTGTTGTGCCCCGTGGTCGCATTGCGGTTCGCTTCGCTCACCGCAATACGACGCGACGCCGCTCGTGTTGCCACAGAGCAAGGCTCGCTTCGCTCGCCTTGCTATGTGACGTGTGTCGTATTGCGGTTCGCTTCGCTCACCGCAATCCGACCCACGCCCACCGTCATCAAATTCGTTATCCTCACCCCCATGTTAGTCGAAAACGATACCCATATCAAATTCTTGGGTGGGGGAGGGGGTTCAAGGGAGGCCGGGGTCGGGAGGTTACAGCACGGCTCGCTTCGCTCGCCGTGCTGTTCCCCATGGTCGCATTGCAGCTCGCTTCGCTCGCCGCAATGCTCCGCCCGAAAAAAAAGGTCAAAAATAGGCCAATTTTTGAGTTTTTTAGGTTTTTCTATAAAAAAGGGGGTCTAGGGGGCTAAAGGGGGAAATATTTTTTTTGCAATTAAAATTATTTGCCCTACTCTACATGACTGTGAAAAAAAAATTCTAAAAAGTCAGTCCGTTTGGGAGATAGCAACGGGGGCTAAAAAAAGGGGGGTGAAAGGGGGGGTACATTTTTTTTTCTTTTCAATCAAGAAGACACCCTCTATACGACCCTGTAATTGAAAACACTCTATCACGTCGTTTTCTGGTAGCACTTGAAAAAGGGGGGGTCTGGGGGGCAAGGGGGGGTAAAAAAAAATTTGCAATCAAAATCACTTGTACCCCTCTATACAACCCCCATAAAATTATTAGTCAGGATGGCTCTGCTTGGAAGCCCCCCCGGGGGGCGGGGGCCCCCCGGTGCAAATCTCAAAAAGTCGGAATTTTCCTGAGGTCCCCCAGGCATGAGAAATACATTTCCGCAAAAAAAACCATACCTCCCCCTCCACCATCAAGGAGAACAATTATGTCAATCAGTCAGTCAGTGAGTGGTAATCGAGCTTTATATAATAGAACTAGGTTGTATAAGTGCGCGAGCTGCAAGCAGCTCGCGTTTGTCCGTTACATGCCCGCCCCGCCATCAAATTCGTAGTCCTTATGTCCATGTTTGTCGAAGAGTATACCCATTTCAAATTCTTGGATGGGGGAGGGGGTTCGGGGGGTCTGGGGTGCAAAATCGTAATCCCCGACCTTATGTTTGTCGAAAACGATACCCATATCTAATTCTTGTATGGGAGAGGGGGTGCAGGGGGGACTGGGGTCCTGGAAAGTAACAGCACGGCTCGCTTCGCTCGCCGTGCTGTGCCCCTTGGTCGCATTGCGGTTCGCTTCGCTCACCGCAACACGACGCCGCCCGCAACAAGTGCCAGTTTGCGGTTCGCTTCGCTCACCGCAATTTGGCCCACCCCTGCCGTCATCAAATTCGTAATCCCCACCCCAATATTAGTCGAAAACGATACCCATTTCAAATTCTTGGATGAGAGAGGGGGTTCAGGGGGGGGCCGGTGGCGTGAAGGGTGACGGCACGGCTCGCTTCGCTCGCCGTGCTGTGCCCCGTGGTCGCATTGCGGTTCGCTTCGCTCACCGCAATACGACGCCGCTCGTGCTGCCACACAGCAAGGCTCGCTTCGCTCGCCTTGCTGTGTGACGTGTGTCGTATTGCGGTTCGCTTCGCTCACCGCAATCCGACCCACGCCCTTCGTCATCAAATTCGTAATCCTCACCCCCATGTTAGTAGAAAACGATACCCATATTAAATTCTTGGATGGGGGAGGGGGTTCAGGGGGGGCCGGGGGTGGGGGATCACAGCACGGCTCGCTTCGCTCGCCGTGCTGTGCCCCGTGGTCGCATTGCGGTTCGCTTCGCTCACCGCAATACGACGCCGTTCGTGCTGCCACACAGCAAGGCTCGCTTCGCTCGCCTTGCTGTGTGACGTGGGTCGGATTGCGGTTCGCTTCGCTCACCGCAATCCAACCCACGCCCACCGTCATCAAATTCGTTATCCTCACCCCCATGTTAGTCGAAAACGATACCCATATCAAATTCTTGGATGGGGGAGGGGGTCCAGGGGGGCCGGGGGTGCAAGGTCACAGCACGGCTCGCTTCGCTCGCCGTGCTGTTCCCCGTGGTCGCATTGCAGCTCGCTTCGCTCGCCGCAATGCTCCGCCCGAAAAAAAAGGTGAAAATCGGCCATTTTTTGGGTTTTTTTGGTTTTTTTATAAAAAAGGGGGTCTAGGGGCCTAAAGGGGAAAATATTTTTTTTGCATTTTAAATTATTTGCCCTACTCTACATGACTGTGAAAAAAAAAATCTGAAAAGTCAGTCCGTTTGGGAGATACCAACGGGGGCTAAAAAATGGGGGGTGAGAGGGGGGGTAATTTTTTTTTTCTGCCAATTCAAGAAGATACCCTCTATACGACCCTGCAATTGAAAACACTCTATCACGTCGTTTTCTGGTAGCACTTGAAAAAGGGGGGGTCTGGGGGGCAAGGGGGGGTAAAAAAAAAATTGCAATCAAAATCACTTGTACCCCTCTATACAACCCCCATAAAATTATTAGTCAGTATGGCTCTGCTTGGAAGCCCCCCTGGGGGGCGGGGGCCCCCCGGTGCAAATCTCAAAAAGTCGGAATTTTCCTGAGGTCCCCCAGGCATGAGAAATACATTTCTGCAAAAAAAACCATACCTCCCCCTCCACCAACACGGAGATCAATTCTGTCAATCAGTCAGTCAGTGAGTGGTAATCGAGCTTTATATAATAGAACTAGGTTTTACTGCGGCTCGCTTCGCGACCCGTTAAATTTAAACGCCATCATCAAATTCGTAATCCTCACCCCCATGTTAGTCGAAAACGATACCCATATCAAATTCTTGGATGGGGGAGGGGGTTCAGGGGGGGTGGGGGGCGGGGGGTCAAAGCACGGCTCGCTTCGCGAGCCGTGCTGTGTCCCCCCACCCCGGAAACGCGGCTCGCTTCGCGAGCCGCGTTTCTAAACCACCGCTGCGTGGCTCGCTTCGCTCGCCACGCAGGGGGAGGGGGTTCAGGGGGGGATGGGGGGTGGGGGGTGACAGCACGGCTCGCTTCGCGAGCCGTGCTGTGGCCCCCCACCCCGGAAACGCGGCTCGCTTCGCGAGCCGCGTTGCTAAACCACCACTGCGTGGCTCGCTTCGCTCGCCACGCAGTGGGGGGGTGGTTGGAGGGGGGAAAACTGAACGGCTCGCTTCGCGAGCCGTCAGTACCCACTTTCCGAAAAAAAAAAAAAAAATTTTTGAAAAAAGTCAAAATTTTCATACAAAACGCTCTTCGGGCGGACCCCCTTTTTGGGGGGAAGGAGGGGGAAATTTGGAAAAATAGGATTTTTCCCCGGGTTCAATCGAACAGCCCCACCGGTATCTGCAAAAAAAACCATACCTCCCCATCCACCATCATGGAGAACAACTATGTCAATCAGTCAGTCAGTCAGTGGTAATCCAGCTATATATAATATAACTAGGTTGTATAAGTGCGCGAGCTGCAAGCAGCTCGCGTTTGTCCGTTACATGCCCGCCCCGCCATCAAATTCGTAGTCCTTATGTCCATGTTTGTCGAAAACGATACCCATATCAAATTCTTGGATGGGGGAGGGGGTTCGGGGGGTCTGGGGTGCAAAATCGTAATCCCCGACCTTATGTTTGTCGAAAACGATACCCATATCAAATTCTTGTATGGGGAAGGGGGTGCAGGGGAGACTGGGGTCCTGGAAAATAACATCACGGCTCGCTTCGCTCGCCGTGCTGTGCCCCTTGGTCGCATTGCGGTTCGCTTCGCTCACCGCAATACGACCACGCACAGTCGGCCACACAGCAAGGCTCGCTTCGCTCGCCTTGCAGTGTGACGAGTGCCAGTTTGCGGTTCGCTTCGCTCACCGCAATCTGGCCCACCCCTGCCGTCATCAAATTCGTAATCCCCACCCCAATGTTAGTAGAAAACGATACCCATTTCAAATTCTTGGATGGGGGAGGGGGTTCAGGGGGGGCTGGGGGCGTGAAGGAAGACGGCACGGCTCGCTTCGCTCGCCGTGCTGTGCCCTGGAGTCGCATTGCGGTTCGCTTCGCTCACCGCAATACGACCACGCTCAGTCGGCCACACAGCAAGGCTCGCTTCGCTCGCCTTGCAGTGTGACGAGTGCCAGTTTGCGGTTCGCTTCGCTCACCGCAATCTGGCCCGCCCCTGCCGTCATCAAATTCGTAATCTCCACCCCAATGTTAGTCGAAAACGATACCCATTTCAAATTCTTGGATGGGGGAGGGGGTTCAGGGGGGGCTGGGGGTGTGAAGGGTGACGGCACGGCTCGCTTCGCTCGCCGTGCTGTGCCCCGTGGTCGCATTGCGGTTCGCTTCGCTCACCGCAATACGACGCGACGCCGCTCCTGTTACCACAGAGCAAGGCTCGCTTCGCTCGCCTTGCTGTGTGACGTGGCTCGGATTGCGGTTCGCTTCGCTCACCGCAATCCAACCCACGCCCACCGTCATCAAATTCGTTTTCCTCACCCCATGTTAGTCGAAAACGATACCCATATCAAATTCTTGGATGGGGGAGGGGGTTCACGGGGGGCAGGGGGTGGGGGGTCACAGCACGGCTCGCTTCGCTCGCCGTGCTGTTCCCCGTGGTCGCATTGCAGCTCGCTTCGCTCGCCGCAATGCTCCGCCCGAAAAAAAAAGGTGAAAATAGGCCAATTTTTGGGTTTTTTTGGATTTTTAATAAAAAAGGGGGTCTAGGGGCCTAAAGGGGAAAATATTTTTTTTGCATTTTTAATTATTTGCCCTACTCTACATGACTGTGAAAAAAAAATTCTGAAAATTCAGTCCGTTTGGGAGATACCAACGGGGGCTAAAAAAAGGGGGGTGAGAGGGGGGGTATTTTTTTTTTTTCTCCCAATTCAAGAAGATACCCTCTATACGACCCTGCAATTGAAAACACTCTATCACGTCGTTTTCTGGTAGCACTTGAAAAAGGGGGGGGTCTGGGGGGCAAGGGGGGGTAAACAAATTTTTGCAATCAAAATCACTTGTACCCCTCTATACAACCCCCATAAAATTATTAGTCAGTATGGCTCTGCTTGGAAGCCCCCCTGGGGGGCGGGGGCCCCCCGGTGCAAATCTCAAAAAGTCGGAATTTTCCCGAGGTCCCCCAGACATGAGAAATACATTACCGCAAAAAAAACCATACCTCCCCCTCCACCATCATGGAGAACAATTATGTCAATCAGTCAGTCAGTGAGTGGTAATTTAGCTTTATATAATAGAACTAGGTTTTACTGCGGCTCGCTTCGCGACCCGTTTTTTATACTTCCCCCCTAATATCATCATCAAATTCGTAATCCCCGACCTTATGTTTGTCGAAAACGATACCCATATCAAATTCTTGGATGGGGGAGGGGGTTCAGGGGGGGGTGGGGGGTGGGGGGTGACAGCACGGCTCGCTTCGCGAGCCGTGCTGTGGCCCCCCACGCCGGAAACGCGGCTCGCTTCGCGAGCCGCGTTGCTAAACCACCGCTGCGTGGCTCGCTTCGCTCGCCACGCAGGGGGTGGGGGTTCAGGGGGGGGTGGGGGGTGGGGGGGTGACAGCACGGCTCGCTTCGCGAGCCGTGCTGTGCCCCCCCACCCCGGAAACGCGGCTCGCTTCGCGAGCCGCGTTGCTAAACCACCACTGCGTGGCTCGCTTCGCTCGCCACGCAGTGGGGGGGGAAGTTGGAGGGGGGAAAACTGAACGGCTCGCTTCGCGAGCCGTCAGTTACCACTTTCCGTAAAAAAAAAAAAAAATTTTTGAAAAAAGTCAAAATTTTCATACAAAACGCTCTTCGGGCGGACCCCCTTTTTGGGGGGAAGGAGGGGGAAATTTGGAAAAATAGGATTTTTCCCCGGGTCCAATCGAACAGCCCCACCGGTTTCTGCAAAAAAAACCATACCTCCCCATCCACCATCAAGGCGAACAACTATGTCAATCAGTCAGTCAGTCAGTGGTAATCCAGCTATATATAATATAACTAGGTTTTACTGCGGCTCGCTTCGCGACCCGTTTTTTATACTTCCCCCCTAATATCATCATCAAATTCGTAATCCCCGACCTTATGTTAGTCGAAAACGATACCCATATTGGATTCTTGGATGGGGAGGGGGTTCAGGGGGGGTTGGGGGGTGGGGGGTCACGACACGGCTCGCTTCGCGAGCCGTGCTGTGTCCCCCCACCCCGCAAACGCGGCTCGCTTCGCGAGCCGCGTTGCCGAACTACCACTGCGTGGCTCGCTTCGCTCGCCACGCAGGGGGAGGGGGTCCAGGGGGGGGGTTGGGGGTGGGGGGGCACAGCACGGCTCGCTTCGCGAGCCGTGCTGTGCCCCCCCACCCCGGAAACGCGGCTCGCTTCGCGAGCCGCGTTGCTAAACTACCACCGCGTGGCTCGCTTCGCTCGCCACGCAGTGGGGGGGGAAGTTGGAGGGGGGAAAACTGAACGGCTCGCTTCGCGAGCCGTCAGTTACCACTTTCCGTAAAAAAAAAAAAAAATTTTTGAAAAAAGTCAAAATTTCCATACAAAACGACCTTCGGGCGGACCCCCTTTTGGGGGGGAAGGAGGGGGAAATTTGGAAAAATAGGATTTTTCCCTAGGTCCAATTGAACAGCCCCACCGTTATCTGCAAAAAAAACCATACCTCCCCATCCACCATCAAGGTGAACAACTATGTCAATCAGTATGTCAGTCAGTGGTAATCCAGCTATATATAATAGAACTAGGTTGTATAAGTGCGCGAGCTGCAAGCAGCTCGCGTTTGTCCGTTACATGCCCGCCGCCATCAAATTCGCAGTCCTTATGTCCATGTTTGTCCAAGAGTATACCCATTTCAAATTCTTGGATGGGGGAGGGGGTTCGGGGGGTCTGGGATGCAAAATCGTAATCCCCACCCCTATGTTAGTCGAAAACGATACCCATATCAAATTCTTGTATGGGAGAGGGGGTGCAGGGGGGACTGGGGTGCAAAATCGTAATCCCCACCCTTATGTTAGTCGAAAACGATACTTATATCAAATTCTTGGATGGGGGAGGGGGTTCGGGGGGTCTGGGGTGCAAAATCGTAATCCCCGACCTTATGTTTGTCAAAAACGATACCCATATCAAATTCTTGGGCAAAGAAGGGGGTTTGGGGGGTCTGGGGTACAAAATCGTAATCCCCACCCCTATGTTAGTCAAAAACGATACCCATATCAAATGTTTGTATGGGTGAGGGGGTTCTGGAAAGTAACAGCACGGCTCGCTTCGCTCGCCGTGCTGTGCCCCGGAGTCGCATTGCGGTTCGCTTCGCTCACCGCAATACGACGCCGCTCGTGCTGCCACACAGCAAGGCTCGCTTCGCTCGCCTTGCTGTGTGACGTGTGTCGTATTGCGGTTCGCTTCGCTCACCGCAATCCGACGCACGCCCACTGTCATCAAATTCTTAATCCTTACCCCTATGTTAGTCAAAAACGATACCCATAATCAATTTCTTGGATGGGGGAGGGGGTTCACGGGGGGCTGGGGGCGTGAAGGGTGACGGCACGGCTCGCTTCGCTCGCCGCGCTGTGCCCCGGAGTCGCATTGCGGTTCGCTTCGCTCACCGCAATACGACGCCGCACGTGCTGCCACACAGCAAGGCTCGCTTCGCTCGCCTTGCTGTGTGACGTGTGTCGTATTGCGGTTCGCTTCGCTCACCGCAATCCGACCTACGCCTTCCGTCATCAAATTCGTTATCCTCACCCCCATGTTAGTCGAAAACGATACCCATATCAAATTCTTGGATGGGGAGGGGGTTCAGGGGGGGCCGGGGTAAGGGGTCACAGCACGGCTCGCTTCGCTCGCCGTGCTGTTCCCCGTGGTCGCATTGCAGCTCGCTTCGCTCGCCGCAATGCTCCGCCCGAAAAAAAAGGTCAAAAATAGGCCAATTTTTGGGTTTTTTAGGTTTTTTGATAAAAAAAGGGGTTTAGGGGGCTAAAGGGGGCAATTTTTTTTTTGCATTTAAAATTATTTGCCCTACTCTACATGACTGTGAAAAAAAAAATCTGAAAAGTCAGTCCGTTTGGGAGATACCAACGGGGGCTAAAAAAGGGGGGTAAAAGGGGGGGTAATTTTTTTTTTCTTCCAATTCAAGAAGATACCCTCTATACGACCCTGCAATTGAAAACACTCTATCACGTCGTTTTCTGGTAGCACTTGAAAAAGGGGGGGTCTGGGGGGCAAGGGGGGGTAAAAAAAAATTTGCAATCAAAATCATTTGTAACCCTCTACACAACCCCCATAAAATTATCAGTCAGTATGGCTCTGCTTGGAAGCCCCCCTGGGGGGCGGGGGCCCCCCGGTGCAAATCTCAAAAAGTCGGAATTTTCCTGAGGTCCCCCAGACATGAGAAATACATTTCTGCAAAAAAAACCATACCTCCCCCTCCACCAACACGGAGATCAATTCTGTCAGTGAGTCAGTCAGTGGTAATCCAGCTATATATAATAGAATTCTTCAGAAACCTTTTGATAGGTATCAAAGAGATTATATACGAAGGATGTTTTACTGTGTAATCATTTGGATATGTATTTATTATTGGCACACACATGCACTTTAATATTTCTTGTGCACCTCTGGCTAGTTTCCATTGAGACTAGCCGCTTTGGTCGAAATTCGGCTTGAAGGGCATCCTCGTCAAGAGTTCATGTGAAATTCCGTTGTCTGTCGCCGTAGACCAAATAACTGGACTGATTTTTACGAAAAAGGTGTCCTTGGATTCGTCTGGATCTCGAAAGGGCCATAAACTTATGAAATGTCAAATATCCACGTCACTTATAGGGATAATAATAATAATACTCACGAAATTATAGACAGACTATGTCAGGAAAAAAGACGATATTTTTTGCGTAGTAGGTAAAGCAACATTTTGTAGATGACATGGAGCAATAAGTGATAACTTACAGGCTTCCGCAGCTGGCTCTTGAGATACTCGTACTTGCGCTTGTAGTCCCGCGAGTAGGGCACGGCCGGGCCCGCGATCTGCGGGTTGGACAGGCGCGGGTCTTCCCACTGCGTCGTGCGCGTGTCTGGAATCATCACATGGGACAAGTGCTTAACTTTTGTCCAAGGTCTCTAAGAAAAGGATACGATGACATTTATTTTGACACTATGAGTGTGTGCTAGTTGTTTAACCTCTCCTTTGCCTAAGCACAGATCAGTACCTACTAACTTTGTCGGCCTAAGATCTGATCAGTGCGCTAGCAACCAGCGATACCATTTATTCGTTTATGGTATTTAAATACAGTGCAATACAGTCTAAATTGTTTTATTTGTTTACCTCTGAAATGAACGAACCCACAATCATTGCATTCATTCAGTAAAGTTCATAGAACCGTCATTACAAGCAGTTCAAATTTGAACATCGGCAGGCAAGTGTGGATGTTTATAGCGCGTCGAAAAGTGTCATTTTTTGTGGAAAAAACTTCATGAAGGGTAAGCTATGTATACATTTTATTATTCTTTACCTATTTTAGAACTGTAATCTACATGAATATAGTTATCAAATGTAACTAGTTTTGAAATATCTTTCGTCAAATGTACTGTACCCTTTGTAACGGCTGTCCGTAACTTATTCCGTTGATGATTTCATACATTTCGCGTATTGTTTTTGTTGAAATAGATATATCATTCAGATGGTAATTTCATTGAGAATATATCATTATATCTAAAATGAGTTATAAATGCGGAATAATTGTGCAAAGTCATTATTTATTACGCATCTGACGAAAATACACGCACACATACACAGTACAAAATGGCGATGTGATGTGTAAATATACGAAGTCACCAATGACGTTATACAGCATGTACTTTTTTCAGGTTCTGTAAACGATGGCATAATGAACATTGGACACAGTTATTACGTTTTAGTTATTTACCCCCTTTTTGACAGGACTCAATATCCCCTGTTGATTGTTTTATAGCTCTTATTTTGTATTGTAATAATTTGTAAGATAAAAGTTATGTAAATATATTAAATTTGTAATGTGAATAAAACCAGTGTTTTTTACATCGTGTGTTTTTTTTATAATAAAAGTGATTACCTCATGAAGTTTTGTAATTAGTATATATAATAATATAAAATACTAGCGGTCCGCCCCGGCTTCGCACGGGTATATTCTATGGACTATGTTCATCAGAGATATTGTAGGATTCTAATGGTGAAAAAAAACTCTAAATGGTCCAGTAGTTTCGGAGCCTATTCAATTCAAACAAATAAGCAAATCTTTCCTCTCTATAATATTAGTTTATAAGATATTTTTTTCATTCACTGTTTCCAAAATTAACAACCTGTATAGTGATCCTGATCAGTGCTTAGGCCGTTGACGGACCGCTTTATAAGCGCTGATAAGTGCTACGGCAGTTGTCACTTTCTCTGTACACGCACACATGCAAACAATAATTGAACTAGAATGAACAATGATCGAAATCTATGCCTCACATGTTACCACATTATTCTAAATTATTTTGTATTGGACATTCATGAGTGTTTATTATCTATGAAAAGCTCATTTTGTCTATAATCATTCACAATCATTTCCATGGAGCATTGAGATTTAGAAGAACATGAAATTTGTTTATGAAAAATGCCTTGACAAGTCACGTACCTGTTTTGGTTATTTATCGAAAAAATTGATTATTATTATAATACATGTACTTTTAGCACGTAACAAGTAACAAATAATATATTTTTCACTAACATGCGTACTTACTTTCATGAAAATTTTACCTAGAATGTTATTATCAAATAATAAAAGTGTGGTTTGAACACATGTGAAATGGCAAACTTTTCGGTGTGAATTGTGATTTTCAACATGGTATTTTTAAATGATTTCTAGCTATAAAGATTGTGTTTTTCATATAAATAAACTGCTTTGATATTGAACTAACGAGGGTAATAAATTAAATTAAAAAATGTTCACAGAATTTACTAAAAATATCATTATTTCTACAGCCGGTGTGTTAATTTGATATTGGGTACAATAACCTGTGAAAAATAAAAGCGTAATAATGCTTTAGCAGTAAAAAGTTACATTATAAGGTACAGTAATTATCTAACTTTATAATATAATCATTAGATATCCTTCTACCAAACAATTTATTGAAAATATTCAATAAATTCCGAACCCTGTCGAGTGCACTCTCTGATTCCGCCATTTTGCGGCACACGATGGGTGCAATTCTCTTCCCGGTCCGGCCTTCCACAGGTTAAGCGACCGTTTCGTTGACTAAGCTACCGTTCGCGTAAGCTACCGAGCGGTGTCTAACCGCTCAAACGTCCATTCTGTTTCTTAAACGATCAAGAAGGCATCCAAAATTCGGATGATTAAAATGTACCGTGGTCTTGCCACATCACATTTTGGACGATTTTAGACAGTGCAATCTGCGAAATAATGCATCATATCCCATTTTCGCACGGAGAGCGCAGTGAGCCCGCGTCATAAGGGGGCGGGTGCGGCGCATAATGTATGTCAATTGAGACGGCCACTGTAACGTTGAAAATACTAGGTGTTGTAAGGTTATCTGCGGTAAATGTAAAGGAGTTACTCACTGTGGTCTATGAAGAATATCCTTGAGTCGGTGTGCACTCGCTCCTCCCAACCCTCCGGCAGCGCGCCGAGCTCGTCGCCCTCGGCCGCGCCCGCCGGCGCCGCCGCCGTGCTGGGCAAACTTGAAGCACAGCCTGAGAACAGTAGTGTTGAATAAATGCTATGAGAGTTCCTCGCGAGTCCGAATAAACTAAGATCTCTCAACCGCTCTCAAATCTTCTTGAACGATAGCAGTGAAACCGACTTATTTGCGGATAGTCTAGGTGTGTTTGAGTTTCTTTGATGGTGTATGTGTGTATGGTGTACCTATTTATGAAAATTTGTTGTATACTCATAAAAATATCAATAGTTTCCCAAAAAATAGCGATATATATATGAATACAAATAAATACTAGAAATAAACATAAACTCGCTGTACCAACAACTAGGCTTCAAAAAACGAATGTATCTTTTAGAGGGCAATGTATACGCTTCTACAACAAAACCCCTACTGAGCTGCAAAAATTATCAGTAAATAAATTCAAACAAACTGTAAAAACTTTACTGGCCAAAAAGGTTTACTATAAAATATCATTATGTAGAGGATAAAAAAGGCTAGGGACGGATTTTGCTCCAACTCGAAAAATAACAACTAACAGGCTAAAAGTTTCTTCGTCGTGTCTTTACTTTACCGTCTACGCAACCGAAGCGGCCGAAATAAAAAATACCACTTTATTTCCGTGTTAGTATATTTTTCGAATATAATTTGAACGTTTCTAAGTGTACATTTATTGTATCTATTTAAATAAAGCATTTTTGAATTTGAATTTGAATATGCATACATCATTAAAGAAACTCAATTCGCTGCACATTATTTTAAGGGTTCCGTACCAAAGGGTAGTCTAGTCTTACTGACAAATTATCCATAACAAAAGCTCTGCTAAGCTTAGGGGTATATAATGTAGTGTAAACTTTCCAGCATTATTATTGTATGTAACAAATAAGGGCGATTTCCCCAGACAGTCAGACCCCGCTCTTCGTAATCCAGTGCGTGTTCATACCTGATCTGGGGTCGATCCAGGTGGTCGTCTTGGCGTTGTGGTCAATAAAGAATATCCTCCCGTTCGGCGCCCGCTGCATGCTCCACCCGGTCGGGAGTCCTGCAAGAACTTTACAGTTAAATTTTCCACATTCAATGTATTTGATTTTTAAAGGAAATAAATAAATTGAAATAGAATTAAAGAATCATGAGTCGCTGACAGTTGGCTGTCTCTAAACGTTGTCTCATGGTTTATACTCAAAATCCACTAAAAATTACACAACTATTCGGCATCGCGTTGTAGACAAGGCAATGCCGGTACAATGTTCCTGAATGCATGTAGTATTAGGGAAATTCACAAAGGATAATGTAATGAATGTTTGAGTTTAGAAGGTAATAGTTCAATTCTGAGAATCTTGCTCATGTGAAAGCAACGTGTTGTTTTAGGAAAATGCATACAAAGAATCTGAGCTGTGTGGTGCTGGTTTAGAATTTGCACCACCCCATCTCTTCCCATGGGTGTCGTAAGACGCAACTAAGGAATATCCACCAGGGGAGCGGGCAGCAGCGCCTCCTGCAGAACATTTCTACCACCGAACTGCGATCCCCAATCTACATGGGCATTACCCCACATTAGAAAAACGGAGGCCTGCGTCCAGCTGTGGACCAACACTGTTGTACAGTTGGGGCGGTATGCGATTGCGATTCTGAGATTCTTGCCCGTGTGAAAGCGACGTCTCAATGTCTGATTAATGAAATAGAAATCAAGAAGAAACAGCACAATTTATCTTCTAACAAAACAATATTTCCATATGATTCGGAAAATTAAATAATGAATTGGTTTCAGTGGACTTGTTTGTTAAAGGGACGTGGTTATGTTATTTCATTTTCTTTCTTCTACTATCTTTGATCGGTCACCAATCTCCTCACCTCATCACAACGGCTTGCGTCTAGCGGAGAAGCAATATCCTCCCCGCGATAAACGCCACATTGGCTCTTATCCCGTGGGGGGTATTGCCCATAATCCCCGAGCTGGCAGGGGGTCATCCGTCTTATATTAAAACTCAAGGGGCATGTAATATGTAGCGGCGCTAAAGTCCGTATGTAGTCCCAGAGATTTTCGAGTTTTACGTCAATTCACTTCGTGGTGTAGTGGTTATCAGATGCCGTACTGAGGGAAGGACGCGGGTTCAAGTCCCGTCAAAGTCGTTTTCGAAGTTATTTTGGGATATTATTTGATTCCATATAGAATGTGTAACTCACCTTCACTGTTGGGCAGGTTCTGACTCTGTGCACTGCTGGCGCTGCTACTGCGCGTGCTGTCCGTGGACCCGCCGCCGTCCGTGTCGTCCTACACACCACAACCCACTTACTCACTTATTCACTACGTATTAAGGACTAGATTGGGAATGGTTGTACAAGAATATAGAGTACATAATGCATTGACCTATTCAGGGGTTTGTAGAAAGTCTTTGTAAAAACTCAGTGTTTGATCTCTTTAAGCAAATCTTTTAGGAGTCCTACATTTTGTGATCCCATGGTACTTGCTTTAAGTCAAGTAGACAAAACTTATGTAAGTAAGTAAAAGTTCTACACATTGAATCGTTTGCCTTACTAAATATTATGATATAACAAACTTTTCTAGCATCAAATTATTAATACGGTGAAAGAAAAGCTTAAAACAAGGTTATGTGCTCTTAAACTCTCCTACCACGCATCTATAGGTTATTGTACTGCATTGCAAGAAAAACGTCTTATACTAACTTAATATTCTACCAAAATCCAAATAAATCTAAATCAAAAATCATACAGAAAAACCAAAACCATACTACTAAATAGGCATAGATAGGAAGCGCTAACGGCACAAGCAAAAAATACAAATGTGGCGAAACTTGTGTATCTGTCAGAAATGTCAGTGTCAAACGCAAACATCAGTCAGATTAATTTATATGACGCAACGTGGAGCTGCAAATGTAAGAAACGTAGGTACTATTAAGTTTTAAGTTCAACCGGATTCTTACGCTTGCATTCCACTCAATAATCTTACCGTAAGTGTACCCTAAAGAGCTGGTCAAATATCAGCTTTAATCCTTCATAATGTACAGTTGAAATTAGAGAAGCATGAGCAACGGACATCACTAACACAGAAAATGCGACTCTATGACATTAAAGGTACGGTATAATGACAGGTTAGTGACAAAAGCACGGGCAATAGACATCACACAGCGTGTCCTCATAGACAATAACCCCGCGTATAAATATCTAGACATCACGTTTTACAATTTAATCTTTATTAAACTTCCCTTGCGGTGTATTTTACAACGTGACGGAGTAGAGCCAGACAAAACGCCCAAAAAACCATTTAGTAGTAACATACACTTAATGTAGAATTTTTAACATGAGCCAGAGATTATTCAGAGGACTCTATTAACAAACATTGAATTTATCTCTGAATAAATTGACCATTGAATCTGTTTCTTTCACCCAAATCGAGATTTACACCTCTCAGCCGAAAATATAACAGAAAGTAGGTCTATCGAGAGAAATTCAGTCATCGACATATCAAATCAGTCCTACCCGCATTGTCTATGTACACAGTATTTACATCGCGTCTTACCTCCGAGTCGTCGACGGAGCTGGCGGTGGTGCGCCGCCGGCGTGACGTCACGGGCGACGCGCCGCCCGTCGGCGTACTGAAGTGATTCTCATCGAACGTCAAATCTTCCAGCCCTTCCGATACACCGTTGGGCCCATTCACATCTTCGTCATTGGTAACTTCGACAGCGACATCTGTCACTGCTGTTTCGTCAGTCGTTTCATTATTTTCTTCATTAGCGTCATTTACTTCTGTACTTTCTATGACATGATCCTCAGAACTTTCTCCGTTTTCTTCAACTCTTTCCTCATTCACGAGAGTTTCCGTTTCTCCGTTTTCGATTACGCTCTCTCCGTTCTCGTTTACGTTTCCTCCGTTTGCTTCTTCACTTTCAGCCGCGTCCGTGTCATCCACAGCGTTATTGTCATTGAGTACAGTTTGACTAGTCTCACTCTCTTGAGCATCGTGGCGTTCGTTAGCGCAAACCACGTCGTCGTCTTGATTCCTTAAATTACTATCACAGTCTGTTTCACTTATACTATCCTCTGCGGGCTCTACGTTCTCTCTGTGGACACTCGATGTATCGTTATGTGGTAAGGCACTTGTGTCTTGCAAGCTGTCGTCGTCGGTCAGGGTGTCAGTCCGCTCGCGGTGGGGAGAGCGCACGGGCGACGAGAAAGGCGTCGGCTCCGTAGAGTTCGATTCCCCGCTTCTATTGCTATCCTCCTGCCAATTTACACTCTATTACAGACACAAACTTATCCATGCATTGTAAACTCTATAGCCTTGGCCGCAAAAGTTATTTCTGCACGAATGAGTTTGTAGTCTCCCGTGATATGTGCTTTGTCTATGACAGTGAGGACAACACGATGGATGTCTATGGTTCACCCGAAGATTCGATAGGTTATGATGATAAATGATTTTATTTCTGAAAATTCGATTAATACCAAATATATACTTATAGGACGTTTATAAAGCCCAACTGTCTGTCAGTCCGTAATTATATAAAAATGTGTGTACATTCTTATATATAAACTCGATAAAGCGGCATAAACGCGTTATGGTCTTTCAGACACGTAGAAATAAATGTATATAACATTTTAAAATGGATGATACATGTACATGTCGGTTAGTTCACAATACTGCTCAAGCCCATGCTGCAAGAAATTTATATAAATCAAAATTACTGACAAATAATACACTATTCACTATTGAACCTTTAGAATATATATGTCTCAAAGAAACAAGATTTAAGAAATATACTATACTTAATAGCATATATAAACATCAGAAAATGCTTAAATATAAATACTTTTTATAAGTCATGCACAACAGTTACGATTGTAAAATATACTACGGAGCTTGACGCACGACTTGATACCATAAAATAATCTCTTCCACATCAACGGAGACTCAACGTCAAAATGGCGTCATATTTTATCGATCAAATCTTGACAATAACCCAACTATGTACTGAAATAACATGCTATGAATCGCAAATAATGAAGAACTATAAAAACTACATATATATCATATCCCATCAGAACCCAGAAAACTCATAGAATCAACTCCGCCACCTAATTCAATCTCATCTCCCCCTCTCTTACGGTACGGATCTATTACTCATGCTTTGCAATAATTCAACAATAGAGTAGTTTCCTGGCAAAAAAATATCACTCTATTACAGAAAATATTGGATATATTTTTTTTAAGACAAAAATAAAACGCTTCAAAGTTTTGGAGTGGGGGAAACTGATACACCTTGCATGTGTCGCAAGGTGTGACGTCACGCGGAACTTAACTGTCTGTCTTTATCATTTTTTGTTTAATCGAAAAATATGTGTCCTTTATCTTCTGATAATTTCCTCACCGACTAGTAGTTTTTTTTTAGGATACTACCCTATTATTTAATGTACACCCAATGTCAATGATCATGACAAACCCGGTTTATATCGTTCATTCTTACAATTTAAATAGGGAGCGACTTGTATGAAGTGCACTGCACACTGCATACAAGGACAATACTTTTGGGCCACGTGACAAGTTTACATTCAGAAAAATAGTAAATAGATGGTTTCATATTGAGTCCCATAATCATTAGAATTCCTCACATCTCATCATATTTCCTAATAAGATGCGTTCCTACAGAATCAACCAATCAAAAACATTAGTTCAATAATCGCGTCATTTTACTGGCTCCTGATTGGTCGATTCTGCGCCGCAACCTCAGAACACTTTTTGAACATTGGAATACAGTCTCTAATTGGCCATAGGTAGAGTGATATTTACCGTGTGCTGGTTGGCGTGCTCCGTGTCGGCCGAGATGTGGAACCGCCTCTGGAACTCCGTGGCCGCAGTCTCCATGCGCTCGGCTTGCGACTCGGTGCTGGTCGCCCGGCTGAGAAGGAACCAACCATCATCATCATCATCCTATATTAGTCCACAGCAGGACATATGCCTTCCCTAATGACCGCCATAGCGCCTTTTGTTCAGCTTGCCTCATCCTACTCTACGTTTGCCGAGTCGCGGTATCCACTCAAGAATACTTTTACCCTAGCGGTTGTCGGTTATTCGCAAGATATAGCCAGCCCACTGCCACTTCAGCTGGCAGCATCACATACATTAATATATAATATATTAATGTATGTGATGTTAATGCATTAATTAATTTATTATTATTTGACCAGTAATCTCTTAACTCATTCTTTATCTTTAGTCTGTAACTAGATCAACTATATGAATATTTTCATACCCAGATTTAGGCAAACATGTATGGTGCTTACCTATTACTTCTTCCATCATTGTGAACCATGTTTACAAAAACAAAATTTGTATTTGTATTTAATCTACAAATTTTTGGTACTAGTTTTGTTGTACCTATAGTCAGTGTAGTGTAGTGTAGTGTAGTGTAGTGTAGTGTAGTGTACTCACGTGAAGGTGGGCCGCTCCCACTGCGTGGACCGCTCGATGTGGTTCACGTAGTAGGTCCGTCCGTTGGCGTCCTGCCGCTCCTCCCAGCCCGGCGGCAGCGGGTCACCTCCGATCGTCTGCAACAACGGAGGACCTACAGTTATCATCCTACCACCATTCATTACTCTAAAGACCTTCAAGTAAGCTTGATGCTTTACGCCACCCAGAAGTAAAAGTGCGTGTCGTTTTTAACGTTACACAATTCACATGCTCGATGCGCCGTCGTCACTTAGCACACCTATTATGTAGAGAAACCGTTCTCACTTTGTCAGACTATCCGGTCTGTGGTGAAGTTAAAGCTAACAGAGCATTCGGAGTGTTATTTAGGTACTTACTTTAAAATAGTGACTTACGTTATAATCAATGTTTAGCACCTTTTCAGATCTCAGATTGTCTATGATCATAGAGTTTTTCTTTCGCTTACACCCATTAAGAACATGCTTCTATTTGATAACACAGACGAAACAAAAACATAGGACCAAGGGGGCCTTTTTATAGATAACGATTTCTTTCAATAGGTTCACCATTCTCTCTTAGAAATGTAAAGGCAGGCCATGTTAAGCATAGAAGATTCCAGAACCAAACTCAACGCTCTTCTTGCCACTTTTCATAGAAGATGGATACAGACCAAGCGAGGAAGAGCGAATGGAAACGAGTTGGATTCGACCATCGGTACGTTCGTTCCACTCTTCTTTGATGTAGCGATAGCCGCCGGAGCGTGGCCGAAGGCGAACGAAGGCCCTCATTTGGGCTCGCTTGCTTCCACAATGACGTCCACACTGGTTCTTTTGCGTTCGATTGTTAGTCTTAGTTGCTCTGGCTCGCTTGGTCTGTACCCGACATGAGACTTTGAGTATTATTCTAGTCGGCCTAAGCATGCTGCCAAGCGAAACTAGCATCAACCCCATCGCATTAAAGCTGTATAAATGAAAGAGACGTACAACGTGAGCCAGCGAGGCGGCGTCCACCAGCTCCCAGTCCTCCCCCACGAATGACGTCACCGCGGCAGACACCTGCCGAAACTCACCGCTCTGTATCTAAGCACGGTCACGTGGGGAGACCTTCCATCAGCTACATCTACCTATGGTCATCCACTACTGGACGCAGGCCTCCCCCTGGTCAGCACATTTTTAGCTTTTATCATATGCGGTAGATGCCTGTGGGTCGGGGATAGGAGTTCAAAGGTAACATTGTTAAGCAGAAAGCTGCTCGCCCCCCGGATATACCTTAGACGCTTTCGACGCCCGTGAGAAGAGTTTAGGAGGTCTGAATTCTTAGCCGGCATCACACGGCTATGATATGCACTATCCCCAACTACTATGAGGCGATTTGATTGATATCTTACTCAGATTGGCTTAGAAGCTGTTATCTACACACTAAAGTTGACACAGCCCGGCAGGAGGCTGCGACATTTCAGTGTATGAGTATTGTAGGCAGCGAAGACCATCTCAATATAATAAGATCTACGCCTTATAAAATAACATAAGCATCGACAAAGCGCAACAAATAGCTCTAATCACAAAGTAATAGTCTTTCTTACCAGTCCTTGATACCTACCTCTTAACGTAAAGCTTTTTTGCCATTTCAACACAATCGACTCCCTCAACTCGTCTGTCGGAAAGGTGGACTAAGTGCCAGAAGACTGACAGCAAATTCCTTCCTCCTCAACCAGAATAGCTTATATTGGTCCACTGCTGGATGCAAACTTCCCTCTGGTAAACACCTTATTGGGTTTTATCTCATGAGAGGTAATGTCTATAATCTCCACGCTAGCCATGCGGGTTTGGATCGCAGTTCGGTGGTAGAATTGTCATGTGGGAGGCGCTGCTGCCCGCCTCCCGGTGGATATCCCTTAGTCGCCTCTTACGACACCCGCGGGAACAGTTAAGGTGGTGCAGTTCTAAGTCGGCACCACAGGGTCCCTACTATAAACAATATAGACTCTAAAACTGTAATGATAAGGTCCCTTACCGGCTGCACAGTCCCGACTTGCGGCGCAGGGTCCACCAGCTCCCAGTCCTCGTTGGGCGGCGTCTCCTCGGTGCCGGGGTCGCCCACCCGCCCCACCAGCGCGTGGTACACCTCTATGTGGCCTCGGACGCGGGACCGTGCGCTGGAATATCAAGTTTAATAGCTTGGTAATAGAGTTCACTTGTCGAATTAGCTTGTAGCGTCTGATTTTCAGGAGCTCGATTTATGACGATTTAGCGCGTAGTGACTATATCTGTACTCCGATTCAAAAACCTGGATATTTTTTGTTTACAAAGAGGTACCAAACTTAAAGAATATTGGTGGAATATATTTAACGACATTGGTATCATAGAAGCTGCTTCAATGCTAGAAGCTTGAAACAATTTGAATTGAATTTGAAAGATTTCATTCATCATTTAAATGTCCTTCCTCTCTTTCGTTCTCGAATACAAATTTAAACATTTTACGCTGCACACGTGAGATTATGCATTGTTGTTTTCTGTTATTGTCATGAGATTTGTGAAGTTTTCATTCATATCTTTGTTGTCATAAAATATCTTGAATTTGAATCGGCGTATACGTTGCTCGATAGTTGACACAAGTCGAAGCTGAGTCGGGCGATTTGCGGGTGATTTCAAGGCGAGAGGAGTGAGGAGCAAGCTCGCAGCGACGATGCCGCGAGCACGGAGCGAGCTCGCCGCGACGATGCCGCGAGCACGGAGCGAGCTCGCCGCGACTTGCGCCGTTAATGGCATTGATTGTTCAAAACCCAGATCGCACACCGCGAGGTCGCTTAAGTGTGTGATATTTCTCCAGGGTGTACTGGATTTTTTCTATTGTATTAAGTATATCAGTTATCTAGTACCCATAACACAAGCTTGGGGCTAGATGATGCTATGTGAATTGTCCAACATTATTTATTTATTTAGTGTGATAATGATAAGGCACTAAGGGTGCACATGGAAACCAGTAGCAGTGAAAAATGAGCTTTAGATTTGTTGAAATTTTTGAATATTTTAAACAGATATCATTCATGCTAATGAGCTTTCGGGTCATGGCCTTTGACTTGGTTTTGAAGCTCAAGTGACGCGACCGAATTGAAGAATATATGAACTGGTTTATGAAATTATAGAAATTTGTAATTAGTCGATAATAATATCTACTTATCTAAACTAATCTGACAGTACTATTTTGATCGAAATGAAAGAGACGCACTCATTTTTAGTGATCACAAATTAATAATATAATTGACACCAATAATATAGTACCTTTTTATCATCATCATCATCATCAGCCTATATTAGTCCACTGCTGGACATAGGCCTCCCCTAATGAGCGCCACCTTTTTATAGCTGGTCATTTTCTATGTGTAATTAAAATATCTATAGAATATATTGTATTATAATGCATCAGTTATCACAAGCTTTGCTTAGCTTGGGGCAAGATGATACTGTGCGAATTGTCCAGCATTATTCATTTATTTATTATTATGCAATTGTAATATTATATACGTAAAAGCAGAATGAAAATCACAAATAAAATATGCATTACCTTGAAAACACATCCCTACGTCGTCGAGTTCTTCGCGTTCGTAGCGTACCAAACATTACAACACAGTTCAAATAACAATAAACATTTAGCTCATGCACATTAGGCCCAAACGCAGAGAAAATATATTTCAAACAATATTACGTTTTTGCATGTCACTAAGTAAACCTCAGTTATTTCTCTGTGTCAAGGCCAACAATCTACAGGGCGCCTCGTAATATGTGTGCTAAGCCGAAAGGGTTGATTCTGGACCCAGAGGGGATCAAACTTTTCTACGATATTTAAATTTCGATCCAATTCTTTATGGTCTGAAATAAATGATTTTTATTTTATTTATTTTATTATTTATTATTTACTCTAAAAAAATGATTGCGACAACTTTTCTAATATACATATATTGCATAATTATGATCGGGGAAGAAGATTTTAAGACCACTACAGACTACTATGATAGCATTCTAGTAATCAGAGAAACTCTACAGCAACTAAAACACACCAACGTGATTATCTGTCTTCCAACATACAAGTATGGAAGGGCCCTAGATATGTACAACTGGAGGGTTGAGACTTTTGGTAATCTTTTGTATTTGGATGTGACAACTCATGAGCATGCTTACATAGTAGACTCGAACGAAGTTTTGAAGTACGATTGCACCATGTTCAATAGAGTTTCAGGAAAAATTAACAACTATGGAATGCAGCTTATTTTCAAGAAACTCGAATGCTATGTCAATTATCTACACAGCTATAACATGACACTACAAAGTCAAGAGAAATGGTTTTTTCGAGAATAGTAAAACTGACTATAGAACAAAACATTGTATAGAGTGCCTAAACTTTTTCTACCAAAATATATGTGGCATTTCCAATAAAAGAGATGATTTGAAAGTTTATTTAAGTAATAGGGGAATAAAAATAGACTATATTTGCATAACAGAACATTTCTTAAACAAAAACAATGTATCAATGTTTAAGTTAGATGATTATAATTTGGCTTCATATAATTTTAGAGCAAATAAAACAAGGGGGGGATCCTTGATCTTATCGAGGACACACATGAATTATGAAGAGTTAAAAATTTGCAAAAAATTATACAAGGTTGACAGTTTTGAGATATGCGGGGTGAGAGATGTTCATTTCAACTTAAATATTATTTGTGTATATAGAATACCGCAAGATAATAATTTCAATGAATTCATTATGAGACTAGAGATGTTACTGGAGCACTTTTTCAATAAAAACTGTGTAGTTTTTGGTGATTTTAACGTTAACATCCTGAAAAACAGCAAGTATCAGTGCGATTTCTTGAACCTACTCAAGTGCTATAATTTTAGACATTTAATTAATTCCGCAACGTTTAAGGGGCCGGAGAACACCGGGCAAAGATTCTATTCGAGTCGCGTACAAAACTCCGCTCCGAATATCGCTATCTCAGGTTAGCTGATGCAGGCGCGCGCGGGGCACGGGACGCGGTACTACAATACGTGAAGGGAACACACAACCATAGTGCCGTGCCGTCTTATGCGTGTGTGTGTGTGTGTGAGTAAATGTAGGTTGCTAGGTATCTATCTATACATCTGCCACTGATAACGGTAGCTACGGTAGCTAGTAGCTACCTATTTCTTTAGGGATGTGTATTTATTGGTTAGCGCCTTATTGGTTTTTATCTCAGGGGTAGTGCCCATAATCCCCACGCTGGGAATGCAGGTTGGGTTGATCGCAGTTCGGTGGTAGAATTGTTCTGCAGGCCGCCCACCAGTGGATATCTCTTGGTCGAGACGTGGTGGGTGGGACATCTGCGTCATGGGCCATGAAGGTGTTAGTATGTATAGTAATATGTATACGCATTCAATGCCCAGTCCGCTACACGGGGAAAAGTTTCGACAGATAGATAGATAGATGTTTATTACTTCTTTACGTCAAAAAGAGGCAGAAATTTTGCCTAGATAGAAACTTACAACAAAAGTTCTGCTTTGCTGGAATTACAACACAACAAACTTTCGTTATAAATATCCATCAATTTGTTTGTATCTACTTACCTAACTACCTACCTATAATTTGTGCAAGTGTGATTGAAGCAGGCATAAAATGCCCTGTACTTATTTTTTAGGAGTTTTGTGAGAATATTTATTTGTTGTGTAATGAATGAGTGATCTGATTACATTACAATATCATAGTAGGTAGATCATTTACAACTCAACCTTACCTACTTACACACAGGTACCTGAGTAGGTGCATGGTTTTTACAATTTATTATTACTACGTACTTTATCTACAAATATAATTAATTAACCTACCTATCATCCTATAGTAATTCTAATAGATACCTACATATGTAAGTAAGTAAATACTAAACTAGTAGCTAGGTAGGTAAATGTGAAACATTGCATTTAGTTACAACAGAGGTATAATTACCTAAACCTAGGTAAGGTAGGTCCCCCATCTCAAACATAAAAACATCAAAATTCAAAAATCAAATAGGCTTTATTATCATAAATACAATAAATGTAAATGTACCTACACTTAGAAAAGGTCAAATCATATCAAAAAATACACTGACACATTTTTGATTTCAGCCGCTTCGGTATGACTAAAATTAATGAAACAACGAAGAAACCTTTAGACTGTTAGTTGTTATTATTTTTCGAGTTGACTCGAAGACAAATAAGTTACAAGAAATGAAAAATAATTATAACGCCGCGACGCGACGTGGAGATTTGAACTCGGTTCTTCTCGCGTCTGGCAGGCAAGGTCCGCCTACGCCACGGAGCCGTTGCAATTAGTGACGAAAATAAGATTTGCACCATAAGTTCACCTTATGTGTACGTACCTAGGATGACGTCACAGAAAATGTTTATTATAACCTACACCTACATTTACTTAGATTTTTTTAACAAACTCCTGGATTTTATAAAACATACAATTCCTACATTCGTGCCCGAAGTATCTACCTACTAGTTTGCTTATCCGTTTTTTTTCCAAGTTTTTCTACAAGGCCTAATAGGTAGGTACGTAGGTACTTATATCTCAAGAAATCTACCAGGAAATGCCTATGTAGTAGTATGCAGTTACCTACCTATACTTCAAAAAATTAAAATATAATTCAAAGTTTGGATAGATAGATAGATGTTTGTTACTTCTTTACGTCAAAAAGAGGCAGAAATTTTACCTAGATAGAAACTTACAACAAAAGTTCTGCTTTGTTGGAATGACAACACAACAAACTTTCGTTGTAAATATGTTTGTACTTGTACCTGCATACCTACAATTTGTGCAAGTTTGATTGAAGCAGTAAAACAGCCACTAACGTATTTTTTAGGTGTTTTGTAAAAATATTTATTTTTTTGAGTAGGTAATGTAATGAATGAGTGATCGGACTACAATGTCATTGTAGATCCTTTACAACTACCTTACCTATGGTTTATCCATTTTGAATGAAGCATGTTAGTAAACAAACTACGACACAAATATCATAATCTCACTTGCTTGGCATCGAGTTTCAGATATAATTGTAAAAAAAATTATTGAAGGGATGATCTAAAAGCTACAAGTAATGGAGATTACGTATAAAAGGACGCGCCAACAAAGTGAATTTTAGGTTAACTATGGACGGTTTGTTTACGTTTATGCTTCATTCAAAATGGACACGGTATAGGTACTTACACACAGGTTTATAAAATTTACTATAATACGCACCTTATCTACAAATATAATTTATCTACCGACCTTTCATCTTATAGTAATTCTAATAGACATCGACATAGGTAAGTAAATACTAAACTAGTAGCTAGGTAGGTAAATGTGAAACATTGCATTTAGTCATAACAACAACACATGTCATGTATTATTATTATTAAAAACTAAACGTAGGTAGGTAGGTACCTAGGTACGCCAACACTACATAAAAACATCTCAATTACCTGAGTAGGTACTATACCACCTAACTAACCTTCCTATCCCAATCCAACTAATTATATACCTACTACTGTACTATACTCTATATATCTTTTTTATTATACATATAAAATACACAAATCACCCGATCTATAGAGAAATTTGTCCCGAGCCGCAAATCGAACCTGCGACCCCGTTGCGTTCCGGCGGAACCTCGCTTGCCCGCCGAGGTCTTCGTGAATAGTGAAAACAATGCACCTACTCATCCAACAAAACGCCTTACTGTTAGAAATTGATGACATGACATTTGATTGAAGCATGACATTGTCCCACCTCACAAAATAGAATGAGGCCCTCATACAAACTCGTTTTGAAACCATGTACCTACCCAACACTTGATTTAGTTTAGAAAATAGTAAATAAGAAGTACTCTTCCTTCTATTCTAACGTCCATCCATAGTAAGTACCTAATAAGGTGTCCCTGCGACAACGACCTCGGAGATCGTCGTTCGTTGTCGTCGTCGTCACACGGGGCTGAGCGGCGCGGCTGCGGCGGGCGCACCGTGTAAATACACGTTGCATTAGCATGTGTGCGTGGCGTGCGTACCTGTCCGAGCGATCACACAACCGAAGTAATCCCGCCCCGTGCGTGCGCGATAGCAATAGTAGCCGTTCAAAAATGGTATGAATTTGGTTGTGTTCCGTAATACCAAAAATGATGAATGAAAACTTTTTGTATTCTTCACATAGTATTGTTATTCTGTAACTAGACAATAAAAGCTATGTTCGACCGTTAAGAACGCGTAAGATATTATTGTTTTTAATACGAATCAAATAGGAAGAAAACTGGTCTATTTTGGCATAAAAATGTGCAAAATGCGATTGTCTATATTTCGTTTTAGGTAAGTATTTTGAAAAAAAAAACAACGGAGGGACCTAGATAAATACGATTCAAATACAAATAATACAATGGTATACTGCAAATATGGTTGAATTAGAAATCATTTTGGTATTGCGTTTGTATGGGCAATTCACCCTTCCCCGGCCTCTTAAGCGTAATGATGTAGAGTCATGCCTCGACAACATACTTACAAATCAGTCTGTTTCCGTCCCTACCTTAACGGAGGTTGATTATAATGGACTCGGAGATGGACATGCTGGATTGTTTTGTAGTGTATCAGGAGAAAATGTAGGAACTAGAAATATAAATGATTACTATACAGAGAGAAAAAGAAAATTTACAGATATAAATAAAAAAACATTTAGAGAAGGCATACTAGACAGTGATTTATCTCATAGTAATGTGAACAGTTTTTTAAGTAGCTTTCAAAAAGTCTTTAGAAACTCATTTAAGAAAATAAATATTAAAATCATGACAAAGAAACATAACAAGATTAATTGGATTAGTAAGGGTATCAGGACATCTAGTAAAATGAAGCGATTTTTGAATTCTATGAACAGGTCTAATAGTGACACATCATTAACTACCTATAGGAACAAATACATAAAACTATATAAGAAAGTTATGGTAAGTTTAAAGAAAAATGCAGTTAAAAAAGAAGTTGACAGGGCGAAAAATAGGACAAAGCAAATTTGGAACATAGTAAATAGACACAGGAACAAAAATACATCTAGGGTAAGTGACAACTATAGGCTTAAAATTGATAATGTTATTATTGACGATACACAAGAAATAGTAGACATTTTTGCGAAACAGTTTGACTTTAATACAATTAACAATGACGATATTGATAGAAATTCACAAGCTTTACAACTTCTAAATGACAATTCTAGAAGGGTTGACACTGACATAGATCTTAGAGAAACAAATGGGAGTGAAATTAAATTCATTGTTAAGAAAATGGAATCTAAATCTTCTTTCGGCTATGACGAAATACCTATCACGATAATTAAAGAGAACATAGATCTCTTGGCTGAACCACTAGCAATTTTTTTTAATAATTGTATAAAACAAGCTATTTTTCCAGATCAATTAAAGATTGCCAAAGTTTTGCCGATACACAAGAAAGGAAAAAAGAATGACCCTAAAAATTACAGGCCAGTTTCACTTTTACCTATCTTTTCTAAAATATATGAGAGAATAATAAAAGATAGAATAGTCTCACATCTTAATTTACACAGGGTTCTAAACTTAAGGCAATTTGGCTACCGATGTAGAGTAGGAACTGTGGATGCTGTTGATCTTCTGTTACATGACGTATTAGGTAATTTAAACAATAAAAAAAGAGTGGCAGGGTTGTTTTTGGACCTATCCTCTGCATTTGACATGGTTGACCACGAAATTCTACTAGCTAAATTAGAACATTACGGAGTTCGCGGAAATAGTCTGATTTTGCTGAGATCATACCTTTCTAACAGAAAACAATATGTAGAAATAAAAAATATCGCTGACAAACATCAAAGTATTTATAGATCTCTAGCTATTACCATTAAAAGAGGAGTTCCCCAAGGCTCAATATTGGGACCTATATTTTTTGTTATATACGTTAATGACCTAATTGAATTTATTATGAAAACCATCCCAGACATATCGCTAGTTGTTTATGCAGATGACACAAACGCTGTTATTCCGGCGTCATCTGTAATTGAACTTAAGACTAAGATTGACAATACACTTGTAGCTTTTGACCAGTGGTTTGACGCGAATAGACTAAAATTGAATATAAAAAAGACAAATTGTGTACTGTTTAGAACAACTGCTCATATGACTGAATCGATAGACATTACTAGTAATGGAGAGGTTATAGAATTGACAAATAATGTAAAATTCCTGGGCATATACATTGATCAGCTTCTGAACTGGAAGGTCGAATTAGAAGCTCTTGAAAACTCTATAAGCTCTGCTTGCTACGCTCTTAGAAGTCTGAGAGAGGAACTAAGTATTGAACAACTAAAGGTTATTTACTATGCTCTGGTTGAGTCTAAGCTGAGATATAGCATAAAGTTTTGGGGGAACAGTTATGACTATAACTTAAAGAGGGCTTTTGTTCTGCAGAAAAGGGCAATAAGAACAATAGTACGGATTCCTCCGTGGGAGTCTTGTAGAGATTATTTTAACAATCTCAACATTTTGACAGTACCGAGCCTCTATATATTAGTAGTTCTTATGGATGTTGTCAGGCATCCTTATAAGTATGAATCGAGTGAACAAAGGGCAATCCGGATAAGTACAAGAAGGAAGAATCTCGAGACTCCTATTCAGCCTAGGTTAAATGTTGTGAAGCATGGCTCTAGGTACCAAGCTGTTAAGTTATTTAACTCCCTGCCTAATGACTTAAAAAGCATTGATAGCCCTAATATCTTCAAATCCAAATTGGAAAAGCTTTTGTTGGAAAGGTGCTTGTACTCTTTAAGTGACTTTAAATTTTAACTAGGTATGTAAGTGTAAGCGACCTCTCATTTAAATTGTATTTTTTTTTAGATTTTAAGATAATTTAATTTTCTATTATTAATCTAATTATTTATTTTTTTAATCGTGTAATCTTAATATTCAAATACAAATGTAAACTTTGTTCATGAATAAATCATCTATCTATCTATCTATCTATCTATCTTCGAGTTCATGTAATTTATTATTTAATTATTTTACGTGTATCTTTCAATAGTTTGATGAGAAATACTGTTTTTTTTCTGAATAAACAAGTAAAATACGTTTATGAAATAGTAAAATATCTTATAAAACGATTTAAAGTAATATGTACTTAATTGAAAAAGAAAATTTCAGTCAAATCACTAAATAATATAAGCTTTCCACTGTCCGTCTGTCCCTATGTATGCTTAGATCTTTAATACTACGCAACGGATTTAGATGCGGTTTAAATAGATAGAGTGATTCAAGAGTAAGCCAGCTGGGGAATATAAATAAATTAGAACTAGTAATTTATAAATACTGCAAGAGTGCAAGAACACAAACAGGAATAAAATTAACCTTATTTTTTATGCAAAATAAAAATATTCAATATTCATTATTAACAAGTTGATCCCCTATCGAAGCCCAGTATCACTCCCTTTCGTTTTATTAGACATGTTACGTGTCACCTTGTACAATTAATATTATACCTATAAGCACACCACACGTTACATAATAAATAATAAAACACGGTAGCAGAAGCGTGAAGATAAAACGTACTGGGTTATAGGTCACAGGTATCAAAATAACTTATTTGAAGTTTGTCATTGGACAGACAACGTTATATTCAAACCGACTTCGAAAAAAGGAAGAGGATCTATGTTTGGCTGCATGTTGTTTTTATGTTTGTTCGGCGAATTTTATGCCAATCATGGGCCGATTTTCGAAATTAAAATTACGAATCGGATAAACTTCAATGTTTCCGCTGTGAAAGGACGGCGCTAGATTCCGAATGAAATCCCAAGGATTTTCGACTGAAACGTCACTTGATATCGTGGTGTATTTATTTATCACATTCCCGTACTGAGAAAAGGATGCGGGTTGAAGCTCCGTCGAAGTCAAAAACTTATAGGATACAAGGCCTCTCCTACGACCTTACGTGCACTGTGCGCGTAAGGAAGCAGTGCAGGCGCGATGCTATCTGCACTCACCCTGATTAAATCCCTGGTTAAGGTGAAGGCGAGGATGAAACGATGGTGTTCTTTCAACACAAACCAGGTTATTATAAATATTCCCGGGTATTTATAATAATGTGTTCTGATCGCGTAAGTTTAAAAAAACAAACCAGGTTCGCTTTTAACCCGCTAACATTCATAATAAATTCGTCAAATTACGAAACTTTTGGGATATTATACTTCCTAGAACCAGTTATTGCATATTAGCACCGGCCTTTAGAACAGGATTGAATAGAGGAGAGAAGGAATAGCAAAATAATCGCACATGCTACTTACACGGACCTGCGCGGGCGCAGCGGGTACTTGAGGGCGGGCGCGCGGGGCGCGGCGGCGCTCTCGGCCGCGGCGCCGGCCAGCGGGACCTCCACCATGCCGAGGAAGTCGTCTCGCGTCAGTCGGTTCTCGTCGAACACTTGGATTAGAAGTTTGTGCTCGCGCGGCTTTACCTGCGAGAACAGATAATATAAATCTGCGGGAACCTTTCATTGGCCTTCAGCACACACGCGCTGGTCCGTATTAAGTAAATAACTATTCTTAAGAACCAGCTGTAAGTTTTTCTTAATTTTTGAATATAATTAATTTAATTTTAAAAAAAGCCGACTTTAATTACACTACATGCTCTTTTCTATGGATCTTTGTGACTGAATTAATAAAAGAATTTAATTTAATTTAATTAAATGGTTCTCTAATAGATGCAAGATCAAACAAGATATTCTGTGACGAACAAAAGGGATTTAGGGAAAATAAGACAATTAATATGGCTCTATATGATTTTCTTTATCGTGTCACAAACAATGTCGACAAAAACATTCCAGTTTGCTCTATATTCTGTGATATGACACAAGCTTTCGACTATGTCCAGCACAATATCTTACTTAAAAAATTAGAGTCATATGGGATTAGAGGCAAAGCTCTGAATTTAATTCAATCCTACTTAGAAAACCGCAAACAAATTACACATATAACGAAAATAAATTATGGAACTAAGCGAGAAGAAGTATATGTATCGAAGGAACGCATCGTGAAGTACGGAGTTCCTCAAGGAAGTGTTCTGGGACCGTTGCTATTCCTTACGTATATCAACGACCTACCTAAAGCCACTATACAACCTATGTCCCTCTTTGCTGACGACAGTACCGTAACTATAACTTGTAACGACATGAATACCTATGAATATGACATTAACAATGCTTTGACATCTATAATACTATGGTTAGATAATAATAATTTAAAAATTAACATTAATAAAACTAAAATTATTAATTTCAGACAACGCGATAATGCGGCATTTCCAAATTTTGACATAGTATACAATAATAACAGCATTGAAGAAGTTACGACCACAAAATTTTTAGGAATTCACATTGACAGAAAATTAAATTGGAAACCACATGTAGAATATCTGTGTAAAAAAATAAACAGCCTAGTTTACGTACTTCACAAACTATCGCCAGTAGTTAATGAAGAGGCCCTGCTTACTGCCTATCACGGCCTTATTGCTTCGAACATCCGGTACGCTTTGATATTTTGGGGGAACTCTACCGACGTCGACAAGGTATTTAAATTTCAAAAAAGATGCATCCGCGCTATGTTTCATCTGAAAGTGACGGATTCTTGTAAACCTTTCTTTAAGAAATACAACATTTTGACTCTCCCTTCGCTGTATATTTTAGAAACAGCTATGTTTGTAAGGAATAATCCAAGTTTGTTTTGTAAGCAATCTGACGCCGTACCACGTAATAGACGCGACCAGTTACGAATTTGTAAGTTAAACTGCAAAAAGAGATTACTGCAAACAAGTCTCTTTGCTATGGCACCGTCGATTTATAATAAAATTCCACTCTCAATTAGAGAATTACCGACCACGATATTTAAAAGAAAGCTGAGAACTATATTGACTGTAAAATGTTACTACACAGTGAAAGATTTTATTATTGATATGAACTTTGACAAATAACTTTAAACTACTCTAAAACTACTCTATTATATTTTAAAAAATTATATCCATTTTATGTATGACAACTATGACTATGACAACTATATTAATTCAATTTATTACCTTTAATTTTAGATTATAGAATCTTTTTCTTTTAAATTATAGAATCTTCAAATATTATTGTAAACAAATAGATAATTGCACGTCCCAAAAAGGGCAAATTACATTGTTACGCATTTCTGTATGTACCAACTTCTTCACATGTAATGGCAATAAATATGCTTTTACTTTTACTTTTACTTTACTATGCCAATGTCAGAACTGGACCAGATACAAATGGGACCACACGGTAAGCACCAGATATCGTATAAAATAAATTTATTAAAATCGGACTCCCCAGTCAAAAGTTCTGAGGTAACAAACATAAAAAGCAGTCGAATTGAGAACCTCCTCTTTTTTTTTAAGTCGGTTAAAAATAATACCCGGTATTAAATAAAGTCGGGTACGCGACAACACTATTACTGATATACTTTAGTATTGGGTACTATTTGTGATACACAGTCATCTCTTAAGCTGATCCGTAAATGTCTGAAGTCTGTGTTAATTCACTTTAAATATTTATCCAGTCTATTTTTTAAAGACTTCACCGAGGACTGTAAACTTAATAGTACAATAAATTACAAAGATATTTTTATTGTACAGTAAATACCCGTAACAAATATTTGTAGATTGTACATTTGTCTCAAGACCCAAGAGGTGGCCTCATGCGTCGAAACTACTAGACCGATTAAAAAAAACAACATTAAAAAGCGAGAGAGGCTGTATTTTATCCCAGAATTCCCACGGGAACGGGAACTACGCTGGTGAAACCGCGAGTCGCTGCTAGTCATAAAGAAATACCTAAGGCAAGTTCTATACGAATGCGTGAACTGCGAGCGATGCTCTGTCGTCAGGGTTGCCTGAGAGAAATTGGTCTCAGCGATAAGGCCACAACCGTGAACAGACAGACAGACGGACAGCGGAGTCTTAGTAAAAGGGTTTTACCCTTTGCGTACGGAACCCTAAAAAAACGATTGTTAGAAGTGAAACTTGACACTTACTCTGAATACAAACTCCTGATTCCATACTGGGTTCAATGTCTGGAAAAGTACAAAATAAATGTTAGCAAACTAATGAAGACAAAGCAGGTTTTAGTACTTATCTGAATCTCTGAGATAGTAACACACACCAATCAGGTATTTTTATTTATTTTTAGAACATAATATGCATCTTGTTTAAATATTCGGCTCATTAGGAAGGCTAATAGAATCAGACATCACACGTGTAAACCCAACTTATCGCAATGAACGTTGATGTTTGGCGTGTTTTGTGGCGTGCACCGCCACTCTGCCCGCGCCGCCTCTCCATAAACATCACCGTACATTGCGATATGTCTGTGATAACGCGTGCGACGACGGGGCCGCTGCACGCCCCGCGTATCCGTAAACAAGAACGAAAACGAAGTTTCTGATTCGATTTCGTGCAAACGCTAATATGTCGCTAAAGTGCCGCACTGCAGCGCTGCATTGCGGCACTTTGCGGCAAATATTAACGCACCTTGCATAAGATTACGCTAATCTTATGCAAAGAATCTATTTCACGAAATCGAATCAGAAACTCCGTTTTCGTTATTAAAGGTATGTCCAGTACTCATAGATGTGCGTCATAAAGGTCAACCAATGAATAGATGTTATTATTTATTACCTTTTTCTTGGTTTTGGTAAGAAATGTCTCGATGGTGACGTCACCGTCCACTTTCTGCAACTCCACCCGGACATAAGGATCACTGGAAAGGAGAAATGTACATTTAATTTGAAGACAATCTATGTTAAGTAAATATTTGTAGAAGAGCTTTAAACCGGAACTGACGCATAATGTCTAGTGTCGTAAGGTGATATGTACTCGGAGGCCTTTGCCCACCTGTGGACGAAATCAGCTAGCAATAGGTAAGTGATACGATACTCTTGAGTGCCTAACCCCTGCAGACTACGTTTCGTTGTACCACGTGAGCAAGCAAAGTCGTGAGTCAGAGTCAAAGTCAGAGGCAAATCGTTTATTTCTTCAGACTTACAAAATAAGCACTTACACAAGTGGGTAGATGATAGTCTTACATATTTTTCTAACCATGTGTTTTAAAATTTCAATTTTTGCATTTTCGCTCACAACGTATTTTTTAGTTTTAGTGGAAAAATTAAATATCATAGTACAATAACAACACAAGATTTTTTTTTTTTTTTAAATCGAACAGAAAAATCGACTTCGAATCTCTTAATTTTACACTGTTTTTAAGTTTTGCGGAATAAATACGAAACCCTCAGCAATCAAATATTTATGCGACCACCTCGGGATTATTCATTCTTTATAGGTCAATAGCGAAAGAATCGGTGCAGAGACAGAATTTACATAGAGATATCGACAAACATACATACAGCCGAACGTAGAACCTCCTCCTTTATTCTAAGTCGGTTAACAAAATGAGGGGTAATGCCCATAATCGCCGCGCTGGGCAAGCGGGTTGGGGATTGCAGTTCGGTGGTAGAATTGTTACTATGGGCATTACCCCCCCATGAGATATAAGGCGCTTATCATGGGGGAGGCCTGCGTCCAGCAGTGGATCAATATAGTGAACAAACAATTTATGTGAATTAGAGTAATTGCACCTTATTTCTTATTTGATAGTAATAACTATAAATCAAGATGTTTATATAGTAAAAAAAAATTTACTTGTCCAAGTGCTTATTTTGTAAGTCTATAGAAATAAACAATTTGACTCTGACTCTATAGGCAGTTAAGATTAAGATAACAAAATGCCAAAACGTAAGGTAATCCTTTTTATTTCACTCCATGAGGTAACTCCCCTAGTTCCTGGAAATGATTCTGATTCATTGAAGCTCTGTGAATCTTGTGCGGTACCTACTGATAAGCGACATATTATAAATTAAGACTACGTATGAGTCATATACTACATATCCACTACATTCACTAATCATGATCACAAATAACTCTTTGACCGCACCTAAATCGGAACTATCAATATCGCATTTTTATCAAAAAGTTTCAGGAAGTTACTAACAGCCAGAAATAAAAATAGCTTTGCAATAATTTATTTTCAAAACGATTGGCAGCGTGTTTCGCAATTTAAGGTAGTTGGCGACATTGAACACAAGAGTTATTAAGAAAGCCTTGAAATCAAAAAACTGTATTTTATACACTTAGAAAAAAATAAATTATAAAATTAAATTATACACCGACAAGGAAAGAAAATGATATTTTAAATTTAGAAAAAAAAATTAGACACCTTGCCTAGACATATGTAAGTACTCGGGTGTAGACTTTTTTTTACGTTATTATATACCTGTTATATACCTTCGTTTGACCGCAATCTCACCTGATAGAAAGCGAAAATGCGGCTGACGGTGTATCACGAAGGTCTAGAAGATACCTATTCACCCTTGTCTTGAAGAGACCCGAGTTGTAATTAGCCGGAATAAACAGAGGCAGGGAGCGAGTTCAATTCCTTTGCGGTGCGAATAATAAAGGTGGAGGAAAACCGCTTAGTGCGAGTGGTGGGTACATGCATGCACCAAGTATGGATGGTATTGCGCTGTGCGTCTGCTTGTCCTGGGGCTGGAGTGGAAGCGGGATGGTGGGATCAGGTCATGTAATTCAAGTGAGCATTCTCCAAAATGTATCGTATAAAAGATCGAGATCGAGCCATAGGTAGGTGCACAGGTACCTATTGTACGTGGCAGGCGCGCCGCGGCCGGTAAGGTCACTTGGGAACTCAGACAGACAGCCTTGATCGGCACGTGTGTGCACGGCCTTAATTTTATGACCTTTCCTAATACAAACTGTCCTTTAAATATACGTATATTTCGCACAAATACCTTCGTCGATGTGTATTTGCGCTATGCAAGAAAATATATGGTATAACGAACGTCCACAGTAAAGCACGAACACGCTACGCACGAATACGAGATGAGTGACGTCATTGTTTCATGCGTGGCTTGCCCGAATATGCCGCCTATGCAGCTCAACGCTGTCAATGCAACCGAATGTGGTACACGCGTGCGTAGCTTCACTGAAGGATGTGAGACGTCAAAACTAGACAGTTTTGACAAAATTAGCCCACGACTATGATCAGCGTAGACACGCTGATCATAGTCGTGGGCTAATCTTCAAGTATAGTGTAGTATGTGCTGCAAAGAAAACGTAGACCTAAGTTGTCAAACGGGTCCGTGCACAGCGTGCGCAACAGTGTTGCAGCAGCCTAATAATATATCGAGCAGGCAAGTGTATGACGTAGCTGCCACGCCCACCGGCATAGAAAAAATGGCCAGTTCCTTTGTCTTGCAACGTGACGCTCTATCCAGACATAATATTCTTAATCGAGGGTCTATGTTTTCGAGATTGATACAAACACTACAATACGTCGATCTCAATATCTTGAACGATCTGTATTTTAAAGATTCTTTGGCAATTGTGTCCATTGAGATCTTGCCTAAACTAATCTAAACTTATTTGTTAGTAATAAAAATGTCGGTGTCCCTGCCATAACGATCAAAATAATAAGGATGGCATAATTTTCAGTCCTGTCAAATAAGTTTAGTCTAGTTTTGGCAACATCTGAATAGACACCAATGTCTAATAAGAAACTATGCAAGCTGAGGTAGACCGTTTCTCACATAAGCGAGATCGGGTAAGGATGCATCTCTTCTCCAGACACTCACTCTTTTCTAACACATTCATCAGTCTCCACACATTCAATCCATGTTTTTTTCTCTACTCTACAATATAAATTCACTTTCATAAAATATTATTTTTAAAAAACAAAGATCTTGTTATCAAGGTACCAATTACTTTTATACCTAGCAAAAGAAAGGGTCGCAAATAACCGACCGTGGCTGTATTTAGCGGCATGCCATGCCTTCTCACGATTAGGTTAATTAAACATAAAAGAGGGACGCCTACTATTAATTTATACATTTTAATAGAACTTTTAACGCAATTAATCCAACGAGAATAAAGAGTATATCAATCAACCTAAAACCTGTGATCAGGAATACCTGATCACAGGTTTTAGGTTGATTGATATAATCTCTATAATCTCTATTAATATAATATCGATACGTTCAGCAATAGCTGACTTTCAGCATACCAACACAAGCACCAAAAAATTAATTTTTCAAAACTTCCAAAATTCATCCCATTCTCCAAAAAATAACCATCGGGGGGATTATACTCTGGAGATCGTGATGAATAGCACCAAAACATTACAACAGATGAACTGATTTATATAACAAGCATAGCTTAATATGAGCAGTCGCGATAAAATCTTCTTTCAAACAATTAAACTAAAGCAGCATCAATTCGTTCCATTTAGAAGCTACGACAAGTCAGACAGAAAAAAAAACACGGATAAACTCAGATAAATTCTTTGACTGTATAAAACATAGAGATATTAAAGTACTAGGTATAAAAGGAGCAGAGTATATGAAATAGACTCAAATAGACAAATAGAGTTTTTTAAGAATAGCGATGGGTCGGCTATATCCATAGATGTAAAATTTTGTAATTATGTTACGTTCTCTCAGTGTGCTAACTCAATAAATGGCCTGTGTTTTTTTACAACTAATTGCAAAGATACGCTTTTTCCATTCTCTTGTAATATACCTACCTACTTACCTACTTATGACCAAAATACATAGATGGAAAGACGTACCTAAACAGAAGTGTGACCGAGACAACAATTAGCATACGTAAACCGACCGCCAGCGCCGCCGTCGTCGTTCCGACTATGACTGAGGCTCCAGTGAGACACAATTGAACACAATTTGAGCCTGCCACTTTCGAGAAGCCAGTGCCTCATCTCCCCTTTATTAATCGATGGCTATAGCTTTGATATTTATCGAGCTACAGATTATGTCTGTATAAAAAATTGTATTCTTTCATTAAGTCAAATAAAATAAATTCGTGGACAGTAATTGTACGTTAACTTTTGCGCGTTATTTTAAAATCAATCGGGCTTCATCTGTTCCAAACCTGCTATGAGGCGTCACGCAGCGTCACGTGACGCTGGGCACCTGGATTCTCTTCCACATAGCCCATACAACTCAAACTCACTGAAATAGTTACCTATATGTGATAAAATTTATCTTATAGTCTCACCAGTACTGATAGAAATAACCCATCACAAACATGTAAAATATTATAATAGTTAACCGACAATGCTGGGTAAAGGCCTGCCTCATATAAAAATATCATCATCATCAGCTTATCAGCAGTCCACTGCTGTACATAGGCCTCTCCCAATGAACAGCGCCCTGTCTTAAGCTTGACGCATCAAGCATCTGCCTCCAGTCTTTCGCAGATTGTCATCCCATCTGGCCGGAGGGCGTCCTACACTACGATTGCCGTGACGCGGTCTCCACTCAAGAACTCGTTTACCCCAGCATATACAAATATACTTAAAGTTTCATAGTTTTCCGATTTTTTAAGTGGACCCATAACGCAATGTAACAATACAATGGAAGCAACCCTTACATTCAATTAATGAAGTTATTTATAATGTTAATTAGCATAATTGTTTACTAATACTATTTAATGACCTACCTGGGTACAAAACCATTATTATGATTATATTTATAGCAAAACTTTTTAAACTTTCGCGATTTGTAAACATAATTTAATGATTTATTTATCGGGGAGGGGGTAGGGGAAATAAAAACAAAGGTACGCGATAAATACCCCATAAATAATCATCATTAAATTATCATTAAATTATATTTATAGTATAAAGTATCTTGACATCTCACAACAAATCCCCAACACCCTAAATGGGCACATATTGTGTGTGTGAGTATTCCGAAATATAGTTACTCATTCCTGTCAAATTGTATGTATGTACCATAATATGAATAATAAATGCACACATACCTAGCACCAAATATGTCTTTCTTAGCCAACGAGTAGGCCCCTACAATCTTCAGTCGAAGTAGGAAGCTGTTCTCATCAGTCTGAAAATATAAACATACACAGAATTACATACTTTTTAAAATTCATAGTTTGACGAATTCATTATGAATGTAAGTGGGTTAACACCAATGTATCATCCCTTAATGAGGGACATCCTCAGGTGAGTGTGGTTCTAAACATTGGTGTTCTTCCAATACAAACAAGGTTCGTAGTTAACCTACTCACATTCATAATAAGAGTGAATAATTAAGAATAAAATATTAATTGAAATAAATGTGCATCACACTAATATTATAAATAAGAAAGTTTGGATGTTTAGATGTAAGGATGGTTGTGTGTCACCTCTAGCATCATCACCAAAGCTACCATATCATTCAGCTATCCATTCAGGATCAGGCCGAATAGTTGCATGGTAGGTCGAAGCCTCCAATAAAACAAAAGCTACTTTTCATGCAACAAATCAGTTCCAACTTTTACACATTTTCATAGACACAATCAGTGCTGTGTGGTGCTGGCTTAGAATTGAAACCGCCCCATCTCCCTCTGTGGGTGTTGTAAAAGGCGACTAAAAAGATATTCACTGGGGGGCAGGCAGTAGTGCCCCCTGCAGAACAATTCTACCACTGAACTGCGATCCCCAACCTGCATGCCTAGGATGGGGATTATAGGCATAATCCCTCATTAGATAAACGCCATGAGGCGCGTATCAGGGGGAGAGGCTTGCATCATCATCATCGCCTTTGCCATTACTTCTCTACTGTATGTTTACTATGTATGTTTTTTAGTGCAATAAAGAATTAAGAATTAAGAATCATCCACCAGCCGTGGACCAATACAGGCTGTTGAGGGTTGAGGAAGTCAGAGTGTTAGTATAGAATGGATGGAATGTTCCTTAAGTTGCTTCCCTTGAAAAAAATGGTTAAGTTTTTTCTTTTGATTTGGAATTGAGGAATTAAATAGATACAACATCCTGCTGAGACAAAGAAAAAGCACAGGATTTACTCCACTTTATTTAAAGATGCGGTGAAAAGGAACTACAAAATAAATAAACCTGGCATCTCACACATCCTGACCCAAAGGCAAGCAAAAATTGTGTTATGGTACCAGTTATCTGCTCTACTACTTAGTTCAACATACATAGAACCAAAATAAATCCTTAAATAAATGACATTGTATAAATTCAATGACATCATATGATAAATAAAATAAACTAATTTTATATATTTTTTAATTTTATTTCCATGTATTTTATATTCTGCTCAATTTAAATTTATATCTTGTGTCTATTTTGCATGCCGAACTTACTAGTGCATTAATGTGACCTTATCTGAAGCCAGAAGGACTTCATCTACTCATGTGTCTGTGTCTATACAAAAAAAGGGAGATTCTGCAGATCATGCATCTATTTGAAGCAAATTGAATTGATTATGAACATTAGGGAAATAAACAGACTTTTATAGTAAACAAAAATCTAAATCTATCTGTTAGTAAATCAATTATGTTTTACTTAATGATTTGTCTGTAAGTACTTGATAGAGGAAATAAGATCAAATAATATTTGAGTATGTTGAGATTAACATATGGTGGGTAAATAAGGATATTGGCAGGTGCAAGCTTATACATGATTGTGTATTTATTTAACATATTAGATAGATTAAAGCCAAGTATTGAAAAATTGGAGACCCTGTTTTTATTGGGTAAATTCTGTACTTCTGTATACAAGTAATACAATGTGGGATTCTAAGGTTGTAGTGAGCTGGTGCCTGCTTCCTGCGCCCTTCGCCCTGACCACTGAACTTGAAAACAAATCCCATTACAGATTATCACTGCCCACACCATTCTGGTGTTACCTACTACATGTGAGTAGAATTCGCCGTTCAAAAACTTCAGCGCATAAATTAAGACACTCGTTCCGCAATATAAAACGCATTTAAATGGTAATCGCACACAAGGACGAAGTGTTGTTGTGGACTGGACTTGCGGGAAGCACTAAGACGTTATAGAAAATGGTATGTTTACCGTACATACACGAGTATCCGACTGCCAAGCCATCACCCATGTGAAAATATACTAATTGATAAAACAATAAGAAACAGTCCACATTCCGAGCGATGAGCGACGAGCTACAAGAAAACAACTGTTTGTTATAAGTTATGACACGTTTTCCAACTGTTGTACGCCGCAACAACACAACTTGTTGTAGAGTTTGTTTGCATTAGCGATCACTTTAGAACATCCAATAAAAATCTAAACACGAAAACTAAAGGAAATGCCTAGATAAACTTGAAACAAATACAAAACTAAAATGCAGAGACCACTGTGACAAAATGACAGCAGAATCGAATGGATGGATGACTCGTCGTTTGACAGTTGTTTGACAGCTGGCTAGTTGGTGTCAAGGCATAAAAATTTGCTATGGTTGTGATCTCTCTTTTTAATACCAAAACCAACAGAGACAACAATAAGAATTGTGTTCCCGGCACCGTACGTACATGTCAGTGCTTTAACGTCAAAAATGGCACACTTGTTTTGACGCATTACGGTTCGATTCACGCATTCATTCGAGAATCGTAGAAAACGGCAGTCTAGTTCCTAAATAAGCTCTGCTTTTTTTAAACAACTTATTTATTTCTATAGCTCCATTCTCCTACTTTGAACATCAGGCTAAGCTTTATCACTATCACGCACGTTCAAAGAGAAGTAGGAACCTTCGTGGCAAAAAGTAAAAACTCGCATGTATTGTTGAGGTAAAGAGGACTACCCTGCGTAGTTTTAGCTACGGATGAGTTAATGCTATAAAGCACAGATGTATTATAAAAGGAAAGGTAATTATGAGTACCTAACATAAGTACCTAGGTCTAATAAGTAGTGGGTATACCCACAGCGCAATATCAGTACCGTAAAAGGAACATAAATAGGTAGGTAGGTACAAAGGTAGTTCTCTTACCACTAAATTACCTAAGTTAGGTAAGGATGGATAGGTAAACCTACCTACCTACTTAAAGCGAAGGTTGAATTTGAATCTAAGAAGAGCAGGCAGTATTTACCTCATACTGAAGTGAATATCGAGGTTCCTGCCGCATCAGTCCATTCTGGCGATAGCGAGAGGTCCAGGATGACGAGCGGCTCCGCTGTGGGGGGTTCCCATTAGCCGCGTACTCAAACGGCCTGATGTGATGCATCGCGGAATACGTACGCAGATCTATCATTTCTCAACACTCCCACACAGCACATTTCACCGTCACTTCCAAGGGCATTGAATATAGATTTATTTACGAAAATCACACACGAACTGGCTGGTCGCTATTGTTGAGACTTATGACGCTGTTATCTTATCAGCAGAAGAAATGGGCACGATAAAAGTATAGGTACCCTTACAATTAGCATCGCACTGATAACTGCGCTGCTCTGCGCTGTGTCATGTGAAGAATGCCCGATTAGGTACCTACCTACTTAGGTACATACCTACACACTAGCGATGATAACGCGATCTCCACAGTCATGCCTATAGTGATCTCTTATTTTATGGCCGGTAGTAGGTAGGTTTTAAAATGGTATTTGTTTGTACGTTATCAAAGTATTCTTGTCCTAAATTCATTCTACGTTTTCTAGGCTACCTATTTATCTCGTACCGCGGTCGAGATAGGGGCCCGCATGGTATAATAAAACAGTCCTGCCCAGTCCTGCCGAATCAATGTCGATACTTTGCTATAGTATAGAATATATATAGCAGCCAAATACGATTCACCTACGGTCAGTATCGCGCCTTACCGTTACCACCACTAGGGTGATTTTTTCTGTTTGCTGCCACCAAAGGGTTTTTAATAAAAAAAAAAAAAAAAACAAACAAAGCCGAGGTGTAACATTTCACTCTTAAATTGCGAGCTACGAATAAGAATTCTTATTCGTAGATTGCGAGTAAATGAAATAACTTTAATTTTATCGTCTGCATTGTCAAAAATAACTATAATAACAAATTTAAATGGCGAGTGCACGAAAGAGAAAGTAGTATTTGCAACTAATGTGTGAGAAAAAGAGATGACACTATTTTCTCAGTACGCTTGTTTTGTTTGTGTAGATTGCACAGGTTTTGGACATGATGCGACACATTTCAAAACATTGCTACAGTTTTTGGTGGTCAGGTCAGGGCGTATCTGACGATTTAAATCTATGTAGGTAGGTAGGAAAAGGACCGCGAAGATGAGCCTTTACTTATTGGCCGTTTTTCCATATGCGTACAACCTACAAAATCGAATAAAGACCCAAAAAAAATTTTTTTACGTACCTACTTTGACGACCTCTATGGGACGGGGCGAAGGTTCGCCTGCGACGCAGGTTCGATTCCCGCCTCGGGACAAATGTTTGTACGATCTTTATGATTATTTGTTCAGGCGTTCTGGATGTTTTCTATGTATAATAAAAATATCTATCTATATAGTGTAGTGTATTTATGTAGGTATATCAGTTATCCATAACACAAGCTCTACTTAGCTTGGGGATAGATAATGCTGTGTGAATTGTCCAACATTATTTAAAACTAGCTGCGCCCCGCGGCTTCGCACGTGTTATTCTTATTCCTATGGAAACGTTTAAAGGTGATTTTTATCCCACGGGAACTGATTTAGTTATGGGATAAAAAGTAGCCTATGATATTACCTGTGTGCAAAATTACAGCCAGATCCGTTCAGAAGTTTTGGCGTGAAGAGGTAACAAACTTCCATCCATCCATCCATTACAAACTTTCGCATTTATAATATTAGTGTGACTTAGGTAGGTACCTACCTATATGGTACTTATACATACGTGCCACAGGTACGTTTAGTAGTTTTCGAATCCGCATCCTCAATTCAAATAGGTCTTTATTCCAAAATCAGCATTATTTATTTTAAAAAATATGGGTACAAAAGATGGATTTAAATTAAGAAGGAACTAAGGTAAACAAATTCTTAACGTTGTTTGAGACATTATGGACCAATTTCCCCTTCCTCCAAAATTATTATACTTAGTATTGAAAATAAACTATAGTTGATATTTATTCCTTAATTGACTAAAATAGAAATTAATTAAAACGATTCAAGTTTGGTTCAGTTTACGTAAGGCACTTCAGAGGCCATTAATTGCGTTAAAGCTTAACGTTTTATAAATTATAATTATTGATAAATATAATGCCTATCAAAATAATTCTTAAACTAATGAATCAGACCAAAGCTAGCCGGAAATTTAATATTAATGAATCATTTCACTTAACTAGTACGAGTAGGTATATTATTATAATATCTGTGACCTAACCAATATAATATTCCGTCAAAGAAAAAATAAACATTTTTGTGACGAAATTCTAGGACAATAATGTAATAAGTTAGTTAACAAACTAAAGGAAATGGTTTCATACTTTCAAATACTTATTGTCATTTAAATTTAAAAGCAATTAGAAAAGATGTAGCTTAAAGACGCAGGGTTAGTTAGTACCACAGAACTAGTAATAATACTTTATTATTACGATATTTCAGTGTTTAGTACCAACTTTAATAATCAAGTAAGTAGTACATAAATTATGTAACCTATGCACTTACATTATATTTATAAAGTTTGTTGCACGACATTACCGGTCACGATGTACATCAGTAGGTACAATGTCGTCGTATAACGTAGTGTGATTATTAAGTCAAATCCGACTACACCCGTAGAAGGACTGCTCATACTATGACCAGAGAATCTATACTAATGTTATAGTTATAAAGAGTTAAGATTTGTTTGTTTGTATTGAATAGGCTCCGAAACTACTGGACCGATTTATAATAATATTTTCGGGGGTGGAAGCTATATTTTATCCCGGAATTCCCATGAGGACGGGAACTACGCGGATGAAACCGCGCGGCGCTGCTAGTATTTTTATAAACAAGCGAGTGTGGTTTATTCCATACAAACAAATAAACAAATCTTTCCTATTTATAATATTAGTATAGATAATAAAATAATTTAAAGTAATTCCTGCTTCTATTAGGAAAATTTGATTATTTAATATCTATTGTAAAGATGTGACGACCTCATGAATGAATGAATGACTCTATAGTTTAACATAACAGTTGATCTATGGACTGTGATGCAACCGCTCTGGGAGCTCAACAGAAAGTGAGAAAGCTAATTATAAATAGAAAGTATTTTACTATTAAGTATGTTTGGTCTTTTTCTAATTGTCTTTGATAGTAAAGGACAAAATGAATAATAACTGTTTCACTGTATGGTGGTTTATGTATATAATAGGAATTCTGAGATAACCCTGTCAACAATGAACTGAGATTCAGTAATAGCACTTTTATGAGCACAGAGATTCTTAAATAATTATCAATATAATAACATACACGAGAAAATAGTGGGTATGTTATGTTGCCTACATACATAATATAAATAAAAATTTACTTACAGTAACATTTATAAATATAAATAGCCAAAGGAGCACCAAAGTAGGCACTAGTTAAAATAAAATTACAAAAAATATCATAAAATCAGTCTTGATTTTTACAAGATTAAGTACAAAAATACCTACACAGTGATCAAAATTATACCTCTAATTTTAAATTCTTAAAAAATTCTATGTAGAAACAGTATTCAACTACCTAGGTATACCTTAAAAAAAAGTCTAATAATATATCAAAGTAATGCTAACAATTAATTCCAAGCTCATAGACTTGAAAACAATTGCACATCTTATATTGGAATGTTAGCTTGGTTGACTTACATCTAGGTAAAGGCACACAAGTTCTCAGTTTAACAATAAAAATGGCTCTATCAGTTTTTTTCTCCTTTAGGTTAAGGAATCATTGCTTGCTGCACATATAGGTTAGTTGGAATAAATGGAGGACCATAAAATAATAATATAGCCTTTTATTCCAAAACTGTTACATTTAGAAAAATTAAAACTAAATGTAAATGGGGGATTATACCCATACAATAATGAGAAATGAAAATATACAGCCAGCAACATGGATGCAAAAACACATTACAATTATTTTAAGTTGTTAATGTACTAGCAATATATGGGCAGTAGGCATACCTTAAGAAATAAATTCAGATCTTAATTAATTATGTAATAGCTGGTCCCAACTCTTTGGAAACTAAGGCGTCACATTTAATCACTCAACAGATTGGTTTACGAGTATTCTGACTCCACTTCTTATTGGATCTTGCATCCCTTCCTTTTCTTCATCTCAGCTTTATTCTTCTTCTTAGCCAATCCTTCTGCCGTAATGTCTGATATAACTGACAGCCTCTTGGAAGGATCTACACGGCTATCTCTCACATCCATAGAACTGATGTCCTGAGGAAATGTAGAGCCGTAGAGATTGTTGTTTTCACTGTAACTATGAGGTAGTCCTTGTGTCTCCTGAGGGTGGTCAGTGGGATAGTGTGACGCTGGCCTGATGCTCATCGGATCAGGGAACCGAGGCTTCTTACTGGTAGCAGGAAGAGGAGGAGGCTGCCTGTGCTGAAGGGGGCCTCTCTTATCCAACTCAAAGGACCTTGAGTGTGCATGAGATATTGAGCTTGAAGTGCCAGCTTCAGGGTTCTGTGAATAGTATTCTCTGGATACTTCCAAAGACTGCAAGGCATTGGACTTGGACTGGATAGTTTCCTTTTCAAATGGTTCAACATAGTTCAAATCTGAGTCCACAGACTTGCACAGTCTAAGGCGGTTCTCATTGATAAGATCTTTGGGATTGCTGTAGGCATCGCATAAAGTGGCTTGAGCTTGACCATTGACTCTATCCATCTGTTGAGCTGCCATTCTTTGCTGCTTTTTTAGTAAAGCTTTTTGTTTGGCCTTTTCTTTGGCTCTCTGGAGCTTTTTGTACTCTCTCTCTTGTAGCAGGCGTGCCAGCTCTCCATCTTGAGCCTCCACAGCGCATCTCATGTCCGCTAAGAGGCAGTCTCTATCCTGAACTTCACTGCTTAGCTCGCGAGCCAGTCGGGCGTCTCTCTCCTCTTGCTCTAGTCGCTTTCTCATTTCATCTAGTTCAGCGGAAGACAGGCCCAGCTCCTCTGGGTCGATATGTTCACTGGGAGCGGGCGTGGGCGCTGGCAGCGGCGGCAGTGGCGCGGCGTGAGTGGCGCGCGAGGAGCCAGGCTGCTGCAGCATGTCTGAATGCTGGCGCCGCTGTCGGCGCAGGTTGATCTCTGCCATCTCTCGCGCGATCTCGGCGTCGACCTCGGCCTGGCGGCGCCGAGCCAGCTCACGGAGCTGCGCCTCATGCTCTAGACCCTGCTGCTCGCTGAGCGCCACGGGGAAGTCCTCGCGGATCTGCTGGTTGCGATACCTGTTCTCCGTGAGGTGCGACGATATCTCGCGGTCCTGCAGCCTGTGCGCGAGGGCGCCGTCGGTGCGCACGACCCACTGCTCGCGCAGATCCGTCACATGCCCGAATTTTGGCATCGTATCGCTCGCCTGAAATCTGGCCATCGATAGCTAGAATGCCAGCCTCCTCGCACCAAAAAGTACTGGGTTACAGGAGCACGACGTAATACTATTATGTTATTTTATTTACGAGGTCGAATATTACATATTCGGATTTCGTTTTATTCACAACACACACAAAAGACTTTCCTAGCTCGCGTTCCGTGAGAGTAACCAGCTACTTTTTAATGATTCCTCTGTCTGTGACTTTGATGTGAACTGCACACGCCGCGAACAATAGAGCAGCGTATGATAATCTACATACTTGTAAATTACTAGTTTATTGCTGTACTGTACATAAGTGTATGTACGTATAAAAAAGTAGCCTTCTCCAAAATGAACGTGTAAGCAAAACAAGCGAGCAAATGGCTTTGACAGAAAACAAGGTTTTGATTTAGTTGAAGTTGACACTTCTATAATTTGACAAACAACTTCTTCTTTCCAGCACTTGTGGTGGCACGGAGGGGGGCCTCGAGGCTTGGCCTCTTTACCCCGGTATCAACTCGAACCCCTCGGTCCTTGGGTTGAGGCAAAAAGACTTTTTGCCTATCTAAATTTTTTTAGCTGCATATATTATTGTTATAATTATGTAGACGAGGCCTGTATTTTAGGTAGCCTACAGGGGTTGTATGATAGACAATTCTAAGGCTGATTAACCTCTTTGCAGTAAGCCTTTGCAATATTTGGGTGTTTATGGTTCTGTTCGTCCAAATCAACGGTTCTGAAGAGGTTCTGAATGTAACAGACAATCTTTATGAAACGGATACGACGTTCAATATTGACAACTGTCGAGTGGTCTTGTCGGATTGGGAGCTAGGATGGCGGTTAGCAAACAACTAGGACCATCTTAGACCGATCAATGAAAAGAATGCTCGTTATTATCAGTTGTTATTGAAATTTATAGCATTCAGGGCTCCGCCGTGTGCGTGAGTCTTCAATTATATACATATATATTTTTTTTATATGGTACATATCATTAGTTTTTTTTATTTTAAGCTTTGACATCTTAAACTTTGAATTTTACTGACAATGACATTGACAAATACCATAGCTAAAATTACTAGAACTAGTGTACAAAAAATTGTCGAATCGAATCGTATCGCAAGTAGAAAAGCGTTATCAAAGCGAAAGCACCCGGGAGGGTTGTTTGCAATCTAGTGAATCTAGGGAGGGATCCCTAGATTGCAATCAAGGTTGGATGCTGGTGGCGTGGTTTGGATTGCGGTGAAAATCCCCTTTCGCCTAAAACTTTATTTTAAAGTAGGTAGGTACACTACCCAGCTATTTTGTAGCACTAGCACGTGCCACACCACATCTGCTACGCTAGACCGTATGGGACGGACGACGCATGGCATGACGACGGAGGAGGTGCCATTCATAGATGTTGAAAACAGGCGTTGTTTTAAAAAAAAACCGCCTTCAATTTTATGTTTTTCTCATGGATGCCATGTCAAAACTGGACGAAATTGCAGCACCAGCTTTCAAATAAAAAAAAATCTAAATCGGACCACTCAGTCAAAAGTTCTGAGGTAGTAGGTACCTACACTAACAAACATAAAAAATACAGTCGAATTGAGACTCCTCCTTTTTGAATGGTTAAAAAAGCTACAGCTTACTTAACTACCCATAACTATCTATATTTCAGTGAAAGCTAGCTAGATTCAGTTTGAATAGAGTAAGCTTAGGTACAGTACCTACTATATAAACTTTATGGTAGGTAGCCTAGCACTCCTTCCTAACTCTCCCCATATTTAGTGCATAGGTACAACTTTAACATTAGAGACATACCGCTATGCCAGAGTGGCGTGGCGAGATTAGCCGTATACCGGAGTAGCAAATGCTACGCCCTTTGGGCCAAAATAAAATTTCGCGGCACAATGCTTTGTTAGCCGTTATGTTTCTTCCTTTTTTTTTGCCAAGAGCTGCAAAATACTGAAATATGTGTGCAGTTTGCAGAGCTTAGTCTTGGTACGAGTGCATGCAGCTCGCTTAATCCGGCACTGCGCTATGCTACTTACAAATAAAAACGAATATTTGTGGCACCTTGCATAGGTATTTTATTTGAAACACACTTTTCTACTACACTGATTTGTGGATTGATCTGAATATTTATTAACCTACCTAAGCTGAACATGTTTGTCGTCATCACAATCTTTAGTTTCGTAATAAAAGTAAATGTCCTAAGGTACCAATATTATGTGTTGTATCTTGTATGAATCAAATGCAGGTGTCCGTGCATGCGAGGTACCGCCGCCGGCTGGATGTCCTGGGGCAATGCAGCGAGTCATCACAACAACCATCTAGTTTTAAAAGAAAACAACGTGAATAAAAATTCATAGGGGGTGATTTTACGTATCCAAGTAAACAACTCAAGTGATAGTCACTGAATTTGTTAAGTAAACTTAACGTAACCAGCGCTGCAGCGGCGTCTCGTCAAGTCGCCTCTGGTTCGGCCGGCTAAGTCAGTTTATTTATATTAGTTAAGGCTCCGAGCGAATTAATTCATAAAAAGAATAAATAAAAGGGTAATTAAAGTAACCACGTCAGTAACTTTCACTTGAGATGAGAACTGGCATCCGCAATAAACCACCCACCTTGTTAACAAACTATTGACATTGTTTTAACTCGCCTATTCTTCGGACGAAGTCTGCGAGCCCTTTTTTGTTTGCGGTTTTGTAGAAATTTTCATTGGACATACGGCACATCCAACTTGAAAGAAGCGGGAATCTGAAACCGATTAATACTGTAAGGCAAGTAACTATAACTAACGTTTCGCATCGAAATGACCCACCCTATTAACAGAACGTCCTAAAAGGAAAACGGAATATTAGCATAAAGTCCTTCCTTTCCTTTTACATATTCTCTTGTTTTGTATTGTAATCACGCCCAAGTACCTATTTGCGAGCGATCATTTAACTTTTGCTCTGTCTATTATTTTATTATATAACTTATTAGAGGGTAACGGTGCTGATTGCACTTATAGGATAATCGTTTTAGAATAAGTATCTGTTTAATTAGGCTAAGAGTGTAATTGTTTGTTACCCCGAATAAATAAAAACTAAAAAAACTAAAAAATAACGTCCTATTGGCTTGGCAACATGACCTATTGTCAAGTGAAAACAAAATGATACCTTAGCTGAACGGCCTGTACAATTCATTACTACTTAATTACATTCACCGATAGAGGAAAACGTTCACACAAAGAATTCCTACATAGATGTGTGAGGTGAGGACGCATGGGTCCTCCTACGTCCTGTTGAACATAACCCAAACCAGAATTATTTTGCCCTATTCATGGCGGTGCTGGGTAGGTAGGTATAAAATCGTTGTCAATTTTTTTTCCCTAAAGTCAGTTATTATTAATCTAGGCCCCCCTAGAGTAGAAAGTCATTGTATTGGAGTCCCAAAAATAAGGGTCTATACCAGGATATGATTTTAATAAGGTAGGTTATACAGAAACTTACCTGCACTTGTCGATAGGAACGAGGCAGTTGAGGGTGCTGACGGTGGCGCCGATGCAGATGTCGCCCAGCGTGGGCCAGCTACCCCCGAAGTACGTGTGCCCCCCGAGCATGCTCTCCAGGTCAGCGTACGCACAGTCTATGGCACACACCTGCGCTGGCAGCACGTATGAGCAGTTCTCATACAGGATTGGATCCTTTGACATCATAATAACAATTATAAAGTAACGTTCAACCAATATGCAGCTCGGCATGACATCTCAAGAACGAATATGCGGAATCAAATTTAATAGTAAAGGCGTTAATCGGTTCCCGCGCTTTTTTTAAAGAATTGTTTAGATGTTTGGGGAAAGTAGCAATAGCATATGACAAAGAAAATTATAGCGAGCAACGACGGGATCCCCGAATGTAAAAAAATAAATAAAAACAAAATAAAAGCCTGCAGTGGTAGACAAAAAAAGCTATGAATAAAAAACAGCGAGTGGAGCGAGCCCTGAACATTTTGGAGTGGGCGGCGAGTGCGGCGACCTAGCGGCGCCTGAGAAAATTGTTAAGAAGTTATACTTACCAAATAAATATCGGCAAGAGGAGTGAGCCGCAGCCTTTTTAAAAATCGATCAAGAATGCTTAGCAATGCAAGGTAGCTAAAGAAATTGAGTTATGAACAATAATTATAAGTTTTTATGGCAATTAAACAACAATTCAAAATAGAATCAACGGTGAACGAAATTTTTTATGATGTGTGTGGCAGTACGTTGTCGTTATCACCCCGAGAGGTGTCGACACTACACTAGACAAAGGTCTCGCCTCCTGGGAGCGCCAGAGCAGTCTCTCAGTCGCTAGCCGCGTCTAGATTCTGCTAGCAGTGCTAACCCCAAATGATTGAACCTCTATAACTAAACATTCAGGGTGTGTGGTATAGCACTCACCACAGCTGCTCGATATCGAGGGTATAATATCCCTCCGTTGTAATGTAGCTGCTGGTCGACGATGGCACGCCCCCCGGCGTCGAGTGGCAGCAGGCGCCCGCAGTAGTAGCGAGATCCCAGGTACGTACAAATAGCATTGCTAAAAATAAATTCTTTTTTGTAATGCTGGCTGCAATATCTCTATATTGCCTTAGATTCATTACTAACAGCCCGTCCCGGTTTCGCACGGGTGGACACTTATTTTATATAGGTTCTAAGGTTCTAACAGTTTTATGACACAGACGCAGACGTACTTGTTTATCCCCGCCAACAACGGCGCGGCGCGACGACGGCCGGCCGGCGGCGCGGCGCGGCGTTCGCCTGCGTGGTTCGCACCGCCGCCGCCGCCGCCCGGCCCCCCGTCGCGTCGTCGTCGTCGAGGCTGCGCAGTGAATGTGATATACCTACTATCATAGCCAAAACCTGCTTCTCTATCCCCGTCAGACAACGATACTAACACTTTCACGGCCCGTCAGGCAGCAGCGTGCCCCCATGAGTCGTAGGTATTAATTATTACCACACTAAAAGCACCTGTAACTGTAACTGAGTACTTACCTGCCTACAAGCAATTTGCCTTCAAGTATCATAGTATCAAGTATCATAATACGAATACCTACTGACCTGTCCCGAATAATAAGCTTTTGGTCTTGTAAAATCGGCAATGTCTGAAGTGGATTTTTCTGAAAAAAGCATAGGGAACATATAAAATATAAACAAACAAGTAGGGAGGCCCTATAGTTTTACAATATGACAGTTGAAACTGGGTACCTAAATGGGTAGTACCAATAATAAATGTAATAATGTCACAGTAAGGGTAAAATTTTCGTACTTTCATTGACAAATTAAAAAATCAGCTAAAGCCCCAATCATTTCTTGGAAGTACTGCCTTAATGTACGGTTTACGGTGATGATTACAGTCACAGACTAGGTAGAGATACTTGATTATGATTACATTTACCTACGTGTGCAGTGGCAATTTTAGCATTATTTGTGCCAAAAGTTATAAGAGGTTGGTTAGATACGTTGGCAAAGCGGACCGAGCCTTTTTAATCGTTCTACAACTTTTTATGGCAAGTTTAAGTGAAACAAACAGTAACAGGAAATAAAAATTGGTCAAGCCGTGATTTTTCACGAAATTATTCATAATGGTGCATATTTTTTTTTATACTCCGTCGCCTACACTACACTAATACAAGTATGATAAAAACATTGGAAGAAATAACGTTGAGCGAAGTGAGCCGCGATATTTTATATGAACAGGCGCAGCCTGTACGGGCCTAACAGTCACAATAAATTCATGTAATGCATTATGTTAATTCCATCGAAAAATCAACATGCTTTGTCAATGAAGCAATTCTATTAAATTCATACCTTTGTTTAATATGTAGTTATAATAACATGGCACAATGTAAGTGGAACTTTAATGATAGAACAAAAACGATAAAAAGAGGCGCCAAATAAGGTCACAAAAATATGCAACTTTCAGGAGCGCTCATAAATGCAGGGAGCGTTTACTCGTAGACTCGTAGTATGCAACAATGAAGGGGGAAGCGCCTTGAAACTACTTTGCTTTTATTCAAACAAACAAGGATTTTTGCACCGTCCTATGAAGCTGGCTGCCGGGGCAAGCGCCCATATTGCGTGTTATAATGTGGTTTCGTAAACTCATATTTAAGATCATTTGGCCAAAACATATATTTTGAGCGGCTCGCATGAATTTTGTGTTTTTCAGTGATTTCTGGGCTCTTTATTTCCCCTTCCCCTCAAAATGAATTCTTCGGTCTTAACCAAACGCCCACAAAGTTTTAGGCTGCGACCTAAAACTTTGTGGGCTGATAGAGGAGAGTGGAAGAAATAGAAAATATTTGTTGTGCCGACCCCACCTAGCGGGGGATAGGGTACGGAAGATGAAACGACGAGGTCACAGAGATGAACGTGTTTACAAACCTCGAACATCTGCGCTTTTCTATGCTCTCCACGGTCCATGTTAACGTCTATCTCGTTAACACTGAGACCCATGGCGTCCAGGGCCATCATCACAGCACGGCACGCAGGACTTCGGTCAGTCTTCCACAAAGTTACATTCCTAAAACCAATTATTATTTGTTTCAGCCACAGCGATTTAGACAAACAACTATGCAGATTCCCTCAGGATTAAGATGAGAGCGTCGGGTGCCCATTTCCATCAAAAACCGTTCAGTCGGACACCTACTGTAAAATTCTCTCCCCTGTAGCCAATGCGCAACAAAGTTCTATCAAATTATATGCCATAGACGTTTCTGAAGCTTTGCATTTTTGTGGGTAATAAATGAATTAAAAGACACAAAGAATATCAAAGTTTTAAAACCGAAATTATTGTAATGAAATGGCCGCGGCCGGCTGCGAGAATTGCTGACAGATATTGACAATTTGACAGACGAGTGAACAGAAGGTTTTACACACTGATGTGCCATGCAGGTTCCGTTTCCCCTTAGTTTATTTTTGTTACTTTTCTTGCCTAATGTAAGAACGAGCATAACAACTTCTCGGGGAACGTACAAGTTCCTACAGCTAGGTACTACGTACTACTCGGAAACGCACTTGCCATTTCTACAGGATAGGATTGAATTATAATGATAGTGAAATCAACCGGCAAGTACCTACAATAGGGTACTAACTGTCCGTAAACGACAATAGATTCACTTCTCTTTATTTTTTGTGTGCAATAAATAAATACAAGTTTCTACGGAATGGGAAGATGCTATGCTAAGATAATAATGTACCTAGGTACTAACTCTAAATTAATTAATTAAATAAAAACTAACACTAATGTCTTATTAGCGGCTTTGCTCCCAGTTGCTCCCATTGTACACGAGCTTACTAGGTACCTACATATATAACCAAAATTTTGTGATCGAAACTTTAACATCGTTTTTGAGGGGCTGAGCTAGTAATTATTTTGAGTTTTCACGACATGATCGTATTTTTTGTATTTCCGGCTCATTTATAATTTTGTAAACGCAGTGTTTTATTTTTCACTTTGCCGAAGTTCTGCATGTAGTAGCATGAAGTATAGCCTATGCGTCTGTCAAAGATGACAGACGGGCATTTTTTTCTTTTTGAGAAGCAATCAGCAACGCAGAAGCTTGAAGGTTTGTCTAGGTTTTTACGAAGGAAGTTTTAATTTAATCATCAGCCTATATTATTCCACGGCTGGACATAGGCCTCCCCTAATGAGCTTCATAACATAAAGCACTGCCGTAGTTAGTTATGGTAATCTGAAGTATCGGGTAAAGGTAAACGTGATGTTTTTTTAAAAGTAGGCAAGTAATTTTTGTAATTTTTATTGAAACCTACCAATACCATTACCAGAACCACGGTGTTATCTGTGTCTATAAACATTACCGTGCCTTAACCAAGTTAACCAACATCAATTATTATTCATGGAGAGAACTCTTTATTGATAGGTACCTAAGTGCTGACTTACCTACTTTATTTTCTTAAGTAGGTACCTACCGTACGATATAAACTCTATCCCCCTTATTCATAATGGTCTGCTAACATAAAACAGCTGCTAAGTAGTGTTATTTCTCAGTCTGACTTATGTCAATAGAAGAAGACAGAACGAGATTTAGCAGTGTGCTAAACTGCTAAGTTAGCAGACTATTATGAATAAGGGGGTAAGTACCTACTCATAATGATATTCGTAGATTTTGATCTGCAAACAAGAATATTATGCAATAGCTGCGCCCCGCGGCTTCGCACGCCTAACCCCGGGAACTGATTTATGGGATAAAAAGTAGCCTATGCGTTTATTCTGTTTATTCCAGGCCTAGAACTACCTGTATGCAAATCTTTTCAGTCCGATCCGTTCAGTATTTATTGCAAGAAAGAGCAACAAACATACATGTTTACAATGCGTTTATAATATTAGTAGGATAGATAGGTGTCCGTCTGTCCGTTCAACGCTTGCTACGTTAGCACAAAAAATATTCATGAGATTTAAATCTCGGAATCGTATTTCAGTGTCAGCTACGCAGCGATAGAAGACGCGCCTACCGAGTTTATAATAATATTTTTGCCATGATTGTATTTAGGAAATCGATCAATTTGTTTACGCCCATTTTTCAAAACCGGTGAGAAAATCATGTTTTATATCTACCTTCCTACCCTCAGAAATAATTCTTCTGTGTTCTACCTCATTCATAATCAAATAAGTACAGAATAATGTTTCTAACCTAACCTACCACTTTTGGAGTTAGATAATATTTTTACAAATGTAGGTACAAAAATAAAATTTATTAAATAATGTCAGTAGTTTTTGTATTTATTTAGAAATTTTAATATAATTTTATTCAATTAAGTACTTCATTCTTAATTTTGCAGAAATATACAAAGTCACAGATTTGAACAAAGAAACCAGCAGGAGCACACCTTGTATGGAGATTTGGCGTCGCCTCCCGTTAGATTTGTGTTGATAACCGCGTCTCTGCTTCAGACCAAATTACAATTTCAAATGATCGATCTCTTTAAGTCTGAAAATAAAACAGCGAGCTACAAACAGGTTAGTTTAAATTCGTTTTTGCATATTTTTTTCTCAAAACGCCATAAGAAACACCTGGTGTTTCTTTATAAGGCACCGTTAAAAAAGTTGACATAGATATTCACCCCCCTTGAACATAGTAAGTGGGTACATCCATCTGTCCGCCCGCAGTCCGCACTCCGGACTTAAACTTATCTATATTTGAACAGCGTGCATTTACCTAGGTACCCGAAAACGGTAACAGTTAGGTAAGAATTGTGGTGTTTTGGTGAACTAACACTTTTAGTCGTATCGTACGTACTGCAGTAAAGTCAACGCAACAAAACAAATTGGCTGGCACACGAGCGCCCTCACATCCCAAGACCCTTCTCTTTGACAGAGAGTCGATTAGTTAAGCCAGTATAAGCACTTTTTAACAATAATTTATATGACACCAATTTCGGGGTTTCGGTTGCCAATTTTTTCGGAAAAGAGTATTCCAATAAAATAAGAATTATCAAAATAGGACCAGGGTACTCTTCAAAAAGTTATGCGTTATACATTATACATTTGTGAAAAATAATAAAATATATCCTATATACATACGCGTCGATTGTGTTTCAGATAAACCCTCATCAGAAAGTTCCAGCGCTAGTTGTCGGCAACGAGTGCATATGCGACAGTCATGCCATAGCAATGTATCTTTGCCATCGAACTAAACATCAGATTTTATATCCAAATGATGATTTGATGAAAGCAAGAGTTGATGAAATGCTTTTTTTCAATGCCACCACGCTGTTTCCTGCTGACTCGGCTATTTATGTAAGTTTTTTAACCGACTTCAAAAAAGGAGGTTTGTTACCTCAGAACTTTTGACTGGGTGGTCCGATTCTCATGATTCTTTTTTATATGAAAGCTGGTGCGTTCCGTGTGGTCCCATTTTAATTTTTTTCATTTCTGACAACGTGATCCATGAAAATTCATGAAAAATCGTTAAAAATTGAAGTCGGTTTATAGTGTTTTAAAACAAAATTAATTATTTATAATAAATAAATACTTATAATACTCGTATAAGTAGGTAATGTTGATTAAGCATTTTTAAATCTCCCGAAGTACTACCAAATGACTGTAATAACTATAAGTTAATATCTAGTAGTTAGTTGTTTTTATAGATAATGGTTCGGAACCCTTCGTGCGCGAGTCCGACTCGCGCTTGGCCGTTTTTTTGTACATTTTCTATATTTAATTTCAGACTGATTTCTTCGCGGGCAAGCGGCCTACGAGTGAGACACATCTTGCCTACTGGTACACACAAATACACTTCTTAGAACAACGGCTCAGCAAATTTCAATGGTTATCAGGCAATCAGGTACCTAACTTGAAACTAATTTTAGTATCAAGGAGAGCCTTTGCAGGCAGTTGCTGGATGCGTTGAAGATTTGGGGCTATGGCTCTCATGGCCTCTCTATGGCTCATATGGCCTATGTCCTAGTGGAGTGTACAGTGCAGACCGATGATGATGATGAGTAGGTCTATAAATGATAGGGCGTTTAATGCATTAATTTCAGTAAAAATGTAACTACATACCTGTTTACTTGTACTAGTAAGTATTTTGTTGTTTTCAGGGTGTAGGCAGGGTACCCGTACCGTACCGTACCTACCTATCTATGCTCAATAATATAAGGTAATGATCAATCAAATCAATATTTTATTTCAGTTGACCCTGAGTGATCTATGCTGCGCAATGACTGTCAGTTCACTGGCAATCTTGATACCTGTTCCAAATAAATATAAAAATGTCCATAATTGGATGCGAAAATTGGAACAGTTGCCCGCCTTCGAAATAAATAGACAGGGCTTGTCTCGGCTGAGGTTATACGTGGACTGTGTGAATATTTAGTAGGTATTAAAAATGTTCACAAAAAATAATAATAAAAACTTCAAAGTTTACAACCATTATGTATCTTTTAATATACCTACGTATCATAGATGAACTACGCGACCATCAAGCCCGCCTTGAATTAAAAAAAAACTTTTAAAAAAAGAGAGGCTTTTGAGGTTAAAAAAGCCGCCAAGCTATTGCATTTAGTTCCACCTAGCCCCTGTTTTCATTAAGGCAAACGTTGTCACAAACAACCTGTATGTCTTTGTCATACGTAGGTATAGGTACGCCATAGGTAGGGTAAGACTAACTAAAACTGACTAACTAAATTTAAACTTTTAAACATTTAAACTCAAACGCAACTCAGATTTAGGCACGTCTCTATATATTAAGCTATTGCATAGCTTCTATCGCGGGCCTTGAGCGCGGGGACCGAATCCAGAAATTCCGTAACGAAAAAACCTTGACGTTTGTCTCTTTAGTTCAGCAACTCGCCTCTAGATGGCATTGCAATAGCTTTACCGCGGCAGTCCCCGAGTGCCACACGTCTTTTTTTCATTATATCTTTCGCCTGAGCGAATTTCTGACACATTTTATCAAAAACTGTCAAAATTTCATCATTTGAGATTTGAGACGAGCTTAGAACTGAGTTGCGTTTCACTTTTCGGAGGTTATGTGGTAGGTAGGTTGGTAGGTACGTATGTACCTACTAAACCGTCTAGTAGGCAGACCTAACCTGATGACGTAAAAGGTAATTTAAAAGTTATTTAATGTACCTACTTATCTTGTTGTCTTATGATTTGCGATGTGGCTGGATCTTATGTCGCGGTGCGACACTTGTCGTAGGTACAAACTTTTATTCTTTGGATTTGAATTACCCGCAAAAGAACCAACCAGGATTAGCCATAGACAAATGACGGATAGAGAGTGAGGCGTAAACTGTCAATCGTCTAGAGCAAAGAGTCTATGGCCGCGTATTGATTGGTCGACGAGGAGATGTAAAAAATGGCTGCCTCGCCTTTTCCTTCTCAGGTAGAAATATTTGCGATTTCTGTAGAAATTTCGGTATAACTGAGGCTTTTGACGATTTTTAATCGAAGTTAAAACATCGGTCTACTAGCCAGACCAGTGAGCAATCGATGAAGACTCTTACTCCTTAAAATATGAGTGAATCCAAGTTCGGTGTCCTGTGAATGAATCTCTCGTCTGATCTAAATAAAATTTTATCGGTGTTATCGCGTACATTTATCTTCAGTGAAGTTCTAATACTAGTTTAAAGATCAATAGTGGTATCGGTAGCCGTATTTCTGTTAGAATCGTTGATGTGACCTTGTAATTGGATGTATTTGTACGTGAAAGATATACGTCGTGTGTAGTGTTCTAATGTCACACCCATCGAGATACTTTAAACTTTTGTAATTGGTGATAGCGGTTGTAGAGTTCTGAAAATGTGGCTTGAACCGTTGCAGGTGGCAGGAGCCCACTCTGCCATATACGAAGCATATTATCACCAGGTGAGTTTTCATGTATTTACCTGCAATATCGTACGTGCACCATTAATATTTATCTGCCAGGGAAACTATTACTAAACTGTACAAGTTTACGGCATTAAGTGAACTCGTTAGAGTTAGCAGGGTTCCCATTACTGACACTGAAGTCACAGTAGAAGACTGCAGCACTAGAGAACTGAAATTTAACCCATTATGAGCTAGAGGTGCCGTACGGCATCGCCTTAGCGTAGTTTGGATTTTCACGTCTATTTTGTTATTTGTGCAATTTAGGTAACCGACCCATTGCTTTTTTAATGCTAGACAGATTAGTTTATTGAAATTCAACTGAAATTAGCAACATATCGTCAAATAATTATTAGCTTGAACGATTCAAAGTTCAGGGTGAAAACATTTGCGGCGAAATGGACGTGCGCTTCAAGTAATTAATTCACATTTATTTATTTTATTGTTTCACATGGTAGCTATTTGTGTAATAATATTCTTATTAGATGCAACAATTGTTATTTGAATAAAAACGCGTGATTTTTTTTTCGGATTCCGTGAAATATAGCTTAAAACTATGACGGTGCCAAACGGCATCGCTAGCCCAATATCTTGTCTTTTCAAAATGTATTGCAGTAGTTCCCAAGATACGTATAGGTAAATCATCGGGCTCGATTTTGATACAAATTTTGTATTTCTTTTTGACATAGTGATTGTACGCTTCATGAAGCATTAGCAGCTTTCGAAGATGATGAAAGTTTGGAACCTTTGTCGGTGTTTATTGTACCCCCTGACCCAACAATCCTTCCCGGCGTAGACTGCAGATGAGGAAGTCTTGTCAATAACCTTACTGGTCGACAACTTAATGCTGATTGTGAAGTAGTATTGGCTCCAAGATCTTCACAGCAAGACGGCATAACAGCAGAGGACATTGAATATCCAGCAGAGTCATTGCCCTCGTCCAGCGTCATAACTATTCGTGGTCGTGGTCAAACTCGTCGACGTCGTACTCGTGGTAGTCGCCGTGGTGATCGCAGTTTTTGAATCATCTGTTGGTATATACTACGCAGGATGGAAAACACCGGAGATGTGTCCTAGGGTCATGCAAGAGGCAAACCAAAACGGAGTGCCATAGGTGTGGTGTTGGCCCATGTGTTGCTTGCAACTACCAATTCCAAACATAAGTAGATAGAAGTATTAAAAAAACATTGCTTTTTCGTAATTTTTGTGTTTTGTTGATAGAACATTTCTAATAATAATCTTTTAAAACCTTTTGTGTTGAGAGACCTGAATTTGCTAAGAAAAGTAAAAGAACACACAAGTGGCTAGCGATGCCATATGGCATCAGCCATTTTTTCAAAAACTAAAAGATATTTTTTTTTATTTTTTACTATTTTATGTTTAGGGGGTCCATATTTATATCATATGTAAAGCGCACAAATAAAAACGACCATAAATTAATTCAGCCCATAATGGGTTAATGTAGGTACTTATGTAAAAACCTGGTGTTATTTTATGTGTTGTATTACTCTGAGTCCTTTCCTATTACTAGAAGTCTAAGAAGATTAAAAACTGCTTTGGTTTGAAGAATCTCATAAAACACTTATAAATCACTGTCTCCAACCTTGCTCATAATCATAGATATTCTTCTTTATTATTGATAATAATAAATAAATATTTCTAGACAGTCCACACTGCATCAAAGAAACTTAATAATCTAAGAAATTAAGAATCACAGGCATGGAACAGATATTTTTAGTAAATAATAAAATAATACTTAACCAGTCAGGGATTTAGAGGCCCGGAGCAGGCCAGCATATTTTTTATACCATCACATATTACAAGGGCCGCTCTGGGCTCAACACCTATGCTGTTTGTATGCAGCGACTATTCACTATGACTATGTCACCTGCAATCATTGAGGGATAAAAGTTTATATGAAGTAATAATCCCTTAGAGGTTAATGCTGGAAAATTCATATGACATCATCAAGCCCCAAGCTGTGCAAAATTTGTGTTATGGGCACTAGACAACTTTTACCATACTAATTTGTATGTAACATATGTATAAGTTGTTTGATTATTACAGGTGGATCCTAGTGGGTCTGGAGCAGTGCAAGCCCTAGACGCTGCCCGGTTCCTCAAGAAGTCACGCCTCAGCGATGTGGTACTCAGCAAGATATGGGATCTCTCCGATCCCTCGGGCAAGGGCTACCTTGATAAAGTGAGTTTTGAAGTTTATAAAACACCAATAGTTAGTTATCTATGGTTTATCCATTTTGAATGAAGCATGTTAGTAAACAAAGTAGTACGACACAAATAACAAAATCTCACTAGCTTGGCGTCGAGTTTCAGATACAATTGTAAGCAATGTTTATTGAAGGGAGGATCTAAAATCGACAAGTAATGTAAATTACGCAAAGGACTCGCCAACAAAGTGAATTTTAGGTTAAGTATGGGCGGTTTGTTTATGTTTATGCTCCATTCAAAATGGATACAATATAGTTCCTGCAGCTTCCAGAAATGCATCATGTAAGTCATGCAGTTGGTAGTTATATAAAGCTATCAATAATCCTATTATCTGCACTGTCATTTTTCATGAGAGTGTGCATGTCCCATGCCTCAACATCAACCGCGGACTCCCCCTGATAAATACCTTATTGACTTTTATTTCATGGGGTATATGCCCATACTGGGCATTGGAGATCGCAGTTTGGTGGTAAATGAGTACTGGAGTGGTAGTATAACTCATTTTTGCTTATTGTATCCCACTACTGGACAAAAGCTTTCCATTGCACTTATGAGTAGAAATTTTATTTTATTCTAACTCTAAAGCTTATATATTTTAAAGAAATCAGAAGATTGTTTCTAATACACTTATCTTATCAAAATTCTTTATGATTCAAGATTTGTGTCAATCAAAATGATATGTTCCATCTTATCATCCTTTAAATATTTATACCTATTCTTTTAATTTATATTAACATGAGAAGTAACTTGATAGTTAATACTCATAACTTTTATGCAACTGGATAAACCAGTTCAATTACGAAATCACACTAATATTACAAATGCGAAAGTTTGGACGGATGGATGGATGCTTGTTACCTCTTCACACCAAAACTTCTGAATGGACTGGGCTGAAATTTTTCATACTTGAATCAAGCATATATTTTTTATACCATAAATAAGTTCCCATAGGATAGAAATCACCTATAAAGGTTTCCATGGGACCAATGCTTGTGAAGTCGCAGCAGCGCAGCTAGAATAAGAATAAAAACGCAAAGTAACACCTGAATCTGTTATTTATCTGTTTCATTACATCAAAATTTTCCATTTCTCCAGCGCCCAGGAAGAAAATTTATATTTATCTATTAAGCATAAGCTCGTATCGGGATGATCGAGCTTCACTCCGTTTTTTTATATTTTTTATGTAAATTGTGTTTTTTAGAAATTTTAGTATTATTATTCATTAATGGATGTCAGGAAGAGTCATATTTGTCAGTTTAGTGTTTTTTAAGTTGATTACAATAAAGTTGACACTAATAAAAGTGTCTTATTAATTGCCAATAGATGTCTGTAAGAGTCAATTGATTATGATAAAGTTGATTGTAGAAAACACAAAAAAACTTACATCAGAGTACAGATTCTGTATCTATTATTTTCGAAGCTTCATCTAAGTAATAAAGTCTGATAAATTAATCCAGTTCCATTGGAGCATATTGTAATGAAGTGCTTGGCCGTTGGCGAGGACTATGTTATGTAACTGTCTAGCCTCTGTTTATTATATGAGACAGAGACAATATTTTACTTTGTTGGACTTGTAGCTGTATGTTCAAATCCCATGTATTGTAATTACTATTTAGAGTTGCTTTAGGCTACAATAATGGCTTCGTACCGGTACCAATAATACCGGTATTGAAATTGAATGGTTGATACCGATATAATACCGGTACGTGCATACTAGCGGTAAATATACCCGGCACTTATTGAAAACACCGATATTCCAAGCCCTGGCTACAATTAGGGATTATACCTACACTAGCTCAACATGATGTGGAATGTTTGTAAGCGATCCGCCCACTTTAAGTCATATAATGTCTCCTCTCCTCCTCTGGACCCCCAGATAATAGTCGTGTTTACTAATATCGTACTTACTGGCATTCGAGGTGTCCAGATCATTGCCGTGTTTACTCAGTGCGGCGTTTTTTTTACGATTTATTCCTTCTCTGTAATGAACATTGAGCATGTTGATTGATCTGCAACCTTTCTTACACCTAGAGATCACGAAAAGTTACGCCAACCACCGAGTCGTCATTTCTACGCCACGCGTAACGCCTCCCGAATATTGGGAAAACCAGACACTGTTAAAATTATGTTTGACTTTAATTATCTAGTGCTTTGATAAGGTATTTATGTGATCCCGTTTTTTGGCACAACTCTCGCTTTATACGTCCAGTTTTTGTGTCTAAGAACTTTTAAAAATGTATTAAATTATATTTTTTTTTGTCCTACATCTCAACTGTATTCTTATCATCACTACGAACGACGAGTAAATAAGAGTTTTTTATTAAAATATTGACATAGCGCCGGAGGAAGTGTTTAATTACGAATTCAATGATAAACACGTTATCTTGTCGCATACGTATTGAAATGTGGGAGGCGTTGACAGTTTTCAACTAAATCCTCTAGTTTTAGGAGTGTTTAAAACCTGTGTTTGTGAAGTTTGGAATTATTATATCCTCGGTATGTACTTTAATTAACCTTACGTAGGTCGGTCATTTGGAGGCAATGTTCTGCTTCGTTAAGTCTGAGCAGAGCGTTTTCTATCTACTCACAGTGACCTACGAATATGATCATATTATGACGCTGATGGGTTCGGACCTATTTTACTTTCTTGGTTTATCTGCGATTTTTGCCTCAACTACGAGCAAATTTTTTGGATCTTCTCTTTTATGTCGGGTGAAGCACACTCCTGCACTCTCTGTCCTGGGTCTTGTGGACCGTCAATGATGTCTTTTCTTTTTAGCCTCCTCTGGATATAGGAGCTGTCGTGAGCTTCCGAGCCAATTAGTTGGTGTGGTTTTCGATTCTTCAGGAGTACGCCTTGGCTGTTGTTTGAAACTCATCAGGCAGAGTTGGGATTTTAAGAAAATCATTCATATCTGTGTTTCTTGTATAACAGGGTGCTCTGGTGATTGTTCTTAGAGAAGATAGAAGTAGAGTGTGCAATAACGCCGCTACTAGACAGATTTCGAGGGGGATGACAAGATATGGGGATTTCTCGCGAGTGAGAAGTACAGAGCAGAGACGTGCACCACAATTACAAGTTAATGAAAAAACCAATCGAAAAATTAAAAGACATACCTATAGAAATACTTTTAGGTTTCTTACCAAAACAAAAACAAAAGAATAAAGTGTGCTGTTCCTGAGATAAATAGCAAAATGTGTGCAAAACATCGATTTAAAAAAAAAAAAATTAAAGAGAAAACTTTCACCAATCGTGTTTTTAAAATACGTAATTCAAGATAAAAGATCGAAGTAACATTTCCCTAAATATGAAGATGGTAGCTTTCACAGATTCTGAGATAAATAACGACTTTGAAGTAAATTGCTGGCACACACTTAAGAACAGAACGGATACCTTAGCCCCCATGCAAACGTACTTTCCGGTTCATTTAGAAACTACGTTTCCGATCGTATTGAAATTTTCCATACATAATCGGATGACAAATAGCTATGTTTGTAGTGTTTTACTTGTTTTAAAAACATTATGATCTTAGAATGAGAGTGAAACTAATTTGCCATATTTTGACCACCAAATCGAGTCATTTTCAAGCTATTTTTTATGCATGTTAGACACCTTTATTCGAAAATCTGTCACACTGCAAACATCCTAAATATATTCAGCATTAGAAATAAATAAAAATATTTCTGAAATCAGTCGTTTATTCAAAATGAATCGCAAAGTACGAAAAAATATAAAAAAATGAGAAATTCCTTCAAATTTCTGCAACCGCTCGCTCAAACGCGGGGGGCGATGCGACACAGGGAGCACAATTCCAAAATAAGGCGAATGCCGCGGAATGGCCAACACGATGCGATTCTACGTGAAACAACAACAAATTCGCTCGGGCCGGCCGCTAAGATTTGGGAGAGGTTCGTAGCCTTCTTAATAGTAGATGTAAGAATCATAATTATTATTATTTGCTTCCATTGACCAATGAACTAAACTTGCTTCTGAAGCGTTTATTTTTGCCTGTTACCACCTTTGTTGCTTCATTGATTCGTTGCGCCAAGCCAGTTATTATTAACTTCATAAATATTGCTCCCGACATTCGAGTAGGTAAGTATTACGAGTATTATTAGGGCCTCTCTGACCTGACCCATTCAATAGACTATTCTTGGAAGTTGAATGAAAAATGTCACCTTCGTTCATCCGTGTCACAGCAAAATTAGCATGGGTTTATTAGGTATCAGCTAGTCACATCACGTCATGTTTGTATCGTAACCTCTTAAGTCTCGGGTGGCTCTTAACGGCCCGAGGTTTACAGCTACAGTGTCTTCTTGCCTTCTTAGTTATTGGCAATGTGTTTGGTTGCTAAATAACTTTACTATGCAAAAAGGCTTACTATAAAATATCAGATTATGATTCAACTGGAGCTCCTCGGTGTCACTCTCACACCAACTTTGAACTTTGGCACATTCATCGAGTCGAAGGCCAAAACAGCAGCCATGGACCTAGGGGTCCTAAATAAGGTTAAGCGATACTTCACACCGGGACAGCTTCTGTCCCTCTATCAAGCACAGGTCCGGTCTGGTTTGGAGTATTGCTGCCATGTTTGGGACGGCTTGGCCAAGTACCAGCTTGCAACCTTAGACTCGATCGAACGAATTGACGAGCAGTACGACGAGTCGAACGACGAGTCGAACACCGCCGCAAGGTTGTTTGTCTCTCGATCTTTTATAGGATACATTTTGGAGAATGCTCACTTGAACTACATGACCTGATTCCACCATCCCCCTTCCACTCCAGGACAAGCTGACGCACAGCGCAATATTATCCATACTTGGTGGATGTACCCTCCACTCGCACTAAGCGGTTTTCCTCCACCTTTATTATTTGCACCGCAAAGGAATGGAACTCGCTCCCTGCCTCTGTTTTTCCGGCCAATTACATACAACCTGGGTCTCTTCAAGACAAGGGTGAATAGGTAAAAAAAAAAGGATAAAAAAGCTTGGGTCGGATTTTGCTCCAACTCGAAAAATAACAACTAACAGGCTAAATGTTTCTTCGTCGTTTCTTTACTTTAGTCTAGAGGTACATACCGAAGCGATCGAAATCAAAACTACAACTTTATTTCCGTGTCAGTGTATTTTTTAATATGATTTGACCTTTTCTAAGTGTACATTTATTGTATTTATGGAAATAAAGCATTATTGAGTTTGAGTTTGCTACTTGTCGGCCAGTCTCCAGTTCTTGTCCAATTACATAGTCATGTTCATATTTAGCGGCCGTGTGGTGCCGGCTTAGAATTTGCACCATCGCAACTCTTCCGCCGGTGTTGTAAAAGGCAACTAAGGGATACCCACCGGGGGCGGACAGCAGCGCCTCAATAATAAGTAAAAGTAGGCATGAAAGTTAATCTTCACTAGACAGAATAAAATACAATCAAAGAATAGAAACAAATTCTAAAAGAAATAAAATAAGTGGAGTGTGAGGGATTACGCACTATAATAAAAATAATAAAGAAACCTGAAATTCTAACTAAGTATATTGTATAAGTATAAGTATAAGTATAGATAACTTCGATTTACCCATTGAACTACCTTACGCTCTTTCACAAATAAACCAATTTGATTTGAGTTAGATAGACAGTAGATAGTAAGCAAATTCGTGAAGGTTTCTGAAAGTTCATATCCGCTGCACAAACACGTGATTCCGTGCAGGCCGGATATTAACCTCTAACGACTCTAACTAACACTTTCCTCCGCGCTCGATTCGTATACCTACTCTACTATTCATAACAATAAGGTTTATTTTGAAACTTGATCATCTTCAGTCCGTATACGTCCAGTGTTGAACATAGGCCACTTCTAAACGTCGACGCCACAAATAGCGGTCCTGAGCCGCCTCCATCCATCGACTCCTTGCGACCGCTACAATGTTGTCTGTCTATCGAGTCGTGCTCTTATATATACTAGTTCAAATTTTGAATGCATAAAGCCTTGCGATACGCAGAAGCTCGTAATAGAAAGTATGTCTGTTTGTTACAGGCGGGCCTGTTCGTAGCCCTGAAGCTGGTGGCCCTCGCGCAAGCCGGGAAGGACATCAACATGAGCAACATACACTCTGAAGCTCCGCCGCCCAAAGTAGTCAGTATCAATTCAGTTCAATATCTTTATTTCAGTTCAGTTTAGATATATATGCACGGGAACGGGAAGGCTCTTTAGTCAACTGAGGCCGCTCTAAACTCATCCCGATTTCAAAAAAAGATAAAAACACACAATCTGTTCACAATCAATCTCAATCAACAGTTAGCCAGTGTTGGCCCACCTCGATTTACACCACTGGCAAGCGGTTCAAACCGATTAAGTCAAGCTTTGACTCGTTTGATCGTCAAACCGATTTGAACCGAGTTGGTAAACCGAGTGGAGACATCGCTATAGTAAAGTGAGTTATAAGCTATTTGGTGTATGATTCCAGGGCGAGATCCCCAAGGTGCCGGCGAGTGGTCCGCCCGCGCGGCCGGCGGCGCCGTCGCCCGCGCCCTACGCCGCGCCGCCCGGCGACTGGACCATGAAGCCGGCCGAGCGAGACAAGTACAGTCAGCTCTTCGACTCGCTGCAGCCCAACAACGGGCTCATTGCGGGGAACAAGGTATACACACCTCAAGGTTATAATACTGAGCTTTCACAAATATTTGAAAGGCTGTATCAGGGACGCAGCCGTTGTGGTGTACGTGAACAGTTTTGTGCGTGCTACAGAGCAGTGCGCCGCTGACACAGCATGTCGAGCAAAGCGAGCAGCGCGATACGTACCGTAAATAGACCTTTGTTTGACCGCAATCTCACCTGATGGAAAGCGAAGATGCGGCCGACGGTGTATCACGAAGGTCTAGAAGATACCTATTCACCCTTGTCTTGAAGAGACCCAGGTTGTAATTGGCTGGAAAAACAGAGAACGTTTTGAGAAAGCCAGCTCTCTTCGCCGCACTGGGATGCCATGTCGTTGCACAGTGCGGGTGTGCGCCGCAATCTTAATCTTAAGCTCTGTAGAACGCGATTACTTCCGCTCGTCTCGATTTATGTACGGCTGAGTAATCCATTAAATAATCATTGTGCGCGAAATGGTCATTTAGTTCTGCTCCGCCAGCGCGACATTACGCCGCTATTTACGGCGACATGTGCACTTCTTTCGTCTGATTTATTTCCATATATTTTTACATTCTGGTTACTAACTGATTTGAAAGGTGTTCAAATTCAAAATAGCTTCCAAAAGTTCTTAACAACGAGTACTAAGTCCAGCTGTGGGTTAACATCGGCTGATGATAATGCTGAATCGAGTACGCTTGTCATCTTCATAGGCAGCGGCATTTCTTAGGCGCCTTCATTAGGAGTCTTTAGCATATCGCATCCAGCACCTGCAGTCTTGCAAATCGTCATCCTGCCTGAGTATCTCACTCCAACCCAGACCGCTCATACATAATGTTGTTGGTTCCAGGTGAAAGGCGTACTGATGGAGTCGAAGCTGCCCCTGGACACGCTCGGCAAGATCTGGGACCTTGCTGACCAGGACAAGGACGGCATGCTGGACCGGCACGAGTTCATGGTGGTCAGTACCTCTCCCCACAGCACCCACCACTCTACCGGCATTACACACAGAGCCACAGACAGCAGCTTATGTCTTGACTGCTTCCAAGAAGAAGAGACTGGAACACGTTGTGGTACACTGCACGGCCACATAGAAGGCCATAGTCAAAACGGGGGTAAGAGTAAGAGTCTCATTGAGTCTTCAACGCATCCACACCCACAGAGAAGACACCAAAAGTCCTGATAGTCCGATATTTTAAGGCGCTGGGCTGGTTAGGGCTGTTTAGGCAGAGGGATAATACACAATACACTCTGATGCAAGATGTCCGTGAAAATCTTAGCCCCAACGCTCAGAATTAGAATAAGTACCTCATTAGCACCTGCCTATACATCCACTGCACCGGTACGTACCGGTACGTTAGGTACACCCTGTTTGTTTAGTTCTTTAAAGAGGGCCTTCTTTATAGAATATATAACATATATATATATATACTAGCTGCGCCCCGCGGCTTCTCACGCGTTGTTCCTATTTTCTTTGCTATGAACCTCACGGAGCCCGAGACCTTTCCAACGAATGCAAAACCGTGGAAATCGGTTCGTGCGTTCTGGAGTTATAGCGTCAGGAAGGAAAACCCGACTTATTTTTATAATATTATAGATAACTGAACAAACATGCTTTGGCCGAATCACCCACACGGATTCTTGAACGCAGTGAGATGTTGAATAATACGCAGTTAACGCTCATAAAGCTAATTCCTTCATCCTTCTCTCCCCAGGCAATGCACCTCGTCTACAAAGCTCTAGAGAAGCACGCAGTACCGACGACGCTGCCCCCCGAGCTGCGCGGCAAGCCCGTCCGGCCCCCGTCGCGCCCTCCGTCGAGACCCCCCTCGCGGCCCCCCTCGCCGCACCGCCCCCCAAGGCCCACGCCGCCGCCGCAGTCAAACGCGTCGCTGCTGGAGGGACTACTTGATCTATCTAGTGTAAGTTCTCATTCAATATTTGGTTTTATTGTTGAAATAAGTAGGATACGTGAACACTGCCACTGACCGGATTCATTTATCCTGACTGGTGTATTGGTCTGCACGACACAGGGAACCCTAGTGTATAGATCAAGATACCTTTTCACCTCTCGCTCGAAAACTTTGCTGCTCAATAACAGGTAGCAAAATCGAAACCGGTTTTTGTTGCACCTAAATATCATGGTGAATTATCAAGTATTTGAACGCACTGTGCAACTAAAAAGTGACATGGACCTAATCATTTTCTCACTGATCAAAGTGAAAGTTATGTTTGTAGTACTGTACTGTAGACTGCTTCGTTAGCTCGGGATTTTCAAATCTGCACGTGCAACAAAAAACCGTTATGACAAAAAACTCACTAATTAACTATTATTAGTTGTTAAATAATTGTTACACACTTGTGCACAAGTTCACTGTCAAAGATTAAGTTTTATAAGTAAGCAGTCTACAATACTAATGGTAATAAAAATACCGATTGTAGACATATCGTCGTTGATATTGCATTATGTTTCATGTCAGTGTGGCAGACTTTTTAGTAGAACATTCGGATGACTCTAACAACTCGCATTATTATGTAAGAGGCGTTTTTTCTCTCCGCTTAAGATTTTTAAGCCTGAATAGCAACTGAATTCCAAGGAAGTTAACTATTAACTATTACTATCTTCTTAACATTCGACTAACTTGCGGTTTGCTGTTGTGAGACACCGTGTCTCTTTTAATAGTACTGTCTGTGAAACAGTAACATTACGTTAATGCTTGTCTATGTTTGAATTGTGGAACAATAACTTGACGTTTCTCAAACAAAATGTCGATAAGAGTCCCAACATATCCCATCCATCCCAAGGTAGTCAGAAAAAATAACTTTTAGTGTAAAGGGCGTCCAAGTCTGTTATCTCTCTTTTTCTATTATCTTGATGTGCAATGAAGTGTATATTGTTGGTCCGACAGCCCCCGCACGCGAGCTCCGCCCCCGTGATGTGCACCTCCCCCCTCCCCCCGTCTGTGTCCCCCACGCCGCCGTCCTCGTCGTGGGTGGTGAGCGCGGCGGAGGCGGCGCAGTACGCGGCGCAGTTCGCGGCGGCCGACCAGGACCGCGACGGGTTCGTGTCCGGGCACGAGATCAAACACACCTTCCTGGAGACGGGGCTGCCGCAGCAGACCCTCGCTCACATATGGTGAGATATACCTTACAACCATTTATTCTGGGAGTAGTTCCCTATACGAGTAGTTCCGTATTGTATTCTTGCTTGCTCTTTTGCAATGAAAGCCATACTTTTTGTGTCCAGACCACACACAACATCTTACTATACTAATACAAATAACAAATACGCATTGATATATATCTATCTCTTCACATAGTAGAAACCTCAATTTGCGGGCAAATTACGAATCTTGTTTATCAATACTAACTATTTTCGAAGTAAATTATGTTATTTTTTTTCACGAAAAGAAAATTTCTGGATTTGACGTTTGACATTTTGATTTGACGTCCAAAACTACAACAGAGAAAAGGCATTCTCGAAAATGTGTGTTAAGGCCGGCTACAGACTTTATTTTATTTTTCTTTTTCTTTTTTCTTCCGTCTTTCTTGTTGTGCGGTAAATATCAATATGTATGTAGTAATCGTCCATTTTTCTATGTAATAACCTTCTCTTTCACGTTCTCGTTTCTATAAAATCTTTATTATATTATACTACCTATTTTGTGCCGCCACACCAGGACCTGTCCGGAAATCAGCGCCGTTACAGCCTCGGCTTGTAGCGGCATAATGCTGAGACAGGGACCCTTTTGGCCCCTTATATAACACTCTATAACATGTTCCTTCCCTTTTACTTTTATATACCTACGCTATACTATCCTTTGTTCATTATTATGTAATTTCTTCCCTTATTTTATTTACTGACTGTACAAGTGTTATTTCTACATATAATGTGTCGTGTTATATATGTGTTATGTAATGTTTCCAAATAAATGTATTTTCTTTCTTTCTTTCTTCTTCTTTCCTATACGTGGCGTCCCATTTCGTAGCGAATTTTATGCCGTACAAATTTGTATCCGTCATTACAGTCATTATATTAGAAGTACCTCAACCTCAATAGCCTGTATTGATCCACTGCTGGACGTCTCCCGCAGGCGTCTCCCTGTTAAGCGCCTGCGGCCAGATGGTATTACGATTTGCGAAAGACTACAGGCATCTGCCTGCAGTGTGGATATGTCAAGCTGAAGCAGGGCGCTATGGTGCTCATTAGAGGAGGCCTATGTCCAGCAGTGGACTAATATGCGCTGATGATGATGATGTATCACCATTTTATTAGCAAAGTGGTTCATAATTGGATACTATTACCAGAATACATTATATCAGTCACATCAATAAACGCCTTCAAAAATAAACTTGACAACTGGTTACTAGACAACAACTACTTACTAAATTCAGCTGTGTGATATGGACACATCAGCCACAGGCTGCTCGTCCATTATCCATAAATAAATGTATGTACAACTGCTACGATAATGTAACTGTATTGTAATATTTGAATAATATTTGAAGGGCTCTCTGCGACACGGACAGCGCCGGCAAACTGTCTCGCAACCAGTTCGCGCTCGCCATGTGGCTGGTGAAGCGCGCGCTGCAGGGCGTCGCGCCGCCGCCCGCGCTCGCCGCCAACATGCTGCCTCCGCCGGATGCACAGGTACCATCTACTGCTATCTACACTCAACTGACAGAAGACCCAGGACCACGGAGACATGTGTGTCTCCGTCTCAGTTGGTGTGAAAGATACCTCTTGCTAACAAGAGAGACACGGCACGCAAACTCAACTCCGTCGAACACCGCTGCTTAAATCTGTACAATTTGCGGTCGCTAGTCGATTTTCATTTACACGCTTTCTTGTAGGATCCTCCATTCTTCAGTCCAGTCTTATTTGTTAACAACGCGGTCATTTATAGGCTATTTACCTTAGGAATTAAAATCTGGACTCCGGGTCTCGATTTTTAACCGTTTTCACTGAAAATCTGTCAATCACTAGAGACATGCTTAAAATTGGATTGGCCTTGAGTATTCGTCAGCCTCGAATTTCTTTTTACAAGAGAAATTCAAACAATAATATAAAAAACTTTAATTCAACCGTTAAAAGTTTTTACAAACAAGGTATAGAATAAATCTAGTCAATCCTACGCAGCACAGCAAAGACCGTTCGCAGTAAGGCCGCCGTAATCACGACGAGCGCTGCCAGCACGCAGTGGTGGTCCCACTGCTGGGCGCCGCCCCACGCCACCACTCGCACGCTGCCCAACAGTTGTCGCCCTGCCCAACAGCTGACAGACACAAACATACGATAATTACCGTGTGCGACCGGCTTAGAATACGTACCACCCCTTCCAGCGTGTGTCGTTAGAGGCGCCCAAGAGATATCCACCGGGAGCGGGCAGCAGCGCCCACTGCCGAACAATTCCACCACCGAACTGCCATTCCCAACCCGCATGCCCAGAGAAGGGATTATGGGCAATACCACCCGTGAGAAAAAAGCTAATAAGGCGCTTATCAGGGAGAGGCCTGCGTCGGCTGTCGAGGTTAAAGCTTCGTTCACCAGAAATTGTCTTTACTTCCAATGTGATCATCTTCGATAATGATCCAATCATCTCGAGTTCGTTGAAATCTGCCGTATAATCTATCTATCTAATAAATCTTTATAAACCATCTTTGTCTCCAAAGGAATGCCAAGCAAAGTATCTGAACCAATATTAAAGGGTTTCACACGAGTTCACACGCGGCAGCTATATTTATATTTTTTTTTTTATTTTATAATGTAATTTTTAAACCGACTTCAAAAAGGAGGAGGTTCTCATTTCTGGTATTTTCTATGTGGTCCCATTTTAATTTGGTCCAGTTCATTACATTAATATACATTATAGCTGCCGTGTGTTGCCCTTGCGTCAGTAAGGGCACAATCGTAAAGCTTCATTACTTATTCTGTATGTCTTGCACCTTTCGTTGTGCTTGTGTTTCATCAAACTATCCAAGTCTGAATGATACAGACCTGTACAAGTCAGCATCTTCGTCAGTGACAGTTTCAACAACGACGTCGTCCTTCCCGTTCATGTGAACTCTGGCGCTCTCTGTGTGCAGCCAGCGTTGCCCCACGCGCCATCGCAAAGGTATATTGCGATTTATGGAACTGTTGGTAAAGTATACCAGTTGTAACTGATTGGTTTTCATTGTAAATGCGAATGTTTGGATGAATAAATCATGATAGATGGATATAATGCTTGTGACTGCTTCACGATAAAACTACTGAACATAATATATTGAGCTGAAATTATATAGAAAAACTCTAAAACTAAAATCAAACACAGGCTACTTTTAATTCCATTAATTACCATGGGATAGAAATAACCTGAAACGCTTCTTTAGAAACAACACGCGCGAAGCCGCAGTCAATTAGTACTATACTTTCCGATGACTTAAATAAGACGCACCGGGCACCTGGCCACCAATCGTTTCCCCAATCCCCCCCTTACCCAGGGCACCTGGCCACCAATCGTTGCCCCAATCCCCCCTTACCCCGGGCACCTGGCCACGAATCGTTGCCCCAATCCCCCCCTTACCCCGGGCACCTGGCCACCAATCGTTGCCCCAATCCCCCCTTACCCCGGGCACCTGGCCACTAATCGTTGCCCCAATCCCCCCTTACCCAAGGCACCTGGCCACCAATCGTTATCCCCCCTCACCCAGGGCACCTGGCCACCAGTCGTTACCCCCACATCCTCCCTCACCCAGGGCACCTAGTCACCAACCGTTGCCCCCCCCATCCCCCCTCACCCAGGGCAGCTGGCCACCAATCGTTGCCCCCGGGCCGTGAACACAATGTCCCTGCGCGGCGACAGTGGTTCCTTTGGTAACGGTTGCTTCAGAGAGTAGATCCCAGCTGAATTGTTGGCTTGCTCCAGCACTGTCCCGTTCAGACTCGCTTCGAAGATCACGTACTTGCAGGGCACCTTGAAAATAGTACAAAATGATAATAAAAACTGTAGATCAGAATTCATTGGCGCGCAAGCGGTTGGTAAATTGCCGCCACCGCAGGCCGCATTAGTCCGCCCGACTCTTAAAACCATCATTGCAATTTACACCCTTAATTTAGACGACAAATCATCGTTATCTAATTTAACTATCAAGTTAACAAAGCTACTTAGCTACGTCGCACGCGTCTTAATAGGAAAAAAAATCCAGCACATTGCCCCGCCTCTTTCGAACAACTAAACCTACCTTGCACTGAGTGATTTCAATTTTATTTCTTCCCGTTATGAGAGCAGGCAGCAAGCTGAGCTCCTGCGGTAGATATTGAGATCGGCAAGGCATCCCATCTAGAGTGAATAAAATCATTTTATTATGTACGTTCGTTCATAGATCATAGAAATTCCTACCTAACCTCACCTCAACCTCAACAGCCTTTATTGGTCCACCGCTGGACGTAGGCATCCTGATAAGCTCCTTTTTGGCCTTTATCTCATGTGGGTTAGTGCCCATAATTCCCACTCTGAACATGCGGGTTGGGGATCGCAGTTCAGGTGTAGAATTGACAAGAGGAGCTGCTGCCTGACCCCCGGTGGGTATCCCTTAGTAACCTTTTACGACATCCGCGGAAAGACTTGGGGTGGTGCTATCGATTCTAAGTCGGAAATTTTCTACAGAAAATCATTATAGGCATACCTTTGAATGTTTCCAGAATATCTTTTGGTGTTCCCGTGTGGCGATATCCCTTTTTATTCTAAAAATAACACTGTTATTTAGTAGTGATCCACTACATTATTTGAAATTGTGGGCTACTTTCGTTCCCTACACATTATCTTTATTTAGGATTATTAACATTTATACTTAAACCATAATATTACATCCTAGATATTTACACATTATTAATATTTACACTATCTACATAATAATACACTCGTTACATACAATATTTATATTAGTTGGTCGATGTCATTACATTCCGTACTTCCAGCAAGTTTCCGTAGCAAATCTATCGACCTACGCACATCACTAGTGCTGCGCTGTACATAACGCCGTATGTACTCGCCACCGGCCGAGGCGCGATGCGCCTGCGGCGTGGCGCGATCACACCAGTCACAGACTAGCTCCAACGCGGGACGCACGCTTCTTTTCTGTGCATTTACATAGACGCGCGCCGCATTCCTTTGTTCTCTGCTTATGTGCTTCATCTATGATCTATACTTAGTGCTAAACTTTGCCTACGAACTATTCTAGTGCTTGTGCTTGATTCCTTTTGCCTTCTGAACTTTAATACATAAGGGATTCGTGTGCTGGACAATATACCTTCGGAATTCGTGAGTCTGTGTCTTATTTACTACTCCAGAATACCTACCTAGGAACACACGCTTAACATCCCCATACTGGTGACCCCTATAAGAGCATGGATAAGGAATTTCAAGATGCAGTTGGGCCGACCACGTCAGCCGGTACTAGTGAGGGGACAATGTCGATGAATCAAGGCGATGTTTTTAAAGTCGGCGTTAGAGTGCCACCGTTCTGGGCGGAAGAGCCCGAGATATGGTTTGCTCAAGTCGAGGGACAGTTCGCGATATCCGGAATTACGAACGATGCCACGAAATTCAATTACGTGATCGCACACCTCGACAACCAACACTCCAGGGAAATTAAAGATCTTATCGTCAGCCCTCCCGCTACGCAGAAGTACGAGAAGCTCAAGAGCGAGCTTATCAAGAGGCTTAGCGCATCCAACGAGAAGAAAATTAAGCAACTCCTCATGCACGAAGAGCTTGGAGACCGCAAGCCTTCACAGTTTCTTCGGCACCTGAAAGGACTCGCAGGTACTGAAGTTCCAGATGACTTTTTGAAAACTATCTGGACTAGTCGCCTGCCTCATGGTATCCAGACGGTGCTTGCAGGACAGCCAGCTACAGCTTCCCTCGAGGACTTGGCAGACTTAGCTGATCGAGTGAACGACCTTGCTTCTTCATCACCGAAAGTCGCCGCCGTGAGCAATGCAGAGGCTGGCTCCCTCCTTAGCGAACTTACCAAGGAAGTAGCTGAGCTCCGGAAGCAGTTCCAGAAGTTGGCATCGTCGGACAGGAATAGCAGATCAAAGACTCGCTCAACCAACAATCGAAACACTCGAAGCGGGTCGAGGCAGCGATCTCAATCAAACTATAAAAAGTTTCCCTTATGCTGGTACCACGGCAGGTATGGAGAGAAGGCGAGCAGGTGCATCCGCCCATGCGATTACACGTCGGTAAACTCCAAGGGCAGTCGATAATGGCGACCGACGATTGCCTCTCACCTTCTACGGGTCGCCTGTTTGTCGCCGACCGTTCCTCGAAGATACAGTTTCTGGTCGACACTGGTAGCGACCTCTGTGTCTACCCACGGTCGGCGCTTCGGGATCGTCGTTCTCGGACGGACTATAACCTGTGTGCCGCAAACGGCTCTAATATTGCTACTTACGGCTTTATAAATTTAAATTTAGATTTTGGCTTACGTAGATCATTTGTATGGCGTTTTGTAGTTGCTGAAGTAACAAAACCAATCATTGGCGTAGATTTTTTAAATTATTACAGCCTTGTTGTTGATTGTCGCAATAAGCGTTTGATAGATAACTTAACTTCTATAACAGCTATTGCCACTTTAGTAAACTGTAACGATAACGTTTCCTCGGTTAAAGTCGTGACTGGTGAGACTCGGTTTCATAAAATTTTAGACGAGTTTCCTGAAATAACACGACCAGCTGGTAGACAAAACACCACACCACACAACACAGTCCATCACATCCGCACGACCCCAGGCCCCCCGGTTTCCCTCCCGCCTCGCCGCTTAGCTCCCGACAAACTTAAAATTGCTCAAGCTGAATTTCAGTCTATGCTGGCCTGTGGTACAGCTAGACCTTCACAAAGTCCCTGGTCTTCTCCATTACACATGGCTCCAAAGAAAAACAACGGATGGCGCCCCTGTGGCGATTATCGCAGTCTTAATGCCCGTACTGTCCCCGACAGATATCCGATTAAGCATATCCATGACCTTACTCATAGTGTCGCTGGTTGTAAAGTTTTTAGCACACTCGATTTAGAAAAAGCATATAATCAGATACCTGTCAGCCCCGAGGATATTCATAAGACCGCCATAACCACGCCATTCGGGCTATTTGAATTCCCATTCATGAGTTTTGGGCTTCGCAACGCTGGACAAACTTTCCAGCGGTTTGTCGACGGGCTTACCAGAGGACTAGATTTCGTTTATTCATATTTAGATGACTTTCTTATCTTCTCTAGGAGCGAAACAGAGCACGAAGAGCATCTACGCGAGGTTTTCAATAGGTTAAAAGAGTACGGTATGCTGGTCAACACGTCAAAATGCGTTTTTGGGGCACCCGAGGTGCAATTTCTAGGGTATCTGATCTCGGAAAGTGGATGCAGACCCCCGGACACCAAGGTGCAGGCTGTAAAGGACTTCCCTCCTCCTACGAACGTGCGGCAGCTACGAGGCTTCTTAGGGATGCTCAATTTTTACAGGAGATTTCTTCCACGAGCAGCCCAGATCCAAGCTCCGCTGCACGCCCTTTTGACAGGTTCGGTGAAGGGATCGCAGCCAATCCAGCTAACGGGTGATACTTTAGAGGCTTTCCTGGCCTGCAAGAATAGCTTAGCAGATGCAGCGTTGTTGGCTCACCCAGATTGCGCAGCCAAGCTAGCAGTAGTTACCGATGCGTCGGACAAGGCCATCGGAGCGGTTTTGCAGCAGTACAAGGACGACGCATGGGAACCTTTAGCCTTTTTCTCCCGTAAGCTTAGCCCCTCACAGACTAAGTACTCGCCCTATGACAGGGAATTGTTAGCCATTTACGAAGCTATAAAATATTTCAGGCACATGCTCGAGGCTCGTCATTTTATAGTCTATACTGACCATAAGCCGATCAGTTTTGCATTCCATGAGCGGAAGAACAACTGTTCGCCAAGGCAGTATAGACACCTAGACTTTATATCCCAGTTCACTACTGACATCCGCCACATATCTGGCAAAGATAACGTAGTTGCCGATGCTTTGTCGCGGATTGAAGAACTGGGAGCACCTGTCAGCCTCGAGACAATAGCCGAAAACCAAGTTTCTGACTCTGAACTTGAGGAGCTTTTGAGTAAAGGCTCATCACTCAAGCTTAAAAAACTTCATGTTCCCGGAAGTCGAATTCCCTTGTACTGTGACATCAGTACTTCAACTTCCAGGCCTTACGTACCGAAGTTAGTTCGAAAGCAGGTCTTTGATAGCCTGCACTCTCTGAGTCACCCTGGCTCTGCCGCATCTGTCAAACTGGTATCTGAGCGTTTTGTCTGGCCAGGTATCAGAAAGGATTGCAGAGAATGGGCGCGTTCGTGTATACCGTGCCAGCGGGCTAAAGTCACTCGTCACGTGACTTCCCCTCTTGGTACTTTTAACTTACCTCGTGCCCGTTTCAGCGAAGTTCATATTGACTTGATCGGTCCTCTCCCTCTCTCGCACGGTTACCGGTATTGCTTAACGGCTGTAGATCGCTTTACTCGCTGGCCAGAGGCAACACCGATACAAGACATAACAGCGGAAACCGTTGCAAAAGCCTTGCTTTCAACCTGGATTTGTAGGTTCGGTTGTCCAACAGACATTACGACAGACCGTGGCCGACAGTTTGAATCGGCCTTGTTTCAATGTCTGTCTCAGATGGCCGGATTTATTCATAAAAGGACGACGGCTTATCATCCGGCTTGCAACGGTTTAGTTGAACGGTTCCATCGTCAACTAAAGGCTGCCATTGTATGTCACGCTAACGACCGATGGACAGAATCGTTGCCATGGGTGTTGCTGGGTATACGAGCTGCCTTTAAAGACGACTTGCAAGCTTCGTCGGCGGAGCTCGTGTATGGCGAGCCACTGAGACTTCCCGGTGAGTTCTTCGAGCCTACAATCACCGGTACGACGGACATTTCTGAATTTTCCGCCAGGCTCAGAAATTTTGCCGAGAAGCTGCGACCTATACCTACTTCGCGCCATAGTAAGCCCAGAGTGTTTATTTATAAGGAACTTGAGACCTGTGACCATGTCTTCCTGCGCGATGATACATCACGTGGTTCTCTTACTGCAGCTTACTCCGGGCCGCACAAGGTGCTTGCCAGAGGAGACAAAGTATTTAAGATTATTGTAAAACAAAAAGAGATGACAGTGTCCATAGACCGGCTTAAACCGGCCTTCACGCTGTCCGTTCAAAATGACAAACCCTCACTCGAAGTTCCACAAAAGCTGGTGACCCGTTCTGGTCGTCATGTAAGATTTCCAGATTATTATCGCCCTTGACGGGCTCTGGTGGGGGGTGGTGTGGGCTACTTTCGTTCCCTACACATTATCTTTATTTAGGATTATTAACATTTATACTTAAACCATAATATTACATCCTAGATATTTACACATTATTAATATTTACACTATCTACATAATAATACACTCGTTACATACAATATTTATATTAGTTGGTCGATGTCATTACATTCCGTACTTCCAGCAAGTTTCCGTAGCAAATCTATCGACCTACGCACATCACTAGTGCTGCGCTGTACATAACGCCGTATGTACTCGCCACCGGCCGAGGCGCGATGCGCCTGCGGCGTGGCGCGATCACACCAGTCACAGACTAGCTCCAACGCGGAACGCACGCTTCTTTTCTGTGCATTTACATAGACGCGCGCCGCATTCCTTTGTTCTCTGCTTATGTGCTTCATCTATGATCTATACTTAGTGCTAAACTTTGCCTACGAACTATTCTAGTGCTTGTGCTTGATTCCTTTTGCCTTCTGAACTTTAATACATAAGGGATTCGTGTGCTGGACAATATACCTTCGGAATTCGTGAGTCTGTGTCTTATTTACTACTCCAGAATACCTACCTAGGAACACACGCTTAACATCCCCATAAAATAAATAAATTATAATCTCGCGTCATTCTAATGACTATCCGCAACGTTTTTAGTCGTGAATGCAAATTTAAAGACCTAAGAAATCATTTACTTTTTTAATTACAATCTAATTACATCAGTGCAATTTTTTTTGTTCTTCTACAAAAATTGACAAAGTTAAGCGAAATTACTAGCGTTTACTTTGTTGGCGCAATGCGCAATCGACTCTAAGCAAGGTAATAACAAGATAAAAAAAACTAAAGCCCGACTAAGGCGTTCACCGATTGTGCTTCTTATTTTGACAATGAAATTTTCGACCCTTACCTAATCCTCGCTATCTCGTTAGACCCCCAATATCATCTTACGTCATATACCCTATAACCACCGGGGTATTGAGACGAATCAATCGATACCTCATTTGTTAGAATCGAGTAGTTTCAGCGCTACGTGGGAACATAAAAACTGGTTACATACATACATACAAACACATGGGTGAAAACTTCATATCCCTCCTCCGTTGGTAGTCGGGTAAAAAGACGCAACTAACCTTAACATAACAAATCCCAAATCGTCTCTTCTTCCCAACTTCACCGCACACACTACACTCACTCCACGGCGACCAGAGACTATAGACCAAAAGCTTATGCTCATCTTCAAATCCAATATTATAGTTTGGCAGAGTCAAAGGACTCTTCTCGTAAGTAAGAACTTCTAAGACGACAATGGAGGATTCGTTTTCGCTGTTGGTAAATCTGTATATACCGGCGTCGGACAGTTTCACGTGGTAAATGATGATGTTGCTGCCTTCTGTGGTCAGTCTTTCCTCCTCTAAAGATATTGGCTCGAATAGCTGGATGGTTACCTAAAGTCGGACAAAAAAGTCTAGTGAAGAAGATCAATTTACAATTTATTTCTCCTCAACCTCAATAGCCTATAATGGCCGATACCTATGGCTCCACTATTATTTCTATGTGATAATAATATAATTCAGCTTTTTTTAAAGAAGAAGAAAGAATAGATCCGAGGAATATATTTAACACGAAAAAATTTCAATAATGGAATAAAGTATCTATTACCTAATAATCTAATCTAAGCCATCGCCAGAAGGCCCAGAATACTGGCAGCATTTAATTTTTGATTTTGTTTGCTCAATCTGTATGTTCTATTGAATTTTTAGGTAGGTTCTACCTACCGAAGTAGATGGACCCTAGCTTAATCAAAAAGTATGCATTATTAAAAAATATTGTAGATCTTTTGGTTTTCTCATGCTGACTGCTGATGTTTTCTATTAAAAACCAGTAAAATTGCTAATTTGGTACTCTTTCAAAACTAACCGAATCAAACCAAAATCAACTCTGAACTTAACGAATTACTATTTATACAAGATGCCTGTTCCGTCTGGATACCGCCAAGAAAGTGGAATAAGAGCGCTGCATGCCAAGCACGCCTTTTTATCTGGCGCGGGTCGGGTTGCCCGCTAGGATTCTTAATATTCCTAATAGTCGATCAATCAAAAAATAATTTATTGCGTGAAATACAAGAGTTTTTATAATATAATGGAATGTAACAATGTATTCTGCCCTATTAGGCGTGCAATGTCTTAAATTTTACAATAATAACAAAAAAATAATCCATTAAATATATATAAAGAAAAAAATAATGTCAATGTTATCTAAATACTACAATTTATCGGTCATAAATTCACTAAAGGAGTAATAGCATTTTTTTGTCAAAAAAGTTCGGTCACCTTCACCCGAAACAACGCACAAGGTAACTCTCTTATAGACTCTGGCAGTTTATTAAAGGCCAAAGGTGCTTGAGCAGAATATACTTTTACGCATTATTTTTGTTTTGGAGTTGCGAATAACAAAAGATGTTTGTCTCGCCTATTGCGAACCACGGCATCAGAGAGTTGTTGAAACAAATCCGGGTTATTTTTTTCGAACATCACCGTTTCAAAAATATATAGCGCAGGAATCGTCAAAATATTATGCTGAGAGAAAATGGTTTACATGAGTCCGTTTCTTTCAGACTAAACATGGCCCTTATACATCGTTTTTGATACGTACCTTATTAATAAACATCGAAGTCTGATTGTTCTGTTCCTTTCTAATAAGGTGAGGAATGTACGCCACGCCGTCTTCGTAAACCATCACGAAATCTTCCACTGCTTCCGTCCCCGACTTCTCGAACGCAAGGAGTTTATTCATTGGGAAAAACATCACGCTGCTTAACTTTATATTAGCTGTTTCTGCCAGAACGCATTTTAAATTTATAACGAGGAAAATTACTAAAATAAACAGCATTTTTTTCATATTTCAAAAAAGATAAGTTCTGATTATGTGACGCTTCCGTCAGATTTGGTTTTGGAATCTAGCTGTTTTATAAAAAAATTAAGAAGTAGGTAAAGACTTTGGGTCTTCTCTGAAAAGGTCGTACGCGTTTTGAGATAAAATTTACAACAACAGGCAGGAGTATAATTAGCTAAAAAATCGTTCTAACTAATTATACATGCTTCTGATATTCTGCGGGTAAAACTTAGCAATATGAGAGTACCTTCTTACATATTTAGATCTACGAAAATCAAGCGAGCCTATAGATTCGATCTGAAACCAGAAATGTGCTATGTAGCTAAAGCAGAGGAACTGCTTTAGCTACAAAGCACATTTCTGGTGATAACGCCCTAATTCGATTATGTTGCGTCGCATCATTATCATGCTCAGTTTGGAAATGATTTCTACGCGCCAAAACTTGAACGATTCCAAACTTTCATATATGTGCCTAGTGATACTTTGAACTCATCTTTACTCAAGTGTGGTCTGGACCACGCTTAAGCAAGGCTTGGAAATGATTTCTACGCGCCAAACCTTTTTATTTTGAATTAAGTGCCTAAAATGTTTAAACCGTAAGTAACGCAACGATTTCGTCAAACGTCATCCCACCTGACTGGAGGGCGTCGTACACGTTTGCCAAGCCGCGGTCACCCCAGCGGTTGTCTAAAATAAATAATGTTTGTGTATTCCAGCCTGCAGAAGTGGCCCCGACTCTGGGCCCGCAGCCGACGCCCGAGATGGAAGCCATCGCGCGGGAGGTGGACGCGCTGGCGCGGGAGCGGGTCGCGCTGGAGGCCGAGGTGGCGGCCAAGGAGCGCGAGATCAACGCGGGCTCCAGCGAGGCACAGGGCTTGCAGGTTATATTACCTTCCACCTACAGACTTGTAGGGAACAGAAATCATGTAGGCCCTTCACGATTTCTGTCGTCTTGCTACCACAATGTAGGCCATAGGTGCTCAAACGTATAGTGTCGACGATCTACCAGAAAATATTTTGAAAGAGATCGACTACTAACTTTATAAAGAAAAGCTTGCAAACTCTTTTTCACTCATAGTTTGTATGCAAAGCTTCGTAATGTTTTTCCAAGTTCCCGCGCTTAAGCAATGGACCAAGGAACTTCGGCACAAACTAATGTTGGTTGATCGTAGTAAAAAAATAAATCCCAATCAATATGATAAGTTTTGCTCGACGCACTCATTTTGTATCGCAAATTCTAAAAACAACAGAAAGTGCCATCTAGAATACGACGCATTGCAAGGACTAGCAAAAGAAAGCAGAATTAAAAAAAAAAACAAAGTACCTGAAACGTTTTGTGCGTGCTACGGAGCATGGCGAGTGGCAAAGCACACACAACTCGGACGAGCAAAGCCAAGACCGAAGACCTTACATTGAGCAAGTCACACAGCATAGTGAGCTACACTTTCTGACGGTATCCTGGGATAATCGTGAGCTCTTTCAATAACGATACTCCTGCTCGAATCGAACACTATACTGCTGGTTAATCATTAAATAAACGCGAAATGGTAAATTAAGTCATTAAGTAAGTAAATTGAGTAAATTGAGACATCATAACGCCGTCAATTTACGACAAGCCTCAATTAAAACGAGTAGTTTATTTAAATTATAAAATATATTTTTTTTCTATAAAAATATTTCTATTTGCAGAGTGAATTGGACACATTGACGGCGACGTTGAAACAGTTAGAAAACCAAAAAGGCGAAGCACAAAAAAGGTTAAACGATCTCAAAACACAGGTTTGTACATTTTCAAAAATAAATGTTTTAAAATAGTCCGTAAACACAACATAATGTATTTTTTAATCTGATTGTTACCAGGTGGAAAAGCTCCGCTCACAAGTGTCCGCTCAGGAGGCAGCGGCGGCGGAAACGGAAGCGGAGGTGGCCGCCAGGAGAGCCGCTCATCTCTCTCTCAGAGAGAAGGAGCAGGCCTTGCAGAGAGAAGTGGCGGCCGCGGAGGCCGAGGCAGAGAGCCTTACCGCGCAGCACAGCAAGATTGTACTCAGCGTTAGCCAGGTAACACTACTCGTACCTACAGAGATGATTCAATGTCCCCACATTGAATCATCGTATGAGGGGAAGAACAACATTAGAAACAAAATAAACGTTAGGTGTGTACTAGATAATCTACGAAGACATTTTACTGATTTCAATTAGCCTGAAAAAATGTTGCATAAATGTAGCGTTCAATTCCATAGAATCATGACTTGCTATTACTCTAATTCAAAAGTAAAATGACGGCTGAAAATTAGTAAAAATTGTTTATTGCACTATAAAGTACATGACACTTATTTAGGGCTATCATTACCAATATAAGCTATTTTAAAAATAGCTTGTGGTTTGGTAGTGAGTGCTTCCCCTTATAATGATAAGACAAGTTGTTGTACCAGACTTAAGTATAGCTACGTCTTAAATACTACAAATAAAAATTAATATTGACAAGTACAGCATTAAAATTAATTATACAGAATAGACGATAATAATATATTAGTTTCTGAATTCAATTAGTACCTATACAACAGCATGCAGATTTAAACTTTTATACAGTTTTGTTCAAATCGGGGTCAATATAAAAAATCTATTAATTAAAATAATAGGACAATGCACATGATTACAATTAAAATATTTGATAATATTGAAATATCCGAACGGACTACAATGCTGTTGACCGCAGATGGCCAAGACAGCGTTACCGGACTCGATTGCTCCTGGTATATTATATTTACACGTATGTCACTGACCTGAACGTTTTGCGGTTTAGACTGCGACAGAAAATAAAGACCGTGTACACAAACGGACATACTTACACAATTGTAAAGTCAAGAACCTTTTTAGACGAGCGCGGGAAGATAGAGCAAACTGTATATTGAATAGCTTGTTTAACTTCCAGGCTAATATTAAGATAGCCCACTTGGAGGAACAGATCACAATAATGTCGGAGGCGGCGTCCGCCTACGAGAGCGGCGCGCCGGGCTACGCGCACGCGCAGCTGCAGCCGCAGTACTCGAGCGCACAGCTGGACAAGCTGGTGCGGGGCGCCACGCCGAGCGACGCACTCGTAAGTACAACCCACTGCTTTTGCCGAGTCACCATCTCCACGTTCATTCATGGGTTAGACATGAGACAGATATAAGAACCGCCACAGCATGACAAAATGTAACAGGCATAGTTCTAACTCCAAGTAGGGGAACTGCCCACAAGTGTTATGCACGAACTGGGTCATAATTTCTCAAAATTAAACAATGGTGTCATATCGTCTTAGAATAAAACATTTTGGCAATTGAACTTGGTTGGAAGAAACTGCAGAGGGGGATGGCGTCAAGTCTGAAGATTAAAATCATTCTTCAAACTTCTCCGTGCAAATAGCATCGCGCGCACTATCTAAAGTTTCTTTCATCTGGACGATTCTCAAATGTTTAAATAAGAATGGTATAATAATGTTTGAATAAGAATAAGAATATCATTATTTATAACATTTACAAGAATGACTTTCTTATATACGAGTATATATCCAATACCATAGATAGGGAGTATACTACGACACAAATAACTTATATTAACTTATAACTAGTTTCAGATGTAACTGTAAACAATATTTATTAAATTAAGGAACTCATATCGACAAGTAATGTAAATTACGTATGAAAGGACGCGACAACAAAGTGAATTTTAGTATAAATCACAGTATAAATTATATTTGTACCGTAAAACCTTGTAAGGTTTGTCTCGGTACTCACATTCGTCTTAACTTTAGTTGTAGTCTAAGTGTCAGTAATAAATAAAATTGAAATACAGTCGAATTGAGAACCTCCTCCTTTTTATGACAAAATATGGTAATAAGGTTAGAAATAACTAACTTACCTACTGCATCGGCATTCATGTTCAATCCCTCTCGCTCGCACAGGGTAGCGCTAACCTCATTGTGCGTTGTGGGAGTGAGCAAACAGGTGTGCACAGTTGATTGCATGCGCGCGGGTGCAGTGCAGTAAATCACATCAGCTTTGTTACGTTGTAAGCAAAAGTTAGATACAGGATGATCCAATTATGATTTTAGAATTTTAATTAAGGTTTTTTCTTATATTTTTATAATTTTTATTATTTATTTCTATTTAATTTTTATTGTTTTTTTACTAACATTCTACCTGCTCTATAGATACGGTATAGGTACTTAACTACTCCCAACTATGAATACGATTAATTAGGTAAATTTATTTATTTATTTATTTATAGATATTTATAAATTGATGTTATTTCTCAACAGGAGGACGAATCGTTCGCCCAAAGCAACGGCTTCTCGAACGGTCACAGCGGCTTCGACAGCGATCCCTTCAAGGACTACTCCAAGAGCCACGCGCACGACCCCTTCGCGCCGCAAGGGAACTCGCTACCTCAGGCGCAGGTACGAAGGCTCAATATTGTATGACAAGCTGTACAAAACACTTAGTAATTACATAGTGTTGAGGTAGGTGTTAAGAGCTAAAGTGCTTATTGGGAGCTACAAAAGTTGAAAGTAGCGCTTTTTCGTACTCTCGATAGTTGGCATCACAAAAAGCCCGTCATAACGTTGCCCCGTCCGTTTCGGTTTATGCTAAGCTCTTTTATAAAATAGTCATCTGAAAACAGTCTGTCGGACAGACAATTCCATCTCTGATTGAACATTGGGAACGGCCATTAGTTGTCTTCTACCATCATCAGCTGACATTCTGATCAAACAAATTATGTCTATTCACGATTTAAATAACAATATCCACAGGCTGAGTTTGAAGCGAGGAGAGGTTTTTCTAAGTCTGAAACCTGGAAAGTATCGTTCATAAAGAAAAGGACACCCTATGTTATCCCGCAATAGGCCTGACCAATCAAAAATTCTTTAGCCAGTTAAAGTTCCGCGTGACGGAGGCATTACGTCACGGCTCAGTAAAAGGCGTCATACTTTTTACTGAGCCGTGACGTCACTAGCCCCCACTCCCAAACTTGACGCGCTGTATTTTTAGAATTTTTTGTTTGATTGACAAAATACGTGTTTAATATCTTCTGATAATATAACTGGCGGTCTAATTAGAATTTTGGAGTTGTCTATTCTCGGCAATTCTCTCCTTAAAGGCTCTTCAGACCTACGCGGTGTTCGCTACCCAAAGCGGTAGCCGATATCCGAGTGGGTATGCAGTAATTTCAACTGTCGTCACTTAAAAACTCCACGGAAAATACCGCGGATCGTGCGAAATTCAACCGCGTAAGTCTGAATTGGCATTTCCGCTTTTTGTTTCTTTTTGATACAAAAAGTTGTCAAGCTACCTCCATCTGTTTAAAGTAAGCTGTTGGTATAAGTTGTACGGCGTGTGTAGGCAGTAGAGTAGTGGTGTGTGTGCAGTAGATGGCATCTAGGTGTGTGCTTGCAGGAGGGGTTCGGGACGGACCCGTTCGCGGGCAGCGGGGACCCCTTCGCCGGGGACGCCTTCGCCAACGCCGACACCAACCATGCGAAGGATGTGAGTATACTGAAGATAAAGATATTTATTTGCAGAAAACATATGTATAAAAGATGACAAAAATATAGGTGAAACAACATGCTTGACCGGCTACGGTATGCAAATTAGGTAGAGAGTTGATTTTGAGTTTTAATTTAAACATTTGTAATCTCTGATGAGCATGTCTGAAGTAGTACTAATACACATTTATTCTCTGGAGAAGCACAACGCACACTTAGGATTCGTCACTTTTAATATATAAGTGACAGTAAATGGTGCTCTAATTTAATAAAGCAGTCTTTCTCTTTTTTGGTCCTTTAACTTTACCTTACAGAAGACCAACTTATAGATTTTTTTAAAGTCTTATATCCGCACGCATGCACAGATAGACAGACTCAGCCATACCCTTCGACACTTTCTCAAATCTTTGATCTATCAATGTATCTATGCAGTCTGTTAGCACTGGATTCTGCTGTTTTCTGACAAACTGTCCTGAACTGTTTTACATGGTTAGGCGTCGGCTCGTACCCCATGTACGAGCCGACGCCTAACCATGTAAAACGACCTCTGTGTGTTTGTTTCTTAGTTTTAAATGTGCATTAAAAGTATTTTCTATCTATCTATCTACCTCTGTATATCAGTTATTTATCTAGTACCCATAATAAAAGCTCTGCTTAGCTTGGGGCTGGATAATGCCGTGTGAATTGTCTAACGTAAAAATTGTGTTCCAGCCTGCCTGGGAAGCGGATCCGTTCGCAGTGCTGCACGCGCCCACGCGCGCCAGCCTCGCCACCAGCCTCGCCACCAGCGGCTCCGGGGCGGGCGGCCCGGCGCTGCCCCCCAAGAGCCACAAGACGCCGCCGCCGCGCCCCGCGCCGCCCCGCCCCAACCCGCCCAATAAGGTACCTCACCATACCATACACTGTACACAGAGATGTAAAGGAAGGGAAGCAATAGGGTATATGCATGTGACTTCAAAAAAGCTAATATTTTTTTACGTATTCTCTAGTGATATAGAATTTTTTCTGTATATTTATTTTCGTATTTTATGATGTTTTTATTGTGAAATTTAATCATTGAAAAGTAGATATTTTAAGTCTCAACATTAAAATGTCTAAACGCAACGCTATTGGCATGTGAAGCGTGACGTCATACTTGAACATTTTTGTATGGGCATGAAGTTTTGACTTTGAGTTTACATATGGGATGATCCGTGACGTCATAAAATGCAATGGCTAACATGGCAGCGTTTTTATCACCCAAAACTGAGTGTAGTTTTACTTTTAGTTTTTTACCTCAATAATTTAATTTTTTTGGGGGTGTTATATTTTTTTTCGTTTATGTATTAACCTAAATAATCGATTTAAAAAATAAAAAACTCCATGCATATACCCTATTGCCCTGCTGCGTGTCGACATGGGCTTGGGGAGAATGGTTCGGATGAAAGGGGTTTGAACATTTTTGTATGGAAGCTGTTAATATCTCAGAAACCTGAAAAAGCTTTATTGGTATTATTTAACAGAACATTTTTTATTTGTTTAGTGTCTTGTAACTAAATAATATATTTTATTGCACTCAAAATAAAAAAAACAAAATGATGACCGATGTTAGAGCCAAATTTTCAAACCCCTTTGGTGATGAGAAGCATTTTTATTACCAAGCATCCAAACAATAAACGATTACTTTATCTTTTCTTTAGTATTAATTTGATTGATTGTCTGATGTAAATATAATATATATAAGTAATGCTGGTCAATGTACACAGCATCATCTAGTCCGAGCTAAGCAGAGCTTGTGATATGGTTAGATGACTGTACTGATTATTATTTTTGAATATCTTCCCAGGAATCCGAATCCGAGAAATCCTTACCGATTTTAATATGTTATGTTACTTGGAAGTTAACTTGATTGTAGAACACTCTCAATAATATTAAATGAAAATTGATGTTGATACCACCTGCTATAAAAAAAAATCGTGTAAGATTTGTATTATATAAATTTGACTTATTGATCAATATAGGCGGTACTAAGTCTGAAATTGTATGACGTTAGTATAAATTGGTCAGATTTTTGTTTATTCTCCATTCTTATAACATTATGGTTATACTAGGTCAGAGGACCATTAGCATTTTGGTTGGTAATAAAAGTGCTTCATTATTTTAAATATACATTTAAATGATTACGATAATGTGAATCTGAACAATTTGGATTAAAATCATGAGTATTCAGTTTTTATCCAACAATTATTTTTCCAAATTCCCCAGTTTTAGTTATAAGCTAATATTTGTTTTCAGATTATGTTGTTATTATTTCCCCCGCCCCCGCGGCATGTCACCGGACTGAGTAAACTGCTAAAATATACATTTTATTTGTTTGAATGCTGCAGAGAAAGTAAAATGTACGTAGAATGCAAATATTGCTACCGCACCCCATACTTGAGGATGTCATTTTAATTTTGAATAGTGAATCTACTCTAACTTTACAAATTATAACACTTAGCGCCGCTTTTAGAGTAGTTAATGCTTACTTAAACTGTCACTAAGTAAAGTTTCGGATCTTTACTAAGTGAAAATTTTAAGTAAAATAAACTTAGTTATTGATTTGACTACTTCTTAGTCAAATCAATAACTAAGTTTATTAATTTTTTTTTACCAATTACGTACTAGATCTTGTATAACCCCTGAGTAATCATCCGTATCTATGAAACGGAGCGGACGTACAGATCTTACGTATTTTGCATAAGAGACTGTAGTTCCAACTTAGAGAGCTATACAATTAATTGTGAAAATATTTTACTTTCTCTGTGATGTAGAATGCCATGCTCGTGTGTAGATTCGACAGCGTCGTTGGCCACGCCTCGCCCGCTTCAGTATGCTTGCAATTTTATTTATTACATTCTATTCATGATCCATTTTATCTAACATCTTCCATGAGATTTCTGAACCATAACACCTGGTATTGCTGGCATTTCAGATGTTGTTGCCAAAATTAAATATAACTAATTTGACAGGATTCAAAATGTTGCGATACCTTTGATACGGATCGAAATAAAAAGGATATTATAATTTTTAGTCCTGTCACATTATATAGTTTTGGCAACATCTGAAATAACACCATTTCAAACTGGCTTAAATCTTCGGGAAGATTCTTGTTTCTCTTCTATATTGCTGTCATTGGGTTGCTGAAGTATTTCGTAGTTTAGTACAAGTTGGATTTGGTTTAACACCTTCATGGCCCAAGACGCAGGTGCCAGTCTCTATCTGCGTGGAGCTGCGGCGCGCCCCTGCGGGTCGCACCGCAGACCTGGGCAGTGAATGCGTTATACACTAAACACTAACAGAAACCAGGGACACAATTCTACTAATCAATCGCTTTTTGACACGCTTTGTGACAGTGGTATTGTCGCAGAATCGTCACGTAGATTCTTTACATGAAACTCTACAAAGTGCGGGCGATGCTTTTGCACGGGGAGACAGATAGCATGCTATTAATCTTGAGACTTTTGACAAGCGTTCTTCCATCTGTGGTTTCTTTCATCGAAAGTAGAATGTGTAATTCTGTGATAAAACTGTTGCTATAGTTAAGCCATTATTATAGCAGAATAGGGTCCCAGAAATTACAATTATTGGTCACTTTTATTCCAAAATCATTGAGCTGTCCATTATAAAAGGGGTGCATTGATTAGAAATAACCAATTTGGTAATTAAAGAAACATCATTAAATATTTTTGCATGTTTTCTTCGTTCTCTTTTTGTAGCAATTTTCCGTGTAAATTATGCTTGCTTGTAAAATAGTTTTGGTGTGCTTGTTAAAGTAAATGCAAATAATAAGCACTGCCGTATGTATGCTTCTACTCCTCTTTATATTTATATATTTTTATTTTCATTTTAATCCAATAACTGAAATAACTACACTTGTTCATACTTATAACTTATCTATACTTTTCTAGACGCATACAATGAACATAGAGTTGTCTTTGATTTAAGTGTTCTTCAGAAACATAAATTGAAATATAGCAGACAAGCAGTGGAGACGTTTTAAAATATTATATTCTCCTCCTCTAAGCGAAAACTCTTTTAGTTTATAATAGCTTATGTTTCTGCTCGATAATGTACTTATAAGCTGTTTGTTTTCCATCAAAATGGAAACTTAATATTTTTTTAATTTATTCCTGGTACTAAATTATTGGTTTAATTTAATAAACTTATTCAGTGTGTTCATTGTATGCGTTTCTGAGTTTCATATGTTCATAGACCATGGTATGGTAAGGTACTGATTCCACTAACATGCTAACCACTGCTCGTGTGCTTGTCCCCACATTGCAGCGCTAAGCGGACGGACCGGGCTGACACGTGCGTATCTATCCCTCTCCCACCCCCACCCGCGCGCATACCTCCGTCTCACTCACACTTCTGTTACGTCCAGACACGGCCCGCGATGGAGTTCACGGACGATCCATTCAAAGACTACCGGTACGAGGACCCTTTCAACATCGAGGACCCCTTCTCTGACGTCACCGACGGCAGGAAGGCGGAACCCTTCGCCCGGCCGACCTCCGTGGCCGGCTTCGAGACGGACCTGTTCGCAGCCTCCTCCACCCTCAACGGCAACCTCACGCTGCCGGAGAAACGCAGCGGCAGAGTCTCCGCCCCCCCGGTAGCCTACGACCCCTTCTCCTCGCGCTCCGACAGACCTTCGCAGAACAACTCTCACTCCGCTCACAATGTATCGAACAACAACGACTCGTGGTCGGCCTGGCCCAACGCCAACTGGGCCTCCGAAGACGCCTGGTCGCAACCCGCGCCCACTAAAGACGCCTGGGCCTCCAAGAATACCACCACCGACTCGGCCAGCGACTGGAAAACCGATAACTGGGCGAACAAAACCGACAACTGGGCCACAGAGTGGGGCTCCGACGCGAACAAGAACCTCAACGAAACCTGGCCGAGTAACACGCTACCCAACAAAAAGGAAAAGTCGCCTAAACCGGTGAAATACGCGAAGTCGCTCGTTCACACGATAGGCGGGATCGGGCGGACGCGACAGAAGAAGAAGGAGAAACCCCAGCTCGAAGGGCGCAGCTCGGAACCGTTGCCCACCGAGGAGCAGCAGTGGGCGTGGGCCGCCGCCGAGTCCAAACGACTGGAGAAGGAGGCCGAGAAACGAAGAATGCAAGAGGATGCAGAGCTACAGCTCGCCCTCGCCATATCCCGCCAGGAGAAGTGAAACGAACTTACAAAGTTAAAGTCGGTTTCACATTGTCGTCGCGAGACGCTGAACGCATTTGTATCTAAGAGATTTTAGTTTTGTTTTTGAGGAGATAAATTATCGTCTGTATATTTCTGCATTCCATATGACACAGTGCAACGGACAGCGCGTCCGTATATAATCTGATAAGTATATAACGCTGTGATAATCGATATTCTATTGTAAGCTGCACTTTACATTGGAGCCACGCCACCACAGCATCGTTTTACATAAAACTAGTCAATTTGAGAGGGATCGGTGAGTGGATGGTACTTTTGACCAGTCGGTGAGTTTTGGTCGGACTCGGGGGATCGTTTGGCCCGCCTGGATGTCACGTTACGTGTATATCCTGGCCAGTAGTTGCCGTAGTTCCACACGAGTGAATCGCAGAGTATTACCAGTGCTAATGAGAACGTGTTCAGTTCTGTAATTGACTCGTGTGCTGCAATGTTATGTATATTTCTTGTTACTGCAATGTTATCTCTATCTAGCAAATTTATTAGGTACCCTGTCTACCGAAGCGGTTGTTTATTGAAATTAGCTCGTGAATGCTAAGCAAGGCTCGAATTGTTAGTGGCCCTCGTTGTAGCCGCCGGGCCTACCGCCGGGCCTACCGCCGTGACGGGCTGTCGGAGCCGTAAATTATTAAATTTATGATGTTTAGTGTAAAAGTGTAATATATTGTTATCAACATTGAGGCCTAATAGCTTCTTCACTCTGTAAAGTCTATAAGTGTTTAATTATAAATGCACTGGCTATGTTTTTGATAACTTGTTGTGTTTATGCTCGTTCAATAATGGTCTGTAACCATTTAGGTGATCAGGAATTACATCAGGAGGATCAGGAGTGAGTGAATGTGTTCTAAAGTATTTCAAACACAGACAAGGAAATATGTTTTGTCTCTGAGTATGTTACTTCTATAGAAAATCCCATTGTTTGTATGAATGTTGTAATTTGAATATTTCTTTTAAAGATGATTCTACTTTGTTTAATCTGGCGGCAGTTGTGTTGTTAATATCTATTCTGTAGCCGTTGTAAGAGGTTAAATGGAGATTTATCTTAATTGTAAATAAAACAAAGCTTTAAACACATTTTAATTTATAACTATCGCATGTCATTTTAATATATTCTTTATAAATTATGAATATGTATGTCTGTGTTGAGATATACCACTGTTGGTAGGTTCTATTGTGCTCGTATCTCTTTATTGTATAATCGTTGTTTTGTATAATTTGTTGATCAATATGCTTTGTATTTATTGTTATTTGAATAAATGTTCTTGTATAAAATTATTCAGTGAATAAAAGTACAATAATGGATGTATATGACGTTAAAACATTATATCCGTTTTATTTGGGGTATTTTAAACGTTTAGCGACTTAGAATCCATGTTTATAACTAAAGTTAGTTTATAGTTATTTAAAATGAGTACCATTGATGAAATACCCTAAATTCTGTAAAGTAAACCAATGAATCATACCAGAAAAAAAAAGTACTCGAGAAAATGTTGGATCTTACTCGACGAGTCCACATTTAAAATGTATTTACATTTGTGTAGCCACCGAATGCTCAACAATAAATCGTGTTTCAAACTCTGTATTTTTTGTTTTGTTTTATTATTTTCTCAGATAGGATTCAACTTCTGTAGTGCCTTTCACATTGTAATCGTTTCTAGAGCTGTTGGTTAGAGTATTTTCTTAAGACCCGCTCGACTCCATCGTGTGACTACCCTCATCTGGCGACTAACTGACCTCGTGCGAGAATGACCTGTCAGCTGAGATACACACAATGAAACCGAGCGGGTTGTGTATAACTAATCTATATTGAAGTAAACGTGGATGTATATCAATAAAGTAAGCGTTAAAACTACTGTAATAGTAGATTTTCTATTTAGCTTGCAACTTATTGTGGCGACTCGCTTATGCGCACGGCCTGCCCCGAACAATAACTAATGTATGAGGTATCCAGTGTCGCTGAGACATTTGTAAAGTATTTTCGCAGTGGCAACACTAGAATGTCTCCGCGAGCTGGTTCTATGTAAATTAAGTATGTAACTAACTTGTCGGTTAAATCCTAATATTGTTAACTCTTTCTTAGGCGCTGTTGTTTCTAGCTCGAAGGGTTGCGTGGGCCGTATTATGCTACGTTGTTGCCCCCTTCAGTGTAGGTAACAAACCTTATTGTGTTGGATTAATTCAGTTCTCGATAGGTACATAATATTTTCGGTCCACGCATTCCGTTCGACCCGATCTGTTGTCGAGTACCTACTACTGTGTTTCAGTGATAGATCGACGTGAATGTATTCAGCTATCGATCGGTTAGTGTAAGTCGGTAGTGACGGTGCGCGGGACTTAAATCTAATATCTGATTTTTTTTAAACTATATCGAGGTATAGGACGAAATTAACTGTTAACGTTTACGAATCGCATAGCTTACAGCGCCCCTATCGAACGTGAAGGAAACGAATAGGGAACACGATAGTTGTAAGTTATCGACGCTATCGATACCTACTAGAGATTTGTAAACGCACGATGTGGTGCGTTTTATTTGTTGTGGGCAGTTGTGTCTTGTTATATTGCATCGGATGTGTGCCATGTATTGCGTAGAGAATGAGATGGCATGACTTCGATTAATTGAAACTTGTTCTTACCCGACTTTACATAACTGATGCGGTTGTATAGCAAGCAGGTACCTACTTAGAAGAAGTATCAAAAACTTAATATGTACAATGAAATTGATTACCTAGCGAATCTGTGTAACAATGTAAAATACTTACTTAGTGTATCGGAGAATAACGCAATATTTTTGTAACAAACAAATGTCATTAATCATACCAATCTTTCTATTAAATTCTTGTTGACAATCACAATTATAACATTACAGTTAGCTTAATCTAATGCGTTATTAATCGCTATTATCAGAGAATATGGATCTAATACAATTCAGATGTTGATGATCATTCATTATTTTTTAAGTTAAAATCTATATATATATATATAAAAGAAAGTCGTGTTTGTTACAACACTTATAAATCGAGAACGGCTGAACCGATTTGGCTGAAAATTGGTGGGGAGGTAGCTTAGAACCAGGAAACGAACATAGGATAGTTTTTATTTCGTTTCCGGCTAAACGAATCTTGATGAAATTTGGCAGGGAGGTAAACGGTATCCCGGGGACGGACATAGCTACTTGAATAGAGCGTGCGAAGCCGCGGCCGCGGGGCGCAGCTAGTAGTAATATAAATATACTCTTTATTACGCGCTGTATTTAAAATTTAAACTTATTAGTGCATAAAATTTACTTGCAAAAAAAATACTGGGACCGCGCGCCTTAGCATTTTAATTCTAGCGTTATACGAAAATTATTATCATAAAAGCCAACAATGAAAAGACTTCGTACAGTGGCGTTCATTGTTGGTGCACATATTTAATAACTCGTGTATTTACTCGGAGCCTGCCTGCCTAACTATAAACGCCACTATACATTGATCTATTTTCAATCATAGGTACCATTATTGATCTATTTTATTCTTGATTTCTGCATCGAATTTGCATTGAATATTAATAATGGGTAGGCTTATGTTACCTAAGTAATACCTACTATTTGGAACTTCATGCCAGGTGGATCAAACTACCTACGTTACGGAATTATATAAAGTAGGTATGTAAAGGTTAGCTAAATGTATGCTTATATGTCCCGAATTTGACCTTATCCCTTCGTTGTTGTAGGTAACTTAGATAACTATAATATAATATGTAATATAAATAATTAGCATGATTTTTATTTTGCAGCTTTTTGTATATGCAACGAAAATTCGACAATTTTCTACGTTATTATTAATATAGGTACTCTGTTCCTATGAAACAGTACCTATTTGAAAGAGATGTGTTCTAATTAGTTTTTATTTGTAACTGTAGTTAAATGCGGTATAATTATTTTATAGAGTACAATATTATATCATATCACTTCGTCATCAAATGGTACAATAATTATGATATTATCGGTAAATGTGACGGCAGAATGTCTAACTGACATTCTGTCATGACACTTCCAGTATGTATGTTTAGGTATGTATTCTAGATACGCCAGAGTAGCGACACCTTATACAGCGTAGAACTGAGATGGACATCCGCAGTCAATAATAAAGATCCTCAGAAAAGATCATAAAGTCCGTAGGTTTAGCAGTCATCAAAATGTTATCTAAATTGTGTAATAGACAAATATTAAGTTTTGTAAATCCGTGTATCGTCTAATTACCAGCCCGCTCTGGGAACCCAAAGATTTATATATAGCATAAATCTTACCATAACTCCATTTGTTAACCACGGGATAGAAAAAGCAATTGTTTTGGTATATTTTACATTATTTTTCATATCATCATATTCATATCTATTTAGGTATCTATTGTAAAATTCTGACGCTTACGTTCGCTTTAATTATAAGCCGATGACTGCATTTTCTACTGTAAATCCTAATTTACCCAAAAACTGATTTATTAATGTTGAAATATTTGTACGTTTCTTTATAAAAATAGGTTACAATAATTTATTATCGTAAGAATTATTTACAATGCACATCGTTCGAATAGAAAGTGAAGTTGCGCGTATGTTAAATGTTTATTAGATAAATATAACTACAGTTGTGTACGTTTATAAAGTAGCTTGTACTTGTATGACCAAGTAATGTACTATCCTGTCAGTGTATGAGCGAATAGTCGCCCTAGCTAGAGGCATAAGATTGCTACCTACTAAATTATACATATATATTTGCTAAGTTGGGATGCGAGTTCTGCGGTAGCTTTTAACCCTTTCCCCCCGGGGTAGTGATTTTTAACGAATTTCCGCTTTTGAACCTTATTAGCATAATAAGGTAGGTAAAAGGAAATGCACAGATTTTTTTGAGATTTTTATTATACCTAGAAGTACTATTTCCAAGACCTAGACTTAAAAGTACCGTCAGGAACTTCGTGTTATCACAATGTTAGGAACTTTGATAGAAACTACAAAAGTAATGAGATTCAACATTGACTTCGTAATAATTAAATTAATAGGTTTTTAATTACAGATTAACCTCGTGGTATTCAACAAAACAATTTTTCTTTTCATTTACACACAAAAACACGTTGCAATGCGAACATTTACTATGAGGCTTCGACTGAATCTTCTTCAAACTACAAACCTCGCACCTTCGTCTATTCTCTACGAACGTAGGCCAATGGATGCCTCTGTTACCCATGCGTCCGTCTTTTATAGTGGAATAGTCAGATTTGCGCCTTTTGGAAGGGCCTTTTGCCTTTCGCCGTATTATCAGTAGAAGTCTTTCTTTTCTGACCAGCATCTTTTATTGTCATCAAGCCTTGAGTAACAGAGCGTCGAAAATCTTTTACGGTAGTCTGTTCCATTATAAGTCCATGAATGACATATGAATTGAAATGCGATGTCTAGGAGACCCCAAAACAACCTGTGCCACCATTTCGGAGATTTGCGATCTATAGCAAATTAGTGCATTATTGAGGTCAAGTGCCGAGGAGTAATGGTCTCTCCACGCAGGACGAGTATTGTAACCCATAAAAAAAATCATACCTATAAATGATAAGAGTTCCACCTTTTTAGGTTCAATACCTTGCCTTTCTGAGTAGCATAATGGTTACTTTGGTATATGATATTGTCAATAATATCTTCAATCAAAAGGTACTAAAAATGTATCAGTTGGTGTGGTACAGTGAGCAAAACAGTCTTCTACTACTCCAGTATCTGCAATGTATTCCGGTAAAATTGTATCTAGGTCCCTCTTTTTCCAATTACGGTTTGGTTCGGGTAATCGCTGTTTAGTTCTGTGTGAAGACGTATTTACAGACGGTACATCAGTCTGAACACTAGATCCAGGTATTGGAGATGGGGGTACCTGATTTATAGGGCACTCCAATACATCTTCATTTGACGGCGAAGATGGCGGAAATTCGGCAAAAACATCTTCTAGAGCTCTTTCAAAAACCTCATCGAAACGTCTTGATGGGGGTAGGTGAAGATTTTCCACTTCATCATCGGACACACCTGCATCAGACTCTTCGTCGCAGTCCGGAAGTTCTTCTAATAACAGGGCTTCAATTAGAGCAGAATTCTTTGTAATATCCATCTCAACGGCTAAAACAATAAAAAAATTGGTCAGAACAATAATAAAAATAAAAAAACATTCGTTTATGATAAAACAAAATACCCACTTCATCGAGTATGTTTACTATAAAAACCCATAATTTTTGAGACTAAAATCACCTGACGGTACTTTTAAGTCCTCACCAGTTTTTAGCAAATATTCATATAAAATAAAGTGATAATACATTAGAACAGCTTTTACAAATGTAGTCAAGGATATAAACAACGTAAAAAGTAAAAAATATAGCACTTTACCTATGATATTCTATTTATAAAAAATTTCCAATTACACTGCACAGCGTCGTGACAAAATTTTCGACAGGTTGTTACTCGTTGTTCAAATTGTTCGGCAACATCACGCGGTAATTCAAATAACGCGCTGTGATTGGCTTACGGAAACGGTACTCTAAAGGATCGTGAGTTGTAGTGTTTAAAAAGTGTTTTCGTACTTAAGATATTAGACGAAAAATGTGGAGGTACTTCTAAGTACCGTAAGGAGGGAAAGGGTTAATCAGCACTGATTTAACCGGCGTCGTTTTAGGCGTATTATTAAACTGCTCTCTTGTTGGAAATTATAAACGAAATTTGTAAGTAAAAAAGAAGTTTCATATTACTACTACTTGGGTGGATATTGTTACCAATGTACCTTCTTGTTCATTATACGCTTTTACTTTAAACCCGTGAGTGATTTGACTTAGGTACTTTTATGTTATTGTTATTCTGTGAACTACCTATGAATGACCTTTGCAAGTATCTACCTATGGGGGCAATGCTTTGTATCTTCAATTTGGCCAGAGTATGGGTAGATACCTACTTTAGCATCAGCAGTACCGCTTAAAACGGCAGTTAGTTTGCTACCACAATTCAATCAGGCTCTGCAAGGAACAGCGACCAACTGAAATCTCTTTGTGTGAAGGAACGGGACACTACCTTTTCGTGCATTCGTCATTACCCGCTCATTTGATAACCACTGTAATAAATAATTATAAATACCTAATATTCGTATGAAACAAACAAATTATTACTGAAAATAAAAGGAAAGTATTATACATGACTTGTTGTTTTATTTCGTTCTTTGTCTGACATTTTTAATAGGATGCCCTATACAGGGCGTATGGTAACTACATGGAGGAAAAGTACCTACCTTAAATATTGTAGATAGAGCATTTTACTGAAAGAAGACTTCATTTTTATTTTAAAAACAATTATAACTGCATGAAACTTTACATTTTATTGAAAATAATTACATTTTCCTTACAGTTAACCGACTTCAAAAAAAGGAGGCTGGTGCTTTCCGTGTGGTCCCATTTTAATTTGGTTCAGGTCTGACATGGGATCCATATCATTGACGTCGGTTTATAGTTTTTTTTAACAAAATCAATTATTCATTACTCTCAAAAAACTATTGCCGCCCTGCCCTCGCCGTCTAGGAAATAAATAAGTTACTTTCACTCCTAGTGTAACAATTTACTATTCCCGCTGTAATGTGAAAAGATGCAAATTATTTTTATTTCCCTCCTTTTAACAAGATGAAGACGTGGCAGTAGGCCGGCCATATCTCACGAAAAACCGACTACTGGCTGTGGTACACGTCTTCTTGAATCGAGACTGCGACTTGGCAAACGTAACCTATATAGGACGCCATATAGCTAGGTGGGATGAAGACCTTCGAAATACTGCGTGCAGATGCTGGTAGCGTCAACCTGAAGACAGGGCGCTATGGCACTCATTAGAGGATGCCTATGTCCAGCTGTGAACTAATATAGGCTGATGGTGATGATGATGTTATATTGTAAAAACAATACAATGCTAAAAAAAATATTTATTGTGGTAGGTAGGTATGCACCGTTTTAGATACTACTTACTTTAATAGAAAGGGTCAAAAAACTCTTCAAAATAAACAACTTTCAAAGTGGTACTCAAACGGACAACGAATCAGGACTAGCCCCTTACGACGCGCCGCCGCCGAAATCGTGCTGTGTGTAAGGAAAATCGCCGAAATCCTGCTTTACAAGACGCGCTTACTAATTAGCGGCTGTCTGCGGAGGGCTTTATTCTACATAAAAAGAGCTTTCCAACGACATATCAATCAGGTTGATTGGTGCCAATGCCAAGCCCAGGAGGGCAATTCTCGCAATATATCGACTCGATAAACTGTAAAAATATCGAGTGATTGCTTCGAATCAAACAAGCAACATTTGCAATTCGATATTTATCCAGGGCTTGTTTTCGATAGGTTGCTCGATATGCAACGAGTGGTTCCGGGCACTCGTTCGCATTATCGAAGAGGGAGAAAGAAGAACGTGAGTATTATCTCACTCAGCTCACTTGTTTTATGTTTTGTTTGATATAAATAGAAAATATTTCGCGTAGTTATTTTCAAAGCAAAGATAGAAAATTGTAATTTGCAATAATTTTTTTTTGTAAGATTACCAAAACGAAACGAAAATAAAATGTAAGCGGTAGGTATTGCCTGCTGACTAGATTACTAACGCCCACTTCGCACGGCTATCCCGACGCGACACAGTAGAGAGGCCGCTGATCACCTCTTTTATCGATACATATTTTTAATAAACAGCATTTCAAATTATTTAAGCATTAAATAAAAAGTTGCAGCAACTAATACACATAAATATCGTCTAGATTTCTGACAAATTGCTATAAAAAATTGCTAGATTCAGCTATAACTAAGTTGGCATTACTGATTACAACCAAACTAGATATTGACATTCGTAAGGTATGCAACGTTGACATTTAATTATGTAAAGATAAGAATAATCAAATTATCTATGATGAAAATATCGAAGAGTGCTGAGTGCTAAGTGTGAACTCGATATTTATTCAAGGCTCGCCTGATAATTTATCACGTGATACTGAGAATTGCCCTCCAGGAGGGCAATTCTCGCAATATATCGACTCGATAAACTGTAAAAATATCGAGTGATTGCTTCGAATCAAACAAGCCTATTCTCAACATCTGCAATTCGATATTTATCGAGGGCTTTTTTTCGATAAGTTGCTCGATATGCAACGAGTGGTTCCGGGCACTCGTTCGCATTATCGAAGAGGGAGAAAGAAGAACGTGAGTATTATCTCACTCAGCTCACTTGTTTTATGTTTTGTTTGATTTCAATAGAAAATATTTCGCGTAGTTCTTTTTAAGGCAAAGATGCAATTTGCAATACAAATTTTTGGTAAGATTACCGAAACGAAACGAAAATAAAATGTAGGCGGTGTTGCCTGCTGACTAGATTACTTACGCCCACTTCGCACGGCTATCCCGACACACAGGCCGCTGATCAGCTATTTTATCAATACGTATTTTTAATAAACAGCATTTCAAATTATTTAGCATTAAATAAAAAGTTGCAGCAGCTAATAAACATAAATACCGTCTAGATTTTTGACAAATTGCTATAAAAATTGCTAGTTTCAGCTATAACTAAGTTGGCATTACTGATTACAACCAATTTAGACATTGACATTTGTAAGGTATGCAACGTTGACATTTAATTATATAAAGACAAGAATAATCAAATTGTCTATGATGAAAATATCGAAGAGTGCACGAGAATGCAGTTTTCGGCTGAACTCGATATTTATTCAAGGCTCGATATTTATCACCTGATAATTTATCCCGTGATACTGTGTATCACCTGATAAAATTTCACGTGATATTGAGAATTGCCCTCCAGGTGCCATACATTTGTGCCCATCATCCTTTGGCTAAGAGCTGTTACTGTCTGCCGCAGGGGGCGCCGGGGGCGGTCGAAGCAATAACTGAGTAATTTTTACACACACGCCTGCCGCAGGGCCAATCTAGGCAAGGATGGTGTGGCGCTCCTGTCACACCCCCCCCCCCCCCCCCCCCATACTTGCCTACACACGTCACACGTCACAATCCCTCCAAGCATTATCTATGGTTAGATATCTACGCCTTAAGCGCGTCACACACGGTGAAGATAATATAAAATATATATTATCTTAGAGCATATTTTAGAATATCCCTCACCATAGAAATCCTATGAACCATCACACACGACGAAGTTAATTTATATTTTATCTTGAGTATCTTAACCGATACCGAGCGAATACGCAAATATGGAAATATATATTTCGTATCTTAATATGTTAATGTTATCTTAAGATACGAAATATACACAACATATTATATTAGGTACAATGGCAATTTAATTATTATTTTAGTATGTAAAATTTTTATTTCAATTGTTATTTATCATTGTACCAATGCAGTGACTTGTAAATGATTTTACCAATAAAATGACTATCTGACTATCGGACTATATTAATATAAATACATGGTGTTTTTGTGTCGGGCTATGTGCGTCTATGTGTGTCTTCATAAAGGTTAAATTTGCCGCAGGTTTTTCTCTTTTTTATGTGAGGCTCTATCCAAATTTTTCTCCTTTTGGAATGTGCTACTGCAATCTGCATTTCACATTCTATATCAGAATCATCATCTGAGGAGCTGTCTAACAAATCAAGAAGTAAGGCAGTATCACTCATAGTCAATCACCCTGTATATAGAACTTTAACAAGCAATACGTGTGGCACCAACGTAGACTCGTAAGGAAATGAATTTTTTTTTTAATATTGTCGTATCTTATCGTATACCTATTAGCAATATACCTAGTGACCTACTAAGTAGGTATTATTCTGTAAGTAGGTACTTATGTTGTAACGCATTGGTTTTTTTGTTAAACTGTAATGTTACATTATGATGATAAATAAATAAACTATAAACTATCTTAGCCGTACACACGGCTAAGATACGATAATATTAAAAAAAACTATAACTAATATAAAATATTATATTATCTTCACCGTGTGTGACGCGCTTTACTGTAATACATAATATGGCAACATTTTAATGGCTGACGTTGACAGATACAGTTTGGTTTTTGACTTGACTTTTTTTTCACATTAATTCTTTCATTTCATTTCTTTTTCGGCGAGCCGTCTTCACGGGAAGGTGAATAATTTGTGTGATTTTCAGTGAATTTTAACTTGTGTTATTGAAATATTATGTTAGAAAAGTTACATTATTTAATTAAATACCATTGAGTGGAGGTTAAATCTGAAAAGTTGACGTGATAGTGTGATATTCTCGGATTCATTTAACATAACCTCTAAGTTTGTTAAAGAACAGGCATCGTGTTTATTTCGAAACTTGCATCTAAGGCAATTGCAGTTTGCACAAACAAATCTTCAACGCCGCAAAACTGATAGTTTTAACCATTTCTGTTATTTCTAGTCGCCAAAATGGTGAACAACCGTGTACCGTCGGTGTTTTCGAAGACATACGTGACGCCTCGTCGTCCGTTCGAGAAGGCGCGTCTCGACCAGGAGTTGAAGATCATCGGAGAGTACGGTCTCCGCAACAAGCGTGAAGTATGGAGAGTCAAGTACACGCTCGCCAGGATCCGTAAGGCTGCCCGTGAGCTGCTTACCCTCGAGGAGAAAGACCCCAAAAGATTGTTTGAAGGTAAAATGATGCTCCATTCTGTCTCTTTATGCATAAGTTAATTAAGTATTTCGATAATGATGTTCACAACTGGCAACCTCTTGTCAGACTACTCCATGTTGATTCTAATAAACTCTTCTGATGCTGATATCCAATGTGATAATATTCATCTATGTAGTGGCATTCTCTCAAGTATTTCTCTCCTCCAGGCAATGCGCTCCTCAGACGTCTGGTCCGTATTGGAGTGCTGGATGAGAAGCAGATGAAGCTTGATTATGTTCTCGGTCTGAAGATTGAGGACTTCTTGGAGCGCCGTCTGCAGACCCAGGTCTTCAAGGCTGGTCTAGCCAAGTCCATCCATCACGCCCGCATCCTTATCAGGCAGAGGCATATTCGGTAAGACTAGCATAAATACTAACTGTATTGTTCATCAAAAGTAATAATAATTTGATTATCTAATCTGGTATTTGACTTGAATGCAGGTGATCACAGCTGCTATAAGTTGGCCGACTGCTGACTGACTGGCTTTGAATTAATCCCTAAAGACCACTTGCTCAACTTGTTGAGTTCAATGTCTTGAAATATGTTTACTCTTTGGGCCATTATGAGGTAATATAATCATTATTATTTGGGTAATTGCCTCTTGCTTGAGCAGACTTTTGCCTTAAATGCACTGTCTGTACACAGAGGCAGAAAGTGTAATGCTATGACATTGATTCCCAGATTCTTTAGCCAAATCAAGTGATGAGTGACTTTGGTGAGTAGCATCTGCCACATGTCATGGCGACAAACCAAAACAAACAATCACTTTCAGTGCACATGTCCTTTCTTCTCCATGAAAATTAAGGTTAGACCTCATGGTCTAACCTTAATTTTTGACAAAGAAATATTTTTTCATCCCACCATCTCGGAAAGAGTATTTTTAATCTTCAATATCTGAGTGGAAAAGCCGTTTTTATTCTCTAGAGGATAAAGTAAATTGAATTTAGAACATCGTGTGCACTAAGTTTGTGAATTAAAAAAAACATTAAACCTATTTACTGCTACCTCTATGGTGCCGAATATATCATACAATTTTTTTTGGACTTGGAACCTTCTTGGTGTTCTTTTTTCAATTTGCTTTGTACGCGGTTCTTTACGCGGCATTTTTTCACGTCATTGTTAAACCTTATATTAAAAACAAGAAACTTGTAAACAAGTGAAAAAACTAAAATGAGTGATTCTAGCGATGAGGAAGTTTGTTTTTGCATTTAGTCATTTCCTCGCTGAGGTGGAATGAAAAGTTACGTGTTGCACTCAAGTGCAAAGATATTTCACCTCATGCTCTTTTGATTCCCTCGCTTGAAACACTCAGGATTCTAATATTGAATCCTTCGCTTGCTCGTTCATCAAAATTGAACACGTGGTTAAAAAGCAATCAATGAACCAATCTACAAGTGGCCCGTCTTAATTTATACCTAAACAAACTTCTCTTCTTCCAGTGTCCGCAAGCAAGTTGTGAACATTCCTTCCTTCATTGTCCGGCTGGATTCGGGCAAGCACATTGACTTCTCCCTGAAGTCGCCCTTCGGTGGCGGCCGCCCGGGCCGCGTCAAGAGGAAGAACCTGCGTAAGGGAGCCGGAGGGGGCGCCGCCAACGATGAGGAGGAAGATTGAGCAATAAACTTTTAAAAAACTATTTAAATCTTTCATTTTGACACACACAATAGCTTGCAAGGAAGTTCTAAACGAGTAGGCAATAAGTAGTACTTGCCGATTCAGGATTTATTCTTCATTAATGATTGTTAACTATTATATAATTATCTCGACAAGCATGTGAAGTTTAGTTTTTGTCATTGGAATCAGTTGACATAATTTGCAGCAAATTGGAGAATTCTTCTGAATACCTAGGTAGATAAGCACTAGTGTAAAACACACATCGAGAGGCACATTTATTGTCTTAGTTGAAACCGTGTGCGTTACTGGGGCGGCACGTCGACTTTGATCAAAATGAAAATATATAGAAAAATCAGAGCCCTATGCCAATTTCACGAGCCCTAAAAGTGCGCCCTATGGTTTCGGAGTTATTCGAGAAAAACAGATTCCGCTGCAGTAACGCCTAAAAACGTTACTGCAGCGGCATCGTTTTTACCTATTAGCTTTAGCCAAATTTAACACGTTCCCTGTCCCAAACAAAAATGCAAAATTGTATGACAAGTCCAACATACTTTTTGCAAAATACTGTTATTATGTTGTCAGAGTAATAAAAAAAAAATAAAAAAAAAAAATAACAAAACCGGAAGTAGGTATTACTACCCTGAAACACATATGGCTCAGGAGCGTACAGGGTCATTTTTGTTTCTGCACGTTCATGACCATATGTGGTTCAGGGAAGTTTATAGTGGTTTTTATAAATATTTATTGATTTTTTACACTTTATATGTACAAATTATACGTTTAGTCGTCAGAAAGATAATGTCACTGTGCTGAAATGGAGAGACAACCGTGACGTCGCTATGATATCTACTTGCCACGACGCTAGCATGCAAATGTCTTCTGGGTACCGCCCAATATCGAAGCCGACAACACTGCTTTTCTACAATGATAGAAAGAAGGGCATAGATCTATCGGACCAGCTTTCAAACTATTACGACCCTAAAAGAAAATCTCTAGCGTGGTATAAGAAGATTGCTCTGGATGTTTTGATTTGTGCGTTGATTCGAAACGCCACGCTATTGTATCAAAAACTACACCCAGCTGCAAACAGAAAATCTCGCAAAACGATATTACAGGCGCAGCAAGAGATTATCAGGGAGTTCTTGCTATTGGACAATTCATCAGATACGAATGCCAATACACTGAGTAGTCCAAGACCGTCTACTAGTTCGATCAGAAATAAACAATTTCTATCCAAAATTCAGCGAAAGGAGGACAATAAAATTATCCGAAAACGTTGTAATGGATGCTACTAAGACTTGCGAAAAGATGGTACAAGCTGGGAAACTGCTGCTAAACAAGTCAAACGCGTAGATACCGAGTGTTTGCAATGCAAAAAACCTTTTGTTTGGCATGTTTCAAAAACAAACATAATTAGTTAGGAACAGTGTAATTTCGTAAAAATAAAGATATTTTTCCGTACGTCTTGGCGTTTTTCTTTACTATATGATCGTCTTAGCACGTCCCAAGCATATTTAGTACAGTACCAGCGCGTCCCGTAGAAATAATCGCTATAGAAGTTGTATGTGTCCCCTGACACACATATGGCTCAGGAACGTATTAGTGCTTTCCAACGGCAAGTTTCCTGAGCCATATGTGGTTCAGCGGACAGGGAACGTGTTAAGATAGCTTATATTTGAGCACTTCATGAGCCGAACAGCGGTTGTGCGTCTTGTGGTTTACGAGATATCAGCAGTTCCCGCTGCGGTAACATTTTGCAGATGTCCATATCTTCGGAACAGCTGGATGAACGAATATGATTTTTTGTGAGGTGTGGTGTAACCTGATCCAACTGCAGCACCAGTTGTTTTTTTTCAAAAATTCAGGATTTATGAATTAAACGAATTTTTCAGTAAATCAAAAATAGCTGATATCTCATGAACTACATCACGAAGGTGCCCTGTGATTGCATTGGCTGATGCCTATTAGAAATAAGTACCTATCTTCTGACAAACTTCTGAAACCCTGCATCTAAGTCTCGCTGAAATATAGCAATTTTTATCACTGAAATTGGTTCACATAATTCGATCCTCAAATAAGGGAGTTTTTAACAAGATACAACTTTAAATGATTTGTCAATAATCCGAGCGCATATTCAAATAAATGCATACTGAATTTCAGCTTTCTTTACCCAATACTTACCCGTTAATAAATTAAATTCACTCATGACGAACTTTCAGACAGTTATCCGACCAAATACGAAAGGCCATAAAAAAGCGGCCGTTCAGTACTTCAAGCCAACATCCTTAAATCGGTAGTTTTGTCATGTTTAAAATTTACTCACTTACGTGGACAAGTTTTAATGTGGGATAGAGGCGCCTATAATATTGGTGCTAGACAACACATGTCATGTAAGTGAGTACAAGGTAGTCGCGAACTCCTCGCTCGTACTCCGTGTGTCGCACAGCTGGCAGACAATCTCCGGCTTTATGGTTTATCCATTTTGAATGAAGCATGTTAGTAAACAAACAACGACACAAATAACAAAATCTCACTTGCTTGGCGTCGAGTTTCAGATAGGTATAATTGTAAGCAATTTTTATTGAAGGGAGGATCTAAAATCGATAAGTAATGTAAATTACGTATAAAAGGACTCGCCAACAAAGTGAATTTTAGGTTTTTGTATTAGATATTTATTTTTGTCTTTTCTTTACCTATTGTGGGTTGTTTGTAATAATAGAGTTATTATTTTTAACTGAGTCTATTGATTACACAGAACACTCGTGAAATTACAATAGAATGCTTATCTAAGCTGAAGTGGCAGTGGGCCGGCCATATCTCGCGAAGTACCGACAACCGCGCTGGGGTAAACGTGTTCTTGAGTGGAGACCGCGACTCAGCAAACGTAGTGTAGGACGCCCTTCGGCCAGGTGGGATGGCGATCTACGAAAGACTGCAGGCAGATGCTGGATGCGTCAAGCCGAAGACAGGGCGCTATGGCGCTCAATAGGGGAGGCTTATGTCCAGCAGTGGACTTGTATAGGTTGATGATGATGAGATAAATAAGTGTAATTTACATCACATCATAATAATGTGCAGCAGTGCAGTAATATTTGGTTTTAATTTAAGTTTTAGGATATGAAAAGATAGTCCGATAGGTGAATGTTATTTATAGTGCGGGACCAAAGCGGGACCTAGCAATAACAAAAATTAAATAACTTTATGTAAAATAATAAAACTGGCAAGGACTCGTGCACGAAGGGTTCCGTACGGACCGTACCACTATCTATAAAAATTTAATAATACAAATTTTCCTCGTAAAAAAACAATCCAAGTACTGACCAACCCCGACGTTGCTTAACCTCGGTGATCGGTTCTCAAGGTGATAAGGATTTAATTTATCTAATTATTTAATATTTCAGTTCTGTGCCTTCGGCTTGACCGTTCGGAGATAACCTACCTTACCTATTCCACGCACGTTATCGATACTTACCTCCTCTTGTCTATGCGCAAGCCATAGATGCGGTGCGGGGTCCTCCCGTCTGCGCGGGGAGGGCGACGGCTGGCGCGCGATTGCGCTCCTCAGTACGCTTACACTTACCTAGCGTGCGCACGTTTTTATACTTATCGTAAATAAAATGTATTCCACGAAGTCAACGTTGTTGTAACGTTTTACTTAGTTGGATTACATCATACAGGTGTAAGGGTAAGCCATTGTTACTTTTTATTCTTGATTTATGTGCGATTACTTTCTGTTGTAGATGTGAGTGCGTAATATGGAGTGGGAATTGGATTCAACATGCAACAACGAGGGCTAAGTGCGCTGTTAAGTACCTACGTTGGTTAACGCACGCGCTTTTCCAACATTGTACTTACACTAAGGTTTGTCGGACATTCCATCCACAAACTGTGTAGATCGTAAAAAGTCGGCCTTGACCACTTAATTTCGATCAGCCCAATTTACAGTGCACTAATTTGCCTCATCATAACTGAGCAAATATGGAGTCATACGGCTCAGAATACGGGCGATGCGGCTCGTTTGTTGAGCGGCCGTGGCTCGATTTTTGTGCAGCGCGGCTCGTTTCTTGAGCGGCGCGGCTCGATTTTTGAGCGGCACGGCTCGACTTTTGAGCGGCACGGCTCGACTTTTGAGCGGCACGGCTCGACTTTTGAGCGGCACGGCTCAACTTTTGAGAGGCGCGGCTCGATTTTTGAGCGGCACGGCTCGTTATTGATCGGCGCGGCTCGATATTGGGTGGCACGGCTAAATGTTTGGGCGGCGCAACTCAATTATTCGAGCGGCGCAGCTGGTTCTCTTGTGGTACACCGCGGGCAGCGCCCCCAATACGTTGTTATCCTGGGTAACATCCGCCACTTTAGCTTCAGATGACTTAAAGCAGCGACGTCATGACACTCGGCCACGTTTTAGTCGAGCAAGCTTCGGTTTTAGCCAAGCAAGCTTCGTCGGACGGAACACGCTTCTGCCAAGCGACTGAACTAGTTGAGAAGTGACAAAACTTTCTAAAGAGGAAGTCTTCTGACAGCGTATCGAAGCGAGTACTTTGAAAAAACTCGTGTTTGCCCCTCCCGGCCGTAGGGTTAGCATGGGCTTTCTGCCCAAGGTCAGACTACCTTTCAGAGGAAGGTTACAAGGAGATTCGGCTTAAACTTTAAGAATTAACATTTACGCGAGGCCCACCTGCCTAGCCGATAGAGTTCGAGGTTCTGCAGCACGAACCGAGCAGTCTGTAGAGTCATTGCGACCGGTGCTGCATACAAGAGCGGAGGCGGATGAGATCTTGTCGGGTAGCCGTTCTGAAACTGAAGAGACTACTCGAAAGAGACGCTATGTGCAGTCAAGAACCCTCTCTCTATACGTAGAAGAAGGATGCGATCACCACAAGCTTCGACTTTGGAGGGGCGGGTTGATGTGTTGGAAAAGAAGATGGACACTATGTTTTCTATTTTGTTGGACAAATGATCCGGTGTCGGACAAGGAAAATTTTGACAAAGGCGCAGATTGGTATGAAGATTCCGGATCAAGTACGGATGATAAACCATAGAAAGCTCTTGTGTTAGAGAGCTTCTGAGAGAGCTTCTGCAAAAAACGAAGGCAGCGGACTCTCTGATTCCTGAGCCTTTAAACTCAAATAGAAAAGGAAATAATTGAGTGTCAGCGTATATGCAGTGACGGTTGGAACGGGATACAGAACAAAGAAGCGGGAAGACATCTTCACGCAGCCTCAGTTGTTAGAACCTTAAAAATTATCCCGAGCTTAGTAGCCTTTCGACACAGCCCCCGCCCTGGTTCACAATCACGCATGGCTTACTTTTACAAAGGAAAGCTCTTGCCGAGGGACTGAATGCAGCAATTAAGACAAGTGGTTTCTAAGTGTACATTTATTGTATTTATGGAAATAATTTTTGATTGATTTGATTGATTGAAGAAGTTCCCAGTTGACAGGGTGCATTTACAATATTTGGTTGCTGAAGACTCCAGATAAGAATAATAATAAGATTAAAAATAAGAAATTTTAGTCTTTATCGGACCAAATACTCCAGTGTGTGTGTGCTCGCCGTGCTGAGGCTCAAACTTTATAAGCTAAGAACTGAAGTGCATAACGGAGCATGACACAGTATCTCCATCTCCTTTTCATCTTTTTGATGAGAAACAGTTGACATGTTTCGTGAAGGATAATGGTAGGTCGCAACAAGTCTTTACTTTTGCCCGACCAATGGTAGGGAGAGAAAGAATCAAATTTCGTAAACCGACTTCAACACCGTCCGCAAATTCCGCTCCAAACTCGATTATAAAGATAATCAGGCTATACACACAATACCATTCGTGACAAAGCCGCCTTCAGTTCCCCTTCACAAGAATGTAATAAGGTTTTCAGTAAAGAAATCCCAGGCTATGTCTCTAGAACACAAAGAACTATTAAACATTGGTGTAGTAGATACCTCTTCTCTCTCTTAGCCGGTTTCCTATCTCGAATGTTCCTGATCCCGAAAACCAACGGGAAGTTAAGACAGATTTTTGACCTTCGTCGTCTGAATGCTTACTTATAACCCCCGAAATTTCGTATGATAAATAAGACTCAGGTGTCAGACTTCTCTCTACAGCAAGGCGACTATTAAGGGAAGCTCGACTTCAGTCCGGCTTATTTTCACATCCCGATAAAGCACTGCCTCCGGAGATATCAAGCATTTGATTATGCAGGTCAGCTACTTAAAATGACGTACCTCATGTTTGTTAAGAGCAAAAGGATTGCGTGTTGTCGTTGATAGCGATGACCTCTTGATTGCTCTTCAAAACCCATCAGTACTAGAGGATCACATAGTTTACGCAGTAAGTCTTCTTCGGAGTCTCGGTTGGTGCATAAACACAGAAAAGTGCGTCATGACAGCGACTCAGCGCATAGAATTCCTTGGAATAGTTTGGGATACCGGCAGAAACGAGAAAGCATTTCCAGACAAGAAAGTAGATTGTATAATGAAGGATCTAGGACAGGTCATAGACGTCAATCAGTAGACGTGGCGGTCCGGGACGTCGTTAAAAGGGCGCTGGTAACTCCTTTAGGTCGACTTCACACCAGTCAGACACATTCAGTGGTCGAAAGCTTCAGCAGGAAAATTCATGCCAAAGGCAGCGTTTACTTCCTCAGCCGCTCGACGATTGCCGTCGGTGGGTTCAAAACGTGAGGAACCCCGGAGAGATTATCGTCCCAGAGCCCTCAGTTATTTGTAACTACGCATGTTTCAGAGGAGGGCTGGGGTACTCAACTCGGTGATTGTCATTTATCCGGTCTGTGGTAGCGGGAACAAACGTCATGGCATATAAACAGAAAAGAGCTACGCAGTGAAAATAGCTCTAATGAAGTGCCCGACAAAAGGACAGTCGTTTCCCTTCAGAGAAACCAAGGAGGCACAAGGTCTGTTGTATTGTTAGAAGCGGCGAGGGAGATACTTCTCTCAGTAAAGAACCTGAAAGTGACACTTCGTGCTTTTTATATATCGGGGCATTACAACCCCTAGCCTATAGTCAACTGCCTGTCGAGAAGAAAGAGTCTTCCAGATTGGCATTTCAGTGAGAAAATAACTTAGTGTATTTCAAAGATCCCTCAATTAGACCTGTTTGCTTCGAGCCGGTCCAAGGTAGTTTCAATGTATGTGTCGATAGATGCGAGGGACTCTCGGGCAGTTCATCAATGCATTCAGCCAAACTTGGAGAGTCCTTCGGTACCTCAGCGTCTGCTCAGGACTTGCTAATTGGAATCTGCTGGTGGTACCTCGGCTGAAAATAGTGTTTTGTAGGGGCGATCTCAAACAGGGCTCTCCCTGGGAACTCCGTTGCAATAAGTAGGAGAGAATCTGATAGACCTTTCCATCAAGCTCCCACCACCGAATACCGAAGACCTTCTTATAGATGCCTGGAGGGTACAGGATGGAATGAGCTGGTAGTCGATTTGGATCCTAGTGAAATAGACCTAGTTCAATCCGCATGGCGGGAATCTACCTGGAGCATGTATGAGTCGGCCTGGAAGCAATGGGTCTCGTGGTGCAGACAAACTGGGAAAAGACCTGGTAGTCCTCGACCGCAGGACGGTGCCACTTATTTGGGTTTCCTTACTCGTGTTAGGATGTAGGCTTCACCTACAATTGTGTTATACTAACTCTGGCCGACCCAACTTAGGAAAAGCGTTTAGCAAATCATCCAGTTATCACAGCCATGAATAAGCATGGTTAAGGCGATCATTCTTAAGAAAAAAATCTTCTACATCACGAAAATCTCAGATTTGGAATATGCGTCATAAGTAGAATATTCCAGATAAAGATAGTAGCTATCTTTAAGGTCTCTCGACACGTAGCTTTGCTTATGCTGCTTGCTTCAGGCCGCCGTGTCCATGAACTGATATTGTTAAGTATTTAAGATAAACATTGTAAAAGATCTGATTCCGCAATAACCTTTTGGCCCAGATTTGGGTCTAAGACCGATGATGTCAGGTATAGTCATACGGGGTGGCGTCTTATTTGTTCAGGGGATCAATATTTCAGTTTGATTAAAAGGCTGAATAGATTGATTGTTTTACCTTCGGGCAGGAGTGGATCGCGTAATAATCTGAATAATCTATTCATAGTAATGAATAGATTAATCGCGTGTAGTTCACGCGGTGAGGTTAAGGTGGCTTCGGGGACTGTTATCGCTGGTTGGTTAAAGACGCCTTTTCAAGACAAGGTGTAAACATTAGTCTTGGTTCAATTTGATCGGCAGTGACGTCTGATGGACGTTTTCAGCATGGTATACCGTACCGTATGGTAGAGAGCGTTTTAAAATAGGAAGTTCGAAAACTTCTTCAAACACTACTGCAAGCCAGTATCATCATCATCATCATCAATGGCCTTTACATCCACGAAGGATGGTTTATGTAGTGTTCGATTTTTGGCACTTACGTAGATGACTTGTAAGGCCTATACGGGAACGACAGATGCGGCCGCAGTATTGGCATCCGTGTACCCCGGTAGATATTGGTGGGTCTGCGGCAGCCGCTACAGCCCGTTGGTGCCTCAGTAATCGCTTGGGAAAAGGAATCGGAAGACCGTGATCGGTGGCGCAAAATAGTAGCGGAAGGAGTTGTTGCTCATGACAAAGCGTGGTACCAAAAGCTGAAAGCCAGTATAGTAACTTCGAAATGAGCATATGAATATTCTTATATTCTTAATTGTTATTTCACACCTATTTATTTTTCCCTAAATGATAAGGTTTTTGTTCCTCAACTAATGAGACTGGATATTCCTTGTATGATCTCATTTTTACTTTAGTGATTATGAAAGAATAGTCTGAATGATACGATAATAAAGTGCCTAAGCACTTATAATTTTTGTTACCTATATAATTATGTTATTTGGTATCATAATGAAAAGTTCCTACTTGATTAAATTTTGTGGTTGAATTTTGGTTCACACCCACTTCAGTCACAGTCACAGTACGCTTCAGGGCGCCGGCAGAAGATAGACACGTCTCCGAACGGTCAAGCCGAAGGCACAGAACTGAAATAGAACCGTTTTCCACCCCGTAGGGAAGAAAACGAGTATTTCAGGTCTTGCCGAGGCTTGACCGGAGCAAGTCCTTGCCGGCGATTCGGAGTTCGGTACTGAGGAGCGCAATCGCGCGCCAGCCGTCGCCCTCCCCGCGCAGACGGGAGGACCCCGCACCGCATCTATGGCTTGCGCATAGACAAGAGGAGGTAAGTATCGATAACGTGCGTGGAATAGGTAAGGTAGGTTATCTCCGAACGGTCAAGCCTCGGCAAGACCTGAAATACCTACTCGTTTTCTTCCCTACGGGGTGGAAAACGGTTCTATTTTACTATATTATCACGGTTCATGAGATACAGCCTGGTGACAGACGGACAGCGGAGGCTTAGTAATAGGGATCCGTTTTACCCTTTGGGTAAGGAACCCTAAAAATTTGAATTTCTAACCCTCTTTACGGAGAAATAATAAATAAATCTCATTTGCGACTGCTGTGTTAGTATTAGTAGCTATCTAAATGGGTAAGTACTATATGTATCTAAGAAATATACCTACAGCTATGTTTTATTTAATAAGTAAGTACATAGGTAGGTATTTTACATGGTTTTATTTGCTTCTTACAACTAGATAACAAAATAGAAAAGCCACAAAAACGATTTAGTGCAGGCAGGCATTACCATAATTTATGTAATTCTATACTATTTGGATATTCTAGCATTTCTAGGTCCTCTAAATATTCTTATGACTGGAAAATGTGCTATGTAGGACCTCTATTTATGCACTTCGTCCAGCCGTGGGACCCCCGTGAAAAACTCAAAGAAGGCCGATTTATTAGCACCTTCCGTAGGTAATGTTCATATACACCAGCCAAATTCAATGTGAAATTCAAAAGTCATTTCATAAAATAATAAAAAATGTCGTGCTTTGTTTACAATGTGTTGGCATAAAAGACTAAAATAAAACTTGGCCTGTCGTCGTCGAGTTTCGTAAACAAATGTAAGCATCGCATTGAATGAAAAATCTCAAATCGACAATATAAATTGCTTGAAAAGACGTGGCAACAAATTGTATTACGTTAACGCATTCACTGCCCAGCTCTGTGGGCGCGCCGCCGCAGCTCCACGCAGATAGAGACTGGCACCTGCGTCTTGGGCCATGAAGGTGTTAGTGTATAATGTATAAGTACCTACCTATGGTTTTGTTTGCAAACATGTAACATCGAATTTGTCTGGAATAACGTTATTTCAATCATCAGTCCTCGGTCGTCACAATTATCTAATCAGAGGTCTAATCCTGCAAACTGGAGTCTTTTAAGTTATCGTCGATTTCCCTGGAGGCGTCGACCTCGAGGAGCTGCTGGAGGCACAGGTCCAGGACGTGCTCCAGCGCGCGCGCCGTCTCCGCCGCCGAGTAGACCGCCAGCTCGGGCACGTGTACGAACAGCGTGCGCGAGTTGTCCACGCTCAGGGACGTGTAGTACGTGTACTCGCACACGTATCTGGAACAGAAAGAGAAAGATGTTATTGTCCCAGCCCAACTGTCAAAAAATGCGACTTGAGTGAGATTTATTCTTTATTCCTTCGTGTTGAGGTATTCGGTATTCGGGGCTTAGGTAATATGATTGTCTCACTCACTCCTACACGTACCTAAGTAATAAAATCAATGAATTGGAATAAAATAAGCAAGGCCGTGGTGGCGTTGGAAGTATCGATACTAGCGCCACCATTATTCTTGGCGGTTAGACAGACGATTGTTTTTAGACAAAAAAAACATCCCTTGTTTGTAATAATTACCTATCAAAAACTGGAGGAAGGGATTTTTTAAAATGTATTATAATTTTGCTTCTATAGGTACCTTAGCATAAAACCATTCTAATTGTCGGAACATAATATGATAAGTATAAATAAATACTCAATAGCGGCCTTCACACGTAAGGTTCGAACCGCGCATCTGGGACTGCGGTCCAAACTGCGGATGGATCTGTGCGGTTTGGACTGCGGATCTAATTGTCGCGTCAATTACGATCAAAAATGTTTCCACGGTTTGGAACGCGGGCAAATCTTTCATATTTTGACAAACGATCCGAACTGTGCGTGTAAATTGATTTTCAAGAGTTTCGACTGCGGTTTAGGCTGGCGCGTGGAACGTTATAAGTTTTAGAGTAGGGCCTCAGTCTCAAATAAAATAGATACTCGATCACCGCGTCAGTACAAGCAACTGAAAAAAATGGCAAAAAAGATCTAATTCTTTATTTTTCTTTCTCAATTTCGACTGATTTTTTGTTTGTTACCTCAGAACTTTTGATTGGGTTATCCGATTTTAATGATTCTTTTTATATTTGAAAGCTTATGCTTTCCGTGTGGTCCTATTTCAATTTGGTCCAGTTCTAACAATGGCATCCATGAGAACTCATATTCGGAAAGCAGGTTTGAAGTTGCCTGATAAGCGGGATGAAAGTAATACTTTTCATCCCCAGGAATAAACGGAATATAACGCTATATCTTAAAACGATAATTAACGGTTCAATTGTGATTGATATGGATCAGTTGAGCTATCTGTAGATTGTTCACGCTTCCTACTGGTATTGATATGGATCGGTTGAGCTACACTACAAGTATACTTATTGTCGGTAGCTCATCTGATCCGCATCAATACCAGGTGCTATAGCGTAAGCATCTGGTAGGTATATATACGGATCAGTTGAGCTACCTGTAGATTGTTTACGCTTTCTACAAGTTTTGATATGGATATGCTTTTTTATAACCATATTATTACCAAACGAATGAAATCCGTAATAGCTTTGACGACGCTCCAAATCGGCAGTTCTGTATTTAGCGTGCACACGAGATGCGCGCACAGAACTGCGAGATAAGAGTGCGCATCGAACTGGCAGTTCCGATCCGTACCTATGTACGTGTAGGTAGATACTTACACGTACATAGGTACCTACGGTTCGGAGCGCGGGATGCGACGGCGCGTGCGATTTCCCGGGGTCCGAACCTTACGTGTGCAGGGCGCTAATGCAATACCTTCCTACTCTTCATAAAGCTTCGTAGGTCTCTGAGATGAAGCTATTTCTATGAAGGTTCAAATTCAATTGAGATTGAAAGCAATCATGTTTGTATTAGACTGCTTCACATTGGCTTCACACCAGACTCTAGCTAGAGTTACATAGGTACACCTCGACAAGACTATCAAGTAGGTAGGTAAAGTTTACCTACTATGATTATTATAAGTGTTAACAGATTAACTACAAATCCAGTTTGTGTTGGCAGAAAGAACAGCAACATTTCATCCCATCATCAGCGGGCGAGCGACGAGCGAGGTTCTAAACGCGCGCTCCGCATCCCGCCAAGCACACATTGTTAGTGTGTTTACAAAACATAAACTCGTCTCCTAGTTAATTTACTACTTACTTATATTCATTATGATTATACCTGTTCATAATATGCTATGGCAAGATGTCTTTGTGATAGATGATGGAAAATATACTTCAAAAGTCATTGGACATAACACAAATGAAACTATAACTTTCTTATCTACTAGTGTTAATGTGCATATTATCAAATAATGACAGAGTTCTTCATTACACAAGAGCCGATAAAAGTGCATAGTTCTAGTTCTTTATCTCTTATTTATTGACTAGGTTTGTGTAGGTTGCCTATAAAGTGCCTATATTTCTTACTGTTTTTATCATTGTATTCACAATATTGTCAGAAGCACTGTAATTTAAATAGATCATCTGTATACATTACATGTAGATAGGGTGGTACAAACAAAAGTTAACTAGCGGGCAGCTACCAGAAATAATATTCAAGAAAGCAAAGGAAAAATTCCTTATTTTCAGTCAACTGCAGCAGATGGAAAACGCGTGGTGGTATAAACAAATGTTACCTACATTTGTTTGTACCATTTATGCAAAATACATCATGTATTTTGCAAAAATGCTGCATGCAGACTGTGTCAATGTAATGTAATTGTTGCTTGTTAGAGGTGTGGTAGTATTTTACCAAATTTATATCATTAAGGTTGTTTAGTAATATTACCTGCCAGCATCTTTAGAGGAGACAGCCTTCATCTTTTCCTTTATCTCGAAGCAGTCGTTGAACTCTTTGCATATCCTCTCTACATTCAGCTTAGTGTGGAGCCTGATGGCCCCCTCAGCGGGACAGGTGTGGTCTGCAGGACACTTGTCAAAGTAATCCATCCGCTGGTAGCCTTTCCGGTGAGCTTGCATCTCTAGGGTGAAGTGCTGCGCCAGATGTGATACACCAACATGAATCACAAGCTGGAATACAATAGAATTTGTTCTAGATCAAGCATTATTAAAACTTACGTACCTACCTACTTAATGTTTTCGTTTTTATGATGGGATTGAGACGCAAACGAAACCAAACTAATCAATTGATAGCTCAACGATAAACTGGAATTCCATGAAGAAAACGAACCTTAGGCTCATGTGTATCCCACAGTGCAGGCACGAACTCATCCACATTCTGATACGTGACAGGAAGCTCAAGTAGAACCAGCTCTATTTTGTGTTTCTTCTCGATTTCGTCCTTGTTCATCAGCTTGACACCCTCCCAGCTTGCATTAATCGGGTGGTCAGCGAAGGGACCAAATCCAGTTACTAGTACAATCGGTTTGAATAAGTAATCCAAGTCGTTGCTCATTTTGGAATCAGAAACAGCTCCTTTACTCAGGAAAACGTAAAATCAATAGTTTTATTTGTTTTGTTGTTCCACGCACAACTACAAACAAACACCCCGACGACGTTATCACTTTGGTCAATCAGCTGACATGCATGTGACAGACATGAGCCAGCTGAGCTGATGCGAATGTTGGCGGCATTGATCAGAATGTTTCACGGCCAGCAAGACTTTTAGCCTAATACTACCATTCATTTTGTTTTTTTTATCTGTGACTTACGTCTGTCAATCATGTCATGTCAAAGCATGCATTTGTCAGAAAGGAACAGAATTGTCAGTTGCTTCCTCCATCCATGGCGCGTTAGAATTTCTAAATCCTACTTTTTGTGGATTTATTAGTACAGTGCGTCTTGTTCTGATGCGTTTGCAATTACGTGCATCTAAATGCTATTTTAGTTTTCATGATTTTAATTCAACCACCTGACAAAAAGTGTTTATTAGGTATTTTAGGTTATGTTGAAGTAAGTTTCTTTATTTCAAGTAATTAATTTATAATGACCGTGGAGGATAATAGCCGGGCAGTGGCCATTCCTTGGCCGTTCGTAAAGAGGAAAGTAGAATGCGCTGGTGCAGCATTCCTTAGATATTACAATATCAAATGCCACGGGGGTGATGGCTTGTTCGAAACGTCAGAGTCCAACGAGAAGACCGTGGAAGTCACATTTGACGATGATGTCGAATACCTAAGAAGTTTGGACCCCAAAGACTGGAAAAATCAAGATCACTATGCCGTCCTGGGTATGAAAAATTTGCGTTACAAAGCTACAGATGACGATATCAAGCGTGCTTACCGCCAGAAGGTCCTGAAGCATCACCCCGACAAGCGCAAGGCGCAGGGCGAGGAGGTGCGCAGCGACGACGACTACTTCACTTGCATCACAAAGGCCTACGAGATCCTCGGCACACCTGTCAAGCGCAGATCATATGACTCGGTCGATCACACTGTAGATGATACTGTTCCTTCACAAAACGACATCAAAAAGGAAGGATTCTTCGAGGCATTCACCAAACTAATTGAGGTTAATGCTAGATGGTCTGAAAAGAGAAATGTGCCTTTGTTAGGAGATGATAATAGTACAAGAGAGCAGGTGGAAAGGTTCTACATGTTTTGGTATGAATTTGAATCCTGGAGAGAGTTTTCTTATTTAGATGAAGAGGAGAAGGAGAGAGGTCAGGATCGCGAAGAGAGGAGATGGATAGAGAAGCAGAACAAGGCTGCCAGAGCCAAGCTAAAGAAAGAGGAGATGGCTAGAATCAGAAGCCTGGTGGACTTGGCATATGCCAATGATCCTCGGATCCAACGCTTCAAGCAAGAGGATAAAGACAAGAAATTGGCTGCTAAAATGGCTAGACAGGTAATTTATAAACTAAATATCAATCACACTAATAATAATATAGATGAAAATATTGGGATGGATGGAAGTATGATTGTTACTTACTTCATGCCATATATACTGAACAAATCAGGCAAAACTTAGGTAGATGTAGGTTCTAAGTAGAGGTCTTTAATCACATAAATCGTTAATAGTTCCCAAGTGATAAAAATAACCATATTAATTTGTCTTCATAAAAACATTGCTTGCTAATTCTCAGCTAGAAACTAGTACAATTATAAGAATTTGATCATAAATAATTTGGTTTTTCCAGAATGCAGTTCAAGCCAAGAAAGCTGAAGAGGAGCGTATCGTTAAAGAAGCCCAGCTTGCTAAACAGAAGGTGGAAGAAGCAGAAAGAGCCCGGATTGAGGCAGCGCGGGCTGAACGAGAGCAACAGAAGAAGAACCTACGCAAGGAGCGCAAAGCACTGAGAGACATGTGCAAATCTAACAATTACTATGCTCAAGGTGAGGATGAAGTTGTTAGCCATATGGCAGCAGTGGAAAAGCTCTGTGAACTTATGAAGGTAGTAGAAATCCAAGACTTTATGAAAAGTCTAGAATCAAATGGAAGAAAAGCCTTCATGAGCACTGTCAAGGAGACAGAAGATAAGTTAGAGGAAGAACGCAAAGCTCTATTTGATAATCACAAAAAGGTTGAACCTACAATTAAAAAGGAAATTAGTTCTATGAAAATACCAATTGAGTGGTCTGTTGAACAGACGCAGCTGTTGATCAAAGCGGTCAATCTATTCCCTGCAGGCACCAACCAGAGATGGGATGTTGTAGCCAACTTCATAAACCAGCACAGTACTTTCAGAGATGACAAACGTTTCACAGCAAAAGATGTTCTGAATAAAGCAAAAGACTTGCAGAGTTCAGACTTCTCTAAGAGCAGTCTGAAAAAAGCTGCCAATGAGGAGGCCTTTGACCAGTTTGAGAAAGAAAAGAAGAAACCTAATGCCAACCATGTTGATGACACGGGTATCTCAAAGAGTGACAAGCCTGTCAAACTTACCAATGGAACTTCCCACACTTCTAACACTCCGAAAGCTGAAGAAGTCAGGGCTGATGACCGGACATGGACTAAGACAGAGCAAGAGTTGTTAGAACAGGCAATCAAGACCTTCCCTGTGAGCACATCTGAGAGATGGGACAAGATAGCTGAATGTATACCAAACCGTACCAAAAAAGACTGCATCAAACGGTACAAAGAAATAGTGGAATTCATTAAAGCAAAAAAACAAGCAGTCAATCTAACAAAATAACATTCACTCAAACTAGGCTTTTTAACATATTCTAGCTAGAGCTACGAGTTGACCAAAACTTATGAACATAATTTCAAATTATAAATTTCCTTTGTAATGTACAGAGATTAGTGAAGTTTATATAAGTATGTGATTAAATTGTTCTAAACAACATCAAATTACTAACTAACCCTCTAAAGGAAAACCCATCCTGGTGTGGTTTGATTGGGAATTATCCTGCTAAAATCAGCATGTAATATTTTTATATTTATTTTTTGTTTAATGTGATGAAAAATAGTCAATTTGAATCTTATGTTTTTTCATTTCTCCCTCATAAGCCTATAGATAGGGTAGTACATACGGTGAATAGTTAAAGGGCAATAAGCATTGATATAGATAGGTTTCTCCTTCTACGGCAATAAGGCTATTTTGTATGGTGACACCCACAAAGTACCTACTTTGTTGTTGACACAGAATTAGTTAAGCCCTCTGCAAACAGCCGCTAATTAGTTAGCGCGTCTTGTAAAGCGCGATTTCGGCGATTTTCCAGCGTGATTCCTTACACACAGCGGCTTATTATTAAGCGCGATTTCGCCGCCCCCTCCCCGCCCCTTACCGGCAGCGCGAACGACGAAGGCCGTCCCGCCACCCCGCAAAATCGCAGGACGCGGAAACGCCTCGGACAAGCCGAATCGCGGCAGTGTGCGTCAACGGATACGTTTTAATACAAAATGTTCCGCAAGCAAATATCGCAAAATCGCGTGACACAGGACGCGCTTAAAAATTAGCGTTGATGTGAGTAGGGCTTTCTGTATTTCTCTTTGTTAAGGCTATTCTAAAAATTGTAGTAGGCATGCCACTTACTCTGTTTAAGGCAGTACCTAAGTGCTGTGATCAAATCGGGCACTAACCGGTGTTACGTTATATATACCCATGTTATACACCTACCATTCACAGCGAGCATTATACGTTATGGTAAGGAGAGAGAGACCCACTCTGCCCTAAGCAGCTTAAGAAATGAAGTTTACATGCATATCTGCTATCGTAGGAGGAGTTATAAATCTATGTCTGCCATTGTGTTAGACATAGATTTATTAGTTCTACCTACCACGAAGTCATTGTATTCTCTTTGGTGTTACTACCTTCAGTCCTTGAGTGGCAATCATAATAAAATAACATGAAAGGTTTCTAAATAGTCCTAAATTAAGTAATATAACAAATTAATATAATCTAAGAATACAAAGCAAATTACTACATGGAGTCGATATATATGTACACGTAGAGTTTAATATAATATGTACAGTACAAACAAAGCAAATTATAGGTATTTAAAGACTCACGCACACGGCGGAGCCCTGAATGCTATAAATTTCAATAACAACTGATAATAACGAGCATTCTTTTCATTGATCGGTCTAAGATGGTCCTCGTTGTTTGCTAACCGCCATCATAGCTCCCAATCCGGAAAGACCACTCGACAGTTTTTTTTTTTTTTTTTTTTTTTTTTTTTTTTTTTTTTTTTGGACTCGCTAGTTGTTAGCATTTGCCACAATCGTTTTTTTTTTTTTTTTTCTATCTTTTTTTTTTCAAATAAAAAATTTGGGAAACATTTTACCCTTATAAAAAAACCTACTACGAGAATATATAAGTGATAAGGATCAGGAGAGTTAGGTTAGGATAGGAAATAATAGGATGAGATTAGGTACATTATAAAAATTAACAAACATATGTACATACTTTGTACACTATATATTTATATTATTTGTACAAATAAAGGATGCTAAGGACTGATAAACAGAGGGGTCTAAGGAGGAAAGCAGGGAGGCAATATTAACAGGAAGCGGAATACGAAGGGAGATGAGATCGTTATAGAAGGAACTGTGGTCGTATTTGTTACAAGAAAAAAATATATGGTTTTCATCACCAAATTCATCACCGCACTCGCAAGAAGGGTCACCTACAATTTTCATGCGGGCTAGATGGGCTGGGGTACACGTATGGCCCAGCCGCATCCTTATGAGAACTGTTGTTGCACGTTTACTTAGTTTAATTTTAAAAAACCAAGGCTTGAGTGGGACACTTCTTTGTATAAATCTGTAGTGTTTGGCCTTGTTGCTCACGTTGCCCGCCCAAGACTCATCCCAAGCATTCCTGAGATAAATCCCGGGTAAAGCAAGTAGATCTTGGGAAAAGTTTTTGTAGGGGAAAAGGTCTCCACACTCCACAGCCTCATTAGCCAGTTTATCTGCCAGTTCATTGCCGACTATACCGCAATGGCTTGGGATCCACGCGAAATGCACTGAATATCCATACTCATTACATTGCAAGAGCTTAGTTCTAGAATCCATTATAATGTGGTAATAAGTTTTGGATCGAAATGGGTATTTTATTAGTGACTGTAACGAACTCATGGAGTCACTAAAAATAACTGTATTTTTAAGTTTCATCATTATTATATATTCCAGGGCTTTCAAAATCCCATAGCATTCTCCAGTAAACACTGATGTTTCTGCAGGAAATTTAACTTTTTGTACGATATTATAATCTTTGTGATAAATACCAACGCCGACTTTCCCTATCTGGGAGTGCTTGGAGGCATCAGTATAAATCTGATGCCAACCACGCCAGCGATCATCAACGGCAGATTTAAAATATATATTAGCATTTGTATCATCGCGGTCTATGTTTAGGTCAAAGTGTATCGTAGGTGAAAATGTTAAAGCCTTATAACTACAGTTGAAGATGGGAAGAAGATTAGCTTGGTGAGTTGGAGCTGACATTGTGTTATGCCTGTTAAAACTATGCGTTAAAAGTGGAGGTCGTTTATGTTTCCAATATGAAGAAGTAGTCACGAGGTGAGAAAGCTTTTGAATTTTGGGAAGAAGTTGGTGATTTGATAGCTGGCAGGTACGGAAAAAAAATCTATCGGATAGATACTGACGCCTTAAATGTAATGGAGATTCCCCACATTCCGCCTGTAATGCAACAATGGGACTAGATTTCATGGCCCCCAAAATTATTCGCATTGATCTAGACTGAATGCCATCTAATTTTTTAAAAGCAGCTGCTCTACCCGGTTCTAATAAGAAAGTGCCATAGTCTAGTGTACTTCTAATGAGAGCATTGTATAGGAGTTTTAAGGAAAACGGATGAGCCCCCCACCAAACACCTGTGAGGCATCGCAATAAATTCAAATACTTCTCACATTTCGCAACAACATATTCACAATGTGGGTGGCCTGTGAGTTTTGAATCTAATAATACACCTAAGAACTTAGCATAACTATTTACAGGAATAAGAACATTGTCATAATATATTTTAGCCGGTATCGGGTTGACCTGGCGCGTGAACGTAACAACGTTACTTTTAGAGACTGAAAGTTCTAAACCATGCTTATCCAACCATAGCTTAAGAAATTTCAGTGCACAAGTTACATCAGAGGAACCTGTATGAATGGAACTGCAAGATATGTATACAAGCAAGTCATCTGCATACTGTAATATACTAACCATGTCATTAACAGAAGCTTCTAAATCATAAGTATAAATACTATAAAGGAGGGGACTCAATACAGAACCCTGTGGTAGACCCTTCCACGCGACTCTTGAAATCTCTGAAGAATTTAATTTAATCACTCGTCCAGCTAGCATGTTTTGAATAAAGTTGGTCAAAAAAGGCGGAATTTTCAAATAAATGAGTTTTTTAATCAACACTTCAATTAAAACATTATCATAAGCAGATTTTATATCTAAAAAGGTTGCTACAAGCGACTTATTCAATGAAAATGCAACTCTAATGTCTGATAAAAATACACTAACACTGTCCATCGAACTTCTACCCTTTCTAAAGCCATATTGACTTTGAGGCAGAAGATTCTGACTTTCAATAAACCACTCAATTCTATTTTTAACTAGGTGTTCAACAATTTTTAAAATAACTGGAGATAGGGCTATGGGTCGATAAGAAGCGGAATCGAATGAACTTTTGGTTGGTTTTAAGAATGGCAATACTATTTGGATTTTCCATTCTGAAGGAATGTCACCTGTCAACATGACAGAATTGATAATTGTGAGTAAATATTGCAAAGAATCCTCACCAAGATGAGCAAAGAAAGAATATGGAATGCCATCGTGGCCAGGAGCCGTATCACGGGTCACTGACAAAATGCCTTTCAGCTCATCAATAGAAAAGGGTGCATCAAGTCCATTTGGACACACAGGATTTTGTGGAAGTGTTGGAGTGATAAATAATTCCCTTGGTGGCACTGTTGCAGGAGCCAAACGGTCTATGAAGTTATCCCTCAGGAAAAGAGGCAATGTAGCAGAAGCAGATTCATTAACTCCCGATCTATAACGTCTTATGTTCGCCCAGACTGCTGATGGTTTTGTTTTTGGAGAAATGGTTGAGCAAAAACTTTGCCAGCCTTGTAGTTTCTTATGTTTTAATGTTTTCTTAGTTTTAGCCATTACTTCAATAAGTTTATTAAAATTATCTTCTGACATTTCTTGATTATAAATAAACTCTGCCTCTTTTCTTTGAGCAACAGCAAGACTACACTCAGAATCCCACCAAGGAGGGGATGCTAACTTGTCTGAAGTACTATTTTTGAGAGGAAATGTTTTATTAGCTGTTTCTATCAAATTATTAATAAAAATATTAGCGCATGTAGAAATTCCCTGGGATAAAGGAGGTAAAGTCTTTATCTTATCTTCCATGTCGGACTTAAAATCACACCATTTATTAGGAATAATTTTATATTTCATCCTGGGTGGTGCTTTAGGAACATTATTAACTTTAAATTTAGTAAATTGTAAAATAATAGGAAAATGATCACTACCATGTGTAAATGGTTGTGTTTTCCAAGTAATATCTAAGGCTAAGCTAGGAGAGGTAATTGATAAGTCAACAGCACTAACATTTTCAGAGGGTTTTGTACGCCGAGTTTGAGAGCCGTCATTTAAAATACACAAGTTTTGTCTATCAAATATATCAAGTAAATCTTTACCATGAGTATTGGATAAAGAACTACCCCAAGTTCTATGGTGGGCATTGAAATCTCCCATGATAACACATGGTTTAGGTAGTGATGAAAGAAGAGTTTCAATTTCATCATAAATATGAGATGACGGATGTGGTATGTAAATAGAGACAAAGCAGATTTTATCAATAATGCAAGCTACAGCAGTAAAATTATCGGTGTTATGGGCAGGTAAAACAAATTGAAAAAAGGAACAAGAATTTTTAATAAGAAGAGCGGTTCCACCCCATCCATCAGGTCTATCATCCCTGAGGCAGGAGAAACCGCTCAATTTAAACACAGATCCTGGCTTAAGCCAGGTCTCTGTGATGGCAAGTATAAAAGGATTAAATTTATTAATTAAATATATAATCTCAGACTTTTTACTTACTACACTCCTGCAGTTCCACTGAACTGCGGATCTGGTGTGATCCATTATGGGTGTTTAAAATACTAATTGTGTCTATTATTTTGGCAACGTTGGACGGTTCTATTATATTGGACTGTAATAATGTAGTTAAAAGGGCAATAACATCATTTATATTTAACTGTTTATTTTTGTTGTCCTCTTTCAGAGCACAACCATTGGACTGTGTCGACAAAGGTTGACTGGTCAGATCACGGTGGACCCTTTGGTCATAACCCTTGTTGGATTTTAGGGGCAGGCGAGGTTTTAAGAATACTGTCTTTCTGGAAGATGATGGAACTTGATTTATTGTAGGAGATGAGATTGCTTGGTCTTTGTTTGCTGTTAAAACTGCAGCATAAGAATGTGTCAAAGGTGGATGAGTTCTTGATGCCTCTGCATATGAGATACACTTATCTGCCATTGAATGTTTAATTTTGGTTTGTCTGGTATATTCTGGGCAAGACCTACTAGTTGCATAATGAGCACCACCACAGGAACAGCATGACAGACTGTCTTCATGCATGTCACAAGAATCACCAGAGTGTTCTTGGCCACACTTGAAACAGCGTGGCTTAGATCGACACTGCAGTTTGGTATGACCAAACCGACAGCAGTTGTAACATTGTATGGTTGGGTAAGTGTATAGTTGGACTTGCAAGGCTGTATAGCACATGTAGATACGGTTTGGTAATACTTGTCCATCAAATGTTACAACTACTGTTTGAGTTGGCTTCCAAACCGGAGCTCCACTAACAATTTCTTTGAAGTTGATCCTTCTTACTTTGAGGATTTTCCCACAGCCATTAGGTACTGTAGTGCACTCCATGATCTCTTCTGGAGAGATGTCTGTAGGCACTCCACGAATAACTCCCATACGAGAGACATTATAAGTTGGGATAAATGCCTTGAAATTATTTTTCTGTAAACTCTCATGGTTAATAAATGCATTAGCATCAGTGTGATTATTAAATGCAAGGGATACTTTGTTTCTGCCGATTCTTTTAACACTACCGATGACAATATTGTGAATTAGGTTGCGTTTTAAGAACTTCCCAAAGATAATTGGGTGGAGGGTGGTGCCATCGTTTGGTGACTCGGTAACACGTTGAACATGAACATTAAAAGGAGCGCTATCTGTGGAATCATAATGAGTTCGAGTAACCACAACTGGAGCCTGCGATGATGAGTTTGGTGGAGAATTTGGTGTTGGGGTTGAAGCAACAGGGGTTGCGACAACCGGAGGAAGGACTTGCTCTTGGCTTATTATGGTTGCATCGCTATCACTAGTAAGCGGTAGCAGTTTCTTGTCACAATGACATCCTTTTGATCCATTGGTCCCATGTTTCCGCTTCTTTTTATTACAAAGATTGCACATCTTATGCAAAGTTTTTTTGTTACATTTAAGCTTTCGTTTTTTTGTACACGCCGACGTCTCTGTTTCCATTCCAGAGGATTCATTGCTATTCAATATAGTGACATTGCTACCGACCTGAGGGACCGTGTCCCCAGGATCCGGCGGCTCCTCAAAGTCCATCAGAAAATAAGTGGAAAAAACTTACCAGAAGTTATATTATTTACACTATTCTACTATATATACAATAATTATGAAAATAAATAATCTAAACTAACTCTACTGATCAATATTTACAAGAAAAATTAAAAATTTAATTTCGGTGGGAAAAAAACGCGACCGCCCTGTTTGATGCTTCCCGCCTTTTTTTCCACTCGACAGTTGTCAATATTGAACGTCGTATCCGTTTCATAAAGATTGTCTGTTACATTCAGAACCTCTTCAGAACCGTTGATTTGGACGAACAGAACCATAAACACCCAAATATTGCAAAGGCTTACTGCAAAGAGGTTAATCAGCCTTAGAATTGTCTATCATACAACCCCTGTAGGCTACCTAGAATACAGGCCTCGTCTACACGGCCAATGCCTGACAATGCGTCAGTCCACGGACGCCATAGGGTAACTAATACAGCTTTTGGCCACCACGCCAGCAGACGTATCAGAACCGACACAGTTGGCCGACCTTACGATACTTAGATTACATCCGGTTGATCCAAAATAATTTCCCCTTGCCCTTCGACAGGCGCAAGGTCGATTCGAGACGGTGGTTTCTCTTCCATCTTGAGTCTCACATATGAGTAATCTGGATTCGCTTGAAGCAGCTCCACTTCTTCCACCACAGGCTGATACTTATTAGAACGGTCAAAACAGCGCATGAGGACTTGCCCCGAATTGGTTAGCCATGTTGGAATACTGTGACCATTCATTGATCTTTGCGGATGTGTGAACAGGCTCATGTGGCGTGCAGTTAGTAGCTGTGCATAAGAGCGATCTAATCTAGTGGAGAGCCACATTAAGTACATGCTCCCAATTTTCTATAGGCATGTTGAGCGAACGCAGAGAGAGCTGTACTGTTTTCCATAGCGTGGAATTCAATTTCTCGACTTGGCCGTTGCCTTGAGGATTGTAGGCCGTAGTTCTGCTAGTCGCAATGCCACGTGAATGTAGAAACTAATATCATATCTGTATGGTGCCAGTTCCAGCCGCCATCTCTGGATCTTCTCATTTTTAATTTTACTTGTATGTTTTGCAACAAACATGAAGGAAACCGATCGTTGGTCCGTGATGAGTTTGAACGGTCTACCGATAAGAACATGGCGCCATTTCTTCAGAGCTTCAACGATGTCATAGGCTTTTTTCTCTACCGCTGAGTGATTTCGCTCGCTCTGATTGAGGGTCCTTGAGTGAAAGGAGATGGGCCTCGAATTCTGTGATAATGTAGCGGCGATGGAATGCCCGGAAGCGTCAGTCTCGACACTAAAAGGTAACTTGTCGTCTATGGCGTGACTTTGCTATAACAGATTTCAGGTCCTCGAAACATTTTACTGCGTCTGAGCTTAAGGGGAAACTTTTGGTATGCACCATAGAACAGATTCTCTATGAAAAACTAGGAAACCACTACAAATAGTGTGCGAACATACCGAGAGTCCTTCGAAGAGAAACTACATCATTGGGTGGGGGCATATTTAGAAGCGGTTTCAGTCGCTCACTAACTGGCATAATAACATGATTTTCAAATGTATAGCCAAGAATGTTTATAGTCGACTGTGTGAACTTGCTCTTTTCTTTGTTTAGGGTAAGGTTGTACTTCTCCACAGCTTTGACAAATAGTCTAAGATTTTTATCGTGCTCTTCCTGTGTCTTTCCACTTACAGTAATATCATAAATGTAGGCAAAAGTACCGTTTAGGTTTTCGGTTCTGATGAGCCAGTCGACAGTTCTTTGGAAACTAGACACACCGTTGGTAACACCAAACGGAATTCTACGAAAATTATACAGGTTACCACATGTCTCGAAAGCTGTGAAGGTTTTTTTTTTGTCAGGCAAGATGGGCACGTGGTGGTATGCGCTCTGTAAATCTATAGCGCTAATAATCGCGTATTTAGCTACCTTTGTTATCATCTCTTCAATGTTTTTATTTATTTATTTATTTATTTATTTGAACCACCAACAGTTAATACACAGCAAAGTTACACAATGGAATAGAGTAAGGTTTAGAGCGCTTGTGCTCAACTAATTATAGGCGGTTACATGGAATAACATTTTTTAAATAGAGTTGACAAGGAAGTTACAACTAACGGTAACACAGTTAATCTAATACAAGTTATTACTTAGGGTAACGAGTAGGCAAAGGCATCCAATTGTGTATATTTGTTGATGGTTTGCGAGTAATCTATTACCATCCGCCTCTTGTGATTGCATTTTTCGTGATTAAAACCTGCGCTCGCCAAGGTGGCAGACCTTCTTCTATGATTCCTTCCTTTTTTTTTTTTTTTTTTTTTTTTTTTTCTTTCCTTCATTTCGCAGCGATAGGTTTGCAGTCCGCCGTGACATTAGAAAATAGGGGTACAGCAGGGACAGAGGCTGCAGCTACGCTGCAAACCTTTAACTTATCTTTCGGTCCACCAAATTTGAATTCTAGAGTCGAGTGTGATTCTAAGACGTCATGGCCAATTATAACGTCGGCACATAAGTTATTCACAATCGGGAGATTGACGTTGTTAAAGGCATTGTCTCCGATCCTAACATTCTGGAGAGTCGAGCCGTTAACCTATGACTTGTGAGATAAGGAAGCCATAGAAATAGTTTGGTCGCAACGCCTCTTCTTCAGTTGACAGAGACTGGCAGAGTCCTCATTGACGAAGCTCAGGGAGCTCCCGGTGTCAATCAAGGCTTCTGCTCGAACTCCCTTAGTAATAACTGTCACCATTGCCTTGCGCAGTGAAGTCGGTGCCGCCGCAGATATTATACTGCAGTGGCCGCAGTCATCTGTTTCCGTTGTTGAAGCAGGTGTCGGTGTCCTGCTACGACAGACTTTTCCATAGTGGCCCTTTCTATTACACTTTATGCATGTAGCATCTCGAGCTGGAATGTCGTTGCGAGGGTGTATAGATGATGCTCCACAAAAAAGCATTTTCGTTTGGGGACAGCAGCGGCAGTAGAAGTAAGCACAACACTGCCAGATCCATGCCTGCACTCCAGAGAACGAAACAGCTATCGCCTCGGCCAACCGCCGCGAGTAGAAATGGCCTCGTTAACAAACTTAGCGTATAGTTTGTTTTTGTTGAACATTGCAATACAATTGAAGATAATAAAAACAGACTCACCCTGGAGCATCTGCACTCCCTGTACTTACCACGGGCGCACAAATAATTAGTAAAGAACGGCAGGCTCCGATAAAGTCATAAAATCGCTCGTCCAACCTGACATCATTCTTCTAGGTATGATCAATGCACAGACCAGCAAACGCATGTCTGCACCGTCGCGTCGCTCTTGTCACCGCAGCCCGGTTACTCCACCAATTCCCTACACCTAGCTTCAGTCAGCTGCAAACAGACAAATCATCAATAAACAACAAACATAAGAACTCCGGCCAATTGTTTCATTTCTCGAGAACAACGTACTCTAGGCACGAACATACCAACAGATCAACCAATGGTAGTTACCGACCACAGATGAGATCCGCGGTGGCACCACCAGATATATCAGGGGACCCAAAACAAGGAACTGCTTGACCACAAGCCAACAACAAATTTACTAAACATGACACTAGGTCAGACGACAACAAACTTACAATAAGCAACTCAATGCCACAAAACAACATCTAGCCAGACATCCACCGTGTATGTCTGGAGTCTTGGGTGTAGGGACCCAAGACGCCCACAACAGCTCTGCCAAGCAACGCCGTATGCTTGTAGAACTAATATTGAGACACCGTCCTCAATACGCACACACACATCCAAGCAGACGGACACCGTTCACGTCTGAAGGATAATCTTGGGTGTAGCAACCCAAGATGCTCACAACTGTTCTGCCAAGCAACACCGTATGCTTGTAGAACTAATATTGAGACACCGTACTCAATACGCACACACACATCCAAGCAGACAGCCACCGTGCATGTCTGAAGGATAATCTTGGGTGTAGCAACCCAAGATGCTCACAACTGTTCTGCCAAGCAACACCGTATGCTTGTAGAACTAATATTGAGACACCGTACTCAATATGCTCACACGCGTCTAAGCAGACGGCTACCAATCACATCTCAAGGATCTATTCTGAGTGTAAAAACCCAAGATGTTCACACCAGTTCTGCTAATCACCACCATGTCCAAGATACCACAAAAAGACCTCAACTTCCAGCAAAAACAGCATAGCAGAAACAAAGATCAAAACCAAACAAGCAAATACAAGAGTGTTACAAAATAACACACAACAGAACAACATAATGCGAGACAATATTAAGCAGTAGGGCAGTAGGTATAACAAAATAATCAACACAAACAAATTTTATTGTTTCACTTTTTTTTTTTCAAATGAACAACCACTAACTTTGGAACTGAAACCATTCAGAAGTAGGTAGGTGTGCGCTTAGCGTTGTGATGAGGACCCTTAATTCCCAGTCGTTCCAGGCAAAGTTAATCCTCTGGCTGGTATCATCACCCGTAGTTTTGGCTCCAACCAATGTCAATCATAAAATCTTTATTTGCCTCTATGATCCATGTGACCTGCAAGCATGTACTGTCTGGCATCCTCCACTTCTACTGAAGCCTGAAACCAATAAATCACAACAGAAAAATGCATCCGACAGGCATGTTGTGCAATTGACACGACACAGGCTATCATCAATAACACTATAGGACATAATTATCTTTACCTGCTATGCTTTATCCTTGGGAAAAGCCACTTGATCAGCTTTGGCTAGCTAGGTACGAACTGTACGAGATATTTGAGTCATTTCTTTCTCAAGATTAATTAACATCAAGCAAACGTTGGTTCATATCACAATAAAACTCATGAAAATTGAACTGCTTACATAGTAATAACCATGCTACCTAGTCTAGGTACCTACGTACAAATCAATCCAGGTGCATTATAAAAACCGGTAATTTTAGTGTAAAACAGACATACCCTTATCAGTCATCACATCATTACAAACCAATTGTATTACTGTACATCCATAAAGCTTCTTAGTTAAATTCTCGTAAGAATTCAGGTTTGGTCGCCAGCTCAGATTTGTCACAGCATAAAATGTCGACCTGTTGAGTGTCATCATTTTGATGTGAATCCATCGAACTTTTCCATTCTTGGTAAAACATCTGTGAGCGTAAAACATGGGTTTATCCCACTTCTGATAAAGACTCACGCACACGGCGGAGCCCTGAATGCTATAAATTTCAATAACAACTGATAATAACGAGCATTCTTTTCATTGATCGGTCTAAGATGGTCCTCGTTGTTTGCTAACCGCCATCATAGCTCCCAATCCGGAAAGACCACTCGACAGTTGTCAATATTGAACGTCGTATCCGTTTCATAAAGATTGTCTGTTACATTCAGAACCTCTTCAGAACCGTTGATTTGGACGAACAGAACCATAAACACCCAAATATTGCAAAGGCTTACTGCAAAGAGGTTAATCAGCCTTAGAATTGTCTATCATACAACCCCTGTAGGCTACCTAGAATACAGGCCTCGTCTACATATTTATAATTATGTCCTTCCTTTCTTCTTTTATTGGCGTCTACGCATAGATCTCCTTCTACGCGTCTAGTCTGGGTTGACATAATTTCGCCAAGTCAATGTCAAATCAGTCGATAAATTGTCAAAATACCAAAACAATGGAGCATGGTGCGATGTGCGATCTCAGCTATTGTATTCTCTTTGTGCGATCTGATCTATCGGTTCTAGTGGATATAAGGTTATTTTAGTGAATAAGTTTGTGGCTTTTAGGGAAGAATGCCTAAACAAAATCTATTTGACGATGAATCTGAAGAGGAAGTGGAATTAAAAACGGAGAATGAGTATGCTAAGAAGTATGATCAGTGGCGCGGGAAGGAAGAAATGCACAAGCGTTAGTTTTATTTATTTTCGTATTTTTAACTTTTAGAGACGATATATCATTATATTTCACCCTATTTTCGATGAAACTCCTTCGGAATACTAAATCTACCTATTTTAATTTAGACAAACAAGATGTCTAACTATTAAAACAGGTAAAAAGCTAAAAAAAACAGTAGACCTCTCTGATTCTAGAGTAGTTTAGTAGTTATAGTAGTTTACGTCTCAGACCTCATCTTTAAAGTCATGTAGAAACGCTGGTAACATCTCTCTGCAACCAACCTTGTTTGTAAACCTTGATGTTTTTGCAGTGGAGCAGAAATACGGCTCCAAAGCTCTAGACTCCGATGCTTCAATATCGTCAGACAGTGAAGATGAAAGCGACGAGCCCCCTGAAGTCTCCGAGGAGATGGAGACCCAGTTCCTGAAGACCCTGGCACTGCTGAAGAAGAAAGATCCTAGGATCTATGATCCCGGTTTCAAGTTCTTTGATGAACCAGAGAAAGAAACAGGTTATTTAAATAATTTGTTGAATAAAGAATAATTTATAAAAACATAAACATTAAAAACTTTTGGGTACATTAGAAGGGCAAATAACAAAACAAGGCTGTGATGCGACCTGCAAAAGTAATATACTGCCCCGCAGAAAGCAGTGCCCACCTTTGGGATTAGAGTTAGATAAGATCTCATTAAGTGTAGGTATGTAAGTATAAAATATACAAGTTAACAATTGGTATACAGTAAGTCTTATTCAATAAAGTAAAGAAAAAACATTTTATAAAAAAAATCTATACTAATAATATTATAAAGAGGAAACATTTGATGTTTGTTTGTATTAAATAGGCTCCGTAACTACTGGACTGATTTAAAAATTATTTCACCATTATAAAGCTTACTTTTCAGTGACATAGGCTATATCGTGAACGGGAACTACACGGGTAAAACGGGGAGGCGCTGCTAGTACTTGAATAATTTAAGAAAGTTGATACAACTACCAAATTCTATTTTCATTCACATTACCTCAACACAAGCATCTATGCTCTAGGGGACATACCACATTATTAGATGAGCAAAAGTACCTATAATACAAACATAAAACAACTGCTGAGTAGTGTTCTGTCTCAGTCTGACTTATGTCAATAGAAGAAGACAGAGCGAGATTTAGCAGTGTGCTAAGTTAGCAGACATGAATAAGGGGGTAAGTGTATTGTTTATGTTACAGTGAAACCAACAAAGGAAAAGACCCTGACATTTGCTGACAGTGATGAGGATGATGATGCTGATGGTAATATCTTCAGTATTGAGAAGAAAGCTGATGTGGCTGATGATGTGAAAGAAACCAAATCTCCAGTTGGTAAGGTAAGTTTTCCCATAAAACTACTCTAGATTTTACAGTTTTAAGCACATTATAAAACCTACCTAGGGTTTTTCATATTATGCCTTTAGGGCTAAATAGGGTGCGCTGCGTGTAGATGCTGTTCTTTTAACATAAACTAGGTTTGTAGTTAACACACTTTCATTCATAATGAATTTATCAAATTTTGTTAAACTTATTTGCTTACTATAAAACAAATTCCCAGGACGGTAAACTAAAAGACTTCCTGACTGGTAAAGCAGAGCACTTGGACGAGACGGCGGAGCAGGACCTGGCGCCGCTGAAGGCCCTGTGGTCAGACCCCAAGCTGAACGAAGGGGAGGCCTTCCTCAGGGATTATATCTTGAATAAAAAGTAAGTTACAATTTACTTAAAAACTAGTTTGTATGAAAGATATACTAAAATACTTTTATGGTAAGGCATGAATGTCAGCATGAAGCTTACATTCATGCCTTACCATAAAAGTATAAAAGGTGCCATAAAAGGAGCCTCATTGGCGTTTAAATGCGTTTATACCATGGAAGATAATGCCCATAATCCCCACCCTGGACATGCGGGTTGGGGATCGCAGTTTGGTGGTATAATTGTTCTGCATGGGGCGCTGCTGCTCGCCCCCCGGTGGATATCCCTTAGTCGCCCTCAGACACCCGCGGGAAGAGTTGTGGTGGTGCAAATTCTCAGCACCACACAGCTAAACTGGAAATGAGATAGATAATGCTGAATCTTCCCGTACGTAGATACCTAGAGGCAGGCGCGGCCGGCTCGGCGACGGAGCGGCTGCGGGACGACGACGAGCTCGGCGCGGACGAGGCCACGGTGGAGGAGCAGGACAAGTTCGAACGCGCCTACAACTTCCGCTTCGAGGAGCCCGACCAGGAATATGTTAGTTTATTGTATTACTTGCGACACAAAATCCAAAAAATGTAAAATACAATACAAAATATTTTATTTAGTTGGCGCGTCCTTTTATACGTAATTTACATTACTTGTCGATTTTAGATCCTAGATTTAGTTAAAATTGCTTACAATTATATCTGAAACTCGACGCCAAGCAAGTGAGAGTTTGTTATTTGTGTTATAGTTTGTTTACTAACATGCTTCATTCAAAATGGACATGGTATAGGGCAGGGGGCACGATGAAGGTCTTGAGTAGGTACGCTTCCGACTGATATATGGATCAGTTGAGCTACTTGAAGCTTTAATGCAACAGTCTACAGTTAGATAGAATATAGATAGAAACTTCTTCATTATATACTTATCGAAAGAAACTATACAACAGCTTCAAAACTAAGTGATAAGTGGTGGTCTTATTGCTCAAAAATGACTCTACCAGACCATGGTGGGTGGATAGGATCATAATTGTAAATACTAGTTAATTGATTTCTTTTATTTGATTGTAGTTTTCTCTTTTTAAAACATTTATGATTAATTAATTGCTGTAAAACACAGTACAGTCTCTTTTTAGTTAATATTTTGTGTAAATGTTTTTTCTCTTATTATAAGTAAACTATGTATTATTCTTATGTCTGTTTTGTACTGTGTAAGGAGCCAATAAATGATTGTCTATGTCTATGTGTATGTTCCAGTTGAAGCGCTACCCTCGCACCATGAGCTACATCCGGCCCAAGGACGAGCGGCGCGCAACGCGGCGCTCAGAGGTGCGCGCGCGCCGCGACGAGGCCAAGGCGCGCAAGATGGACGAGATAGCGCGGCTGAAGGCGCTCAAGCTGCAGGAGATCCACCAGAAACTGGCCAGGATCAAGGAGGTCACCGGGAACGACGAGCTGGCCTTCAAGGTACATCATACTGTACCCTGGCCATAGAAGTAACATTTTAGGCATAATGCACCTGTTAGCGATGGCGACTTTATGTGGTTTAGATAAGGCTTAAAATAGTTAGGATATTTCATAAACTTGTTGTTTTTAAATATAGTTCAAAATCTAATATGACAACCTTAGTAAACAGAATATGTAATAGTAGGCTACCTACCGTGACCCTGAAGCGAGTTTATAATTTATTACCCATGCCAAAAAAAGTGCACAAAGCCACTAATGAAGTTTTCACTAAAAAGAACCGGTTTATACATTAGTCCTGAGTTAAAGGCATTTTACTGAAACACATAGTCCCTACTGGACAAAAAATTTAAGTGAATTAGAGTCAATTGCACCTTATTTCTTGTTTGATAGTAATAACTATTTATTAAGCTGTTTATATAGTAAAAAATTGACTTGTCTGAGTACTTATTTTGTCTAAAGAAATAAACGATTTGACTCTGACTCTCTGACTCTGCCGGCGCAATGTTTCTTAACTGTTGTGTTTCAAATTCAAATTCAAATTCAAATTCAAATTATTTATTATTAAAAAAAGACGATAACATTACAGTTGTCTCCAAATCGTTATGTCTAGTACACTAAATAATTAATTAAACAATCTTAAAACTAAAAAAAAAAAAAAACAATTATAAATTTATACAACAGATAAAATAATTATGGAATTTCAAAAATGTATAGGAATATTATACAATATAAAGTAAAATATATCTAGCTAAATTAAAAAGTAAAATATAGCTATGTTAGTTAGCTACCTACATACAAGTACAAGAAGACATTAAATTAAACGCTCTCACAATATTGCAAGCACACTCTTTCGTGTTTCCTCAGGACTCGGACATAGAAGGCGACTTCGACCCGGCCGCGCACGACCAGCGCATGCGCGCCATATTCGACGAGCAGTACTACGGGGAGGTGGACGACGAGAAGCCGGTCTTCCCGGACCTGGACAAGGAGCTGGAGATAGGTCAGTACAGGACTGTAGTACAGTGCACTGGCTGTTCCACTCGTACCTCTATCACTGGAACAGGATTACAGATGGAACAAACATATTTTGTACATAGTTATAACCAAAAGTCGCTGTTAGTGGAAATGTGCTTGACTGGGGGCGCTTACCTTCTCACGAGGAGGCTGGAGTCGGTCCACTGATGGTTCCCCTGGAACACTTGGCTTCCACAGGGGTTGGCTTGTCTCGTCTCTTCGATTGGGGGGAGGTATGTAGGGTGCGATATTATATGGGGGTTGGAACGAAGGACAGATTCACGTCGCGATTCGAATAGGTATCAGAATACCGCGGACGCGATAGCACCTGGGGCGACGTTGTTAGGAACGACCGCGCAGCGCTGAGTGCTTTTGAGGAATACCGAGCCACACCGATGCCTTCCGATGATGCGGCCGCAGGTCACGTGAGTGGCTTTACCACCCAGTAGCCAATGTAAGAGATATAGATAGATATAGTAAGAGATTTATTTATTTATTTAAAGAAAACATCATATATTTATCCCAAGTTCTATATTCTGGAAGTGGTTTAATTAATGATTACTCGTAATTTTAACTATGGAGGTCGAAGATACTGTAGTTATCTCATCATCAACCTATGTAAGTCCACTGCTGGACATAGGCCTCCTCTAATGAGCGCGGTCTTCAGTAGGTATAACTTAAATGATTTGATTGTATTGTTCGCAGAAAACTGGGAGGAGTACGAGCCGGACCTGGAGGAGAAGGAGGCCCAGGACTTCAGCATCGACGAGCCGCACTGCGAAGACGCAGAGTTCAATGTAACAGTTCTATCATTACATTACCCACTGATGTAGCTGTGTGGTGCTGGCTTAGAATGCGAAAGTTTGTATGGATGGATGTTTGTTACATCTTCACGCCAAAACTACTGAACGGATCGGGCTGAAATTTAGCATACACGTAATTATAATTCTGAAATCAAACATAGGCTACTTTTTATCCCATACTTCAGTTTTCGTGGGATAAAAATCACCTTAAACGTTTCCATAGGAATAACGCGTGCGAAGCCGCGGGGCGCAGTTAGCTTATTTATAACTGGTTCGGCTACTGGTCGGGTGGTGCCAAAATTAAAGATTACAAAATAGATTTAGAAAAGAGTATTGGAGTAAAGTTTAACAGAGTGTTGTAATGACGAGGCGATTCGGGTTGAGAAAAGATAGTCACCATATTGAATTTATACATATAAAAACGCTCGGTAACACAACACTGTTCCAAATGTTCCAATGTCGGTCGTTCGGAAACACCGCGACAATAACTCTTAATAAATGTCTTAAACGCTTGTTGAGTAGTTTGTATTTTGATTAAGTACGTATTAACTAACTTCTAACGTAGTTTTTAATTTAATTTTTCCAGAACAAAATGTGCTGTCCATTTCTATCTTCGTTTGTTAAATAACTTAGTTTTTTTCTGTGGAAACTTATAATTAGCTTTTAGCTACCCATTTTTTTTAATATAAATGTTATACTTACCTAGCTGTTAGTTTTCCAAAAATTGTAAAATTAAATAAAATAAAATAAAATGTGTCCACAGATGGACGCAGACTTCGAGGGCAGCTCCGCGCGCGCCAGCCTGCTCGAGGAGATGAAGCGCTCCCTGGGCCGCAAGCGCCGCAACCGGCGGAACAAGTCGCAGCTGGCGGCGCTGCTGGCGCGGGACAAGCCCAAGTACATCCCCGAGGAGGAGGAGACATACGACCAGTACATGGAGGAGTACTACAAGATGGACTGCGAAGATGTTATAGGTAACTTTATACGATACGGTATATGCATTTTCACCCCAATTATTCCTGTGGGTGTCGTTATATATCCGTATCAATAGAGAATACAAAAAAAAATTAAGCTTTTTGAAGTCACATGCATACAAGGCTTGGAATACCGGTATTTTCAAATACCGGTACTAATGACCTTGTAGTAGTACCGGTATATTTGAGTACCGATACTGCACGATGTCAATACCGGTGTTTTTAGGTAAAGTACTGGTACTAGACGTTACCGAAAAGAAAATAGTATTACCGAAATAATACCGGTATTTATTGATACCGGTACCAAGCCCTGCATGCATATACCCTATTACTAGCGGCCTGCCTCTTGCCTCTGCCAAGCCGTCTCTTGGCAGGTTTAAAGAGAAATTAGACACGATAGGGTGTTAAAAGAAAACAGGGAAACCCAGCTATGTAGCACGTTATAATTTGTAGTAGGCACTAATTCGTTATTTCCTTCGCAGGCGGAGATTTGCCGACAAGATTCAAGTACAGAGAGGTCGTGCCAAACGATTTTGGTCTTACTATTGAAGAGGTATGTAATTCTCCCTTTCGCATGACGCCAAAAGTTCTGCCCGCGACTTCGCGTGCGTTTTAAGATACATAATGACCTTCTCCCGGATTCGGTCTATCTTCCTCCATGCTAAGTTTCATTAAGATCCGATCAGCCGTTAAAATTTATTGCAGATAAAAAAGCCTTTATATCATGACATCGGGTTTGAGTCTAGATTTATCCAATATAATTTATTTAAATTAATTCAAATGAATTCGCTTGGGTCCAGATCCTGCTGGCCGACGACAAGGAGCTGACCCAGTGGGTGCCGCTGAAGCGACTGGTGCGCCACCGGCCGGAGAGCGTGCAGCGGAGCGAGGTGCACGCCTACTCGCAGAAGGCCAAGGACAAGCATCTGAAGAAGAAGATCCTGCCCAGTCTCTTCAAGAACTTGCCGGAGTAAGTCACCTTAGAAAGCGGCACCTATATAACACAGTTCTTTCCCTACTGTGTGGGAAAGCGGCACCTATATAACACAGTTCTTACCCTATAGTGTGTGAAAGCGGCACCTATATAACACACTTCTTCCCCTATAGTGTGGGAAAGCGGCACCTATATAACACAGTTCTTACCCTATAGTGTGTGAAAGCGGCACCTATATAACACACTTCTTCCCCTATAGTGTGGGAAAGCGGCACCTATATAACACAGTTCTTACCCTATAGTGTGTGAAAGCGGCACCTATATAACACAGTTCTTTCCCTATAGTGTGGGAAAGCGGCACCTATATAACACAGTTCTTACCCTATAGTGTGTGAAAGCGGCACCTATATAACACACTTCTTCCCCTATAGTGTGGGAAAGCGGCACCTATATAACACAGTTCTTACCCTATAGTGTGTGAAAGCGGCACCTATATAACACACTTCTTCCCCTGTAGTGTGGGAAAGCGGCACCTATATAACACAGTTCTTACCCTATAGTGTGTGAAAGCGGCACCTATATAACACAGTTCTTTCCCTATAGTGTGGGAAAGCGGCACCTATATAACACAGTTCTTACCCTATAGTGTGTGAAAGCGGCACCTATATAACACACTTCTTCCCCTATAGTGTGGGAAAGCGGCACCTATATAACACAGTTCTTACCCTATAGTGTGTGAAAGCGGCACCTATATAACACACTTCTTCCCCTATAGTGTGGGAAAGCGGCACCTATATAACACAGTTCTTACCCTATAGTGTGTGAAAGCGGCACCTATATAACACTAATTATAGAACGTAAGTATGACGCTACTTAGCTAGTTGCACTAGAAAAATCTCTACTTGAGTGAGTAGGGTTTTATCTATGGTCTACAAATTTGTTTATGCGAAAAACGTTGCCTTATCAATCTGACTATAACAATTTACGCATTGACAATTTATTTATAATTATTTTGATGTTTTTGTGAAACGAAACACAAGGATATAAAAAACTGCTTGTTAAGCATTCAATGATACGTAATAACGTGGTACAAATGCATCATCACTTGAGGGTTACATGAGTAAGTGTAGATTTTGACATGAGATCTCGGGTTTTAATTTTTTTTTATTAGCCTGATTCGTCCCGCTGCTGGGCAAAGGCCTCGTCTTAAAATAAGTCTACTCAAAACTATACATAGGCGTCACTCAAGCATAGATCGATGACTGAGTACGCTTTCATAATACGGGCCTAACAAGTCTTTATCTATTCAACCAATATAGCCTGATATTACTCATAGTTTAGGCAGGATTTAGCCTCCACGTGACATTATGTTACCTCTCTTTAAGTTCCGCTCCGCCGCTTATCTTATCCAGGTTCACCCTCATCATCATCATCATCAGCCTATACATTAGCTAAAAAAGTACATGCGGCTAAGAAAAAGCTTATAAGAGCTTTTCTTTTAATAAACTGACGTATTATTTCTATCTTTCTCAGGGAACCGGAACTAGTCATCTCTAAAGAAGAGAATAAAAAGAAGAAGAATAGGAACAGGAGGAAAAAGAACAAACAAAAAACTACTGAAGTTGTGGAACAAAACGGAGAGCATTATGTTGAAAATACCAGCGCAGTGATTAAAAATACTGAAGTACTCGGTGAAGTTGCAAATACTGAAGAAAACAGTGAAGTTGAAAATACTGAAGAAGTCAGTGAAGTTGAAAATGTGTCGGTATCGGAGAAGTTACCCAAGAATAAAGCAAAGAGGAAAAACACCCAAGTAAGTCATCCTTCTGTAAATGAACTCAATGATAGTGTACAAGTCATCGATAGAGAGGCTTCTAATGAGATTGTTAAAACAAACAAAAATAACTCACAAACAAAGAAACTGATTACAAAGAAAAAGATAAATATACAGTCGACAATTCAAAAAGATGTTAGTAAAGTTGAACTTAAAACTGATTCAAGTATACAGGTCAATGAGCTCAGTAAGAGACAAAAGAAAAATCTTAAAAAGAAACTAAAGAAAATTGAAGCGAGCAAGAATGCTACGCCAAATGGTAAAAGTCAAAGTAATGAAGCTGGTAAGAAGCGAAAAAGAACAGATAGCGAACAAGTACCTAATAAGAAACATAAAACTGCAAATAATGACATTGAATTGAAAGATAATAGACCTTTCAACAAAGGGAAACAAAACAAAGGTACCAATCTAGGAAATAAAAACAAAAACGGTCCTACAGACAAAGAAAAACCAAACAAAGATAAAACGATAAACAATGATTTGAAAAATAAAAAAGATAAGTTCAAAAATAAACAAAAACCTGATTTCAAAAAGAAACTTAACCAAATAAATAATAAAAATAAGGACAATGATAAAACAGAGAATCCAATGAATAACTTATCGGATGAAAGGTTAAAGGCTTACGGACTGAACCCTAAGAAGTATAGAGGTTTCTTGAAATATAAGAAATTTTAGAAGTATCTAAATTTTATATAAATAGATTATCTATGAAGATTATGAAATAAAGTTTTAAATGCAAATTAATATTTTAATTCAATTGCACTTGACCAGGAAATTTTATTAACGTAAATTCATATTTTTTGTTAAAAATATGCAACTGATTAGATAATAGATAACATTTAAATCGACGCGGATTCTAAATGGTTGCTATTTTTGCGCGCTATTTTCCTATTAAACCGGTTCTCTTCATTTTGTCTTTTAAATTAAGCAAATACAAGGACTTATAATAGCTACGTAAAAAATCTGCAATAGGTAATTATGTAAAACAAACTAAAATTCAAATATAAAATTTTTGTTTTTACAATTTTATTACCTAACTAAAAATAACTTCAAACTAGCAATATATGCAAATATAATGAATGTGTAACCTTTCATTATATTTGCATTATACTTACAACTAAATTAAGGCTTCATAAAAAATATTCATGGGGTAGTGAATTGGTAGAAGACAAGTAAGTCATTTTCATAATATTTAGAAGTCGTATTACAATCAGGGGAGTGAGTCTTTTTGTCATTTGTAACGAGACGAGAACGAAACGTCCCCTTTTGTTATGAGATTAGCGTAGTACCTGTCCGCACGATAGAGGCGCTGTACCAAGTTGTACGGAACTGGAGACGTAACGATCACGTCTCGTTACACGCCAAATACCTCTAGATTCGCTCCTCGGTGCGCTGAGTGTGAACTGCCGTACTGTGTACTACAAAGTTTGCGTCACCGTAAAATGGAACGTAAAACGGGGTGAATACGTATGGACGATATAATGGAACAAGACATTATTGGCTGGTAGCAATGGAAGTAACCTAGTCCGTGAGGTTTACCTTCTGTGTCAATTGATCAGAGGGCGTAGCCAACCGGCATTCGCTATGAAGCGAATCGAGAACAATTGAAAGATTTGTAGGGAAAAATTCGAAACAGATCACGTGACATATCTAAGGCATATGTTAAACCCATACATTTTTGGACATTTCTACTATCGCTTTCGACATCGATTGTTACATTCTCTTTCTAGGCCCTCTGACCTCTGCAAAAGGATGGTTTGCTCCCGTATTTCTTCTATTCCCCCTTTCACCCGGTAGGTAGGTACTCTTATTTTCTACTAGCTGCGGCGCGCGGCTTCGCACGCCCCCACGTGAACTGATTTATGGGATAAAAAGTACCCTGTGTCATTGCAGGTCTAGAACTATCTTACAAACTTTTCGCATTTCAGCCCGATCCGTTCAGTAGTTTTTGCGTGAAAGAGCAACAAACATACCTACATTTTTACAAACTTTCGCGTTAATAATATTAGTAGGATGGAAATGTAAGTTATTTAAACTTCCAGCTTGGAGCGCTATCACATTTTCATAGAAATTAGAGTAACGAAAACTTTGTAGTAATCAGTCGATGGCAGTTCACACGACATAGGTACAGATCAAAAACCAAGTAAGTACATAATTTATTTTTATCACAGCTTAAAATTATTGTGTTAAAAAACTAACCTACGAAAAAAGACAATTACTTCTTCGTAGGACTTTACACTAAAACATTATGTCAACCTTCCTGACTAGCTTTAACTTTTGAAAAACACTAAAATCACAGTTATCGGAATATTTATCATGATATTTTTCTAGACTTCAACAGTATGTTCACTATATAACATTAAAAAACCGATCAAAGTAAATATCCCGCTTTACGTGCTATGTGTATTATTTTATTTAATACCCACGTGCTAAAGTGCTAATATTTTATTATATTATTTAGTATCTTCTATCTCTAATCGGCATACGTCAAATTACAACAGAAGCCACTCATGTGTGTTGACACACCTTTGTAGATTTCTCTATACTAGCACTATTCAAACATATTTTCGCGTGAACATCTGAAAGGCTAGAATGACTTTGCACTATTACAAAAAGTAAAACAATAAGAGTGACTTATCAAAGTTGTGCTGCTAAAATGTATCAAATTACTCGTAATCATTCGAAAATTGTAATTGAGTCCGGAAACCATAGATTTAAATCGTTAGATATGCCCTTACCGCAGTGAGACCGCGCCGCCGCGCCGCCACCACGCCGCCGCCGCCGCCCCGTGTTGTGTCCAAGTCGAACCTTATGCATGCATAAACCTGGACTCAGTGTACATCTAAGCAGTGTTAGCCGGACGTGTTGTGAAGGACGTTTGCGAGCAGTTTATAGCGTCACAAAATGACGTGTGCCTTTCGAAAAGGCAACAACAATTCTAGAAACAAACAAAGCCAGAGGTGTAACATTTCACTCGTAGATATTGCGAGATAATGAAATATAATTTCATTTTATCGTCCGCATTGTCAAAAATGACTATAATAACAAATTTAAATGGCGAGTGCATGAAAGTAAAAGTAGGGTTTGCAACTAACGTGTGAGAAAAAGAGATTATTTCACTATTTTCTTACGCTTGTTTTGTTTGTGTAGATTGCACATGTTTTAGACATGATGCGAGTTGCGACATGTCTCACACACATTGTTCATCACTACAGTTTTTGGTGGTCGGGGCGTATCTAACGATTTTAATCTATGGCGGAAACTATTAAATCACCGCCATAGAAGACGCCAGAAAAGTAGTTCCTCTCAGTATCCGGTAGGAGCGCTGCAAGTCGCTAAATGCATCAAACAATACGAATACTTTATTAGTTCACGTAAACTATGCAAGACTCATCATTAAGGTGCTATGCAGACAGAGCAACTATGCGGCAACAGGCAACTCGCAAGCTGATTACATAGGTATACCTACCTAAACTTAAAAATATTAAAAAGTTGATAGTTTCTTCAATATAAAAAGACTGCAGGCAGATGCTTGATGCGTCAAGCTGAAGACAGAGCGCTATGGCGCTCATTAGGGGAGGCCTATGTCCACCAGTGGACTAATATAGGCTGATGATGATGATAGTTTCTTCAAGTAAAGTTATTCTGCCTGCAGCACCGACTGCCTCTGATAGATGTCTTCGTCTGCGGAGTTGTAAATATGTAGAACTTGTTCAAAACTTGGTCTGTTCGGAGAGTTCCTTGGGCGGGTCCCGTGGCTTGAAGAGTCTCATGAGCGGAGACTCCACCAGCAGGCAGAACGGGAGAGCCATCATGTACGTGAACATTATCATGCCGAGGTGGAACACCGTCTGCAGGAGAAATTAAATTATATATACAATGGAGGTATATGTATACGCTTCCGACTGGTATTGATATGCAAAGATGGTATTAGTTGATAAGCGATAAACTACTTTAAAAACTTGAAAAATCGAATAGAGTCAATTGCACCTTATTTCTTATTTGATAGTAATTACTATTTATCAGGTTGTATATACAGGGTGGGGCTAATTATTGGCCCCTTCAGGGTAGCTACCGTTTCTTTTGTAGTTAGACGGTTTGGTTCTAAGGAACTTTCTGTTTTATTTTGAAGAAAAAAATATTGCCATTTTTAGTTTTTTGAAAAAATGTACGGTGCGCCCAAAAAATTACATTTGTCAAAAAAAAACAAGTTGGTCTTAATCGACTCTATTTCCAACCAGGAACACTTTTCCCAAAGTAACATACCAAATCAAATCGTAAGTTTTAACAATAATTAAAAAAAACAATTCCCATACATTTTCTATGAAAAAACGAGTAAGTGAAAACACCGCTAGTGAGTGAGTAGGTAATAGGAAGGTACTCACGAAGTTGAAAGTAGAGGCGTGCGTGAGCTGAGTCTTGATGCCGATGTAGGCATGGATGGGGAACATGTGCAGCAGGTACACGGAGTAGGACAGCCGACTGGGCACCAGCCACACGCTCCACTCGAAGAACGCACGGAGCACCGCTGCCAACATACCCACATTCTACTTATTTAGGACTCCCAACGGAATAACCACAACATGCGAAATCACACATCTAATAAGTAATATAAATGCGAAAGTTTTGGATGCTTCGATGGATAGATGTTTGTTTTTTTTGTTTGTTTGTTACGCCAGAATCGGCTGACATTTTTCATACAGGTAGATAAGCCCTAAGTTTCAACTAAAATATACCTAAGCTACTTTTTATTGTATATAAGTAAAGTATACCTATGTATGCTACCCGTTGATCAGTTCTCATAGGATATTTAAATGTTTCCATAGAAGCGACGCGTGCGAAGCCGCGGGCGTAGAGTAATAAACTAGTAACAGAATTAAGTGGTCTTAAGTAAGTCGTGTTTTTTTCATTAAAGTGTGCCAAGGTGTCACCTTTGGCATTCGAACAAATTATGGGTCACTAAACATACAATGCAAGACAACGTTAAAAATAATAATAAAAAAATGGAAATAAATAAAAGGTAGGTAGGTAACTACTGAATGCAAGATATGGAAAACTTAAACACATTATAAACTACATATACATGTATAACATCAACTTATATCAATAATATTAATTAGATAAGTATGGTATGTTATGTACCCATACTAGGACGTAAATGTGAGAACATATTTTATTTTATTTCAAAGGTTTCAGATGTTTTTAAAAAGATCACAGATAAAAGAAAGAGTCCTGTACTGAGCTGAAGAAATTGTTTAACATACTCTTAAACTGCATAGCAAGTCCCAATATCGCGAAGCCGCACACGATGCCGAAGACAGGCCGCTGCAGCGCGGCGTACGTCATCCGTACAGCTAGCGGCAGCCGCTCGCCGTCCGCGTAGAATATGGAGCCCGAGTAGAAGGAGGCTGCCATGAATGGGATGATCAGCCAAGCGAGACCGATGTAGATCTGTAAGGAGAGTTTTGTATGTTGGTAGATTGTACCAATATTTGCGCAACAAAAACGGTTCAGCCTATTATAATTCTCAAAAATACGCGACCGATTGTTAAGTTTCATTTTTTCGTGCTAATTGATACTTTAATTCGGTGAAGTAAGTACATCAATTGCCGAAACGAAACACGAAATAGCGTGGTGGAGAATAAAAATAGGCTCCCTGTTCCGTGTCAGTTTTGAACACCGTTCAGAAGTGCGCTGCAAATCAGGGATGATTTTAATAGCTGCATAGAATGACAAAAGCATATAATAAGTACTTCTCTAATACAGATGCATTTGCTACTTCACCTGCTTTGTATAAGAAAGCCATTAACCTAATTTTGTCATCTGATGTTGTTTTTGAGTAGCAGGCTCTTTGTGCATGACTCGGTGTTTTTAAGCTATTGCATAGCTTCTATCGCGGGCCTTGATTGAGCGCGGGGATGAATCCAGAAATTCCGTAACGAAAAAACCTCACGCTCCCCACTCCGCCGGGCAAGGAGGTGTGGCTTGAAGGCCGTGCATCGTCTAACGTCGTTTCAGTTCGGCAGACTTCGACACGGCGCGGCGGCGTTGTGTGCGTGCGATTAGACGTATTGTACGACTCTACGAAACTCGCACGAATCGAGACGAGCTGCACCGAAATCGGACGAATACATAAGCAGCTGTTTATGAGAAAGTATATAGGTGTATAGGTATTTATGTACAACAGTGAATAGCTGTACTTGTAAAATTCTTATCGGTTACCACGCTCAAAAAGTGTAACTTGAATTAATATCAAAGAAAAAGCAATACTGCATGAATAAAATAAATAAATAAAATTATAATTGCATAAGTTGATACAAAATGCTATGCAATAGCTTTACCGCGGCAGTCCCCGAGTGCCACACGTCTTTTTTGTGTACAGATCGTATCCCCTAGGATTTGAGTATGGAGGGCACTGGAACGTGTACGCAGGGTTTGTTGGAAACAGCATCAGATAAAGAAAGACAAAAAACAAGCTAAATGATGTTTAACTGTTTATTAATAACATGTTTATTCAACTTTATTTACTTACTTACTTAATATAATTCCTGACTACTATGTTAACTCACTAACACCACCCCTCTACTGTAACTTGCGGATAACGGGGCTGGTCATACTTTTAGTGCTTAGTTACTTTACTATTAACTGTTAATATATAAGTATGATTGTTTGTTATCCTTAGGAGATAAAAAAAAAAAAAGACGTGTGGCACTCGGGGACTGCCGCGGTAAAGCTATTGCATAGCATTTTGTATCAACTTATGCAATTATAATTTTATTTATTTATTTTATTCATGCAGTATTGCTTTTTCTTTGATATTAATTCAAGTTACACTTTTTGAGCGTGGTGACCGATAAGAATTTTACAAGTACAGCTATTCACTGTTGTACATAAATACCTATACACCTATATACTTTCTCATAAACAGCTGCTTATGTATTCGTCCGATTTCGGAGCAGCTCGTCTCGATTCGTGCGAGTTTCGTAGAGTCGTACAATACGTCTAATCGCACGCACACAACGCCGCCGTGTCGAAGACTGCCGAACTGAAACGACGTTAGACGATGCACGGCCTTCAAGCGAGGTTTTTTCGTTACGGAATTTCTGGATTCGGTCCCCGCGCTCAAGGCCCGCGATAGAAGCTATGCAAAAGCTTAAAAAAAAATAGCTGGCGCAGTCTGATGGATTTTAAATCTTGATCCGGTAGATTTAAAAAAGGGAACAAAAGCCTAAAGCTCTACCTTATTGTTAGACAAGTCAATGTTCTTCCTCTGCAGCCAGAAGACGATATATCCGGTCGCCATGCCGATAACGTAGGCCGCGATGTTGTTGTGACCATACGCGTGCAAGTACAGGAATGTGTCGTTGTCGAAGGCTCGGTAGAATCTGGACAGAAACACTTGTAATAATCAGGCATATCTATGAAGCTGTGTGGTGCTGGCTTAAAATGCAGAACAATTACACCACCAAACTGCGATCCTCAACCCATTACCCTCCAATACAAGCTGTTTAGGTTGAGGTTATATGAACTGTATCTATATAACTACTGAGGGTATTTGTAAGTCTTTAGTAATAAACTAGCTATCGAGCAAGGCGGACGTTTCATATACCATTTGGCGACGAGGATGGGATAACCTATAAAGTTAAGTAAGACAGACAGATCACGGATCATGTTAGTGTCAAAGTGTTGAAGCGTTGAAATAAAAGGCAAATAAGTCTCCTGATTTTTGATATTGACTTTCATTTTTAAAGTCTATTCTGCTGGTGTGATGTTGAGACTAAGGCGTAAGCTAGCTCATAAAGCTTAATTATTATGCATTCAAGCTTTTGTCTCACTGACATTGTCATACTCACTCAGGCTTCATGAGCACAGTTCCGTCGAGGTCCCACACCCACACGTGGAGTGCTGGCAGCACGATCCCGAGGACTAGCAGCAGTCCTAGCGTTACCTTCCTGCCTCCGTGCCGCGTCAGGAAGTACGCTAGCAGGCCTATGCAGAACACTTGGGTGTCCACTGCTATGTACCTGGTGACAGGAACTGTTGTTACCAGCAGGAAGCTATGCATGATCACTCTAGACAGATTTTTCTAGAGTAGAATAGAGGATAATTGATTTGTTTTACAAAACTATAAACCGACTTCAATTATATGGACCCCATTGTCAGAACTGGACCAAATCAAAATGAGACCACACTTTCATATTTAAAAAAATCATGAAAATCGGACCACCCCGTCCAAAGTATTAAGGTAACAAACATAAAAAACAGTCAAATTGATTTTTTCACATTTTTTTTGAAGTCGGTTAAAAAAAACCAACATATTCCCGTAAGCCAAGGAAGATGTTGCCAGTCTGAAGAGCGAAGTACTTACCAGGTGTGCAAGGCGCAGTAGTGTCCATCGGGGATGTAGTTGTTGACGTAGAGGAGGTGCGCCCACCAGTAGTGCCTGCAGTCGCGGGTCACCTCGTCCGCCACCATCATGCGCCAGAGCGGGCCCGAGCCGAGGTGCCGGATCCACGTCGAGTGGAACGCGAGGAGGATGGCGTACGCTGGGGTCAGTCTGGACAGGAAAGAACGTTGATCATAATAAATATTATTCAGGGTGGGGCAAATTTTTATTTTATTTTATTATTTTATTTTACAATTTTTGGAAAACTAACAGCCAGGTAAGTATAACATTAAAAAATGTGTAACTAAAGGCTAATTAAGTTTCCACAGAAAAAAAACTAAGTGAAGTTATTTAACAAACGAAGATAGAAATGGACAGCACATTTTGTTCTGGAAAAATTAAATTAAAAACTACGTTAGAAGTTAGTTAATACCTACCTAATCAAAATACAAACTAGTCAATAAGCATTTAAGACGCTTGGTTGAGGTATTAAACAAATCTATATTTACCACTGCTTGCTTTTTCCCATCACTACACACAGTATTTGCTAGCAAAACATTAAAGGATTTTACCCTTTAGATGAACGAGTTCTGCCTATATTTCGTCCTCACCTTTTGGCCTCTTAAAGGTAGCTACCGTTTCTTTTGAAGTTCTAGTTTTTGTTCTAAGGACTTTTTTTTATTTTGAAGAAAAAACTACTGCAGTTTTTAGTTTTTACTATGGTTCGCCCAAAAATGACATGTGTAAAAAAACAAGTTGGTCTTAATCGACTCTTTTTCCAACCAGGAACACTTTCCCAAAGTGACATACCAATATGAAATCGTAAGTTTTAGCAATAATTAATAAAACTATTCCTATACATTTTCTATGAAAAAAAGTAAGTGAAAACAACAATGCACTCATTCAATGGTTGTTAATTTAAATTCGTAAGTAAGTTCTACTTTTTTTAAGTTGGTAGGCTAATTTTGAAGCCTTATGTCTCTACCCATGTTCACTCTAACGACGATGTGACGATGTAAGTACAAACTTACCTGATCCACCTAAAGAACCAGATCTTGGGGGCCAGTGCCCAGCCGACCTGGTTCTTTTCTGCGTAGAACTCCAGGTTGTAGACCAGCAGGAACCCTGAGATCACCAGGAACAGCTGGATGATCACCAGCCCGTTGAACATCATCTGGTAGTATGCGTTCTCGTAGATCTAGGAAAAGAAAGCAGAGATGCAAAAATAATATGCAGGGTGTTTGGTACAACGTTTGCCTTATGAAAACGGGGAGAAGTTTTTAACGAATTCGAAGATTACAGGCTAAGATTACAGGCATGCAATTTTTTTAATTCTTTTCAAAGTTGAACATTAATTTTTAAATTTAAACTTTTTAACATTTTGTGTGCCCATAATATTTCTAACATGTTACATGTATAATGTAAATAAAAAAAATGTAACCCATTTTATTTCTTAAAAATCAAGTTACAGTACTAAATACGACCCCATTACTTCCCGTGGGTGTCGTAAGAGGCCACTAAGGGATATCCAGGCGGGCAGCAGCGCCTCCTGCGGAACAATTCTACCACCAAACTGCGATCCCCAACCCACATGCCCAGTGTGTGGATTATGGTCAAATAGTTTACGTCATTTCGGAATAAAAAATAAAATTCTTAAAAAATCTTATATATAAAGCTCAGACAAAGGAATATTCCTTTGTCTGAGATATAGAGTCAGAGTCAGAGTGAAATCGTAGTACTCAGACAAGTCAAATGTTTTACTATATAAACAGCTTGATAAATAGTTATTACTATCAAACAAGAAATAAGGTGCAATTGACTCTAATTCACTTCAATTTTTTGTCCACTAGCGGAAGAAGTGAAAAAGAAAACACTAGCAAGTATACAATAGGCGTAAGGCTTTTGAGAGATAAAAAAACCGCCAAGCTATATTGCATTTCGTGCCACCTACTCCCAGTTTGATATGGCAGTACGTTGTACACCCTGTATAAACAAGAAAATCATCATCGACGGGACTTGAACCCGCATCCTTTCCTCAGCACGGAGATGTGCTGACCAACTACATCACGACACTAGGTAGGTGTCGGAAGACCCTTTTCAGAACCCCTGAGTAGTTGTGAGGTTAGAGCTTACACAAAAACCTTAGAGAGGCCAATCTTGTAAAAATCATAATTTGAAAGCAAAAAAAACTTTTTAAATAAATGACAAATGACAATTAATCTTGTATTAAAAAACTTAATTTTTTATAGTTTTTTCATGGATATCATTGTCAGAACTGAACCTAATTAAAATGGAACCACACGGAAAGCACCAGCTTTCATATAAAAAAAGAATCATGAAAATTTGACCACCCCAGTCAAAAGTTCTGAAGTAACAAACATAAAAAAACAGCCGTATTGAGAACCTCCTCCTTTTTTTGAAGTCGGTTAAAAAGTAACGAATCTTACTCACCTCTTCAAAATCTTGAATGTTATCAATGTAGCCCATGCTGTTGACCCACATCACGTGAGACGTGAACATCAGGCATATTGTGAGGACTCTGAAACATACCTTCATCATCAGACAAGCTAGGTTATTCCTAGACTTTTCCTCAACACCACTTAAGTACTTATACTATGTCATGTCCGACACGGCTGAGGTAACTGATATAATAATTTAGAGAAGGTACCTGTTCAAACGAAAATTTTAAAGACTTTTTAGTGAATCTTGAGAAATTTGTAAGGGAAAAGAGAGAAAAGACGAATTAAAAACGGCGGCCCGAGCCAGCCTCAAAAAATGTTTGCCCATTTCATATTTATTTCGCTTCGTAGAATATCGAAGGATGGTATTCTAGAACTTACAGGCATCTATTCACAGCAAATTAAAAGTACCTAGTACAGAAGTTAACGAATAACAAAGATTGTGAAATTTATATGAACAAGTAACTGTCGTATAACGAATATCGTAAAACGTGTAATTTTCTCTGCAACCTTGTTTAGGTACTGAACCTATATTTTTTTTACCCTGCAGAAGCTTCGCGGAGCTTCGGAAGCATACTATGAGAATGGCTGATCTAAAATATGTAGTTTACCTTGCTCCGTGTAATCCAGACAACCTCTTTATTCTTATTTCCTCGGGCTCTTTAGAGGTCAGTCTCCTCCAGTTCTGAATTAAAGAGAAGCTGAACAGGAATTTGTTTCCTAAAAGCAGAAGAATAATTTATGGCGTATGTTGATTGACCTAGTCCTTGGTGTGGGATAATTTATTTTTTGTTAAAGTTAAACCGCTTATTGTTATGTAGTCAAAAACAAGTAACTTGAACTGAATTTCTATGTTAAATAATAATAAAAAATATTAAAATGTCTTCAAATTATTATAATATTATTTTATGTTGATTTAATTATTTAAACGGATTGAACATTGACGACAATACAATATAAGTTACGTTACGTCACAAAGACCCGCTTGTTCACAAATTTACAAGATAAATAGCTAATCAATTCATTGATTCTGCTTATAAGCGAATAATTCAATCTGTGATATGAAAATAATAAATCATCATCATAATTGGGGACTAAAAGCTGCGCGTGTTATTTGGAAATTAGAGCGTTTTTGCTAGCGGGTTGTAATTGTAAGAAATATTTTCTTTTAGCAGCGCCATCTAGTTACACGTTAGTAAACATTATCATGATGAAACTGTACAAAATTATTTAAAATCTTTAGGATATAATATTGGTATTAATATAGCTAACCTTTAGTGTCCCGAACCATCCTGCTCGTAATGGCATCGTATAGCGTTCCCACCACATTGACCAACACTATGGACACAAAGACGCCCAACGCGACCCAATCCACGATATCTATCTCAGAATGCTGCCCCTTCCTCTCACAATAGCTGAGCTCCGTAAGCTTTGCTTGGATCCCATAGGTGCTATGGATGGATTCGTTCAGGCATCCCTCAAGGATCCTCGTTATGCCGTCTGTTGTATGTATGCTGTTGTTTTTGATGTGGCTTTGGCAAGTGCTTGTGACGCAAACTCCTCGCTGCAGGTACGTGTGGTTGTAATGCTTGATTGTAGCCGCTGAATATTCCTGTACGATAATACATATCATTTATTGATAACTCCAAGTGGTCAGAAAACGGTAAGCAATATAAAAGATAACAATATTTACTTAACAATGGTAATAATAAGTACTTAAAGCATAATACATTTTATTAATAAAAGTATTTTATACTATCTTTGCACGCGTTGTTTCTATGGAAACGTTCTATGTTAAAAAGTATGGCTTTATGTTATTCCAGACACATTACTAGCTGTATGCAAAATTTCATCCTGATCCGTTCAGTAGTTTTGCGACAGAGTAACAAACATCCATTTCGACAACGAACAAAAATTTTCAACGTGAATCTACGATGAGAAATAGTGCAAAGAGAATAAAATTAAAACCAGAAAGTTGCTAGCTAATTTTATTTATGTTTACAGATGGAAACATTGATGTTTAGCCTTAATCGACGATAGGCTAATCGACCTTCGCCCGCTGCAATACAGAGGTGTATTGCAGCGGGCGAAGGTCCGCTTGCGACGCAGGAGGTTACGGGTTCGATTCCCGCCTCAGGGCAAATGTTTGTACGATCTGCAGATATTTGTTCAGGGCGTTCTGAATGTCTTCTATGTATAATAAAAAATATCTATCTATGTAGCGTATAGTATAACGTATATCAGTTATCTAGTAGGTACCGATAACACAAGCTCTGCTTAGCTTAGGGCTAGATAATACTCCACGGACCTGCTGGGTTGTCCCAGTGGGTGGAGAGGTGATACTCCGACGTGGCGCGTCCCCGGGTTGCGGATAGGGGGTTCTGGCTTGCGGAAAGCTTCCATAAGGGAGCTATCGGTAAGCTAGCGCGGACAGAACACTAAGAGAGAGCTTAGGGAAGCTTGGACACGCCCAATGTGCTGTCAGAAGATGTAACGAAATTGAGCGTTACTATCTGAAGGTGGAATTGTATCCGCTATGCCTCTGGCGTTGGCAGGAGTTGCTCGGATACAGATATTACCAAATCCTAAGGTTTGGCGCCCGCCGAGAGGATGTATGGCTGGGGGGAGCCCGGTCGCGAGGGCGTCACAGGGGGGTGGTCCTCCCTCTGCAACTAAGAAAGGACCAACCAATATGAAAATGGCGAATTGCATAAATAATATACCCCAGGAAGGTACCGGCCTCGTGGAGGTCGGAGAACCCTTCACTGCTCCGGCAGTCAGATGTCCCTCGTATTCTGGGGAGGACAGCAAACGCCAAGACGTAAGGAGGTCTTCTCGTGCCACGGCGCAGAGGACGGCTGCCATAGCAGCGAACTGTAATATAATGGAAGAACGACAGTACGAATCGGATGCAGCAAGTGCTCGGCCTCGGAAGTCTGTAGCCAAAAAGAGACGTGGAGGTGAGCTTGCAGCTGCGTCCAGCGAAGAAGATAAAAAATTTGATGATTTTCTGGACAATCCTGGTAATCGGAGGAAAGAATTCCTCCGACAAAAAGAGGATAAGAATGAGAAAGAGTTGGACTTGCTAGCGAGCAAGGCTAATAAGTCTAGGGCGGACTTATATCTTAGGCGTATAGATATGGCAAAAAGCCAAACGGCTGTGGCACTTAATAAAAGGGTTCTTGAAGATGTCGCTATTATAATGAAAGTAGCTTCTAAGTCAAGTAACCTCAAAGGAACGTTCGTTCGTCATTTAAAAGATGCGGGAGCATCCATTCAAACAGCAGTCGAGGCTCTCCATGGTAGAACTATCTCGGAAGAAACTGCTAGACTGCAAGCAGACAATGCTCGCCTGCAGGGTGAAATAGAAGAGCTACGCAAAGAGATGCAGGAGCTGAAACTAGAGGTATCGAGGTCTGTTTCGCCCCCAAATCTATCCCAAGAAGCATCTGTAGTACCGCTACAGATACCTGAGAGCATGGAGGTGTCGGAGAATATTACTTCTCAAGTCATACCCTCACAGCGAATTGACATTGAGGAGCTTTCGCGTATTATAATGCTACAAGTTGGAACCATGGTAAATGCCAGAATAGATGGACTGGAAGATCGTCTACTCCCGGAACAGCGCATCCGGCCTCAACTTGCTGCAGATAAGAAAAATACTGCTAACCTAACAGAAGAAAAGTCAACGACAGGAAAGACAAAAGACAAGAGAGCGGAAAACGTAAAAAAGAGGAATAAGAAAAAGTCACAATTAAATGGAGGGCAAATAGATTGTCAGAAAGAGCTTTCGCAACCACTTGTCTTGTCAGAGTCGGTCGTAGAGCCAACCCAAAAGAACGAGGGTTGGACTACGGTCACAAAACGCGGAAAAATGAAGACAAAGGGAAATCAATCTCAATCTCGAGTAACACCAGGAAAAGAGAAACGAAATAATACGGTTAAACTACGCACTCCCCGCTCTGCGGCAGTGGTTATAACTTTGCAACCGGGAGCAGAGGAAAAGGGCATTACCTACGCTAAAGTTTTAACCGACGCTAAGGAAAAGATTGACCTTGCCAGCTGTGGTATACCCAGTCTCCGTTTTAGAAAGGCGGCCACGGGAGGTTGCATCCTTGAAATTCCTGGGATGGCTAATGACGATAAAGCCGATTCCTTGGCACAAAAACTACGTGAAACGTTAGGAGAGGAGATAGCCAAGGTATCTAGGCCCATTAAGTGTGCAGAGCTCAAGATCTCTGGCCTAGATGACTCCGTTTCTGTCGAAGACATTAAGAGAGTAATCGCAGAGAAAGGTGGCTGCCCTACTGATTCAATAAAGGTAGGAGAGTTAAGGCAAGACTCTCAAGGTACATTTAACGTCTGGGTACGTTGCCCTGTACCTGTTGCCAAAGCTATAAAGGAGGCTGGTCGACTACTAGTAGGATGGGTGTCTGCACGTATCATAACGCTGCAGCCAAGATCTCTGCGATGTTACCGATGCCATTATGAGGGCCATGTCCGTGCCCAATGCACAACAGAGATTGATCGCAGCGACGAATGCTACCGATGCGGACAAACTGGGCATAAGGCAGTTCAGTGCACAGCAGAGATACCCTATTGCTCCTTATGCGCGGCTGCAAATAAAGCAGCAAATCATGTGTTAGGAAGCAGATCCTGCTCGCCACCTAAGCTGAAAGCGGTAGCCAAGCCAGCAAAACGCCGGTCAGAACCTAGCTGTCCCCCACCTCAAATGGGGGAATGCGAGGAGATGATAACATTTTGATGTTATTATGGCTCACAAATTTCTACAGGCGAACATCAACCACTCCGCCGGTGCGCAGGACTTGCTCCTGCAAAGCATGGCGGAGTGGTTGATTGAAGTTGCGGTAGTCGGTGAACCATACTTCGTGCCACCCCAAGATAACTGGGTTGACGACGTTGATGGTTTGGTTGCGATTATAATATCAAGCGCTGCCGGAGCTAATACATCAACTCTAGCAAAAGGCAGAGGGTACGTTGCGATTTTATGGAGGGAAATTATCCTTATTGGTGTCTATTTTTCTCCTAATAAAACTCTCGCGGAGTTTGAACAATTTCTGGACGATCTAGGAGCATTTATTAATCAGTCTCATCCCCGCCCTGTGATTCTCATGGGCGATCTTAATGCTAAATCTACAGTCTGGGGCGCGCGTGCCACTGATGCACGCGGCGCGGCTCTCGAAGATTGGATGACCATGATCGGACTGACAGTCCTAAATCAAGGATCCATAAATACATGTGTCAGGTGGAACGGTGGATCAATTGTTGACGTCACGTTTGCTTCCTCCTCCATCGCAAACAGAGTCGAAGATTGGACAGTCTTAGAGAACATTGAGACTCTCTCGGACCATTTATATATCCGATTTGAAGTCTCTACTGGACTCTCGGAGCTAGAGTCCACCAACAGTCATCTCCGGAACAACCGTGCATCATCTTTACCACCTAGATGGGTTCTTAAAACGCTGGATAGAGAGGCCTTAGTGGAAGCCGCAATAGTTAAAGCCTGGGAGTCCCCTCCAGAGGCTACAGTGGAGATTGAAGATGAGACAGACTGGTTTAGGATAGCCATGACTGAAATCTGTGACGCCAGCATGTCCCGAGTGAAAAAGCGTCCTCCGAAGCGTCAGGTCTACTGGTGGACTTTAGAAATTGGTAACCTGCGTATTAGATGTGTTGCAGCAAGGCGCCAATACACGAGACACCGCAGGCGCAGACGACGTGACGAAGAGGTAGAGAACCAATTGTATGAGGTCTACAGAGAGAGAGTCAACGAGCTACGGAAGGCAATTTCAGATGCCAAGACCCAGGCTAGGGCGGAGCTCCTAGAGAGCCTTAATCAGGATCCTTGGGGTAGACCATATAAGCTAGTGAGGGGTAAAATTCGCCCATGGGCGCCTCCACTTACCGAAACTTTATCACCGAGACTATTAGAAGACATAGTTTCTACCTTGTTTCCGCGGAGAGATGGGTTCACGCCTCCTGAGATGTCCACCACAACGGTACAAAACACAACTCAGTCAGATGATGTACCGCATGTTTCGGAAGTAGAACTTCGTCTTGCAGCCTTAAAGCTACGAGCCAAAAACAAGGCTCCTGGCCCGGATGGCACTCCAGGCAGAGCCTGGGTTTTAGGACTTAAAAAATTAGGTGACCGGTTTAGGCGTCTTTTAAATGCATGCCTAGAGTCTGGTTCTTACCCTAAGCAGTGGAAGACTGGCCGATTAGTTTTGATACGAAAAGTTGGACGTACAGCGGATTCTCCCTCTGCCTATCGCCCCATAGTGATGCTGGATGAAGCGGATAAACTTTTTGAGCGGATTATTGCAGCTCGCGTCTCCAATCATCTACGCAGTGAAGGGCCAAACATATCCGACTATCAATTCGGTTTTCGAGCAGGTCGTTCGACTATTGACGCTATTAAACGAGTCAAAGCCCTCTCTGATAGCGCACTCGAAGACAAAGGTGTTCTAGTTGCAGTATCTTTAGATATTATCAACGCTTTTAACACCATGCCCTGGCCTTGTATAACAGAGGCATTAAAGTACCATAACGTACCTATTTATCTGAGACGAATTGTTGAGGCATATCTTTCTGAGAGGTATGTAACATATATGGGACCCGAAGGAATACGGCAAGAATGGGAAATGTCGTGCGGTGTTCCACAGGGATCGGTCCTGGGTCCGCTCCTGTGGAACATCGGGTATGACTGGGTACTAAGAGGTGAACTTACCGCTGGTGCTAACGTAACCTGTTACGCTGATGACACGTTGGTCACTGCTCGTGGAACTACATTTGAAGAAGCACTAAATCTGAGCACGGCGGCGGTAGCTTCAGTTGTCAACCGGATCGATCGTTTAGGTCTTAAGGTAGCGATCAACAAGACCGAGGCAATATGCTTCTATGGGCGTCGAAGGGCTCCGCCGCAAGACAGTCAAATTATGTTTGGGGAATCCAGGATTGTTCTAGGATCCTGTATGAGGTACCTTGGGTTGTTCCTAGACAGCAAGTGGAAGTTTGGCCAACATTTTACCCGCATGGCTCCGAGACTTATGAATGCAGCTTCCACTTTAAAACGGCTGATGCCGAATCTCGGTGGACCAAAAGGAGGTAACCGGCGCCTGTATTTGGGAGTTATCAGATCAATGGCTCTATACGGTGCGCCTATTTGGGCGGGATCTCTGTCTGAAAAAACAGTTACCCTACTAAGAAGACCGCAAAGAGTAATGGCTGTTGCGACCATACGAGGATACCGCACTGTTTCGTACGAAGCCAGCTGTGCGTTAGCAGGATCTCCTCCATGGGATTTGGAGGCAGAAATACACGCGGCAATGTACGAATGGCGCGCTGAACTGAAACGTAGAGGAGAAACACCACCACTTAAGGAAATTGTCGCATGGCAGAGACAAGCCAAGCAAGCCTTGATAGACAGGTGGAAAGAGCGTTTGGTGTCACCAAGGGCTGGCTTACAGACGATAGAAGCTCTACGGCCAATTTTAGAGAATTGGCTCGTCAGAGAACACGGGTCTTTAACCTTCCGGCTGACACAGATGCTTTCAGGGCATGGATGCTTTGGCAAGTATCTCTGTCGAATAGCCGGAAGAGAACCAAATACGAGGTGTCACCATTGTGACTCCGAAGAAGACACGGCGCTACACACACTTGCACATTGCCCGGCCTGGGAAAACCAGCGTCGGGATCTGTGTAGGGTGATAGCTAACAGCAGACTGTCCCTATCCCCTCCGGAACTGGTGAAGGGGATGCTGGACTCGAAAGACGTCTGGGATGCGGTGGTTTTCTTCTGTGAAGACGTCATTACACAAAAGGAAACTGCGGAGAGGGAGCGAGAGATAACAACTGACCTTCCTATCCGTAGCAAGAGACCAGGGCGTCGAAGAAGAATCTTCCACGCTCTTCTTCGACCACCATAAATCAATAAACAGGTCGAGACGGTGTCCAGTGGGGTGGACGTCGTCGGTACTCAGGACCTAGAGGCGGCGCGCGCGGTGTTTTCCACGCGCCTCTCAAAGAGGAACTCCAACTTGAGTCGGGGCCTTCTTAGGCCAGCACCGCCGGGCCAGCGGAAGATTTCGAAAGTGTACCCGTAGGCTCGGCAAACAGGTGCAGAATGAAAACACAGTGGTGGGTTTAGCTGGTAGGAGTCCAGCATAACCGTTCTTTCGCCCCTACGAAAGTACGGTATCCAAGAGGATTCCCCCACTTAAAAAATAAAAAAAAAAAAAAAAAAAAAAAGGGCTAGATAATACTGTATGAATTGTACAGCATTATTAATTTATTTATCTTGAACTAGAACGGATGTTAAACTCATGTCATGGGGCTAGCTACTCAGAAAATTATGTCTGCAAGATAGGCTAGATAGCCTATCTTGCAGACATGCTGTGGAATAAAGAAGCGGTCCACCTTATCTGAAGGCTGTCCTAGAGAAGCTATCCATCACAGATGACTAGTACAGCATATTGTATGCGTGAGGCGTAATGTGTAGGTCCTTTCCTAAGCAATAAACATTAATGGCATGTTTTTTCATTAGTATTTAATAGGCCAGGCGTGCCTTCGTATTTTTTTATTCGTTTTCCTCACACGTGGGAGTCAAAGATAATAAATTTACCGGTCGACCAGGTTATAGAAGCTGCTTAGAAAAACAAATCAGCCACCATTCGTTACAAAATTCAGGTTAATTACATTCCTAAAAGTTTTATGACAGTGTGAAATGATTTATACCTAGGTATTTAACATAAAGTATGTTTACCTTTAAACTTATCTTGCTATTCAGTTTTAGCATACCTACCCAGTTGTAATTGATTAGATTTTGATCCTTAGAGGCATTGAACTTAACCGTAAAGCGGGTCGACAGGTTCCGGTTTGAATCTCATGACGATAAAAATGGATAAGAACTGGTGGCAGGGTACCTAAACAACCTCTGATACAACAAGGAGCTGATGATAATTCCCGCATTCCACTGCCTTATGAAACCTTATGAAGCCTTCAGCAGCTGAAGGATATGGATAGTTCTGAAGTTCAGCTTTCATTATTAATGGAGATCCAATAACCCGGTGTAGGTTGCCCTTAGCTGTAAACTGTGGAAGATAGGATTGCCGTTTTTCCGCTTTTTTTTCTTAGGCATAGAAAATCCTCTTTAGAGATGGCACAATATATATCCATGGTAGCTCTCGCTATTATCAACGGTAGAATAGAAATGGTAGAATACCGAGAACTATGCTACCATTCATTTTTACCATCATATAACAAAATAGTAAATATTTTGTCGAAATCTATGCTATTTTAAGAAATTGTTGAAATTAAATTATAGCATGATAAGTTATTTCAATTTTACATCACGCTGTTATTGAATGGCTGCATAAATTGCTTCAAACCAGACGCAGAAGCTATCTCACAAGAAGTTGAAGTTGGCTACATCGAATGCATGGTGCCATAGAAATGTTAGGTGACAGTGACAGTCACTACTTGTCATTACTTTTCGTCACTAGGGACGAAAAGTATTTTTTTCACCCCGCTTCCCAGGCAACTTCCGACTTACTTTCCAAGTATGAGTAATGAAAAGGGAATTTTAGGTTATGTAAGTATGGGCGGTTTGTTTAGTAATATTCTACATGCTCGATGGATACGGTATAGGTATGTTATGCATGCTCTGAACTCTAAACCATCATACGAATACCATAATGGTATTTAAGGTGCTTAATTTCGTGGGAATATTCAGTATGCTCTTAGTACCTATGTACCTATTAGCATTACGAGTATTTAACAATATTTTTTACAGCGTACTGTAACTTACCTACAGCTGGTGCTAAAGTTAAATGGCTTTAGTTTTAAAAGAATATTGAAGATTTATTGAATGCATCTGCATGATCGCCTTTGTAACCTGCGGGACCTTGCTTGTAAAATATAGATACCTCACATGCCTTTGTGGCCTAGAATTATGAGTTGAAAATGATTGGATAAATCAAATAAAAATTATTCAGACAGGTCACATAATTACATACAGTTACATAGTCACATAGTAACATACAGACGATAAAAATAATAAACTTGTTTAAATTTTACGGTTAGGTTGGGGGGCATGGACGTAGATAAATTTGCTACGTCCATGTCCATGTTGAGGGGTTTTCGATTTGCATTTATTATTTTTTGATTTTTATATCATCTGCTGAAATAGTGTTTGGTATTCGGTGACATAATTTGTCCATAATTCGGCTAGGACGACATAACATATTATAAGAAAACATATAGGACATAAGAATAAACGGTCGGCTTGTCTCAAAATTGAGACGGTTCCCACGGTGCGTGATTCACTGCCATCTTTGCTAGGCAGAATAGATTTTTTCTTCACAGTCATACAGAAATGGAACAAAAGATAAATATAATGAACAACAAAGAAATATTGTCTGGTCTGGTTATTGTAATAACTCACATGAATGAGATGCATGAGCTCGTTCCCAGGCTCCGCGAAGAGGTCCACCCTCAGCAAGCAGTAGGTTCCGTTGGAGGGCACCAGGCAGCGGCCGTAGTCATCCAACGCGTACAGAGCCGGCATTCTCGCGAATTCAGACTCTGGAATTATATCACTGCTTAGACAATTTCTGGACCAGAATGGATGAGACAGAAAACCATGCAGAAAAATGCGGGAGGCCTACGGAAACCAAACAGGCGACTTCTTCTAATACGTGACTAACCTATAGAATAATATTTGATGAAATCAATTACCTACATTAATATTATTATTTGTTTCATTAAATTATATATTATATAAATTAATGAAACAATGGCTTTAAATAGGTAATATAATTTTATAGAATAGTGTAAACTACTATCAGTCGAGTCGATCAGATAACTGCCCAATGTAATGGTGAGGTCACTTTTAACGAGGTAGAGAAAGCTCTACATATAAAAAAAAATCGACTCTACTATAAAGTCGGTCTCTACAAGTCAAAACCTTCTACCTTCTAGTCTTCTAAAGTAAGCAAAAAACCGTTGGGTCCGGATATGCATTTTTATTTGTAATATTTTGTGGTAGAAAAAATCCATGGCTTTTTGTTTAGATTTTTTTTATTAGACTTTTTAAGCTAAGCTAAGAAACTTTAAATTCAGACGAGATGGTCGCTGCTCAAATTTGAAGTGGATATCTCATCCGCGGACGAGTTTTAGATTCGAACGAGGTATAAATAACCTACCCTAACTTACTGAGAGTTACGAACGACTGCCACTCTCAAATGGCAATGGGCGTTAGCCGGATGCATCCCGTGGGTGGGCTAGTGCCCATGCCCAATACTGGCACGGTGATGTTTGTGCCCTGGGTTCTGATTCTGACGGGAAGCCGCAGGCGGGGTCGGCCACAGGGTCGGCCACAGGGTCGGCCAATCTCGGAAGATTGGTTGGAGCAGGCACGTCATTGCATTGAGTGGAAGAATTTAGGGTTCGTGTGTGTGTTGTGTTCTGTTACTAAGTAGTCTTTTATTTTATATTATTTGTATTATGTGTAGTGTTTAATAAATCATAATCTTTCTTTCTTTCTTTCTTATAGTAGGCATTAGCCCAGCAGTGGTGAATCAGGCTTATAAATAATTGGGTTTGTTTTAAAAAAACTAAAACCGACAACAATTTAAAAAAGAATCATCAAAATCGGCTCACCCACACCCAGTCAAAAGTTCTGAGGTAAAAAACATTTTAAAAATTACAGTGGAATTGAGAATCCTCCTTTTTTGCAGTCGGTTTAAAAAGTTTTGTATACTACCTATACAAGTAACAACCTATTAGCTACATGTCATACTTTTGTTACCAATAGTGATTTTTTCTCTTTGTTATCAAATTATCGTAGCAGACTATGGAATGTACCTAGGTCTTTCTATTCCTCGTATCGATCTTTGGAATTTACTAATTCTTTATTACTGTGCAAAAAAGCTTACAGTAAATATATAGAACTAGTCTAGAGGGTAAAAAAGCTTGGGACGGATTTTGCTCCCAATTAAAAAAAAAACAACTAACAGGCTAAAGGTTTCTTCGTCGATTCTATCTACATACCGAAGCGGCCGAAATCTAAAATATCATCTTAATTCCCTGTCAGTGTATTTTTTAATATAATTTGACCCTTTCTAAGTGTACATTTAATCTATTTATGGAATTTAAATTTGAATTTAATTTTGAAAAATTTGAATTTATGTTCATGATCGAAGAAATAATAATAATTTGTGTAAAATAGAAAATTCACGGAATAGGTCTATCAATGACGACCTCTGTGGCGCGGTGGGCGAAGGCCCGTCTGCGATGCAGGAGGTTGCGGGTTCGATTCCCGCCTCGGGACAAATATGTGTATAATCTGCAGATATTTGTTCAGGGCGTTCTGGATGTTTTCTATATATGATAAAAATATCCATCTAGTGTATAGTATAACGTATATCAGTTATCTAGTACCCATATCACAAGCTCTGCTTAGCTTGGAGCTAGAATCTAATAAACTTAAATTACATGTACATTCTCTGTAACAACCAGTCTAATATTTAGTAACGCCATATAAGCTTACCTATCTCATAATTATCTAAGTACCTACTAGCTGTTATAATTTTAGTATTTACACAATATGATTACATAATAATTAGTGAACAATGTTAGTTAAGGATATTATTTAGTTATAATTTATTTTAGGCACCAGAGGTTAGTAAAATATTGTAAAACCTAGATTAATTTTCTTATGTATCTCATTATAAGTAAACCCTGTGTTTGTATGAGAAACCTATCTAGCCGCTTGATAATGCTTTGTGAATTGTCCAGCATTAAAAAAAATGAAATCGTTCTACCTTCATTAGTATATTTATCTGATACATATTACCAAGGAAGGACTATTTCATATTTCAAAGGATAATCCAACAAGAGAGATCCTAGGGATACCTAACTAGCCTAGGTATCTTATTACGACTAAGTGACTAAGGAAGGTAAATATGATATATATATATATATGATTTTTTATTATACTCTTATTCTAGGTACGTAGGTATACCTACCACATAATAATACATTATTATTTTATTACGAATAAGTAATGCTGCGTATATTATACCTATTCATTAATTATGTAGGAATATGATACGTAGTTGGCATTAATCAATATTATTGTTTTTATGTTGATTCGGTCGCCATCTATGTCCAGACTGCTTGCCGTGTATCTTACTTGTCCAAAACGAAATTGCGTGTTTCGTTTCGGCCATTTGAAGCACCTTCTATAATATAGGTATAGAATAGACTAGTACAATCTTTGCATATCTAAGTCTTAGATATCTAAGAATTAGAGTCAATTGCACTGCACCATATTTCTTATTTGATAGTAATTACTATTTATCAAGCTGTTATATAGTAAAAACTTGACTAAGTGCTTATTTTGTAATTCTAAAGAAAAAAACGATTATGCATTTTGAAGTATAGTAAGTAAAATATGCCTCCCGAAGTCCGAGTCGCCTCCATCCATGGACTTCCTGCGCCCGCCCCCATGTCGTCTGTCCATCGATGGGTCTTCCCATACTCCGTGTCGCATTGCCTAGTGATCGTCTCGAGAACCTTTATTCACCAACGGTAGTTAAAAGTTAGAGACGGTATTTTTTGTAAATTTAGGTATATTTAGCAACGATCTATTTACTTTACCAATTATTCAAAAACCGGTATGCAAATATTGCCATTTCGTTGTTAGAAAATCCTGATGTTGGTTCTTTTAATTTAATTTTTATTTCTAATTTATATTTTTATTAAGTTTGTACATGTTAATGATTCGATTTGTCCATCATACAGATTTGTACATGTGAATGTTAATGATTCGATTTGTACATCATGGCAAAAATCCTCAACCGTGCTAAATATACTACTTCCAATTATGTTCTACCCACGGCTCCGCTTGTTTGTGGATACGAAAGTTTGAAACTCTTTAATTAAGTTTTGACGTAAAGGAATTACATATAACAAACAACAAAAAATTCCTCTCAGGTTATAAAAATAATCTCAGTACAGTACTAATCATGCTGGTCAATAAATATCATCACCATCATCATCAATATAATGATCATCTACCTAATCGACATCACTTCGGGTACCTACCTAACTCTTATTTTTTTTTCTGGCATGTCGTTCTTTAAGTTTAGTTTGACTTAACCACGGTTAACCATAGAGTTATCTCTAACACTGTACGCAGAAGAAGTTTATTCTGTAGGACGGTTTAGAAAGTGGATAGAAATATCTAATTGAATATCATCTAATGTAATATTTTTAATATTTCAAAAAACTGAAAGGCAATACAAACATTTTTTCTGACCTGAAAAGCCGTTTCATGCGTTGCCGTTTCAATGTCTATTACAAAATAACGCTCTATTTAATTATAAAAAAAGTTTTAAATACGTAACTTACCATTGAGATGATAAATAACACCATAGCTCATACTAATTAACGAAAATAACACTAAAACACAGGTCCCTTCCATTCCGTGCGACATGTCTTCGGCTGCTCAGGTATAACTGTCCTGTCTCACGCATCAGCACCAACTTTGTGCTTATCTGTGCCGTCAGGGCACAACCTGCCTTCGATTCTAATTCATGTATAATAAATGGGAATCTGTATGACTGTTGAAGCCGGAATATTTATAGAAAACCGGCTCGTCTCTGAGGTTCATTTACCGGTGCAAGCCCGGGTTGTAGGTACTTGGAGGACATGGGAATCATACGATCACAAGACGCATTTACGTAATACTACTTTCACGCAGCTCTTATTCCTCAAGAAAGAGGATATTTTATGGAACTATAGAAATTATTGCAAAATTTGATACCTATGTGGTCTTATTCTTAACACGCTACAAATTTATTACAAGTTGAGGGAGCGCGTTGATGTCTTTTGTATGCGATTATGTTTTATAGCTCTCAAAATGTTCAATATTCTAGGCATTACCTACGATTTGGAGGCATCCGTAATGTTATAATCCGATTCGGAGTTGCCTAGGTTCCTAGTGGAATTATAAAAAAAATAATAAAAATGTATTCAAAGAAACTCTTGTAAAAAGACAAAACAATTTAACGTTAATCATATAGAATATATCATAATATATAATAATATATCATCATATAAAATATGATCTAATTTTTAAATTATTGTTGTACCGATAGAAAATCATCTTTACGTTTATGCCTCATTCAAAATGGACACGGTATAGTATCTAAATCTAATATCGTTATGAGCTACAATGCTACCACCACACTGCGATCCCCAACCCGCATGCCTAGCGTGGGGATTATGGGCATAACCCCAGAGAAATACGCTAATAAGGCGTTCTTCAGGGGGAGGCCTGCGTCCAAAAGTGGACCAATATAGGCTGTTGAGGTTGAGGTTGAGGAGTCGAGATAAAGATATATATTATATAAGAAAGGAACTCAAATCAGTCAATTTCCATTATGTTTAAACATTCTCAACAAGAAAGTTAATTTGAGGTTAAGTACTGCGGGTTTGTTTACCTTTTGTGCAGGTATTAAATATTAAATAGAATATAGGTATAACTTTCATTTTGACGACCTCTGTGGCACGGTGAGCGAAGGTCTGCCTGCGATGCAGAAGGTTGCGGGTTCAATTCCCGCCTCGGGCGGGACATATGTGATATTTGTTCAGGGCGTCCTGGATGTTTTCTATGTATAATAAAAAATATCTATGTATGTATATCTATGTGTGTATTGTATTATGTATATCAGTTATCTAGTACCCATAACACAAGCTGTGCTTATCTTGGGGCTAGATAATGTGTGTGAATTGTCCAAAATTATTTTTTTTTTTAGTATTAGGTATGTTTCACTCTGACTTGTTTAATAATTTACAAATCGGGACGAGCAGTCACGGACATCGCCTAGTTCAAGTTCAAAAGTTGACAAAGCACAACGTTGATTTAATTATGTAGGTACCTTTTCAACCAGTTCGCATAGCTAATGTGCGATTTATGGAAATCTGACTATTATTTTGGAAGAAATTGTTATGCATCCTCGCACATCTTTTCTGATAACGTACTTAGATAGGTACCTAGCTAGCTTTATTCTGGTCACATCCCGGGACCACAATAATATATTTAGTTCAAAACTTGTGCTGGATCCATTGATTTATTAAAAACGGCTGGATCTTTTCAATAAAAATATTTCAAGTAAGTACCTACGTACCTATCTCGGTGAATGGCCTGTAAAGATCAATAAAAATTGGAAAGTACAAGGTCGCCTGGCGATTATTTTGGGGGCATAAATTAGTATAAATATTATAGATCAGCTATAAATGTACCTACACAATATAAAATCAGACTCAATTAAATGTCACAAAAATCTTATAATAAGCTCATTCGCTTTAGAATAATTCATTGCATCAGTTTTCGTAGGTAGGTAGGTGTACCTACCTAATGTTAGGTAGGAATTTTGATTCAACTTGAGGAAAATACCAATTACCAAATCATGTGACCAAAACACAAATTCCCATAACTATAGGTTTTTGAACATCTGTAAATTTGTAATGTCTGGCATGGACGTAGGTAACAAAATTGTCGGGTACCTAATACTTATAGTTAACCCGGCGATGAAAACTAAAAAATAAAATAAAAAAAAATAATGCTGGACACTTCACACAGCATTATCTAGCCCCAAGTTAAGCAGAGCTTGTGTTATGGGTACTAGATAACTGATATACATAATACAATACACTACATAGATAGATATTTTTTATTATACATAGAAAAACATCCAGAACGCCCTGAACAAATGTCTGCAGATCGTACACACATTTGTCCCGAGGCGGGAATCGAACCCGCAACCTCCTGCGTCGCAGGCAGACCTTCGCCCACCGCGCCACAGAGGTCGTCGGTAAAACTGGTACCTAGGTAGGCTAATTTCTATACAGAATATTACAGAACAGTTGAAAAGTAATGATTATCGCGGACGAGTTGTCTACTTCACTTTTGAGAAGGGATGGATAGATAGATAGATAGATAGATAGGTACGACCACAGAGGTCTAGGTCTGTCTTAGTTTCTGATATCTGTGGGTACGAGTACGACTCATTCGAATCTAAAACCAAGAGACTTTAGAATTGGATGAGTTGTACCCCTCCCTACTCAAAAGTGAAGTGGAGAACTCGTCCGCAGACCGAGGTAGGTACTGCCCCAAAAGATTTTAATAATATTGAAATCTTTGGTAAGCCCCTCATACTTTGCCACAACCACAACACAATGGAACAAGAAACCATTTACATTTATAGTAGGTACATTGTTACCCAAGGGTAGAAAGTAACTAATTTAGTTCTGAGACGGGGTTTGGCGCCCGAACAGCAGCGTAGCGAGGGTGGCGCGGCGGCGCTAATAGTTTGAAGGACTTAACAAGTTACTTTCACCCAAGATAAACACTGCACTGAACATTACTTATTTCATCATCATCATCATCAGCCTATATTAGTCCACTGCTGGACATAGGCCTCCCCTAATGAGCGCCATAGCGCCCTGTCTTCAGCTTGACGCATCCAGCATCTGCCTGCAGTCTTTCGCAGATCGTCATCCCACCTGGCCGGAGGGCGTCCTACACTACGTTTGCCGAGTCGCGGTCTCCACTCAAGAACTCGTTTACCCCAGCGGTTATCGGTTCTTCGCGAGATATGGCCGGCCCACTGCCACTTCAGTTTGCTAGTTCTTTGAGCTATGTCGATAACTTTGGTTCTCTGTCGGATGTATTCGTTACGAATCCTATCCTTCAGAGAGACTCCGAGCATAGCTCTTTCCATAGCTCGCTGAGCGACTTTAAACTGGTGGACCAGCCCTATCGTGAGTGTCCACGTCTCAGCTCCGTAGGTCATGACGGGTAGGACGCACTGGTTGAAAACTTTCGTTTTCAAGCATTGCGGTATGGATGACGAGAAGACTCGACGTAGCTTTCCAAACGCTGCCCAGCCTAGCTGAATCCTCCTCTTGGCCTCCTTCTCAAAATTGTTTTTACCCAACTGCAGAATTTGTCCAAGGTAAGTGTACTCGGAAACAATTTCGAGAGGGTGGCCATGTACGACGACCGGTCCCGGATCAATGAGGCCATTGATCATGATTTTGGTTTTATCCAAATTCATACCGAGACCGATGCATCGTGAGGCTAAAGCTAGGCCGTCCAGCATCCGGTTTAGCTCCTCCAACGACTCCGCCATTACGACTATGTCATCAGCGAATCGAAGGTGTGAGATGTAATCGCCGTTTATGTTGATGCCCTTACCAGTCCAGTGTCTTAAACATATCTTCCAAGGCGCTCGTGAACAGTTTCGGGGATATAACATCCCCCTGCCTCACTCCTCTGCGCAGTTGGATGGGTTTGGACTGCTGGTCCTGTACTTGGACACTCATGGTCGCGGCGTCGTAGAGACATCTCAGCACCTCGATATAACGATAGTCTACTTGGCATCGCTGTAAGGATTCCAGAACAGCCCAGGTTTCGACAGAGTCAAAGGCCTTCTCATAGTCCACAAAGGCCAGACACAGGGGCTGATTATACTCTTCGGACTTCTGTATAATCTGCCTCACTGTGTGTATGTGGTCTATGGTGCCATATCCTCCGCGAAACCCGGCCTGTTCCGGTGGCTGGAACTCGTCGAGTCTCCTGGCGAGACGGTTCGTGATCACTCGTGAGAACAGCTTATAGACGTGGCTCAGGAGTGAGATGGGTCTGTAGTTTTTAAGGAGGGTTTTATCTCCCTTCTTAAAAAAGAGCACCACCAAACTCCCGCTCCACGCCTTTGGAGTTCTCCCACTGTGAAAGACGGCGTTGAAGAGTTTCTGTAGTTCCTGTATTACAGGGGCTCCTCCGGCTTTTAAAAGCTCTGATGTTATGCCGTCCTCACCGGGGGCTTTTCCATTTCTAAGCTGCCTCAGAGCTAGCACAATCTCGTCTTGACTGATGTCTGGCAGTTCGTCGGTATAGTGGCGTGTCAGGGTGGCTCTTGAATCGTGGTCGACTCGTTGGGGACGAGGGGCATGTGCAGCATATGCCATAGAAATCCTCTATCTCGGCGGATATCTCCAGCTTCGACAAAACGGTCCTCCCATCGTGCGTTTTAAGCTTCGTCAGGTGGCTCCTGCCAAGCTGCTGAGTGAATACTTTGGACCCTCGGTTTCGCTCTATTGCCTCTTTAATGAGGCGTGTGTTGGAGCTCCGAAGGTCGCGCCGTACCATCTTCGCAATTCGCTTGTTCAGGTCTGACCTGTCTGAAGAAGTCGCTTGGGTGGTTTCCCGTCTTTTTGCCATCAGCCCGAGAGTCTCATCCGAGAGTTTGGATTTCTTGCCAGTACGCTGCTTTTGGCAGAATCTGATGCCCTCGTTCCTCAACGTTTCGACCAGATTGTGTAGGGTCTCGTCAGCGTCATCAGTGGGATCCAAGGCAATGAATCTATTCCCGAGAAGCTGCTGGAACTTCTCGGTGCCCGCCATGATCTGGATTGGGTTAGGTCGGAGCGTGGACTTCATCAGACGGTTTCTTTCAAGCTTTAAGTTGATATTCAGAGAGCCTCGGAGCAGTCGGTGATCAGATCCGGTATTAAACTTTTTTTATTGTTACTTATGTACAGTAGCTCAACTGATCCATGTCAATCACAATTTAATCGATAATTGTCGTAATAAGTTTAAGTTATAAATATTCACGGGTATTTATCGCGTTTATTTACCTATTTTTCCCTTTTAAAAAAGTTTAAGCTTTTCATCCCTAGAGCCGAAAAGTATTACTTCCCGCTTATCAGGCAACTTCAGACCTCCGAGTATGAGTGATGAAATTTTTATAAAGAAGCCATGATGTGATTTCACGTCCAACGAGGAGTACGTGGCTTAAAAGTAGGTACCTTACCTATTATAGGATGATTATAGGTACATTACAGCTCTTATTAACTATGTTTTGTGTCTTCACACTTATGGCAGCTTATACCGGCTACATAACTTCGGCTCAATGAACATTTTTCCTCAACTAAACAATCTTGACCACAGTGGAAAGAAATGGGTATACAATACATTATGTTCGGATAGAGGATAAAATTCTCTATTCAAGTATAAGTATTTCTAAGCCCCATGCGAGGTTCCGCCGCCCTCGATGAAAATTCGGTTGGTGCAATAAAAGTTTTTTTTTCACATGACCTTATATATTCGGGTAGAGGATAAAATTCTCTATCCAATGGTATAAAATTTTCTGTGATTGAAAATTTTTAATAACTAAGCACCAGGCGAGGTTCCGCCGCCCTTGGTGAAAAATCTGTTGGTGCAATAAAAGTTTTTTTTTCACATGTTATCGAATATTATAAGAGTTATAATAATATAAAACGAATCTTGATAAAACAAACAGTAAAAGTAAACTTAAATAGATTATGTGAGATTTAACGAACTTATTATCGGCATTTTAACGCATTCAAACACTGCCACAGTTTTTGAGCGTAAAGGCTTATCTAACGATTTTATTTTTGCTTGTGCAATACAATACAAACGGACGTAATGGCGGGAGCTCAAACCTGCTGATAATGAATGAGTTATGAACTTACTAGCTGCGCCCCGCGGCGGCTTCGCACGCGTTGATCCTAGGAAATAGTAGTAATAGTAGGTAGGTATATAGTAAAAATTTGACTTGTCTAAGTACTTATTTTGTAAGTCTAAAGCAATAAACGATTTGACTCTGACTCTAATAAAATAGATTCAGATTCAGATTATATAATATATAATCAATTAATTAATCATATGAAAATAAAGGAAATAATGGTGATTTATATCCCACGGGAACTGATTGATTTATAAGATAAAAAGCACAGATATCAGAAACTAAGATAATAAGCCTATATTTGATTCCAGGTTTGGTAGGTAGGTACTACGGTACCTTAAAAAGATCGATGTTATGATTTTGCATCAATAGGCATAAGATTTTGGGGCTTTCAGGCAATCCTAGCGTGCGTTCCGAGAGAAGCTATTATCGATATTAGCAATCTCAACGATATTTGACGTTCCGAGTTAGTTCTCACGATTATTGACAGTTGAGTGCTATCCTATCTCGGAACACTCAATGAACGTGCTCACGGTCACGTGTCGCTTCTTCGCTTGTCAGATGCTTGTTAGTCAAAAAAATAAACAACACAACAATTCGAAATCAAGTAAAAATGGCTGAAATTCGAACTTTTTGTTTATGATCAAATGATTCCGATGACTCGGTTGAGGAGTGGGACAGCGACCAATCCAATTTGTGCCCTCTGGTACTGCTCTTGAGAGAGCATTAAAGTTATTCCCCGACCGTTGACTTCGTCATCTAAATGAATTTCCATTTATCTTTAAAAAACTAGCAAACAAATAAATTTTGTTATCAAACAGACAATATCAAGGAACATAAATAAATACTCTTCATGGAAGGAGGACAGGATGGCGAAGAAAATAAATGCAAACTGTCAGTTTTGACAGCGCGCTCACAGTGATTTCTGTTTGTAGGATGGTCACTGATATCGCAAAATGGCGCATGTAATGACGTCATCTATGACGTCACACGAGACATCGTTGTCGCGCTCACGGTGAGTCGGAACGCTTGATAGCGCGCTAATATCGATATTGGCGCAACTCGGAATGCAAGGCTAGCGTGGCCAGTCGAAATCACCCTATTTAGTGCGACGTCTTGACGTTGACAATGTCAATTTGACATGGCAGTCAGTTTAAGTTTGGCAATTGCAACATTTTTCTAACCTCAAAATCGTGACCGGTTGTGTTGATTGGATTTTCGTTTACAAACAATAATACAATAATTTCGTTACAGGGTGTTTGCTGGTTTTTTGCATAATTTTACAGAAACACTTGCATCATGACGACGAACCCTAGAAAAGGGACCGATGTTGTCCCTCTTGAAGAGAGCGATCAACTTACGATTCGGCCTTTGTAAGTTTACCGCTTAGATTGCTCGAAAATTATAATTAGTTCTGGACACCTTTTAAATTTTTATTCCAAAGCTCTTACAAATTCTCACACTTATCTAGGCAACCCAAGTAATTTGTTTATTTAATTTGACTACATAATCTAAAACTTCATCTAAATTGTTTTGTGATATATTATTTTTAAAACCATCTAACCCAGTAATAATATAGATGATGTTTTCAGAGGAGCTGGCCAAGAGGTAGGCAGGTCATGCATCATGCTAGAGTTCAAAGGAAAAAAGATAATGGTAAGTTTGTTGTTTGTTTGTCTATAAGTTCAGTTTACTCTGGTTTCTGTTCTGGGTACGTCTTATTGGTGGCGAGAGCATGTATGGCTTGGCTCCTAACCAAGTTACTTTGATTTTGCAGTTGGACTGTGGCATCCATCCTGGGCTGTCAGGCATGGATGCCTTACCATTTGTGGATCTCATTGAGGCTGATGAAGTAGACTTACTGCTGATTTCACAGTAAGTATCATCATCACATGGTCAGAACCAGATGTTGGGCTCAAACTAAATACTGACCTACCTCAACCTTAACAGCTTGTATTAGTCCACTGCTGTTGCGTCCAGTCACAGATTACCCCCAATAGATACCACATTACGATACTTTTGTTCGGATGCTAGCGCACCAAAATTGGCGGAAGGCGCGGGTTGCGGGGACTGAAACAAAGGCATTGTGATTGGCTATTTCAAGGTCGCACTAATAATGAACTAAGGGTATACTCACCGTAGGGTTGGGAAAGTCGAACACCAAATTAGAATTCATCGATAATTAGTTTGTAAATTTCGTATTAAAAGAAAGTAAACAATTAATTTTCTATAGGATCATGAATTTATACAGACATTCAAACTAATATTTTAAACCTAAGTAAATGACAAAAACACTACTACTATTTAATTAAATAAAATAAAAAAAATTGTACACATTACACAATAATGATGAGAGATCATCTGTTTTGAATTCAATTATAAAGTAAAGACAAGTAAATTAAAAGTTTATTTCAATAATAAAATAGCACTATTTAAGGTTAAGAGTTACAAATGTAGTAGGTTATAGAAAATTTTGTATTTATACAGTCACAGTCTCTGTATGTGTTGTTACCCGTAGTCGAGTGACTGTCCTCCGTACTAGTTAATGCAATAATACCTACCTACCGAGAGTCCCGCTCATCTACGTCATCCACCATTTTTAACGATATCGACTAGACTCGAAATAAGTGAAATTCACAACACTAGCGTAACACGTGCTTTCGCCGAAAAGGACAACGAGTACAATAACAGCAATGCGGAAAAGAGACAAGTGACCGTCCTTACGTACCATTAGCCATTATAAGCTGACCTGTTCTATAAATGATAAATTTGTAATTATTTTACTTACCGATGAAATGTTAATCCGTCCTTTTGGTAGTTTGAATTTCTTGATGATTTTCCACACGATTTCACTGCACATGAAGTCATTTTATCCAATTTTCTATCACAAAACCAATTTTCACAAGCGTTAGAGCACAGAAACATAGGGGTCTGACACTTGGTCGAAACTGAAGCCGTACTTCGAAGCGGCGATTTACAACTGAGCATTTGCACTGATGCGTGGTGCGCGGTCGTCGTCTTTCATGCGGAATCTATTGGGGGTAATCTGTGCGTCCAGTAGTGGACTGATACAAGCCCAAGCCCCCCCCCTAATCAGCACTTTAATGCTGTGTATCTATGCCCTCACTGGAATAGGGGGTGAGGATCGCAGTTTGGTGGTATATAATTGCTGCTGCCTGCCTCCAGGATATCCCTTAGTTGTTTCTTACAAACAGCTGGAAAAATGTAGGTGGTGCAAATTCTAAGCTAGCACCAGAATACTTAGCTAGTTCTTGTGTATTTATTATCAAATCTCTCACAGTTTCCACCTGGACCACAGTGGAGCCCTGCCCTGGTTCCTGACTAAGACCTCGTTCAAGGGCCGGGTGTTCATGACCCACGCCACTAAAGCCATCTACAGGTGGCTGGTCTCCGACTATATCAAAGTTAGGTGAGTCAGATACTTCATTGCAGCTTTACAGTTCTCTTCAAACCATCATGGCATTATCAACCTTTAACTTTTATATCCATTGCATAGTTTAACCATCATCACAATATCATGCCAACATGCACTGGAAAGTATCACTACGCTAAAAATAACCTAAATAACAAGATAAATTAACATCAAATAAATTTATCAACATTAACGGGATTTAAACCCGCATCCTTCCCCCAACTTTTGTCCCAACTAGACCATGAGATCAGGTAACATAGGAGTTGAAAATCACTTTCGAGTCTTTTCTTTGTAATTTTCTACTTACTCTTATAGCTCAGCAATCCAGATTGTGCCCAGCATTATCAAAATGTATATTATGTGTTGTAGATATTGACACTTTTCTATTAAATAACTTTTTTCTTATTTCAGTAACATTTCCACAGAGCAGATGCTCTACACAGAATCAGACCTAGAAGGCTCCATGGACCGGATAGAGACAATCAACTTCCATGAGGAGAAGGATGTCCGAGGAGTGCGGTTCTGGGCGTACAACGCTGGGCATGTGCTGGGGGCGGCCATGTTTATGATTGAAATAGCTGGTGTTAAGGTTGGTAACAAATTAGATGAGGTATTAAAATGTGTATTTGTGCAGAACTTATAACTGTCATAATGATGGCCCCTATGGATGGGCTTCTCCACCCCTTACAAAAATATACAAAGACTTCAAATATGTGCACTTGTTAGGCAATCCTTTTCGTAATGTTTTTTAAATTATAAATATGCTTTGTTCTTCCTTTTTGTATCTATCTCTTCCTGTATTGTTTTTTTTTTGTTTCAATAAACAGATTTGTATCTAAAATCTTACTGCTAATCAATATCTAGTTTAAAGTTTCTTTTTCTTGAAAATTATCTTCCTAAAGATACTATTATATAAAAGGACACTGTTAATGGGTATCCTGATAAATATTGTCCAACTTTGTAGGTACTTTACACTGGAGATTTCTCGAGACAAGAAGACCGGCATTTGATGGCTGCTGAAATACCCACCGTCAATCCTGATGTACTCATCACAGTAAGTTCAAATTTTTCTACCCATTTTGAGATTGTAGAAAGTCATAGTTTAAATCTTATCTTACTTTGACCTCTTAGTGTTCCAACCAATGACTTAACTTAAAATTTTAGTAATAATATCCTTATAAGAGAAGAGTAAGAGAGAAAGTTAAGGGGACTTAACTTTTATCATAGTGCATTTATTCATAAACATTTATTGGAAAAGAAAATTACAATCAAATTTTAGAAATAAAACTAAAAGTGGTATTTACAATTGAAACAATTATGTTACACACATCGTTCTTCTTGGAATTGTGTATTGTTAACAAAGCTGCATATCTTTAGATGAGAGCTTGCATTTTTAGTGGGACAACAATAGGAGTTCCTGACAAGGAAATATACTTCGAGAACTTTCAAAATTCACTTACTCCGGCTCCGTGTGAGCGGGAATGACAGCGGCTTTTTGACGCTCTCTTATCTCTCCAGGAGTCCACCTATGGCACCCACATCCACGAGAAGCGAGAGGAGAGAGAGAGTCGCTTCACAGGGCTCGTCTCGGAGATCGTGCAGCGCGGCGGGCGCTGCCTCATCCCCGTGTTCGCGCTGGGGCGGGCGCAGGAACTGCTGCTCATCCTAGGTGAGTTGGAGATAGACTGAGCCTACGCCTTTATTCCACTTGGAGTCGAGACACTAACATCTTTTTATTATATGACAGATGTAACTGCTTAGGCTAAGTCCTGTAATGTTATATCTTGATGTTTAAATAAATAAATAAATAAATAAAAATCTTTATTCAAAAAATGGAGGTCCCACAGTGCACATGAATGCATAGGGACAGTAAATCAGGTTCTTTTGTATCAGATAATCCGATTCTGAGTCAGAGTCAGAGTCAAATCGTTTATTTCTTTAGACTTACAAAATAAGCACTTAGACAAGTCAAATTTTTACTATCTAAACAGCTTGATAAATAGTTATGACTATCAAACAAGAAACAAGGTGCAGTTACCTCTAATGCAATTGACTCTAATGTACTTTTTTCTCTGGGGAAAGCCGAGGTCCAGCAACGGACGTATCTCAATGAAACAAAATGATAAAAAACAACACTGTTTCAGACGAATATTGGTCCCTACACCCGGAGTTGCAAGACATCCCCATCTACTACGCGTCGTCGCTCGCCAAGAAGTGCATGGCGGTCTACCAGACCTACATCAACGCTATGAACGACCGCATCCGGCGACAGATTGCCATCAACAACCCTTTCGTGTTCCGGCATATTTCCAACTTGAAGGTATGTGAGACATTTGCGATACCATATTATATATACTACGTGGTGAAGTTAGGTCTGTGGAGGATAATGATTGATGGATGTAGGATGGATGTTTGTTACCTCTTCACGCTAAAAGTGTAGTGTATTCTCAAGTACCTACACACTTATTAGGAATATGGTGGAGGGTAGCGTAAGTTTATTCTGACTGTCGGCGCCGACGCGCCGGTCGGCGCCGACAGTCAGAATAAACTTACGTTACCGAATGGCTGCCTATTATTTCTGCTTTTTCTCATAAACCCAAATAGATACTTCTCAAAATCCTGGAATCCAACATAGCTACTTTTTATCCCATATCAGTTTACGTGGGATAGGTAATTAATTTTGTTTTAAAAAACTATAAACCTACTAATTTTTTTAATCTGGCGCAGTTTTACAGTAAAATAAACAAATTTTCTAACAAAAACATTTATTCAACAATAGCATTCTTCTCTCCAATCGCAAACACATCCAACTCCGGCTTCACCTTATCATACAAATGCGGGAACGCCCCCTCAGCTTTATACTTCTTCCTCACAACCTCATACAAACTCAGGTCAAACATATCTTCAAACTCTGCTCTAGTCATGAAAATATCCGCATAAAGAAACGAGTAACCTCCCACTTCTCTTGTAAACTCTTCCATTTTCCTCATGGCTGCCACGGGGTTATACGGCTTCTTGTCTTTGACTCTACCAGGTACACCGTACACTCCTAGATCATTGAACATCGCGTAATTAGTCCCTGGTACCAGATATTTAGCCTCTGGTCGCGGCAATTGACCAGAGCTCGGTCCGTGGTCGATTATCTTACACGGATAGACGAGGAGAGGAAACTTCTCGAACAGCTGGCTTGCTGTCTCGATCTGTTTTTCCAACTCCTTGATCGGTAGGACGATGTCCTGGAACACTTGTTTTGTGAAGGTGTACGCTCGGACGCCTGGCGTGGTTGTAAACTTGAGGAACGCTGGTTTGGGAGGTAGAAGCCATCCGAATAGGTACCGGAATAGTGTGTCATTTCCAAAAGACAGCATATCCTCGACCACCCAGAAAATAGCTCTGTTATGTCTCAATAGATAATCTCTGAGCGGGATAAGTTCCACCGATTCTCCTTTAGTAAGGAAACTTTCCACGTGTTTGTAGAACCACGGCTTGTACCAGCTGGAGCAGCGATTCACTGTGATATTCGGATCATGATCTGCGTAATCGCCCGTCATGATAACAGCATCATCCTTTGAGTAAATAGTTCCCTCAATATAATCAGGGAATTCCTTCGGCTTCTCTTCATAAGTCCCAGATAGTTCCCTGATCATATCACAGTAGTTCTTCTGCCCTCTGACTGGAAGGTACTTGATTTTGATGTAGGGTTTTATTTTGACGATCTTCAAGGTTAAAGCGACTAGGAACCCTAAGCTGCCGTGGCACCAGGGTAAAGCCTTGAAGAGATCTGCGTGTTCGTTGTTGGCCGTGGCCGTTACCAACCTACCGTCGCCGAGAACGACTTCGTAGCTGGTGATCGTTTCGTGGTAGAGGCCTGCCTTGTGAGAGTGGGTCGACATGCCAGTCCCGAATGCTAGACCTGAAACAGACGTAGGTTTTCGGGTAGGTATGATCCATTGATGAGTTTATCAACTAAATATTCGGTTGATCCTATTATATTCCCATATATCTAACTCTATCATTGTATAAACTATGCGCCCCGGTTATTTTAAGGCGCAGGAAATGAGTGATGCTCATATTAGTAGCACTCTGTATGGAAATGTTTTTATGAGTAGGTCGGCCCGTTTTACCAAAGCAAGGCGTATCAAGCAGAGATGAGTAAAATATACCAACAGCGTGCTACCAAAATAGCGAAACACAATCACAACATTCGATTATATAGTATACTGTATACGTCTCCGTTCGTTTTCCTTTACTCAAAACTTTGAATTAAAGTAATCACACTCACCTCCCAACGTAGCGTCAGTCAGCTCGATACAAACAGCCAGCGAATACCCCTTCGGTATCAGAAACTCCGTGATATCCCCGATGGTACACATCGGCTCGACCCTGACCGTCATAGCCTCTTCATTAAGCTCCAGGATGTCGTACAGAGGTATCGGCACTCGGTGGTGGAGATGCTTCTGGAAGAAGGTCGTGGAAAGGGATAGCCAGTTGGGGCGCGAGGTGCAGAGCAGGCGGCGGTCGGGGGCTGGCAGCTTGTTCCATTGTTGCACCTGGAAATGTTATAAGTTCTTGCGATTAGCCTACGTGACGAAGGTTTTAATACAAACTGGTTGCAAAACGTTTTGAATGGTCCGCGATGCGCAAAGACTTTAAAGAGATTAAAGTAAAAGTAAAAAGGCGTTTATTTTGCAACCATTACACATAATTAGACATAGAAAGTAGATGGGTACACAAGATAAAGGTTACAAAAAATGACCAACACTCAGCAAATGCTTTGGCAGGATGTGTCCTGCCAGAGCGCTGGTCTTCCGTGGAGGCCATAGTAAAACGCGTGAGTTACGGCGCAACTCACACAAAAATAATACAATGTTGAAAAAAAATACACAAACCTAAGTAAAACAGAGAAATAAACACATAAATTAAACAGAAATACAAACACACAAATGAAATAGAAAAACAAACAACTAAAATAAATACATTAAGAATCAAATAGAGTGTACAATTGTTACAACTTTTATGATGGGAAATTTTAATATTAGTAGGTACCTAAAAGAGGTACCGAATGAAAAAACTAACTAGTTGTTTTTTCTGACATATTTATTTACTGACATATGACATATGTTTTAGATTACTGACATATGTCAGGTCATATGACCTGCTTGCTGCCACAACGTATCAAACAGATGGAGGCGAATTAAAAGAAAGAAAGAACATATTTTATAACTTGCACATGCTGCTTTTATCAGGACCCTGTCGGAATCAGGTATCCAGACAAAAATAATTTTAAAAACACAGCTACTCTGCCATAGTCTCGGATGGTCCGAAGCAGGGTGGTTGCTTCTAATGACTATGGTGTCTAGCACAGACATCCTGGAAGGAACCGGTATCTTCCTCACCCTGGCTTGTATCTCCCTAACGCCCCGGGCGTGGTCCCTCGGCCGCAGCCTCCTCACCGCCGCGCGCGCCCGCAGCAGCACGCTGAAGAGGAAGCTGGCCGGCAGACAGAACAGCGCTACCACGAGGGAACGGTGCTCCTCTAACCAGAGAATGATGCTGATTTTTATAGACATCGCTGGAAGAATAGAGAAGATATATGACTGGAACCCAGATATACACGAACACACAGAACACACTTTAATTTCAAACAACATCTGATCAACAATGAAGATCAAAAAGCTTACTAATACCCTCGGTTACGCTTATGTGAGCTATGTGATGCCGGATTAGAATTTATACTACCCCAAGTCTTCCTGTGGGTGTCGTAAGAGGCGACTAAGGGATATCTACTGGAGCTGGTAGCAGCCCCTCCTGCTGAACGATTTTACCACCAAATTGCGATCCTCAAACCGCATGCCCAGCGTGGTGATTATGGGCACTACACTACCCACATGTTACAAAGGCCTGCATCCAGCAGTGTACCGGTTCAGGCTGTAGATATATAGATAGACGCTTAAGTGATAATTTACTCTTTACGAAGACAAAAGCCACCTTAGTGCCGCCTATATTATCTTCCCAAGATACAACCTATTCTATATCTTGCAATTTCATAAAACGGACAGCCGTTTCACGATTATGAAATTACTAAAAATATACAAGTAACCTACTGTAATTCTGTAGTTACATCTGTATGTATCTATCTGTATCCATAACACAAGCTCTGCTTAGCTTGGGGCTAGATATTGCTGTGTATTTGTCCAACATTTTTTATTTATTTATGTTTTTAGCTGGATCATCCCCACATTATACCTCTATAAATTAGCTTTTGGTTTGTAAAATCACATCTATCATAATATGTAATTGAGAAAAAACCTAATTATCAGAGTTGATTCACGCCAAATACCTGCAGATTGCCGCTACACCACTCACAAGAAACACTCACCGGCTACTGACCAGCCAGGTGTTTGTTTAATCACTAGATACAACTATCTTATCAATACATTCGCAAATCCAGTTAAATCACACTAACTACAATAACTGATCTTATTTCACGCTTAAAATATCCCGAACGAACTCTTGTGTCGGTTGTCTATTAGGTTATGTTTTGATGAACGAATATCTACGGCCATGACCTTCAATATTGTCTGAACAACATTACATCTGGCTTCGAACCTTAGCTCTCTGAAAACAGAGTTGATTTTGGTTGCTGTAATATCTTGAGTTTGATATGAATAACATTAGTGTGATTTATTTTCGACTTTATGAGTGTGGAGTTATGCTTAATTTCTAGTGTTACTATGTGTATGTAACTTGTTGTATGTAGATAAATAAACAATGCTATTGCTATTATCTTATAATCCGTTGCTATGGTCTGCAGGTGTTTCGCACGAATGAAAGATAACTGACTAAGTTAAATGAAAAAAACTAGTTTAGTTTTTTTCTTTTATGTGAATTTAGGGTGAATAGTTTTCACTAGCAAGTCCTGTCCCTCTCTTTCATTGTGTAATTCATGTCAGCCCTCTTCTTTTGACACGCTCGCAGTCTTCTTCTAGCCTTATTCAGTCTTCCATACATCCAGATGTTATCTATGAAGAAAACAAACAACCTATTAAAAACAAGAAAAACAAAAAACATGGAAAATCGTTGTGTATTGCACATAGAATTCATAAACCTAACCTGATAATCTGAAGAGGGAGAATGATTAAACGTCTTAAAAGACATGACAAGCTTATGAGTCAGATCACGAAAAAAGTCTATGTCGATGTCTTATAAAAGAAGTAAAAGATTTTATTTGAGATTGATGAGAGTATTGGAGTTTGAAAAGTGGAGGAAAATACATACGAAAAATCCTAGGCTCTTTCTAATAATAATAATCTTTCTTGGGAACCATCTTTTGCTGCGATACTCACCATTTCTTCTGGCGTGTTAACAATTAATTTACCAACTATAAATACTTTGTGTTCCAGGGCATAGACCACTTCGAAGACATAGGTCCGTGCGTGATCATGGCGTCCCCGGGAATGATGCAGTCGGGGCTGTCCCGGGAACTGTTTGAGAGCTGGTGCACTGACCCCAAGAACGGGGTTATCATTGCAGGTTATTTTGCCAACTAAATTATCAGAACCATCGCTTTAATAATCATTATTACGGTTTCACTTAGAAAAGGTCGAGTTATAAAACTAAACACTGACACCGAATTAAAGTGATATTTTTCATGTCTATTGCTTCGGTATATAGACTAAAGTAGTGAATTGAAAATGTTTGTCCAGTTTCCAGTAATGGCCACAGTCTAAGAGATTTTGCTCACCTGGAAAATTTATTGACCGGCCTTGTTCTAGCTGGATAATCAGATATTTTGTAGTAAACCGTTTGACACAGCAAGGTCTTGACAATTTTTTGAATTTATTTATCGATAATTTTTGCAACTGTTGTAGAAGCGTATACTTTGCCTTTTAAAAGATAAATTTATTTTGTGTAAATAAATAAATATAGCTTATTAATTGTCCCCCAGGTTACTGTGTGGAAGGCACGCTCGCCAAGACGATCCTCTCTGAGCCAGACGAGATCACGACCATGTCGGGACAGAAGCTGCCGCTGAAGATGTCCGTGGACTACATCTCCTTCTCTGCGCACACGGACTACCAGCAGACCAGCGAGTTCATCAACATCCTGAAGCCTCCGCATGTGGTATGTACGAGTGTGGGGACTAAAACTCAATGGTCTCTATTCAGAAGTCGCTAAAATTAAACTAAACTATTTTATCAGGGTTGCCACGTTGCCGTCCCTTTTATAACGCAAAAATTGCAGATTGCAGAGCTTGTGTTATGTCAAAAGTTGGTAATATAAATGACTAAAGAAGACAACATAAATGACTAAATAAGACGGTATGGTCTCACATTAAGGGTAGTTGTATGTAGTGTGAAGAGAAAAAGGGGCAATCCCGGAATAAAATATAGCCTACTCCCTGAAAAGTAAGCTTTTTAATGTTAAAATATTTTTTTTAATCGGTCCAGTATTTTCGGAGCCTATTCAATACAAACAAACAAACAATAAAATCTTTGCTCTTTATAATATTAGTATAGATAGTATAAGTAGGCACAACCACACATCGAATATTTGTAAGGACGAAAAATAAATCTATCATACTAAAAAATAAAAGATACGAATGAGACGAGACAAACATATTATTTTACATTATTGTCAAACACGATATATCAATCTGAGTACGTAGGTACTTGAATTAGTTTAGTTATTTTATACCTTTAATGTTTAGTGTATAGACGAGCAATTCTTGTATATAAAGGGAGTTCTTGGATATAAAGGGGTTCTTGGATATAAAGGTGGCACGAACTTGTTACTTTGCCACAGTTCACTCGGTGCTTCAGTATGGTGCTGAGCTATGGGGGCGCGCTGCTGACTGGGAGCGTGCCTTCCGGATGCAAAAACGAGCCATACGCATCCTAGTTAACATACGACGTGACGTCTCCGCCAGACCACATTTCAAAGAACTAGGCATACTTACGCTGCCCAGCATTGTGCTAATGCAAGTGGCGGTGTATGTTCGTCTGAACCGACACTCACTCGTACGGGACGCGGAACGCAGGAAAGCTCTCAAGTATCGCCCGCTCCCTCACGAAATCCTCAAGGTTGACTCACGTTATGGGCCCGGCAGTATACAACAAACTGCCTGAATCTGTCACAGCTGATAGCAGTTTAGCTAGCTTCAAGTTCCGCCTGAAACGTTGGGTTATCGAGCAGAATTTTTACTCTGTAGGAGAACTACTCGAGAAAAAGGAGACTAATTCTTATACTTAATTAATTCTAATATTTAATATTTGTTAACTTTTATTGACCTTTTCATGACTTATTTATTTATATTTAATTACAAATTTCTGTAATGAATTTAATGTGAATGTGAATTTTTATTTTATAAACTTGTGTACGCTTTGTATAAGTTAAAAAGGGTAATGACATGTAAATTGGCTTTATGAATAAATTGTATTTCTGTATTTCTGTAAAACGAAACGGCTAATGGAAACGGCTCTAAGGATTTTCATACAATTTAGTATACAGGGGGTTTCGGGGGCGATAAATCGATCTAGCTAGGATTCATTTTCAGAAAATGTCTTTATCTGTTGGCGAATAGTACCACTATACTTTCTAAAAAGCACAATTTACCAAATAAAATCACACAGGTCACCCAGGTACTAATAATAATGTGTTATAATAATTTTGTAGGTGTTAGTCCACGGCGAACAGAACGAGATGTCCCGCCTGAAGGCGGCCCTGCAGCGCGAGCACCGCGGCAAGATCAGCATACACACGCCGAGGAACACGCAGCTGCTGTCGCTCACCTTCCGCGGAGACAAGACTGCCAAGGTACATTATATTACAAGATCAGCATACACACGCCGAGGAACACGCAGCTGCTGTCGCTCACCTTCCGCGGAGACAAGACTGCCAAGGTACATTATATTACAAGATCAGCATACACACGCCGAGGAACACGCAGCTGCTGTCGCTCACCTTCCGCGGAGACAAGACTGCCAAGGTACATTATATTACAAGATCAGCATACACACGCCGAGAAACACGCAGCTGCTGTCGCTCACCTTCCGCGGAGACAAGACTGCCAAGGTACATTATATTACAAGATCAGCATACACAACACACGCCGAGGAACACGCAGCTGCTGTCGCTCACCTTCCGCGGAGACAAGACTGCCAAGGTACATGATGAGTCAGAGTCAGAGTCAAATCGTTTATTTCTTTAGACTTATAAAATAGACATGTCAAATTTTTAATATATAAACAGCTTGATAAATAGTAATTACTATCAAATAAGATAAGGTACAATTGACTCTAATTCACTTCAATGAAGTTCCTGATCCCATAGTGATTGTAGTATCTGTGGTGATGTAGTTTCTCAATTACAAATAAATAATGCTGGATAATCCACCAGATTGTGTTATACCCATAACACAATCTAGTGGACTAGACCTCTAGACATAGATAATACCCAGAACAGAACATCCGGAGCCAACACTTGCAGATCGTACAAACATTTGTCCCAAGGATGTTTTTGACAAGGGAAAAACGCCTAAAGCGGCCCTGCGCGGTTTCAAATAAGCTACAGTGTTCTGCGTATTATTGAGTACTTACTGTATTCAAGTGTATTTTGTTGTGGTCTCATCAGTAAGTTGGTTCCCAGGTGATGGGTTCCCTGGCCATGGAGCCCCCAACGCCCGGCATGGAGCTGCAAGGCATCCTGGTGAAGCGGAACTTCAACTACCACATCCTCGCACCCAGCGATCTCAACAGTAAGTTTATACTTTCATCTGATTTTTTTTTAATTCCTTATATGCCTTCCATAATTTGCAGCGTTTTTGATGAAAGAGTCTTAGGCCATTATTATGAAAGCTTCCCCAAGCATTACTTATGCCGTCATTACGTGAGCTCAAGCTTAGAATCTCTGCTCAAGTAAATCTTTATTATGGAACGTAACGCTACTAGCTAGCACTAGAAAAATCTCTACTTGAGTGAGTAGGGTTTTATCTATGGTCTACACATTTATCTGAGCGAAAAACGTTCCTTTACCTTATAAACCTGACTATCACAATATATTTTTGTTGATTTGATGGTTTTCGTGAAACGAAACGCAACTACTTCAAACATTTTTGACGCTTTATAAAAAAAAAAGCTTTTGTGCGTAGAAATCCTTTCCAAGCACTACTCAAGCGTGATCCGGACCACACTTGAGTAAAGATGAGTTCAAAGAACCACTAGGTAGAGATTTTAAGGTTAGAAATCGTTCTAAAATAGGCAATTATTCAAGTTATGCTTGGTAACCGTTCCATAATACGTAATAACGTGGTAAGAAGGCATCGTTACTTGAGGGTTACATGAGTGAGTGTAGATTTTGACATCAGTACTCAAGCATTGTTTTTAAATAAGTATTTACTCAAAACTATACATAAGCATCACTCAAGCTTAGGTCGATGACTGAGCATGCTTTCATAATACGGGCCTTAATGTTTTTTTCGTGTACCTTCTTATGTTTTCATAGTAAAATTCCTTAATAAATTTCTCAGAATACACGGAACTAACGCAAAGCTCGGTGACGCAGCGCGTGTCGATCCAGTACGGCGGGTCCATGGCGCTGCTGAGGCACGTGGTGATGCAGATCGCGGGCCCCGTGCAGTTCCTCTCCGAGACCAAGTGGCGGCTCTACTCCTGCCTCGAGCTCACCGTCAGCAGCGACGTGCTGACCTTAGAGGTGATAATAAACACCCTTATTTATGATATAACTAGTTCTGCCCGCGGCTTCGCACGCGATGTCTCATGGAACCATTTAAAGGTTATTTCTAGGACGACCTCTGTGGCGCGGTGAGCGAAGGTCTGCCTGCGACGCAGGCGGTTGCGGGTTCGATTCCCGCCTCGGTACAAATTTGTGTACGATCTGCAGGAATTTGTTCAGGGCGTTCTGGATGTTTTTCTATGTATAATAAAAAATATCTATCTATGTATTGTATTATGTATATCAGTTATCTAGTACCCATAACACAAGCTCTGCTTAGCTTGGGGCTAGATAATGCTGTGTGAATTGTCCAGCATTATTATTATTATTATTATTTTCTATCCCACGGGAACTGATTTATGGGATAAAAAGTAGCCTATGTTTGATTCCAGGATTAGAACTACCTGTATCCGATTCCAGGATTAGAACTACCTGTATCCAAATTTGTTGTTGTAGTTTTTGCGTGAAAGAGTAACAAACATACATCCATACATTCTTACAAACTTTTGGCAGTAGGATTCACATAAACGTACCTACGAGCACAATGCTTTGACGACTTGAGCCGAGGGAAGATAATCTTACAGACTATGTGCAAATGAGAGCAAGCATCTGGGAGCGCTTGCTATTAGGAAATGACTAGGGGCTTCATATCTACTACGGTCATGGTACGGTTTGCGTTCTAATCTAGAGGCATGAATTCCAACAATAAGCACAACTTACCTGGAGACGTGTTTTTATATAATGAAACCACCAATCGAAAATTAAAAGACATAACTAAAGAAATACTCCTAGGTTTCTTATAAACACAAAAACCTAAGAAAAAAAGTGTGCTGTTCCTGATATAAATAGCAAAAACTTTCGAGAAAACTTACCAATCGTGTTATTAAAACACGCAATCTTAGATGAAAAGTGTATAGAAATCCATTACTAACGCGTTATTTATTTGAAAATTTTTAAATATCAGAAATAAAGAACTATGTGCAAATCGCACGTGCTACAAGAAGGTGTAGTAATGCACTATGTATCACTGGGGAGAAAGTGCGATTCCTACCTCGTGTGTTTTAAGGTCCTCGGCTGCGTCTCCTGCGAAAAATGGCACTCTATAGGAATAGGGCCAGTTTGTCGCCTTGGTGTAGACTGTAGACTGTAGAATGTAGTATTGTATTGTTGCAGTGGACGGCGGCGCCGGTGTCGGACATGTTCGCGGACGCGGTGGTGGCGGGCGTGCTGGCGTGCGCCGCGCTGCCGCCGCCCAAGCACCTGCCGCTCGCGCCCAAGCTGGACAGGATGCACTTCAAGGTACCTACCACTCTTTTAAATCATCTAGGCATTTGTTTGCATGTTGTTAGTGATACATAGGTCTTAGGTGTTATGATTATAAGTGTCAAACATTGTTTGGCACTTATAACCGTTGGGGCGCTACAAAATCAGGCCTCCCCCTGATAAGCCCCTTATTGGCTGTTATTCTTATGGAGGGTAATACCCATAATCCCCACATTGGGTATGCGGGCTGGGATCTCAGTTTGGTGGTATAATTGTTCTGCAGGGGGCGCTGCTGTTCGCCCCCCGGTGGATATCCCTTAATCGCCTCTTACGACATCCGCGGGAAGAGTTGCAGTGGTGCAAATTCTAGGCCATCACCACACAGCTGCTTTAATACTATGTATGGCATAATCTAGTTTGTTTAATCGGTCGCGGTTTTCGCCGGACATATACGTCAAAAACATTCAGAAGCTCGGAAAGAAAACTCTCCGAGCCTTTTCATAGGCTTTGTACCCCGACGCGGGCAAAAGTTTACTTTTCTAATCCATGTTAAAAACTTTCATGGTTAGGCTAAAGCCACATGCAACAGGCAATAGTCTCGGATCTGACGTGGCGGAACGCCTGTACATTTTATTTCACCCGAGTGGCGCTAGCCTCTTGATAAGTGACTATGATTCGTCAAACGTTAATCTTATACAAGCGACATAGAGTTCGTTTTCGATTGCGAAAACTAAACATCGATTTTCCTTTTCCGAGTCCGCCCCCAGCAGGGGTATTCTAATAAATTCGATTCATTTCCAGAGCGAATACTTCATATTCGAATTTGAATTCTATTCCGACGGAACTAGAACGCTATTTTGATTTGTCAAAAGATTCTGATATCGAATCCGGCGGCCTTTCCGACGAATTAAAATACAGTACCCGGCGATAAATAATGCACATCGATCTGAATTGAGACTAGAGGTCGTGCAGTATGGAGTCGTTACAACGAAATTCTGTGAAACGATCTGTAGGTATTTTAATTCCAAAGGTCGATGTGCATTATTTATCGCCGGGTACTGTACCCCTGCTGTGTCATGTAGCTAACCATAAGGTATGTCCGTGTCCAGGAGTGCGTGATCGAGATGCTGCAGGAGATGTTCGGGGAGGACTCTGTGCCCAAGATGTTCAAGGGAGACAAGCTGTTCGTCACCGTGGACGGGAAGCGCGCGGATATCGACCTGCTCAATATGGTAACACGCATTTGTTGTACAGCCTGTTCATAGTATTACATTACAAGTTACAGGTCAGATAATAATAGATACAATAAACATTTCTATAGGTTCAATTAGTTATTACATAAATTTGTTGTTAGTGCTGTGTACAGTCAGCGTCTAATTAGCACGCGTTGTTTCTAAAGGTGATTTCTATCCCACGGGAATTGATCAATGTGAGAGATTATGGAGAATAAAAAGCCTATGTTGACTATGTTTGAATCCAGGATTAGAACTACCAGTATGCAAAATTTCAGCCCGATCCTTAGAAGTACCAAACATCCATCCATACATCAAATTTCGTATTTATAATATAAGTGTGTGTGGATCGGATATGCAGCAGCGAAAGAGATTGCTACAGCTTCTAATGTTGTTTAAAAACTTACAATCGACGCTACTGTCCAGAAATCGCGTTTCACGCATCTTAGAAGTTCGATTGTTGTAGTATAGTTCCTAAACCACTGTCTCTCTTCAGGAGGTGATCTGCAGCGCTGACGAGGGTTTGGAGCGCACGGTGCAGTCCGCCGTCTCCAAGCTGTACGCGGCGCTGGCGCCCGTGCGCCCGCCGCCGCCGCCGCCGCCGCTCGCCGGGCCCAGCGCGCCGCTCTAGGGAATCTAGGGAATGACACTCCCTCAGAGTTATTTATAACTACTGTTTGTGTATAATCTTCGATATAGGAGTATAGGATCCCGTTATACAACGACCTTCACCGAGCTGGTTGTTGAAGGAAAACTTTTTATATCAAAACTTTTTAAACTTTAGCGATTTGTTAACATAATTAAATGACGGCTGTAACTCCAATTACATTCAGTCGCCCCGTGACCACGATCGCTGTAATGCGGTAGAAACTTAGGGGAAATAAAAACAAAGGTACGCGATAAATACCTGATAAATAATCATTTAATTATGTTTTATATCAAATAAAATACTTCAATTATATATTGTAAATGGGTTGACTAAAAAAGTTAAGTCCAGAATCGGATTAATTCAAAAATTTCAATCGTAAGTATGGAGCCTGTAGAATATGCAATCGTTAGGTTGAATTTTTTTCCCGTCACAACTCTGGGGTAGGCATGTATAAACAGGACATTAATTTTCACATTGACAGGAAAAAAATCTTCATGCTAGCGTTATGTTTATTGACATATTTTATTTGATATAAAATATTTTTCATCCAATAACCAGCTCGACGAAGGTCTTTGTATAGTGGGATCTTAGACTATGTGAGACTGTATTAACATGGGACTGTATTCGTGGACTAAGTAATAACGAGTAAATCAGTCGGTGGCCGAAAAGGAATGTGTGTCGTCCTCGGCGCGGTGCGTCGGTTGGTTCGGCGCCGGTCGGCTCGCGACGGCGGCTATGGCCGTCGGATATTTGAAGCGGTTGTCTCCGACAGTACAAGATAGGATCGCATTTGTTACGACCTACTAAACCTATGAGAGACATATTAATGCAGTGTGGTGCGTCGTTGGTTAGAAACACGTTATTAGTAGACCTCAGCCTATGTTAGTCCACTGATGGACATAGACCTCCCCTAATGAGCGCCATATAACCCAGTCACTTTAGCGATCCATCTCGGAATTGAGTTATAAAGCTGAATTTTCGTATATACATACCTACTGATTTTGACGTTCTAAAAGTTGTCTCAAATCTCATAATTATTTTATGGTAACTGGATTGAAGTGAACCTGTCTTCAGATTGAAGTGAACCTGTCTTCAGATTGAAGTGAACCTGTCTTCAGATTGAAGTGAACCTGTCTTCAGATTGAAGTGAACCTGTCTTCAGATTGAAGTGAACCTGTCTTCAGATTGAAGTGAACCTGTCTTCAGCTTGCCGCATCCAGCAGTTGTTGTGTATTTAATGTGTTTGTAATAACAATACTAAATGTATGAAACCGGTTTGCCACCGAACTCCATTATAACAGTACCTTCGGTGACAGATCGAGGCCATTTTATGTTGGCGCCGATCGTTTGCATGACCAGCGTCCACGGGAATAATATTGATTTGATCGCCTCAACAAATGTTAATTTTTATACCAGAGACGGTCGAGGGACGCTTTGAATTTGTGTATAGATTACGGATTCAGCGCATTTGTTTAATGGACTAGTGTGGCTCTATACTACATGGCATTTACTTTAACGGTCTTGAATTTCGAGGCGCAGTACTGATTATAGCCCGTTATTTAGAGAAGAATTATATGCGTGTGCCTTGGTTAATTAATGTCTGTATTCACTTGAGTGTCATGGCTTAAATCTAAATAAGTTTAATTAATTTGTTGGAAAACCAGCAGCTAAGGCGCTATGCAGACGGAGAAACTTTAGTTGAACTTTAGTTTAATTATTTTCGCAAAAACTTCGTATAAACGTGAACTATAAATACTCGGATTTGAGAACTTAAAACAATATGGGAAACAAAAAAAAAACTAGAACAATATCTTCCAGAGCTCAAAATTGCACACGGCTAAAACCAGATCAGACAAAATGAAATTAGTGAAAACTGTCAAAACTCATAATAGTTTCAAACTTCTGCGATTCAGTTTGATGATATCGGAGTCCTCAAATACATTCTCCCAATATTCTTTGGTTTTATACTCCCTCTGTTTATAAAAACATCTAGGATTCTAAATCCAAGTCAGTTGAAAATCGCAACTCTGTTGCCGCAAAAGTTGCTCTGCCTGCATACCACCTAAAGGCACTTGGAGGGAAATATTAAAATGTTCTTCAATTAGGCCGTTTTTCGGTCTACTTTATGAAAGACAATAATGGCCGGCATGGTTTGTCCACTTTGAATGGAGCATGTTAGTAAACAAAATACGACACAAATAACAAAATCTCACTTGCTTGGCGTCGAGTTTCAGATATAATTGCAAGCAATTTTTATTGAAGGGATGATCTAAAATCGACAAGTAATGTTAATTACGTATATAAGGACGCGCTAACAAAGTGAATTTTAGGTTAAGTATGGGCGGTTTGTTTACGTTTATGCCTCATTCAAAATGGACACGGTATAGATCGGTGTACATGGCGTAGTATATCGTTAATTAGAAAGAGGCGAATAGCTTTAAAAAAATTAGTCCAAAGTCGGAGTTATTCTATCGTGTGCGTTTGTGATGTAGCTAGAGTATGGATGTACTTGTGATGTTACTACTTAAGTTATTTTAAATAAGATGAATTTAAATAAAGGAAAGTTATAAATAAAGAAAGAAAATGTTTCACTCTTTTACTATGAAAATATGTATTTACAAATCTTAACATATGGACGCACAGCGCCGTAACATTTCGTATTTACTAGAATCATCATAACACAGGTTTACACTTAATATTGGGTAGGTACTTTTACAAGATACCGGTAGATACTGAAAAAAGTGTTTGTCTACACTTTTTTTCGCCTTGAAATTCTGACGGTTAAGTCGGCATGTATAGGCGCGGTAGCCAGTGTTGTATGGATCACTAAGCAAGCTTGTTGTCACAGGTTTTTTTGCCGTAAAAATCTACGATTAATTCGCCCTGTGTAGGGACGACAACAAGCTTCCATAGTCATCCATACAACACTGACGCCCGTGACTTAATACGGCGATAAAAACGTGTGTAAACAAAGTCTCTTTACACAAATTGAAGAAAACAAAATGAATGGAATAAAAATGTACCTAATTTACTTTCCACCGTAGAAGTAGGACGTTGTTTACCGAAAATTATAAAAGTACCCACAAGCTACTCTATAAACAGGCCGATCACTGAAATAAATCACTTCACTTGAATTTGTCACTTTTTCTATACCTAGACTACATTATTGTCAAACCCAACTCTTGTCAAGTCCAAGTTTTGTTACTAACTTGTTGAAGTTTCATACATTACACCAGCTACGCCTGCTACGTCCTGAGAACAGAACAGGTACGTACATATACAAGGCTACGTAATTTTATAATTCGTATGTTGCCTACGCGCACGAACGCAGACGGCCGCAGACAACTGTAACACGTAACTTCTGATACGCAACTTTTGGCTCGTCCCGCGTGGTTCCAACCTACGATGCTTGATTCGCGCGTAGCACCGGATCCTTTGGCACGCCCCACTTGGTTACTCCATAATGCAAGGTTCGCGAGTGGCATCGGATCTCTTGGCGCGTTTCCAACCCATAATGCATGGTTCTGAGTTGTAACGGATCCTTTGGCACGTGCCGCGTGGTTACACCAATATGCATGGATCGCGAGTTGCATGGCATCCCTCCTTCTAACATGGCTCTTAAAGGATGGTGTGTCAAGCTACGAAGACTTGGAGTATCTCTTCCAGAAGCGCTTGACGTCGTCGTGCGACGCGCGCGTCACCACCATGGTGCGCGCGCGCTCGCTCTGCCACGTCAGCACGCCGGCGCCGCGCGCGAAGTCGCGGAGCACCACGAAGTCAGCCTGAAACATGATAGCATTTAGAGCGGAACTCTAGATCTCTATGGAGGAATCATTCATAATGATTCATTAGTCATTAATGATGTAAGCGGAACTACAAACTTTATTTGTGTTGGAAGCACACCGGTGTTTTTAAAATAAGATTTGTAGTTAACCCGATTACGTCCGTAATGAATTCGTCAAACTACAATAGTTTGATAGTTTTTATAATAATAATTAAAATGATCCTCTCCATACCCCTATGGGGACCGGAGCGAACCGAACGGGTTTGGTTGTCAAACTAGGCCTGGTATCTCAGTACTCACGATCCCTGTTTTCAAAACTTCAATAGTATGTATGGATAATTTATTTGATTATTTAGATTAATCCATAAACGAAAAAAAAAATTAAATTATTGAGGTAAATAATAAAAAGTAAAACTACACTCAGTTTCGGGTGATAAAAACGCTGCCATGTTAGCCCTTGCATTTTGTGACGTCACGGTTAACCGACCCCACCATGTCAACTTAAAGTCAAAACTTCAAGCCATTAGCCATTCATGCAAAAATGTTCAAGTATGACGTCACGCTTCAGGTGCCAAGCCAATAGCGTTGCGTTTAGACATTTTGCGATTGAGATTTAAAATATCTACTTTTCAATGATTAACTTTCACAATAAAAACATAATAAAATACAAAAATAAATATACAGATAAATTTCTTTATCAATAGAGAATACGTAAAAAAAAATATTAGCTTTTTTGAAGTCACATGTGAACCAATAAATAGATTTTATTTATTTTTTAATAATACATTTAGAATCTTTATTTTAACAATGCCCATTTACAGCAAGTCTATATACTAATTTATATGTTTTGTGTTCCCTTAATTATTTATTCATATAAGTTATTAATCTCTACTATAATGTGAATTGTAAATTAACATAAGCAAGTGTCCCTTGTGTCTCCTACGACGAATGAATATATGAGTACTACCTGTGATAGGAACTGGTTGTAGACCACGCCCTCGGTGTACGTGAACCGGTTCCTCTCGGTCTCCCACAGCTTGATCTGGTCCACGACGGTGGGCGGCAGCGTCGACGAAGTGCGGATGCCGCCGGTCTCAGACTTTAACATCTGAAGGCAAGAGGTTACATTTTATATGAGTTTTATTAACTGAAAGATCTGTTTAGTTTTTTACTATATAAACAGCTTGATAAATAGTAATTACTATCAAATAAGAAATTAGGTGCAATTGACTCTAATTCACTTCAATCTTTTGTCCACTAGCGGAAGAAGTGAAAAGCGAAGGGCGTTCAATGTATTTTCGGTATAAAAGGTGCAGCATTGCACCTTTTATACCGAAAATACATACTTGGAAGTTCTTTTCTACAAAACTGGTATCTGGAAATGTGCTATTTAGTGCATCAAGCATAATATTTAAGAACGGTGCGGATACCTTAGCTCCCATACGAACGTACTTTCCGCTTCATTTGGACGCTACGTCCCCGATCGCATTGAAATTTTCCATACATAATCAGATGAAAAATAGCTGTTTGTATGGTTTTAGTTTTCTAAAAACATTGTGATTTTTAAATGAGCGCGAAACTAATTTGGCATGTTTTGATCATCAAATCGAGTTTTTCAAGCTATTTTTTATGCATAATAGACACCTGAATTCGAAAATCTCGAAAACCGAAATATTTCTGAAACCAGTCGTTTATTTAAAATGAATCGGAAAGTACGAAAAAATATCGCAAAATGGTGAAATTCCTTCTAGTTCCTGCAACCGCTCGCTCACACGGGGGGGGCGATGTTATGCGACACAGGGGGCGAAATTCCGAAATAAGGCGAACGCCGCCGAATGGCCAACACGATACTATTCTACGTGAAACAACAACAAATCCGCACGGGCCGGCCGCTGAGTCAGAGTCAAATCGTTTATTTCAAATAAGCACTTAGACAAATCAAGTTGTTACTAAATAAACAGCTTGATAATAGTAATTACTATCAAATAAGAAATAAGGTGCACTTGATTCTAATTCACTTCAATTTTTTGTTCACTAGCGGAAGAAATGAAATTGAAACCACTAGCAAGTTTATAGCTTATCATCTAATATAAGTCTAACTGTTCTTACATATTGTCGTTGAGGAACTGGGCGACATCCGGCCATGCATTAACATAATTAATGTAATTATCTATGAAGTATTAGGCTTTCTTGATAAGATTTCGTTTTATGTACAGTTTAAATTTACGAATAGGGAGCTCAGTTGCTTCAGATGGAAGCTTATTATAGAATCTTACGCAATTGCCCACAAATGATTTCCCTACCTTTCGTAATCTTTAAGATGGGATGTGTAATTTGTTCTTGTTTCTTGTATTTTTATTGTGAACATCACACCTTTTCATAAAGTTATTTCTGTTATTGTGTGTATACATTAGATTTTCACAGATCTATTGCGATATTCCTGTTAAAATATTTACTTCTTTAAATAATCTCTCAACGAGTCGCGTGGATTTTATTTATAAATAGCGCGTACCGCCTTTTTCTGAAGAACACTGATAGTCTGGATGTCAGCTGCCTGTTCCCAAAGCAAAATACCATAAGACATAACACTATGGAAGTAACTGAAGTAAAGTGAGATTTGGGAGAGCCTCGTCGCCTTCTCTGTACATACTTGTGAATGTGAGTGCTGCTCCAGATAGTGTATGATCTGCTGCGCCGTGATGCCGCCGCGCAGCGCGCACCGCACCGAGTCCCGCGTCAGCACGCCCACCACCATGTTGGGGAACCTGCAGACCAACAGCATTACTCTCACCTCACCTCACCAGCCTATGTTGCTCCACTGCTGGACGATCATTGTAATTATTAAATAAATAAATAAATAAATAATGCTGGACAATTCACACAGCATTATGTAGCCCCAAGCTAAGCAGAGCTTGTAGTATGGCTACTAGATAACTGATATACATAATACAATACACTACATAGATAGATATTTTTTGTTATACATAGAAAAACATCCAGAACGCCCTGAATAAATTTCTGCAGATCGTACACAAATTTGTCCCGAGGCGGGATCGAACCCGCAACCTCCTGCGTCGCAGGCAGACCTTCGCCCACCGCGCCACAGAGGTCGTCGAATTATTGTATGTCTATAGAGGCGACTTAGGTTATATCTGTGGTTTGATTAATTTGCATTGTTAACCGACTTCAAAACAAGGCGAAGTTCTCAATCCGACTGTTTCTTTTTGTTTATGTTTGTTACCTAAGAACTTTTGACTGGGTGGTTCGATTTTCATGATTTCATGGTCCCATTTTCATTTGGTTCAGTTCTGACAATGGGATTCATGAAAATTCATGAAACATACACTACTATAAAAATTGAAGTCGGTTTATAGTTTTTAAAACAAAATGTAGTGACTTGTGTTTGGCCAATAAATGTGTCCTTATGATTATAATTAAATTACTCTAGTGTCTGTTAATAAAGGGCCTTTTTTACAAAAGCATGTTACTTCTTTTGGCGTATAGCCGAGCTCCATAGTTAGCAATGTTTGTCCTCACCTGTACATCAGTTCAGTGAATAGTCCCAGCAATGCCACCTGAAAGAGGAACAAACGAGTCCTGTCAGTCGTACCCTCATCAGCCTCATCGCATCGTCATACATTGCGTAAATTATTGAAGTTGAAGGAATGAATTTCAATACATTGTACGCGTTCGATGACAAAGTGACGTAATTTTTTTCTATTCTACCCTAGACACACTGCACACATACCTCCATTAATGAGCATGCCCCGAAATGGGGGGTTTGTCATACACCACCACGACCCTTGGCAGGCGAATTGGTGGTTACAAATGGAGGTGTTCCATAATACACAGAAGGAAGCTTCCTTTTGTGTATTATAGCTGCCGTAGTCTTGTAGGCTTTGGTAGTCGGCTCTCTCGACATCTACAGGTTGGGTGGGATGTTGATTCTTACGCCGCGACCGCCATGCCCTTGTGTCTTCACTCACGAGCAATTCAAAGGTTCAACCAATAAAAAAATGTTATGAACTATCAAAAACCAAAGCTCAACATGCTTAATTACTACAGTATCTTCGACACGTCAGAAATAAAATACCATTTAAAGAATTCTGCCCAGCAGCGGGACGAATTATTTATTTACTCTTCACTCATTATATTTAATTTTCATTTGTTACTGTCTGTTTTTTTTCCATTGTATGGTGTTTCATAAACCCAAGTTTGTGTTAATAAAAATATAGTAAACTACCGTCATCAAGTGTAACACAAGTGTACCTACAGTGTAATAAATAAATACAAAATAAATTAAAATAAGCGTTAAAAAAGACAAGTAAAGAAAAATAATAATTTTTCTTTAAAAATAATAAATCAATTTTTATAGTTTTTCATGGATCCCATTGTCAGAATTGAACCACATTAAAATGGGACCACATGGGAAGCACCAACTTTCATATAAAAAAAGAATCATGAAAATCGAACCACCCAGTCAAAAGCTCTGATGTAACAAACATAAAAAAACAGTCGAATTGAGAACCTCCTCTTTTTTGAAGTCGGTTAAAAATAAGTCCTGTTTAGTTACCTGTAAGTTGGTCTGCGTATACGCATAGACCCTGTAGTTGGTCTCCACGACGATGTACCCGGCGGTGGCGGCGGCTGCGCTGCCGGCCGGCTGCGAGGAGGCGGCGCCGTCGCGTACGCACGCTATGTTGAGCGCCAGCCGGGTGGGGAAGAAGCGCCCGGCCTTACGCTACAACAACAATTTAATATAATCATTATTAGCACGAGAACGGGCATGTGCCCGTTCTCGTGGGAATTTCGGGATAAAATATAGTCTAAATCACTCCCTGAAAAGTAAGGTTTTTAATGATAAAAGATTATTTTAAATAGGTCCAGTAGTTTCGGAGCCTATTTAAAAAAAACATAAATAATAAGCGGACAAATCACACAGCATTATCTAGCCCCAAGCTAAGCAGAGCTTGTGTTATGGGTACTAGATAACTGATATACTTAATACAATACACTACATAGATAGATATTTTTTATTATACATAGAAAACATTCAGAACGCCCTGAAAGAATATCTGTAGGTCGTACAATTCGTACAAACATTTGTCCCGAGGCGGGAATCGAACCCGCAACCTCGTCATTACCTCTGATCGGGCTTGAATTTCGCATAAATAAAGTATAAGTAATACGTCTACACAATCGTGCACTTATCGCTACCAGTGGGGGATATCTTGGTAGGAATAAAAAGTATTTATTTTGCGTCACAAAATTACACGTTGTGGTTTTAGACCTGGATTAACATTTTGGCTGGCAGTGTATTTTTTTAATATAATTTGACCTTTTCTAAGTGTACATTTATTGTATTTTTGGAAATAAAGCATTTTTGAATTTTGGCATCATTTTATCTTGGAAAAACATATACGAAGCCTGTTAAAGCTTACCTTTCTCTGATAAACCAGTCCGAACTCTCTTAAGTGCTGCAGGAACACTAGCATGTTGTTACTCATCCCTTCCGTGCTGTAGTCCTGACAACAAGACATTCATCATTATACAGAAGCTTAAGTTATACAATATAATAATACACATTGCATGACTAACACTTTGATCAATGGACTAACAAATCAAATAAAGTTATACTCTATTTAAACCCATCATTGTTACATTTAAGCAAATAAATACCATTTCATTTGACTTCAAAAAAGGAGGTTCTCAATTCGACTGTATTTTTTTTATGTTTGTTACCTCAGAACTTTTGACTGGGTGGTACGATCTTGATTCTTTTTTTATATGAAAGCTGGTGTTTTCCGTGTGGTCCCATTTTAATTTTGTTCAGTTTTGACACTGGGGCCCAGGTGAATTCATGAAAAAACTATAAAAATTAAAGTCGGTTTGTAGTTTGTAACGATTCCGTTCGTGCTTCATAATTCAAACCTTCGCGCCACTCGCCGTGTCCAACTTCAGAGCGCGATCGATATGTTGGCGGCACTGTTCCTATGCGTGACTGGCTTGTCTCTGACTCGAGGAGAGGTGACTTGCAACCTTCTTGCGGACGGCGAACTGTTTTCGTTTCTGTCCAATTTTTTACTTTTATTGAAACTTACACCAAATATATATAATTGAACTAATATCCCAGTGAACCCCATATCGGGGTTCCATTCTACGGGTTGCGGATATCCGGAAGGGATCCCCGTCTACCTCTGCACTACCCCGTCGGCCCCTCTACGGCACGGCTGCACCGACGCCATCCGTTCCCGACAAGCTCGCCACCAATATCCGGCGAAATTCAACAATATCCGGCAGGATTCTCGATTTCCACTACTGCACTACTGTTGCTGCCAGTCTATACCTGGATCCACTTGTCGCCCTACTGCGTCGGACCCCGCTCCAGCTAAGGCCAGTGGCAATAATTTTTTAGTAACGTGATATTCGGAGACAACGAACCCAACTGTGACCTAGACATAATAAAATCGTAAGCATTATCTCTGTTTTTCCGTTGGGACTAGCCACTCTCCATCATAGGCAGGTCACTACAAAAACTATAGTGTTTCAAGTTCTTTAAAACAAAATTAATTATTTTTATTTTTTATTTTTGCTACCTCAGAACTTTTTACTAGGTGATCCAATTTTCATGATCCTTTTTTATACAAAAGCTGGTGCTTCCCGTGTGGTCCCATTTTAATTTGGTGCAGTTATGACAAAGGGATCCATGAAAAAACTATAAAAATAGTTTTTATAAAGAACTATTTTTTTCATAGCTTCAAATACAACATTGGCTAGTAACAAGTTGTAGATATAGAGAGCGAGATAATGAAAGATGTTGTAGTAATGTTATAGCAAACCTTTCCAAGAGTGCTGAAGCTCAGTTGGTAGAGGAAGGCGAGGCACTCCGCGGCGCTGAGGCTGCGCTTCTCCGCCGTGTGCAGGTAGTGTTGTAGGAACAGCCACACCTGGGAATAGGGTATATGCATCGATTTTTTTTATTGTTCTAATCTATTCTTTAGGTCATTATTTAACCGAAAAATGATAAGAAGCTCACTGAATTTCGCATTAACAACGTAAAAAAACCAAATCAAAACTACAATCATTTTCGGGTGATAAAAACGCTGCCATATTGGCGCCATGATTATTTGACGTCGACGTTCACACTCGATTAAAACCTTTTGTGACGACCTCGGTAGTGATCATCTCAGGAAAGAGGTTTTCTGAAAAATCAGAAAATATCCGGCAATACGTAATTTGAAGTGGGCAGAAAAGTGTCAAATCAAGATGCAGCGCCAAACATAAAAAAAGAAGAAATGTGAACAGTGATGTCACGTCCGCTCTAGCCAATGGCGTAGCGTTTTGAAATTTGGCGATTGAGATTTAAAATATCAATTTTTCAATGGTTAAATCCTACAATAAAAACATCTCAAAATGCTAAAATAAATATGTAGATATGTTTCTTTATCAATAGAGAATACGTATATATTTTTTTAGCCATTTTGAAATCACATGCATATATACCCTATTATTAAACTATATTAGGCAGACTATAGTAAATGCGATGCTAACTTAATATCGACCAAGAACACAGATAACAGTCGATAAGGCGTTTATCAGGAAGAGGCAGGCCTGTGTCCAGCAGTGGACCAATATAGGCTGTTGAGATGAGTAGTCTAGCATACCTTCTAAGTACGCATTTACGTGGAAGTAAAAAAGGCTACTAACTTGTTTGGCTGTGCTGAGCAGGAGGAACTGGAAGCCAGCGCGAGTTATGACTGCTGAGCCGTCGTCTGCATCTCTGGAATTGGAGAAAATAGGCTTAAGTATAAAAAAATATACTTATAGGGGTCACTTAAATACGACCGTTGTGGCACGGCGGGCAAAGATCCGCCTGCGGCGCAGGAAGTTAAGGTACGATTTCCGCCCTGTGACAAATGATTGTACGATCAGCAAATATTTGTTCGAATTTTCAGTTGGTAATATTATGTATAGTAAAAATATCTATCTACATATGTAATGGATTTTATTACGTAGAGGCTAGATGATTCTGTGTTATCCACACCAGCAATTTTATTTTTTTATAAATGGGAAATTAGATCCTATCTAACACCTTGCATGGGCGTTTACTATGTATAATTGAAAAGAATCATCAAAATCGGATTACCCAGTCAAAAGTTGGAACATAAAAAAACAGTCTGTCAATGGAGAACCTCCTCTTTTTGTGAAGTCGGTTAAGAACAGTGTTTTTGTTTCCGTGGCGTAAGAAATAGTGGAAACTTATGGAGCCAAATTTAAATTTTAGTGTGGAAAAGATGAGTATGATAATCTTTTTTAACTTGCGCGATCGGAAAACAATATTATAAATAATTAAATGATTATTTATCGGGTATTTATCGCGTACCTTTGTTTTTACTTCCCCTACGATTCTACCGCATTACAGCGACCGCATTCATTTAATTATGTTAATAAGTCGCGAAAGTTTAAAAAGTTTTAATATTATAAATATTCACGGGTATTTATCACGAGCAAGAAATGCAGCCCCCACTTCACAGAGCCGGTAGCTCCACTCTAGTCATCCCATGACCACGACTGAGTGTAAACTTGATAAAAGGTCAGGAAGAATAGGTAAATAAATACCCGTGAATTTATAAGGATGATAATCTTACCTAGTCATAAGTCCAGCCTGCAGCAGTATCCTCACAGCATCAGCGCTGATGCCTTCAGTCTGCGCGCTGCCCACCATGTAGTGCAGCACGCACTCCCAGCGCTCCAGCGCGTACGCGTCCAGGAACGCCACGTCCCGGGCCTTGCCGTCCGGCTCCAGAGACGAGGACATGCTCCAGGGCCGGCCTCTGCAACTCAGGTTCGGGGATAGTGAGCAACCACAGCTTTGGGCAACCACTCGGGGATAGTGAGCAACCACAGCTATCTACTCTCTGACGAGGGGGTTGTTGGGCTAGAGGCTACTGCTACACAGAGCTAACTATAACTAGCTAGCTCATAGGTAACCTTAGATATAAATCACACTAATATTATAAATGCGAATGTTTGTATGGATGTATGTATGGATGGATGGATGGATGGATGGATGTTTGTGACCACTTCACGCCAAACAAAACTACTGAATGGATTGGGCTGAAATTTTGCATACCTGTAATTTTAATCCTGGAATCAAACATAATTATGCTACTTTATATTATATCCCATAAATCATTTGGATAGAAATGACCTTTACACGTTTCCATAAGAACAACACGTGCGAAGTCGCGGGGCGCAGCTAGTAATAACTAAAATATAAAAGCCTTTTATTTCCTACTATCTGCACCCCGCGGCCTCACACACATTGTTTTGCAAGATTTCAGCCCGATCCGTTCAGTAGTTTTGGTGTGAAGAGGTCACAAACATCCATCCATACCATATATTATTAGTGTGACTAATTACCTACATTAATTTTTTTTTAGTTACTTATTCAAAATTTAATTTCTTATTATTTTCACACAACTAGGTTTTCTTTGATTGTTTACCTTAGATAATGTAGAGTGTTCTTAATTCTTTATTGCACAAAATTATATACATATTGTATAATATTGTAAAACATTTAAAAGCAAAAGCTGTCTCTGTTGCAGCATTACTCTATGCTCTACTCTGCAGCAAGCTCGGTACATTGCTGCCTATTGGCTTGCGTGGTGGTGTTGTGGGAGTCTGACACAAAAGGTAGGTACCAACTTTTTCCTTTATTCTCTTGTTTTGTATTGTAATCACGCCCAAGTATTTGCGAGCGATCATTTAACTTTTGCCCTGTCTATTATTATATAACTTATTAGAGGGTAACGGTGCTGATTGCACTTATAGGATAATTTTTAGAATAAGTATCTGTTTAATTGGGCTAAGAGTGTAATTGTTTGTTACCCTGAATAAATAAAAACTAAAAACTAAAAAAAAAAAATAATGGCAAATGCAAGCTTAACTGTGTGTTCCATAAATGATGGTAGTCTGGTAGAAATCTCTGCAAGGACCAATGACATGGATAGTTAATCTTTAAGAATTTCCTGTACCTGCAGCCTATAACAGTCTTCTGCTGGATGCTGGCCTCCCCGTGATAAACATCTGACTAGCCTTTGTAACATGGGGGGTCAGTCCTACTTTATAGTAATCTTTCCCGCAGTAAACTTTATTTTTATTATATTATTATTTTAAACTGAGTGTCTATTAAGTTACATTTTTAATAAATAAGTAATACGCCTGACAACTCAAAAATTCTAAAAAGTCCATCACTTTGATTATCGGCAGATTGGACACATATTTTTTTTTTGCACTACACTAACAACCATGTTATTGTTATTTAATTTATTTTTGTATTATCTATAATTAGTAGTCCTAATAAATAAATAGATAAACATTACTAACCCACCCAGCAGAGCCACCTTCAAGTTTCTCTTGAAGGACTGCGCCAGCATCCAGCCCGGCATGCCTCCGGGGATGGGCGCCTCCTGCCACACTGAAAGCTCCGATAGGGCTTCACATGCTTTCAGTTGCTCCCTAAAATTAACCAAGAAATTTTACAAATTATTATTATTCACAAACAATTAATTACACTAGTATGAATGTTATAGGTAGCTTACATTGTAAAATGCATAAAATGCAGCAACATAAAAATCATGTAATAAATAAAACACTATGTCAAGGTTTTTAAAATAATAGTGGAGGGATTTGGAGGCCTTTAGCAGTGGAAAGCTTTTTAAATCATCTGTAATGAAAATACCTACCATAAATGATTATAGGCAAATAATTAAGAAGGTTAGTGTATAAGGCTTGTGTTGGCTTCATGCCTTTTAAAACTCAGTGTGATATCATATCACTCAAACTAACGTTTTTTCAAGCTTACTTGGCAAAATGTTGCGACACCCAAGACGACACCACGGCCTGAGGCACCGGCTGCTCCACAAACAAGAGCCGTATTACAAAGTGTCGAGCCAACTCTGGCAGTTCTCTGCAAAAGGAGAAATTGAGTTGGTAAACAAATAACCTCACTCAAAAATCTTGTTATTACTGGAATAGCTTTAGAAATTTGGTAATTTTGTCGAAATTCTGAACCCAGGTCGGTTGTTACCTGTAAACAGCTAAGCATATCGTTGGATAGTTGTATAAAGTCTCCAAGAACTGAGCTGATCTACTCTTCAAATACTCGTGAAGATCTTTGCACTGAAGGGTCGGCGCTGGATTTAGGTTTATCGCTTTAGACTTAGAAGAGTTTGTTGAAGAAACCTCAGACGACATTGTGAAGGTAAACTTTAGTAATATTATTTATTTTCATATTATAACTCTGAAGCGATACGATACTTTCGTGAAAATTCAAGTTGACATTGAGTGACTGATTATGAGTTGACGTTGACACTTTTCAACCATAAACAAAAAGTGGTTTGGTAAGGAAATTATGGGGCCAACACACTGCCCGATTTCGACAAATAAAATGGTTCCGAAGGTTGGATTTCGGTTTTGGCCATGTTTGCTAAAAAAAAAGGGTTCGGCTACAGTTTCATTTCATTTTCCTTCCTTAAATTTTCACATAGCTATGGTTAATTCGAATGTTGAATCGACTTTATTTTATCTGTAGGTATGTTGACAGCCTCTGTGACGCAGCGGGCATAGATCCGCCTGCGACGCAGGATTTTTTTTTGTTGATTGTTTGATTCCCACCTCGGGACAAATGTTTGTACGATCTGCAGATATTTGTTCGGGGTATTTTGGTCGTTTTCTATGTATAATTAAAACTATCTTTTTATGTAATGTATTGTAAATTTGTATCAGTCATCTAGTACCCATAACACAAGTCCGCTTAGCTTGGGGCTAGATGAGGCTTATGTATTTTCTATGCCTTCACTTCGGCAGTGGGCTATTAAATAAGCTGATGTTTTTTTTTAATTCTTTATTTATTTTAATGGAGTCTCGTAACACACTGACTATGCCAAAATATTTTTGTGGGACCAGCTTGGGATCATTCTTCTAGAACGAAATATTTTTTAAATCAGTCTAAGTTCACAGAGAAATCGACGAATATACATACAGCCTAATAAAGAACCTCCTCTTATTTTCGAAGTCAGTTAAAAAGTTCTGATAAAACTTCTGTTGTTTCATATGTTATAGATTTTATGTTATAGATATTTATAGATTACTAATCTAACCACACTATTATTGTAAATGTGAAAGTTTGGATGTTTTCACCAAAATTACTGGATGAATCGAGCTGAAATTTTACATACCTACATAACTATATTTCTAGATTTGAAATAACATTATTATTCCGTTAACGCGTGCTAACCCGTGGGCAGAAGCTAGAAGATTATTATTTTGAAATCTTTTCAATATGGACCCCCGAAAAAAGAGGCTTTAGGGTCAGCACCATGGAGTTAATTTATAGTGCTGTCGGTACGGTAAACCTAGACCGTGTTTAGAACATTTTTTGATTGAGGTAGGCTACGGAGGTAGGTTATTGCTGAGTATGTCCGCGCCGCACGCGCCGAAGTCATCGTATTAATTCTTTGCATCGAGTTTGTTTTGTAATATATAAACTCTATGAAATCTTTGTATGAAATAGTATGCAACCCCGCGTACATATCAGCGCCGAACGAGCCGCATGTTACTAACATGCGGTCACCTTTATAAGATTGTCTTGGTTGGATGGTGTAGCTGCTGCCGGGGGTCGATGGATTAAGGCGGTTGGGGCTGCTACCTATTTGAAGCGACGTCATACCTTAGTTATACCTTTTAGTAGATATCCTACCTTAGTCTGGTTTTGATAAATGAAAGAAAAATAACAGCTAACAGGCTAAGGGTTTCGTCATCGCTTATTTATTGCATTCACGTCCATTACAAGTTGTTAACAATTTTTAGGTATAATCTACATGAACCCTGTAAGAGCATTGCAACATTCTGAATGAGAGTACTTATGTATAAAAGCGAGTGGCTTACAATTTTATACTAGGTATTCATTTAGTTTTCATAAATAATTTTATCTAGTTAAGTTGAGATACAGAGAGAAAAAAATACATATTTCGTAGGTCTATCATAAATTCATAAATCATAATTATCATGTCAAAAATAAGAAAATATTAAATATGAATTTACTTTATTCTTCGTACAGAAGCGACACAAATAAAAAATATAGGTAACTTTATTTTCTTATCAGTGTTTAATTTTCTAACTTGATTTTTTCTAAGTGAACACTCATTGTATTTATGGAAATAACAATTTTTTGTTTTGATTGTGAAAATGTACCTATGGCGGAGGCATCCAGCAGAACTTTTGTAGACTTGATCATGAACTTGATAATATCACTTATAAAGTACCTATGGAGTCTGTTCAAAACGAGAAGAGTCGTGGCGTTACGGTGAACTTTTAGTCGTACTGCAATGACTGAGCGGTGTTGTCAACGCAGCAAAAGTTGTACAACAACTATAGTTCGTTTCCTGCCTGCATTTGACAACAAAATAGTCGAATGTTGAAGACCACTGATGAACAAAAGTTGTCAAATTGGCACACGAGCGCCCTCACTTCCCACGACTATTCTCTTTTTGAACTGACTCTACCTATATTTTCTACTTACAATAATTTGCGAGAGTAAGGAAGGCCAATAATTAGACAGAAGGTTTCAAACTACACCAGAGTTAATAGAATTTCGAAATTATTATAAATATTATTGAATAAATGGTTTATCTTTAAAAAAAAAACAGTAAGTATTAAAAATCCTCCGTCTATGTAATGTACCTACCTATGTAGATTTAATAGCGTCAGCCCACTTGACTAGGCACGTTCCGTAGAGGAATATCACAGTCCTTACTTTAAACTACTTTATAAATACTTAAGTATATTAATGTGTATCAGTCATCTAGTACCCATAACTGTTACTAACAAAATGGATGTTAAAGTCTGATAAATCAATTTTCAATTTCAATAACACAAGTTTACTGCTTAGCTTGGGGCTAGATGTGGCGTATGTATTTTTTATGCCTTTACTTCATCAGTGGGCTAATAAATAGGCTGATGTTTTTTTTAATTCTTTATTAATTCTAATGAAGATTTGTAACACACTGACTATGCCGAAGTATTTTTATAGGACCAGCCTGGGATCATTCTTCTAGTGTTATATTTTTTTAAATCAGTTCAAGTTCACAGAGAAATCGACGAACATACATCCAGCCTAATATATAACCTCCACTTTGTTTCGAAGTCGGTTAAAAGTTCTGATGAAACTTCTGTTGTTTCAAATGTATTTATTTATAGCTTACTAATCTAACCACACGTTTTTCACGTCTTCACAACAAAATTACATGATGAATCGGGCTGAAATTTTACATACCTACATGTAGTTTTAGATCTGGAATAACATTGTAATTATCACTTTTTTTTTACAAACTAAACCAGCTGAGGGGTTAAGAACTTAATAAAATGTATGTGTCCTCTCAGTTAGAATTTATTTGAATTTATTTTTTTATTAAATTGTACCTACATCCAACACGAGTTTACTCAGTGCAAGTTGTCATAACGTCATGTCAGAAATATTACTCGACTAAACTGTACTTATATAACTTAAATAACTAAGTATTTACCTATTTAATCACGTCAAGAGTCAACTCAAGCGCAAGAAACACACTAATCATAGTTTACGTTGTTGGTACTTCGAGGATCGGATCGCTGAGAAAAAGAAATACCTTGGTCATAATCCCATACACAGAAAAAATTACCTTACTAACGCACACCAAGGAAAACATGACGCATACTTGTGTAATTTCCCCGTTCACGTACGCGTGTGGGCGCACACATGCGCGCTCCGGACGCACACCGGCGCGCGGCGCCGAGTTCCCCGCATTTCATTCTCGTCGGCAGATGGCGGATGCAGTAGACGCCCTCCCTCCCGGCCGTCAGTCGCGCATAGACAACTCGCCGAGCTACCGCGCTTTCGTTTTGCTCAGCACCATTTTGTGTGTATCTTTTCGAACGGGACATTGTGTGTTGTGCTCCGTGATAAATCGTGAACTTGCGAGTTTCAATAAACAATTTGTGCATAGTTTTGGACAGACATGCCCTGCGGAGGGATCAATGAGATATCTCAAGCGCTCGTAGAAACCGCGCCTCCGTCATGAGCGAGTGATCGTCGTCGACGTAAAAAAGCGAACGCAGGAAACATGTCCGGGCGGACCGCTGACTCGGATGCGTGCAAAGGGTTCCAGTTTGAAATTCGAATGCGGTCATGTCATCGCCTTTCGGATCTTTCATAAGTCACCGTCCAATGTCAAAATCGTGCACCTCCCGCTCGCGCCGACCCCCCGGTACTTGCGGACCATGCACTCGCTCGTAGTGTGGTGGGCGGTGGTGTCGGCCGCCTGGGCGCTGGCGGGCGCCTGTTCCAGCAGCGTGTCCAAGAGGCCCGCGCGACCCGCGAGGCCCGCGCGGCCGGCGCAGCCCGCGCCGCAGCCGAGACTCAACGTGACCTTCCCGACGTTCAAATGCGAGCCCGACTACTCGGAGTACTATTGCCTCAACGGCGGCGCCTGCTTCACTGTCGTCATCTCCGACAGCCCCATCTACAACTGCGAGTGCCGCAGCGGCTTCGTGGGGCAGCGATGCGAGTTCAAGGACCTGGACGACTCGTACGTGCTCACGTCGCGGCACCTCATGATGGAGACGGCCTCCATCGCTGGCGGCGCCACCGTGGCCGTGTTCCTCGCCATTCTAGTCTGCTTCGGCGCCTGGGTGCGCCTGCACCGCGGGCAAGGCAAGGCGGGCGCGGGCGGCGCCGAGCGCGGCCAGGTACAGCTGGTGGCCGTGGCGCCGCGACTGCTGGCTCGCGCGCCGCCGCCCGTCGACCAGGTCTGACGCAAACTGAACACTGAACTATCGTGAAATTTTATGTGATAATTATTTTATGAATCGTAATTTATTCGGAAGGAATTTATTTTGTAAATACGGTCGAGGAGTTCTTCAAATTTCCGTCTCCTGGTGTTCGGTGGATTGTGATTGTTGTGATGATGGGTTGTGTTGTGAGGTTGCTGGAGGACCGTGTACTAATGCTACTCGCTTCAAGTAGAGCCGTTATATGTTATACATATTGTTGTTTGTGCCGTATCCTTGGATATGTGAGCAGAGCTGCCTCCTGGGGCTGCAGAGGCGAGCTGCCATCGGACAGTTTTGTTTTTCAAAGTTGTCATGATGTGGCTGGCCCCTGCGGCCTCAGGGTGCGGAGTGTGCAGGTTCACAGTGTGTTCTTTTGCACACACTGCATGTTATTATTTGTTAGTGTAGGTAAAGTTATGAGAGGTGCAGTGGGGGCAGGGACCCGAGGGTCTCTGTCTCCACTGTGCTGTGCTTAATCATTGTAAATTGTATCTATCATTATTATTCCATTCTATACAAACACATAGAATTGTGATGAATTGAATAGCTGGTGAGGCGGCGAGTAGCTCCCCGGGGTCCTACTGCCGTTCCATTCCATCTGTGGATAGAGTATTTACTGGTGTCAGTATTATCTTGTAATACGAGTGTTAAGCGGCAGCTTTATTTTTAATTTATACTGTTATCCTGCGGGATAGTGCTGTATTATATTTGTTTAAAGGCTGAGTAAGTGCCGTCATGATGAAGGCTTATTTTTGTAAATATAGTAGGTATTTATTACATATTTATAATCGTTTATTTATTGACTGCTTTACTTAGTTAATATCGAATGTTGAGTCGCATCCAAGTGCGTACGAAGCGGTTAACGATTGTATTCTCATTTCACCCTGCTAAGCATGGCCTCGCATATGTATATTCAATTGTAATCTCATTATGAATCTCCATACTCCTCCGATAATGTAAAAATGGTAACATTGGATGGTGTAAATTGTTCCTCTCTGCACCTCCATTACATCACATTCCTTGGCCTCCCGGAGCAGCTGCTGCCATTCATCAAGATGTGGATGCTGTTAATGTTACTGTAATTATGAAATCGATACAACACGCATTGTGATGAATGGTAGCTGGCTGTCAACTTGTTTATGTTGTTATCATGCTCTAGTTGCGCTGAGGCATAGGGCTGAGAGGGGCGAAAAAAAAATAGCAAATGAATAAATAATTAGGCTGTGAGACAGCGAGCGCGGTGGGCGGAGCCCCGGGTTTTATACTGAGGACTGGTGAGGCAGGGACGCGGCCGGGGCGCCGCCGCCGCGCCGCCGCCGCCGGCTTTAGTGATGAGAAAGTGGAAACGTTCCATGTTGTACATTGATTCATTTATGAGATTGTTTAAATAAACATTCCAAAGTATTTGTAAAATATTAGGTACCTACATCCCTAATAATTTTGAGTATCTGTTAAGACGCTACTTGTTAATTATACAGTTTTCTATTGATAATATAATTTGTTAAAAGAAAATTATAAGAAACTAAATCCTTATGTTATCTTTCATTAATCACCCTGTTCTGTAGAATATGAATAGGTAATGTTCATTGTGAGGAGTAGGTAGGTGCTTGTAGGTGAGGTCTGGCGAGACGCCGCACCTTCTGATAATTATTATAATCTTGAACTACTTTTCTGATCTCATAAAATTGCTCACTTGTTTGGCAATCGAAGCGAGCGCATTATCAAACTGAGTTATCAGTATAAGATCTACTTTAGGCAGGCAGACTTGGTATTTTAAGCTAGGGCACAAATCTAACGTTAAGGTGTTTTAGTAATGTCCGTGCATAAGTCGATATGGTTGTACTTGCAGAAGTAGATAAGTCATTTATAGTTGTGCAATGTTAGCAAAGAAGCGAGGGGCGCGTCACCGCGCGCCCACTTGCCTGCTTTTCGTAAACTTGTGCAATTACCTGTTCGCAACTAGATTATTTCAATAACCGATTTTCGGACTCTGTGAAATCGATTAGAAACATGTGCATATCGTGCCGGCGGCGACCGGACAATAAGCTCTTTCTCGAGAGCGAAATAAGTAGGTTTTGTTTCATCACGTTTGGGAAATCGGACAAAAAATAATACGTGATCGGATCGGTGCCGCCGTGCCATAAAAGAGTCTGCGCAGCGCAGGCGCGGGCGTCCATTGAGCGAGCTGGGAGCTTCATTTTTATGAATACGGGACCGGTCTCGCGCTGCGCAGGGTTCATTGAATGAATGCCCGTTGCATTCGTTTGTTGACATTCCCCGAAAACCTGCCCGCCCGGAATAGCTGCGCTCCCTATGGCTGCACGGCGGTTGGCGGGATGGACAGCCGACAGAAATAGACGCGGCGCCGATTAATACCGTTTTTGACTTTCGATTCTCGCCTAAGCCCATTTTTCGGGCAGGAAGTCGCTCTTCGTATGCATTGTCATTTACAATGTTTGCTCAAAGTAGGTAATTCGCTTTGGTTTTACATAAATCTCATCGAACGATTTCACGTTTCAAAGCCAACTGAAGATAGGTAATCTATTTCATGAAAAAGTAAACATTCGATGTTCGATCACCCAGCAAACAATGCTTGGTGGAATAAACCTAGTTCTAGTTATTAATAGTCATAGAAGTGACTAGGCACAGGTCGTACTCACTGAACATCCGAAGACAGAAGTACTCACCTAGTTTCTATTTCGGCAACTTGCCCTCTAATGAGAAAATAGAATCGGATAATAAGAAACGAAAGTATAGTCTTAGCGTCAGCAAAACACTGTGAATGGAACACAATGCTTTTATAGATCTACAGGCCTGAAGTGCTGACCAGCGAAGGTAGAGCCGTGCCTCCTCTCTGGGGCTCAGAATACTGTATGAACAGAAGAGAGGGTATTAGAGATGTGAGGGGTCTAGGCCCTGGTGGCGGGACAGACGCTGCGCCGTCGCCCACGCTCGGCGGTTATGGTTGTCGTGGTGACCGCTGCCAATTAAGATGCCTACGTGCTCCTTCCCACTTGTCATTACGCGAAAATCGTCCTGCGACATGTATGGTCTATGCGAGTACGCCGGTGATTTCGTTCTTCATGTTCCTTTTAATTTCTTCTGGATGCCAAACTGACAACAGTTTCTGGATGATGCAGTGGGAGGAGAGTCCAGCTATCGACTTTCCTATAACACTTAGGGTGTCCACGATGCACATGCCGTTCTGCTGCAGCGCCGCCGACGCAGCGCCTGGGCAGTGAATTCCTTAACGACAAAAAACTTGCTGGGTTTAATTTCGTTACTAACTTATTCACATCTTAGGTAGGTAGTAGGTAGGATCAGACGGAAGGTATCTGTCTCATCTTTACCTTGCTTAAACGTGATTAACGCTCCTGAACTCGGTCCAAAACGGGTTCTTATATTAAGTCCCATAGGAGGCTTTCAATAGCTTTTGAATCTTGTTCATACACAATTTTGGGTCTAGATAAGTTTTTGGCTTTAGTGACTCGAAATCGATAATTGCGTTTAATTTAGAGAGAATCATGAAATAGGGTCTGCGTTATGGCAGATCACCTTAACTTTTCCTCTGTAGACTTCGTAAGTTATTTATATTCTATCTTCGGTTGGCTATAGGTATCTTTGGCCGACAAGTTTCCTAATAAGCCTCCACCTAACCCAGTATCCACGGCTCTCCAAGGTGTCTCAGACGCTTTGCGTCATTCCTCAGAACAAATCAAAAGAATACAGAAATATCTGCATAATCTTGTCAATTACCGCCGCTTTTGGGCGACAATGTGGGAATATGGAGCTGAATGTTTTGGTGGGCAGTTAAAATGGCGATTATGCTAATAACAGTCGAGGAAATTATCGTTTAAATTGATTGAGCTACAAATCGACAGATGGTCTAGCTAGCTTATAGACAAACCCGAGTCTATGAAAGCCTACATTAGTTACCTATTCCATTTAACTTATAAGACATTTTATTTGGTAGAGCATTCGGAATGGTTAATTTGGTAGTCGGTCGATAGTCGTATTTTCTTTTGCTTAGGAATGATTTTGATTCGATCATGTCTTAAAGTTTTTGAGGCTCAAATGGGCTAAAACGTGTTTATAAGTATGAGCTTTTTTGTTAATCCGAGGTAAACGCACGCATCAGTGTAGGTAGTTCCACATAAGGCAGCCATTGTTCGCAATAACGGTCCATCTGTTTTATTTTTTAAATTCAGAAAGCACCTGTGACATGACTGTCGAGCTGTCAAGTATTGGGTCGTCAGCATATTGTCCGAAGCCCATCTTCCACTCGAGCGCCATTTCCTGCACCAGATGGCAGCACTCCGCACGTGCGACGCGCAACAAAACGCACGCGTCGCGGCATAGATTAAGCTTAATTTATTGGTATTGGGGATACTTTTGATGCGACTGTTGATATCTGTAATGGAGCCTAAATTATGGACATAATCGTTATGTTATGGATGCAAGACTTCCGTTATAAAAGAGAGGTTAGAACGACAGGTTCTCTTCACACATGGACTCCTTAATGGAACAGATGTAAATAAAAGCTGTGCATATTATTTGTGCCTAACAACTTACCTTAAAAATGCTGGAGAATCTGCGCGAAAACATAAGATAGCCAAAAAAGGTATTTTATTCTGGCTACACAAAAGCTACAGTCAACGACATAAGTCAATGAGTATCGTAAAGTAAGAAGATGGGTTGACCTGTTGATTGAATGTAGAGTATGGGCCAGTATATTTATTGCACAATGTCCCTTCTCTGCCGTAATTAATCTTTGCTGTACATAGGTACCGCACGAATCAAGTCGAGCCAGTCGGGGTGGCCTGTAAAAAGCGCACGTGGCACCTGCCTCCTGCATTGTTCCTGCGCTGGCAGAATGCAGCGCTGCCTCTCGCCGACTCGAGGATACTTGTCATTGTCACTTGATGGAGATAACGGGCGGAATCGGTTATAGATTGGGGATAGGGTAGAATGATAAATTAAAAACTTGGGCTTATGGTTGGAAATTAAATAATATTTCAATTACTTTCGATCACAACGAACGCGTACCGGGGTTATGGTAGTTTTCGATTATTGACTGATTAAACCAGTGGTTTATAGGTACCTACTTGTGGTTGAAGTTTTCCTACTGAAGAAGTAAGCGAGTCTTATCAATTGCTCTATGAATTCCTTCACATTAGGTACCTACGTAGCTAAAAACCTGTTGATGTCCAGAAGTGTGCCTAGGCTGTTACAATAAAGCATTTCAAAATGATACAAACATTTTAAAAGATAACCGAGCACATAATCAATATTCCCATACAAAAGACTTGAACGCGCTCCTCAACGCGCGAGCCTAGCAGGAGGTCTCGGGCTTTGTTCTTACGAGGATGTAATTGAACCTAGATAGATACTTAAGTAGGCATCTAACACCCACTTACTTGTAAGGGATCTTAGAGAAGGGTTCTTAGACTCGGGGTGGTCAGCAGACACGCAAGCAAAAAGCTGATAGTTATGGATTGTAGTACACAAAACTAAATTTAATAAGACATTGTTTAGGTGTGTAGTACTAGTACAAGACCTTATTTATTACGTAGGTGTTACCATCGAATAAAAGCACCCAGGCTTTATTAAGGTACAGCCAGCGACATAAAACTTCGAACAGAGATTTTTCCTTCTTCCGTTTTTAATTTTTTAAATGTCGGTATTAATTTTTAAAATACTTATTCATACCAATGCATGCTACTTAATGTTTAATAATCATCATCATCATCACCACGGCCCAACAAGCAGTCACTGCTAAGCCACACAAGCCTTGCTTATCTTAACTAGGCGAAGAAAAGCGGTACCTACGAGTATATCAAATCACCCTAAGCTTACTCAAGCACTCAGTATTACTCAAACACTTGCCACAATTAATCTCCATATTAAAAATAATTACTTTCAAACCAACTGCCAGCAATATCAAACAGAATGAGATTAAATAGAATTTCACTAGAAACGTCCCACGCGTGGGAACCATTGTGCAGTCGGAAGAGCCTCTCGTGTAATAACTGAGAATGTGTCCTTCATGCAGTCATTTGCAGAGTGATTGAGCGCGGGCTTTCGAACAATGCGGACCCAAAGGGAATCATTAATTACGGTCTAGCTTTTGTCTGTGACTTCCCTCCAGGAGAGTAAGGTATACTTAAAACGAAGAATAAACGGAAAATACAGTAAGTAGGTACCCCGTATGAAACCAATATCACTTAAATAACACTTGTTGCTCATCATCATGGTAAATTCTTGAATTCTTTATTGCACACACAAAATCATACGTAGGTATAAGTTAACAAATACTGGACATGTACAAAGGCGAGCTTAACCCTAAAAAATTTTTCTTACAGCAAACCTATGATTACAGAGAGAGTCAATGAAGCGACTGTGGATAGATATTGTGTACATAGGAGACAAAGAGAGAAAAAACGAAATATACAGATAGTAATACTTTAAAACTGGTACATAAAAAAACTATCCTAAACTAAAATACGTAAACAAACTAAATGTATTATATACCTATAAATACATACAATATATATCATTATATCTGCTATTACTGTAAAAGAGCTAAAAATGCTCTTTTACCTTAGACTTAAATAATCATCATCATCATGATCGGGCGCTGAGCGGCGTGGCGCAGGCGAGCGGGTCGGCAGTGAATGGGTTAATCATTAAAGTTAAATATAAATTATGTTGGACAGTTCACACAGCATTATCTAGGCCCAAGCTAAGCAGAGCTTGTGTTATGGGTACTAGATAACTGATATACATAGATAGATATATTTTTATTATACATAAAAAACATCGAGAACGCCCTGAACAAATATCTGCAGATCGTACACACATTTGTAACGAGGCGGGAATCGAACTAGCAACCTTCGCTACCGCGCTACAGAGGTCGTCAGTTAAGTTAGGTAAGATAAGCATTAGATTAAGTTCTAGTGCAGTCTTATGCTAGAGCTGTCATGTTGTGGAATAAATACATGGAGTAATAACGCCACATCTTCAAGTTCCATCAGGTGACATTGTGGTCAAACGAAGGTCTATCACACTAATATTATAAATGCGAAAGTTTATATGGATGGATGGATAGATGTTTTTTACCTCTTCACGCCAAAATTACTGAACGGATCGGTCTGAAATTTTGCATACAGATAATTCTAATCATGAAATCAAACATAGGCTACTTTTTATCCCATAAATCAGTTCCCGTGGGATGACATTCACCTTTAAACGTTTCCATAGGAACCATGCGTGCGACGCCACGGGGCGCAGCTAGTTGACTAAAAATAAAACCGTCCAAGTGCGAGATGGACGCGCAAGAAGGGGCCCGTACAATTATCAATAAAAACGGCAAATAATCATGTCTGTTGTATGGGAGGTCCCTTAAATATTTACCTATTTTATTCTGTTTTTTATTTGTTGTTATAGCGGCAACAGAAATACATCATCTGTGAAAATGTTAACTGTCTAATTATCACGGAGATATGCCTAGTGACAGACGGACAGACAGAGAGATAGTCAGACTGTCAGACAGCGGAGTCTTAGTAATTAGGTCCCGTTTTACCCTTGGGGTACGGAACCCAAAAGAAGGACCCAAATGGAGAAAGAGAACTTAGCTAATAGTTAGAACAAAATACTTATTTTAGAGCCAGGAAATATTGTTTTTAGAGTAAGGTACCCCGGTACCCCGGTACCTTACAAATAGTTTTTCTGCCGCAGCAACCCCCGGAGTTTTCGGCAATGTTCCCTATAAGTTTTGTCCTACATTTTGTCAAATCAATAAGTAAATCATTTTATCAATAATTTCGTATGGTTCTCACACAGCCATGTGCAAGACACCTCCAGACCTGACCTCTGAGCGGGTGAAAGAATGCTGACGGACGCGCAGGAGTAAACAAACAGTAGTGTTTGCGCAGCGCCGGCGCCGCTGTTTGCATTCACACATTCACCATTGTTTTGGATGGTAAACAAGCTGGACCTAACCTAGGCGTGACGAGGCTAAATGCTAGAACACCTATTGTTCTAGACTTCAACTACGAGTTGTTCTGGTAAGAGACAGGGCTGTTGGGACTGAGGGTTTGTATTGTACGTCTTACAATAAAAGAACAAGACGACTAAGAGATATCCACCAGGGGCGGGCAGCAGCGCCCCCTGCAGAACAATACTACTACTGAACTACGATCCCCAACTCGCATGTCCAGCTTGGGGATTATGGGCATAACCCACCCATGAGATAAACACCAATAAAGCGGTTATAAGGGGGAGGCCTGCGTCCAACAGTGGACCAATACAGGCTGTTGAGGTTGAGGTATGCTTTTCATGGAATAATGTCTGAATTCTGGCATCTCATAATGTAATATTAACTTTCAATCCAAGATAATCGCGTGTAAAGCCACGCGCAGGAGCTGTTATAAATAATTGAGCGGAGTACAAGTTTTTACAGCATTTTGGGCATTTTGAGTAGTTCTCATATATTTAGGCTGGGCGTGGGCAATACATGCCCAGTTATGGGATGATGACGATTGTATGACGTGTGACGTATTGTTAGACTTTATGTCACTTGTCCTTTTAAGAATATTGTCGGTTTTGGGAATAAGTGGACGTAATGGGACGGTCAGACAAGTGCTCGAGGTTATTGCAGGTTGGAATAGAATGGCCTGTTGTTCCTTCCTATTTATTAGCGTGATTTTTTTATAAACTATTAGGTTTATTTTATTGTTGATAGACATTTGACCACAATCTCACCTGACAGGTTATAACCGGACGATTACAACCTGGGTCTCTCCAAGACAAGAGTGAATAGGTATATTCTAGAGTCTCTAGACCGTTCTTGTTATATCATCGGCCACCTCGTCTCTTTCCGTCAGGTGAGATTGTGGTCAATGCGAGTTCCGAACCCCAGCGGTACGATGATGAAGGGGAGACCTCTCCGTTTACGATGTAAAACACCAAGAGGATAGGAATTATCGAGGATATATTTGGGTTCTTAAAATATTTAAGAGCGTCTGGTTGAAGTGACGTGTGCCTTGAGAGTCTGACGCCCGAATACTCAAACACATCTCAGATATAAGCACGTCTCAAACGACGATTTTTTGACAAATTTTTAAGTCTGAGATGCGTTTTACAGATTACAGACGGCACACTGTGATTGTGACGTGTCACAATCACAATCACAGTCTGCCGTCTGTAATCTGTCGCAGTTCGTCGTTTCTCCTGACCACATGCTCTGATAAAAGACGTTGATTTATCAACAAAAAATAAGAAATCCCATATTCGGTCAAAAAGAAAGCTTCAAAGCTCAGGTACCTAGGTGTAAGTGTAGGTAATTCACTTCATTAGACGATAGACTCTGACAGGTGGCGACTGCAATGTTGTACTGTGTAGGTAGCCGTTTTATGACCGTGTTTATGTACTTAAAGTTTACTTATTTACCCACTTGTGTGAATAACACTGGTGAGCTAGGTCTGTGCTTTGTTTAATGCTAGAGTCAGAGTCAAATCGTTTATTTCTTTAGACTTACAAAATAAGCACTTAGACAAGTCAAATATTTTGTTAGTTAAGTACCTATTTGGTATCTGTGAGGTAAATTTAAAGCGCAGATGACATTTGCAACAAGCGTAACATTTGAAACTGATATTGAAGTGCTCGGTTTACTCCCAACCCAACCCAATCAACCGACAATGATGATGATGGTTGGAGGACACTGCTGGTGCCTTACATGCCATCTTACATATCAACGGACTGAGATAGGGTTTGGTTTTGACCATGACCACAATGAAAAAATTATGATGATGTATCATTTTATATTTAAGAATTTTGTTTATTTAACGAATCTGGAGACTGGCGCTGGGGCAATAATGTCCCTCATTCTTGTATCACTTCACACAAGCATGAGAGACTTTGACCCAACAGGGTTAAGTGATTGTAAATGATGATAAAATAACTAGACTTAGGTATCTAGCTATTGAGAAAAGTATTGTTCTCGACCATAGACAAGAGGTGTCGGTGATTCACTCAGCTCGTAGGTAAATCGGCAGCTTCCTGCTTAGAGCGCATTGAAGTAATACCGTTTCCCGCGCTCCAGGAATTGGATAAACGCTAAAACTAGCGGTCATTTTGCCAATATCGTACTTTGAAAAACAAAAAAATTTAATGTAGGTAATACGAGCATAGTCATTTCGGCGCGGAAAGAGTCGGTTCCGACACGAAGACATTCAAAATGGCAGACTCATTTTACCAATTTGTAATTCATCGCAAATGCAAATAATATTTCAGTTTTTTTATCAATTGTAGGAATAAGAGGGAAAACTGGAATTATTTTATTGATATCTAGTTTTCCTCATGTAATCCGCCCTAAGGGTACAACTGAAATAACTCAAATTAGATAGGCAGGTAGGTAGGTAGGTAGGTACTGCTTTTGTTTTGCGCGAAATTCTCGTGGTCCTACAATAAGCGTGAGGTTTCGCAAGTGGAGCGGTGACTTCACTGCGGCGGAAGGAGTGGGCTGCGAGTGCTAGATCGGAGTGTGCCTCCTTCCTAAATCAGCACCACCATAACTAATTGTGGGTCTATGTGGCCTATGGTTTATCCATTTTGAATGAAGCATGTTAGTAAACAAAGTACGACACAAATAACAAAATCTCACTTGCTTGGCGTCGAGTTTCAGATATAATTGTAAGCAATTTTTATGGAAGGGAAGATCTAAAATCGAGAAGTAATGTAAATTACGTATAAAAGGACGCGCCAACAAAGTTAACCATTCAAAATGTTTTTGCTCCATTCAAAATGGATACGATATAGGTAGAGTTACTCTTAACGTACGTAACATACGTAACGTAACAACTAGTAGGTAGATCGAGATTCGTCACGTTTATCCTACTAATATTATAAATGCGAAAGTTTGTAAACATATCTGTATGTATATTTGTTGCTCTTTCACGATCAAAAACTACTGCACGGATCGGGCTGAAGTTTTGCATACAGGTACTTTTTATTCCCGTGGGATAGGCGTGCGAAGCCGCGAGGCGCAGCTAGTCTTAAATATATTAGAAAATCAATGACAATATTCAAGGAAAGGTAAGTGAAAGACAAACTTTTATTTTTTATTGAGAATATAGGTTTTTGATAAAAAGTCACATCGAAAGTCACACACAGATGAGAAGTTAAACTTCGTCTGAAATTAGCTAGCTAGATAATAAACTGTTTGGGTGCAAGAGGAACATTTTCGACAATTTTATGAAACGATGATGTAAAACTATGTAAGAAACATCGGTCGGTAGTACTTTAAAAATAGTTACTTTCAGAGTGAAATCGTTTATTTCTTTAAGAAATAAGGTGCAATTTCGCACATTATCGCAGAACAAAACAATAAATGAGAGTATTTACGAAAAAACTACAGACTGTTGCAAACAATCTAGGTACAAGTAGCTCAACTGATCCAAATAAATACAACCAGAAGCGTCCCCAAGACGTTGTTGGCTTTGCTGTTCGATGGCAATGCTGCATGCGCTGCTGCCAGATGCTCACCACGGAACAAGATATCCTAACGTACTCACGAGCTACCGGGTCACGCGTCACTTCGACCAGACACGCAGATCAAATATACAAAAAGAGTCATAGCATCTTTCCAAATGAGAATTTTATGTCACATCGTGTAAAATGACCACAGATTTAGGAATATCTCCTAGGTAAATCTTTGGAAATGCCATAAAATTGCTCTACCACTGCTGGCCTTCATGAATACATCGCTGCTTTCAAAGAAACAAAAGAGCACGGCGCATGCATACCCAAGCCAATATGACAACGCCACCTAATTTATCATTATTATTACATTTAACGAAGGAACTTTTAAAGATCCATCGTACAGTTGATATTCTATTGTAAGCAATTTTTTAATACCTCTGTAATAGTTTTATCTTATATAGTTTAGGAAGAAATGCGAAAATAAAGTTTGGTGGCCAAAAATCGCAAATTCGTATTTCTCCCTAAGCTTTACAAACTGAAACTATTACAGAGGCGTAAATAGATAACTTATAATAGATACCACAAATTGTACGATGGATTTTTAAAACTTTCTGTGTGTAACGTAATAAGATGAAATTGTTGGGGGTGCCACTTTCACTGGTGTATAATTAAATAGGAACCTAATCTGACAGTTAATGTACTAATAATATTACTAATCACATTATAGCATAGAACAGGGTAATTAAATGATATTTCCCGTGTTATCCCATGGCAAGCGTCACCGTCTAGACGTGCCCAGAACTGGGTCAAGTGGCCCCAGAGAGGTGACCCAACATTAGCCTATTGGGAACCAACGCACGCACACATTACCCAATTAGTTTCCTAAGTAGGTAGGCTCTCTTGTCTTTACTTTTATGAAAACAAGATTGTTCCTAGAAAGCAAAACTGAACTTTGAACTGCAGTCATCGTTCTACCTTTTACGTGTAAGCTTTGTTTAATAAATTTGTAAAATAAGCAGAAATATTCCATAAAGAACAGCTAGCCTGAGTCACAGCGCAACCCAAGCAGGGTGATTTGTGTAGGAAACTTGCTATCCAAGACGGCCCGAGCAAAACCGATGTTTGTTTACGTGGGAAAAACCATCTCGAAGCAACCCGAGCCGAACCGATGACGACTGTTTACGGGCTCTGCCGAACCGAGGAGCGCCGATGCGAAGCTTCGGGTGGCTCAGTGGGGTTCCGATAAAAGCCACGACAACGGACCGGGCGGCCATTCCATGGCGAGACGCCAATTACAATAACAAGTGTAACAAGTGTATCAGTATAACTAAAATACTGCTGTTAATTAAAATGCTATTAGAGTTAAATCAGTGCTGATAATTATTGTATTGGGTAAAATAAATACCGAGAAAGTCTACACGTGTTTCCTGTTCCTCCTGACTTTGTAGTAAGATAACAAGTCAGAATTGGGATTCTTCCAAAGAAAAGGTACGTAATTAGTGTTGTTACTAATCTTTTCTACACGCCCAGTATATACTTTACCTTTCATCCCATTTGGCCAGCCATTTTAGAGATAATGTTAACGATTCCGAGTAGTGTCGTTTTGCAAATTAATGGTCGGAACGAGGCTATTTCAATTGTGTATCTTTCTTTCTTGATTTTTGTTCAATGACCCCCCAAATGCCAAGCAGGCCATATTAAGGCAATTCAAACTCGAGCCTGCAACTGCCAACCCATCCATATGGCAAATAGTCAAGGATCGTTTTTACTGGAAAATAAGAAAGTGTGTGTGGTGCTTTTAGCATGTACCCCACGTGCCAATGTGATTATTATAATGTATGAATTTTTATTTAAAAAACACGTGGCATTTTGAGAAGATGGCAAACATAAATTAACTATGGTTAAAACTTTAACAACAAATGACATTAATAAGCTAAGTAACATACGTTAGGTTAATACGACAATTTTCACATAAAACGAAAAATCATTTTCCTATTTTGAGCAATTGATGTCGTTGAAAATTCTTTTTCAGCCCAGGAGTTACATGAGATGAAACGAGGAAGAAACTGGACCGCCTGCAGAGACGCCGTGAGGATCCTAGGCGCTTCAGGTCGTGGATGCGGGTTCTCCTTTAGTCACCGGTCAGCGGTCACTGCCAATCTATTAGGCGTTACCTGCTGCTACGTGTAACTCCATGACACATAAATCTAGAAGTGTAATGTAAATGTAAATGTTAAAAATGTAATTGTCAAAATGTCAAATGTATAAAAGAAAAAAAATCAGTCAAATGTCAAATGTTAAATGTCAAATGTCAAATGTCAAATGTCAAAGTCAAATGCCAAATGCCAAATGTTAAAAGTCAAAAGTAAATGTCAAAAGTCAAATGTCAAATGTAAATGTTAAACGTAAATGTCAAATGTCAAATGTCAAATGTCAAATGTCAAATGTCAAATGTCAAATGTCAAATGTCAAAAATCAAATGACATAAGTCAAAAGTCAAATGTAAATGTAAATGTTAGAAATGTTTTTGTCAAATGTCAAATGTTAAAAGTTAAAAGTCAAAAGTCATAAATCAAAAGTCAAATGTCAAAAGGCAAATGTTAAAAGTCAAAAGTCAAAAGTCAAAAGTCAAAAATCAAAAGTCAAAAGGCAAGTGTCAAAAGGCAAATGTCAAATGTAAATGTTAAATGTTAAATGTCAAATGTCAAATGTCAAATGTCAAATGTCAAATGTCAAATGTCATATGTTAAAAGTCAAAAGTCAAAAGTCAAAAGTCAAATGTCAAATGTAAAATAAAAAGTCAAATGTCAAAAGTCGAAAGTCTAAATGTCAAATGTCAAAGTCAAATGTCAAATGTCAAAAGTCAAATGTCAAATGTAAATGTTAGATGTTAGTCAAATGTTAAAAGTCAAAAGTCAAAAGTCAAAGTCAAAAGTCAAATGTCAAATGTATGAAGTCAAAAGGCAAATGTCAAATGTAAATGTTAGATGTGAGTCAAATGTTAAAAGTCAAAAGTCAAGTCAAAGTCAAAAGTCAAATGTTAAAAGGTAAATGTCAAGTCAAATGTAAAAAGGTCAAAAGTCAAAAGTCAAATGTCAAATGTCAAATGTAAAAAGTCAAAAGTCAAAAGTCAAAAGTCAAAAGTCTAAATGTCAAATGTCAAAAGTCAAATGTTAAAAGTCCAAAGTTAAATGTCAAATGTCAAAAGGCAGATGTCAAATGTAAATGTTTGTTGATGTCAAATGTTAAAAGTCAAAAGTCAAATGTCAAAAGTCAAATGTCAAAAGTCAAAAGTCAAATGTCAAAAGTCAAATGTCATGTCAAATGTCAAATGTAAAATGTCAAATGTCAAATGTCAAATGTCAAATCTCGAATGTCGAATATTAATGTAAAATGTAAATGTCAAATGTAAAAGAAAATGTAAATGTCAAATATCAAATGTCAAATGTCAAAAGTCAAAAGTCAACTTAAACTTCAACTTCTTGCGTGTGGCTAAGTCAAAAGTCAATGTTGAAAATGTAAATGTCAAATGTCAAATGTCAAATGTCAAATGTTAAATGTCAAATGTCAAAAGTCAAAAGTCAAAAAATCAAAAGTCAAATGTCAAAAATCAAAAGTCAAAAGTCAAATCTCAAATCTCAAATGTCAAAATGTCAAATAACATATGTCAAAATGTCAAATAACAAATGTCAAGTCAAATGTTAAATGTAAATGTCAAATCTCAATGTCAAAAGTCAAAAGTCAAAAGTCAAATACCAAATGCCAAATGACAAAAGCCAAAAGCCAAAAGTAAAAAGTCAAGAGCCTAAAGCTAAATACCAAATGCCCAATGCCAAATGTCAAATGTCAAATGTAAAATATCAAATGTCAAAAGTCAAATGAAAAAAACAAATGTCAAAAGTGAAATATTAAATGCCAAATGCCAAATATCAAATGTCAAATGTAAAATATCAAATGTTAAAAGTCAAATGTAAAATATCAAATGTCAAAAGACAAATGTTGAATGTTGAATGTTGAATGTTGAATGTTGAATGTTAAATGTTGAATGTTGAATGTTGAATGTTGAATGTTAAATGTTAAATGTTAAATGTTAAATGCTAAATGTTAAATGTTAAATGTTAAATGTTAAATGTTAAATGTTAAATGTTAAATGTTAAATGTTAAATGTTAAATGTTAAATGTTAAATGTTAAATGTTAAATGTTAAATGTTAAATGTTAAATGTTAAATGTTAAATGTTAAATGTTAAATGTTAAATGTTAAATGTTAAATGTTAAATGTTAAATGTTAAATGTTAAATGTTAAATGTTAAATGTTAAATGTTAAATGTTAAATGTTAAATGTTAAATGTTAAATGTTAAATGTTAAATGTTAAATGTTAAATGTTAAATGTTAAATGTTAAATGTTAAATGTTAAATGTTAAATGTTAAATGTTAAATGTTAAATGTTAAATGTTAAATGTTAAATGTTAAATGTTAAATGTTAAATGTTAAATGTTAAATGTTAAATGTTAAATGTTAAATGTTAAATGTTAAATGTTAAATGTTAAATGTTAAATGTTAAATGTTAAATGTTAAATGTTAAATGTTAAATGTTAAATGTTAAATGTTAAATGTTAAATGTTAAATGTTAAATGTTAAATGTTAAATGTTAAATGTTAAATGTTAAATGTTAAATGTTAAATGTTAAATGTTAAATGTTAAATGTTAAATGTTAAATGTTAAATGTTAAATGTTAAATGTTAAATGTTAAATGTTAAATGTTAAATGTTAAATGTTAAATGTTAAATGTTAAATGTTAAATGTTAAATGTTAAATGTTAAATGTTAAATGTTAAATGTTAAAGGATAAAGGACAAAGGACAAAGGACAAAGGTCAAAGGACAAAGGACAAAGGACAAAGGACAAAGGACAAAGGACAAAGGACAAAGGACAAAGGACAAAGGACAAGGACAAAGGACAAAGGACAAAGGACTAAGGACAAAGGATAAAGGACAAAGGACAAAGGACAAAGGACAAAGGACAAAGGATAAAGGTGATAAATGATAAAGGTGATAAATGATAAATAATAAATGATAAATGATAAATGATAAATGATAAATGATAAATGATAAATGATAAATGATAAATGATAAATGATAAATGATAAATGATAAATGATAAATGATAAATGATAAATGATAAATGATAAATGATAAATGATAAATGATAAATGATAAATGATAAATGATAAATGATAAATGATAAATGATAAATGATAAATGATAAATGATAAATGATAAATGATAAATGATAAATGATAAATGATAAATGATAAATGATAAATGATAAATGATAAATGATAAATGATAAATGATAAATGATAAATGATAAATGATAAATGATAAATGATAAATGATAAATGATAAATGATAAATGATAAATGATAAATGATAAATGATAAATGATAAATGATAAATGATAAATGATAAATGATAAATGATAAATGATAAATGATAAATGATAAATGATAAATTATAAACGATAAACGATAAATGATAAAAATAATTTATAAATAATGAATGTTAAATATTAAATGATAATTAAATGAATGATAAAAAAAAACAAAATTATGACTAATAATAAATGATACATGATAAATGATAAATAAATAAATGGTACATGGTAAATAACAAGTGATAAATGATATAAAAAAAATAACTTACAGTAAATGATAGACATATGATAAATGACAAATATGACTTCATATTATACAAGTTAACTATTATAAATAAAAGATGAATAATAAAAAATGATAAATAAATAAGTAATAATAAATGATAAATGGTTAGTGATAGATAAATAATATATGACAAATAACAGACTACACATACTAAACAAATGAAGAATACAAATGACAAATGATAAGTTAACTAATATAAATAAATGATTAATAATATAAAGAGCATAATGATAAATAAATAAATAATATAAATAAACAAATCATAAGAAATGTTACATGGTATAAATAAATTAATGATACATGGTAAATAAATAATAAATCAATAAATGATGAATGATAACTTATAACAAATGGTCATTAATAATAAATGATAGATAAATAATACATGGTAAATGACAAATAACAAACTACACAAATGACGAATACAAATTCTAAATGAAATGATTGATGAAGTTATCGCCAAACGTAACGCCTATCCAGTTTGAAACTATTTCGCTTTGCGTTAAAAACAGAAAAATATCGAGCAAGCCGGGGTTGGTAACTATTTATTTCACAGAAAAATCACTCTAGTGGTGGTAAGGCGCAATTTTTGTAGGTTAAAACTGAAATAAAGTCAGAAATAAAATTCATAAAATAGATATCTCAAATACTTATGATGGTGCTTTTTTTTATCACAATCATATTAAACTCTCAGATTGTTATAAGGAAAGTCAACATTGCAATAAATGCAATGCTTGCCGCTTTTAAGGTGTTCAATCAAAATAATAAGAAAAGCAATAGATAATTAAAATCTAATAATAATATAACAACAAAAGAACATTTAGGACAGACGTAAACAAAAACCACATAACAGTGGTCTTACAAAAAGAAAGTGGTGTCCGAGTATGTACTCCCATTATTGATAAAATTCATAAAATTGTATTTCTCTAAGTGCTTATTTCTTATGCCACAAAAAGGGTGATTGAAATCTGCATCGCAAAAATATCATTTCGATGGTAGTTGCCAAACATAAAGGCAAAGGAATTTGCTAAAAAGTTCGGAAATTGTAATGACGATTATAAAAAAAATAAAAGGTTCTAATAAAAAGTAATAATGAAATGATCATGAGAAATAATGAAATAGTAAATATAATGGAAATACTGGACCGGATAAATCCGACAAATAACTAAAAGATGATCTGTATTAACGTTTGAAAACAAAAACGATTTGAACATTAAAATTGTGGTTCTAGTATTGTTGTAGAGATGGAATTTGAAATAATTAAAGGTTCGAATTCATTATAAGAGAAAAAACAAGAAATGATAAAAATAACATTCGTTTAGATTCAGGTTATTAGTAGAATCAATCAATTTAATTCCTTTAATTTTGTAGTTTCTAATAGTAGAGTAGTATTGAAACACACTCAATATTATAAAATTGGTAATGTAACTAGCAATGTAGTATGGTAACTAGCAATGTAGTAATGCAGTAATGAATCTTATGGCACAAAATCAATGATAAGATAATGTAATATGGAAATAAGAAATGTAACAATGCAGCGATGAATCTAATGATGACACAAAACCAATGATAATGATAAAGTGTGTGCGTCTCATATTATTATATAAATTCACTCTCAACAAGTATTTCCTCACTCTTATAATCCAATGAGATGGCAGACGGACATAGCCGGAGAGATAAGGTGCAGGATCAAGCTTAACATGCTTCTTCAGAATGTATTTACACCTATTGAGTACCTAGATATCACGAGGTCGTGATTTGATTATCAGGATGGACGAATTTGTAAGCTTTGTTTAATAAATTTGTAAAATAAGCAGAAATATTCCATAAAGAACAGCTAGCCTGAGTCACAGCGCAACCCAAGCAGGGTGATTTGTGTAGGAAACTTGCTATCCAAGACGGCCCGAGCAAAACCGATGTTTGTTTACGTGGGAAAAACCATCTCGAAGCAACCCGAGCCGAACCGATGACGACTGTTTACGGGCTCTGCCGAACCGAGGAGCGCCGATGCGAAGCTTCGGGTGGCTCAGTGGGGTTCCGATAAAAGCCACGACAACGGACCGGGCGGCCATTCCATGGCGAGACGCCAATTACAATAACAAGTGTAACAAGTGTATCAGTATAACTAAAATACTGCTGTTAATTAAAATGCTATTAGAGTTAAATCAGTGCTGATAATTATTGTATTGGGTAAAATAAATACCGAGAAAGTCTACACGTGTTTCCTGTTCCTCCTGACTTTGTAGTAAGATAACATACGTAAATTCGACTTCTCTCGAAATTGCTCATCGGCGGAAGGAACTAACTAAATCATTTTTGCTTATCAACCTTTCTTGGAATGCTAAAAAACAAGAATGGGAAAAAACTACTACTGCACGAATGGTTACAAGTTCATTCATAAACTAAACAATTGACCAAACATTTTATTGACTGGACAGAACCAAAAACCAATCAATGACGTTTAAAACTTTGAAATTCATGAATGGACGTGCGAAAATCCTAAATGGGACAATGCACCTGACGTTACCTATTGGGTAACCATTGTGGAGGTTCAGAGAACAAAAGGATGTCCCGTGGGAAGATTCGGTAACACAGTTGGGTTGTATTGTTACAAAATGTAATTTAAGCTCGGCTCGGTGCATTCGATTGTGTTGTGCTTTTTATGTCTCAGGTTTTGGCGAAGAGAACGGCTTTACTTTACTTCTTTTACACGTTCAACTGTACGTCCCTGGGTGCGCGTAATACTGTGGTACCTACCAATTACAATTCGCCTGGAATGTCCCATAGTTGCGCAAAGGCCTATTTAAAAGTGAGTGAAATAGATAAAAACATATTTATATTTTATTGTTAGGTATACAGTTACCAATAATAAATAATATGGAAATGTAAGGTACTAGAATATTTGTATGACAAAATAACTAATTCATTTATAAGAAATTACAACTATATATTAGGCATAAACAATTGAAACGGTTAAGCTAATTGCAGACTTTTGCAAACAATCTAGAGATAACAATTGTTCCCTAATAATTTTACTTAAAACACCTTTTTTAATCGTTATTATGAATGCTTTGTCTTGGGTTTATTGACGCAAAAACAATTGAGTCACTTTATAGTCTTGTACCTACATCGTAGCATCTACCACAATAACCGCAAATGTCATTAATGGTGTACCTATTTATTATTATATAAAATACAAAAAATAATAAAATGTTTGTGAGTACCTATATATAATTAATTATAATAAATGATCAAGTACCAACTGTTTCAATTACGCATAAGCCTTATCCCATGAATCAGTTCAAAAGGGATCGAAATTTGTCTTATTAAAATAAATTTTCAATAGTATAATTTTGCGTACATCTTATCAACACAGGCGGAGCCGCGGGTAGAAACTAGTTTATAAAAAAAACTGTGAATAATCCTACAGGATTCAGATGCAATATGTATCAGATTAAGATGCAATATTTTTATTTTTATTTTATAAAATTAAAATTAAAATATTGCATCTTAATCTGATATAACTAAACAGGTTAAATAATCAGTATAGCATACCTACAAGTTTAAGAAGATGCGGTTTACAATGGTAACATCATGACTTAGGTAAGATCCGCGCACTTGGCATAGCCTGTATCGCGTGGATCTAAACAACGATTTCCAGCAAAACTAATCCTCAGAAAAAGGGACTGGAATATTTTTTTATTAAGTCCAGTTTTCCCCATGTGAAAAAATCTTAAAGGGGGAAAAGATTTATATTACTTGGTTGCGTATAATTAATAGGAGTTTCTTTTTATCTAGCAAGTGACTTAGATGTAAAACTTACGCTGTATAGTTTTTATACCATCGGTTTGTCTATAACTTTGACTATTATTTCTGAGTATATTGCAACCAATTCTTACCTGGTTTCAGTTACCCAAATCCGTTGTTACCTAAAATCACCACATTTGGTCTTTCCTTTGATCCCTGTCTTCTAATCTTTCTTCCCGTAATCTTATCTGAGCCGCACGTGTACAGACTTTATTACATCTAAGTATTCTTTTTATTTATTACCTTTGTAAAACATGTGTTTGGGATAAACAGGTTACAGGTATTTAAAAACTAAGGGGATTCGGGTCTTTTGTTTATTATCTAGCGGATCCATTGCTCCTTTTATTTTCTTAGGATTATTTTAGCACATCTACGAACGCAGGCCGAATAATTCACAAGCTCCTGTATTATTTAAAGAAACTAGTTTAGTGTAGGTAGCATTAGTAATTATTTTAAAGTACGTAAAGTACGCCTTGCATATTTAGTAAGTTCTATCTGATTTATTTATTTGTTGCTATCACTCTTTTGCCTGAAAAACTCGATTTTACCTAGTTCAGACACACAAAATATTGAATACCACTTAATTTATACTGGAAGGATAACAATGAGGTTCATATTAGAGTTTAAGATGAATTATCCTTCCAGTATGAAGTTATTTTGAATAAATTATCTTATTTTATTATTTACCTGAGTTGGGTTTGACGGTTTTTCGGTAGTTCTATAACTAAAGCGGAGTGCTGTAGGCTGTAGTTTTCCCCATAAAGGGGGACTTGTCAAGGGGGAAAACTGGGATAACCCGCAGCAGGTACCAAATCTTATGTCGTCGTCATCGTGCCGTACCCGACACGATGACGTCTCAGGTCTCATACTGTCGTCATACTGGACTCATGGCTTTTCTTATTCGAAATGTGTGCTGGCAAATACGCGCCGGTATTCACCATTTTCCCAGTTTGTAAATTAGTAGTAGTACTACCAGTAGTACCAGTAATTTGTAAATTGCACTTTACCTTCTTATTCAGGAATTTCAGGGAATTGGCTGACCAAATAAAATGATGATTCACGAAATATTTTACATAAATAAAATGTATAATTTTCAATTCAATTTATAATGATGGCTGGCATAAAGCGGAGGAGATAAATATCTAAAGACAAATATCTAAACATTTAACATGCAACATCCTTTTAATAATTACAATAGGTAAAAAAAGTATCGGTAATGGATAATTTGTCTTAGGTTCCACATATTTTTTTTCGTTTATCTTTTTGCTGTTATATTGGCACTTGGCACAGCTGTTTTAGCGCGGAGTTTAAGTTGCGTCATTTATTTATATTTATATACATATTATTATATGGCTTTTAGTTAGATAATTAGTGCGAATGAAAAATGTTGCCGCTCGGCTTGTCCCAAAAAACCTGAATTTTCTCCAAAAACTCAATCGCGTAAGAGTCGCTGAGGACATGCTAGAGCGAGTCAATTCCGACCCGACATTCATGAATCGCATTGGTACTATGGTGTCGAGACGTGGGTTTCCGAGTTTGACATGCAGACTAATCGACAAGCTTCAAAATGGTGCCTCCCAACCCAACCGAATCGGAAGCGAAAAAGGAGAATTCGTGACGAGAACTGAACTCCTCAACCTCAACCTCAACAGGTCTGTATTGGTCCACTGCTGGACGCCTTATTGACGTTTCCTCCCACTGGTAAGCGCCTTATTGGCGTTCATCTAATGAGGGTAATGCCTATAATCCCCACGCTGGGCATGCGGGTTATGGATCGCAGTTCAGTGATAGAATAGTTCTGCAGGGGCCGCTGCTGCCCGCCCCCGGTGGATATCCCTTAGTCGCATCTTACGACACCCACGGGAAGAGATGGGGTGGTGCATATTCTAAGCCAGCACCACACAGCGAACATCAACAACACCAAGACGTAATTAAATACCGGAAATAGCGTTTAAAAATGTTTTGATGAGTGGACTATTCGTTGGCGTAAGTGTATCGTTTCTGAAGGAGCATACTTTAAAGGCGATAAAATTAATTTACACGAATAACTTACATTTTGTGTATTTTTGATCTTTTCCCGGTACTTTCTTGACAGAGTAGTGTCACACACTAAACACCGTAAGTCGTAAGAGAGCGTAAAAAGGTGGTACCCGTACATTTTAAGATAGCGGAATTTACCAAGAAAACGTGTGAGCTTCTCTCATTTGTTTGTTGTTGGTCATCGCAGGCATGGCTCAGGGCATTTCTACGTGTGAATAATCCTTAGATAAGGCACGTTACACGCCAACTACTTGCGCACACGGTCTCTTGCTCATTACGTCATTGGCTATAGTCGCAAAACAGGTAAATTATCCAAAAATGTGATTCAATATAATATTTAACTTATAATATTATGAATACTTAATTGACGACCCCTGTCCACCTACGACGCAGTAGGATGCGGGTACGATTCCCGGCTCGGGACAAATGTGTCTACGATCTGCAGATATTTGTTCAGAGCATTCTGAATGTTTTCTATGTATAATAAAAAAATATCCATCTATGTAGTGTATTGTATTAAGTATATCAGTTATCTCTACTTAGACACAAGCTCTACTTAGTTAGGGGCTAGATCTTAGTTTCTGATATCTGTGGGCTAGATAATACTGACTACATTTCACTATTGTATTATGTTGGTACTATGATAAGGCTATGCTTCGAAATAAGTTTTTTTTTTTATTTTGATACACGGTCTCGTCTTAACTTCTCGTTTTAAAAAATGCGATTACGTTCAAATGTGCCCCTTATGAGGGGTAGTTTTGAATCAGGCTGGGGCAGTTTTGAAAAGGCGTCATAAAACGGAAATTACGGGCATTACAAATCAATAACATTCATTTATACGTTAGCCATTATCATAATCAAGATTTCATTTTAGATTTTCTTACTATTCTATAGAATAACACTAAAAAATACTCAGACCTCAGTTTACAGCGAAAATTTCAAGGGGCAGTTTTGAAACAGGTAGGGGCAGAATTAAAACAAAAGTATAAAAATGAAACTAGCTTATTCAAGATATAATCAACATTTATTTTCTTATTGATAGCATTAGGCTTAGGAAAATAACTACTTATTTATCTACTAATTAGTCAATCGGTCAGATAATCCGCTTAAGGCGCATACCCTTCTCAAACTAGCGCCGCTTCTTATTTTATCTTGTTATTAACTATTTTTAGTGTGAACTGTGTGAATTGTCTAAAATTATATACCTATATTTTTTTTTATTATCCTCGGCAAGTAACGTCACCTAAATCCGTATTCTCACAGTTCTAACTAAGATTATATTCACCGAATCTTTCCAAAGACTTGATGTTTTTGATTGTTATACATTCATCATCATAATCATTAGCAGTCCATACTAAGAAATAAAATAAGAAATGTCTTTGATTAGCAAAGGCCTGTTATCTTTTTTATGCTATTGGGCTCTTCCCATATTTCTAATTCGAAATACAATTTATTACTTTTATTTGTGGTTGAAACTTTATTTATTATAATCTATAAAATTTATTATATTGTTTAAATGATGTAAGTTTTTTTCATGTATTTGTCATTGTGTCAATTTGAATGCAACTTTGCAGTGCCCCTCTACGCGTAACCATTCACTTAGATATGAGTTGTAGAATGAATTGTAAATGCAAGCAAAATAAATGAAATATGTATTTTTACCTATCTATCTGTTGAGTCCAAGTGCAGATAAATTAATTAAGTAATCTAAACTGAGAAAAAAGTTTGAAGCTAAAATGATATGGATTCGGTCCCCAACTGCGAAAAATTGTTTTAATTCTATTTAAATATACGTATTACACCATAAAATGCAAGACAATAAAATTGTCTATATCGTATCCATTTTGAATGGAGCACAAACGTAAACAAACCGTCCATACTTAACCGAAAATTCATTTTGTTGGCGCGTCCTATTAGGTATACGTAATTTACATTACTTGTCGATTTTAGATCCTCCCTTCAATAAAAATTGCTTAAATTATATCTGAAACTCGACGCCAAGCAAGTGAGATTTTGTTATTTGTGTCGTACTTTGTTTACTAACATGCTTCATTTAAAATGGATAAACCATAGGTACGTGCAGGGTAACTTTATTGTTATTTCCCTATCATCCCCTCTTCGTTAGGTTACAAAATGACTTCATACGGCCAATCAAATGATCCCATCCATTATTTGGCGCCACCTCACACCGCGCTGATTGTATGATTGCATTTTGATAGCATGATAGTGATTGTTTGATTGCTTGATTGCTTGATTGCTTGCTGCCACTGATACTACATCCTTATCAAGGGTCTGAGTCGGCCAGTTCGCGGTATTTTCCATTTTCCTTATGCAAAGTGCAGGTAAACATTTTTTTTCCTCATCTAAAACACTATTTTTACACTATTTTTAGATTTTAATATATTCGTTCGCGCGCTTAACCAGCGCGTTGAGCCCTAAGAATCGACCACCTCCAACTCCGTTCGAAGAACCAGAGGAATGGCTTCTTCCTCTTGTGTGATTTAATCACCAGCTCTACTTAGCACCAGTCCGCCTCGCAAGCTTTTTTTATTTATTAAATAAAATAAATAAGAACTCACGCTTGCACGTTTGAGATTGCACTGATGCACTGATGATGAGGTTATTGAAGCGTTTGATTTCCGTACAAACCCCAAAACTTGGTTGAACATCATCGATGGACATTAGCAGTCAAAACTTCATGAGCATTTTCTTTTCTTTTAATTAATTAAAGAGTAATTCTCTTAGAACTAAAAACGTTTTATTGATAAATCCTCTTCAGCTATTTTTGTCGACACGCATTCAAAGCAGTTTTTATATAGCCTGGGTACTTTGCAGCACGCGTCGAAACCCACTTATCTAGTTCATCTAAATATGACAATATTAAATTAAAAGCAGTCTAATTTCTAGCCATCAACATAAGTGTTGTGCATAATGCCTAATTATCCAAATGTCAGATATAACTACACTGTCTGTCCGCTTACATCTGCCTGCGTCTATCGGCAGAGCTGTGTAATTACGGGTGGTATCGGTGCAGTTGTTGACCTATATTTGAAAGACCACAATTTTCTGTATAACTTGCACGTTAAGAGCAGTAAATGTAATGGTTTCTATCAATAAAGTTTCAGCTTTAAACTTTTGCAACGTTCGTTCCTTGGATGTGATTGTAAACCTATCATTCATAACTCTCATTCATCAAGTTATGACTTGGAGTCTCCTCAACCTCAACCTCAACAGCCTGTATTTGTCCACTGCTGGACGCAGGCCTCCCCCTGATGAACACCTTGTTGGCGTTTATCTAATGGGGGTAATGCCAATCTCCACGCTGGGCTTGCGGGTTGGGGATCGCAGTTCATTGGTAGAGTTTTTCTGCAGGGGGCGCTGCTGCTCGCCCCCGGTGCATATCCCCTAGTTGTCTCTTTCGACACCCATGGGGATCCACGAAACTTTGAGTCTATTGCTGCACATACGGCCAGACACAAGGCCAGACTGAAGAATCTCATTCAGGCATCAACCTCATCCACGCCCACGAAAAACTGAAACGAAGCGGTCCGTCACTAAGGCCCGTATTATGAAAGCTTGCTCAGTTATCTATATATGCCTGAGCAACGCTTTTCTATGGCATAAACGTCACTCAAGCATAGCTCGATGACTGAGCAAGCTTTCATAATACGGGCCTAAAAGTCCTACTTCGGTACTTCAAGGAGCTGGGTTGCTTAAACCGGGGCAGGGGCATAATGCACAATACATTCAAATTCAAATTCAAATTCAAAATGCTTTATTTCCATAAATACAATAAATGTACACGTAGAAAACGTTAAATCATGTAAAAAAATACACTGTCACGGAAATAAAGTGGTATTTTTGATTTCGGCCGCTTCGGTACGTAGACTAAAGTAAAGACTACCATGTGGGATGTCCGTGCAGATCTCAGTTCCCCGACTTAGAATGCTAGTAGCTGTATATTTTCTATTTGTTTTTCATTTTTCTTTGTACCTATGTGTCAAAATAAACTAAATTCTATTCTATTCTAAACCTCGGTATCAGGATGATGCCTCCATAGCCGATTTTCGGGTACTTAGAATCAGAATTAGAATTAGCGCGCGTAGCACCCTGTCTTTAGCATGTTGTCATCACGCATACAGCATCTGCGTGTAAGTCTACTTCTTTATTAATATTGTATTAATATATTTAATTGTTTGTTGATTCTTTATATATGATTTAAAATTAAGTAGAGACATGTTGTTTAAATACTGTTGTTTAAGTTTTTAGATGATATTTATAAAGATTTCCCTAGTAAGTAGGTGTCCTAGACACGATCCTAGACGTAACACATTGGAGAACTCTGTAATGTTAAGTCTGGTTTTTAATAAACGAATTGAATTGAATTGAATTCATGTGTTTTTTACGGAATTTGCACTGCTTTGTCCATTTTAGCATTTTCCAACAATCCATAATAGTGAGTGTTATTTCTCAATCCCGACGCCAAAGAAGAGAATCTGTAATTATTGTGTTGGAATTGTTTACGACTTGAAAAGACACCGAAAACAAGACGTCGCTGGCCCGGTGCGCTAAAGTCAGTTTGAGTTGTTGGAGTTGCAGGTTCGTTTCGCGCTGTGGCATATGTTTCAGTACCCTATGCAGATATTCGTTCCTGATTTTCTCTATAGGTATTTATGATAAGTTGATACCTAAGAAAAAACAATATCTATATTTTTTACTAGCTGCGCCCCGTGGCTTCGCACGCGTTGTTCGATGGAAACGTTTAAAGGTGTTTTTTATCCCACGAGAACTGATTTATGGGACAAAAAGTAGCCTATGTTTGATTACAGGATTAGAATTACCTGTATGCAATAATCTCAGCCAGATCCGTTCAGTAGTTTTGGCTAAATTTAAGATTCTACGATTAAGTGAAAACCGTATCCTGCAGCGGGCGGAAATACCAACAGCAATGAGAAGGTATTTTTGGAATGCCAATGTGAATCATGCAAGGTCGAGCAGGCCGGGGGCAATGTCATGTCACCCAGAAAATAAACAAAAAGCCTACTTGTCAAGAGCGAGAGACGCTTAACTTTCCGGGTATCCGATCCATACTTATTATACATTCGGAAGTAAATGGCGGATCTTAGTGAAATTTGGCAGGAGGTAGACGGAAGCCCAGGGACGGACGTAGGCTACTTGGTAGCGCGTGCGAAGCAACGGACTGCAACTGGTCACACTAATATTATAAATGCGAAAGTTTGTATGGATGTATGGATGGATGGATGGATGGATGGATGTTCGTTACATCTTCACGCAAAACTACTGAACGGATCGGGTTGAAATTTTGCATTTAGTTTTTCTAATTTTGGAATCAAACATAGGCTACTTTTTATCCCATAAATCAGTTCCCGTGGGATAAAAACTACCTTTAAACGTTTCCATAGGAAAAACGCGTGCGAAGCCGCGGGGCGCAGCTAGTTTCATATAAACTTAATACAATGGAAACGTTTAGTACTTTGGCTTGAAGAGGTAACGAACATCCATCCATCCATCCCGCCATCCATCCATGCATCCATACAAACTTTCGCATTTATAATATTAGTGTGAGAAACGGTTTCCTGCAGCAAAAAGAAACAGCGAAGTTTAGACATTAGAAAGTTATTCGTATTTTTTGCAATTTTTTATTTAGGAAGTAGGGCTATGGAATAAATTATGACCATGTCGTGACCTTGCGGCGTCGTCACTGATACGTTGATGTGGTAATTTTAGTCGCACACGGCGTGGACGTAACGTAAATGATTCACTATTTCACAACTTTTCTCGGAAATCCGCGAAGTTTTCCCGCGAACTGCGAGATGAATCATGTGCAACAGCCTTGTGTGGAATGTAGGTGACAGGTACACGGCGTCTGGGAAATTCCACATCCATGACAGCTTCCGTGGCGCAGTGGGTGTAGCCTGAAACGTAAGATTCTCCTCGCAGATTCTCTTCTCTACCCAATATCACAAAGATGTAGGTACTCTACCTAATTGATCAAACTTACAAGAAATGTTGTGTGCAACCATGTGGATACTTATTTCTTTTCCAATGTGCGCAGGTTGTCTCGCGAGAGCTTAACCTTAACGCCACGTCACGGTTCATCATTATCAACAGCCTTTGTTGATCCAGCCATGTAGGGCATAGCCTCTCTATATTTACTGTATCCTACTCATTCATGGCGAGATGGCGAGAGGTTAAGGTGTGTGAAAAAAACACAGTCTGCTAAAAGATTATCGACAAAAGTGTTACCTGTCATTTAAATGTGCGTTTATTTTTCGTAGTGCTACGAAAACAGCCAGTATTTTGTTTTTCTATCTCCCTAAGTTCAAAGCGAGTCTTTTACAAGTTGTAGAGGCAACGGAAGCAAGTAAAGTCATAATATTTGATCACAAGCAAGTTTAATAGTAAGCGTATCCTTCCGACTGCATGCCATCTTCAATCGATAGCTACCCTCCGTAACCTGACGCCGGTGCTCGTGGTCGTGCCCCCAAACTTTACGCATTGTTTACCTTCATAATCAATATCGTAGTGGCCCACTGCTGGGCAGCTGGTTTGCCCACTACGCTTAGTTATATATTTATTTGCTCTGCTTTTAGTTATTTATCTGGCGCAGCGAATCAGCATTGCCACCGCTGTATCGCATTATGATTCGCTGCGGCATTCCATTATTTGATATTAATTTTCTTTTTGAACAAACTTGTTAGCAAAAATAAAGGTATTCATTATTTTTTCTACTTTACTTGCTTGCTATTTTTTTCTGCTTTTGTATTGTTTCTCAATGTGTGCTTCATTGATGAAAATCGTGCGGTTTGTCCATTTCTGTACCTTTGTAAAGTCAGATAGTGTTTCCATGACGTCTTCATCTTGTCTGTCTTAACTTTTGAAGAGACTTCAATGTAGTCGTATTTATGCCTTTGCAAAGACTTAAAAAGGAGACAAAGTTATTCAACTCCTTTCCATAGAAATACACTATTTCATTGTCAAAAAATTACTTTACTTTAATGATTTATTAAAAAAAACGACTAATAATGTTCATAATAAAGAGCTGATTGATAAGAACCCTGTTTAACTGAATTCTAGAATACTCTTCTAATTTTTACATTATTATTTTAATAGGTGCCTACCTACGGTCCCATTTGCCTTAACTTAAAGCCTAAAGGCTGCCGTAAACCCTTATTTATGTTGTTTAACCTCTCATTAACTTTCGACAACTGCTAATAAACGCTACTGTAAAAATGCTGCCTTATACCTATAGATATGGGTTGAACTTAGGAAACAGATGCGGGGGAATATACTATATTCTTCTATCAACTCAGCTTGCCGAAGACATACTTTATAGGTGGTGGTACCTTATATCGATGCCTACCAGGATGAACTACGTTTTTGTTAACGAGGTGGCCGACGATGTTTTGGGAAGACACCTATTCATCAGGCACATCTAATTATATCCAGACAATTATCAGAGGAAGACATACAGCTATTTCGATGTGTATATCTTGTCATTTTGTTCTGTAGTAACTCTAATTTTCTTTTCCCCTTACTATTTTCCTTAAATATAATTATCCTAAGAATAAGAAATAGATGTTTACGTTACCTAATGACGTGAATATTTAGCGAAAAAGCCTTCTACAGTACGATTTTTGGCTACACACTCGCATAGTTTTTAAAATATATTTTTGCTTGTAGTTCGGTTTGCTGAAGAACTATTTTTAGGATAAAGCTAAATTGTTTGCCATAAATAAAATCTCTAGTTTTAAGTTTTACATATGTTTTTCCTCTCGTGCAATAATGAATTAAGAATTCCATTCATTTCCGTATATTTTGGCCCCTTAAATCTTCCTCACTCCATCCCTGGAGCCTGTAATAGTAACCGTCACGACAATAAGTCGCTCGGTGCGTAAGAAATGGTTTATGGCCATGCCTCCGATAAGGAACTATTTACGATATGAATTTTTCGGTAGACATTGCTCTTGGTCACGGAATGCTATGATATATTACTATATTTGTCTCTGTTAAACCAGTAGGTACATAACTAATACTTTTAGATAAAAAAAAGCACAATTTATAAACCGTGTTAGGTCTAATCTATAGTCTAAATTATATTTGCTCCAACTTGAAAAATAACAACTAAAAAAATATATCTTCGTTGCTTTTTTACTTTATCTACATACCGAAGCAAGAAAATTCAAAAATATCAGTATAATATTATCAGTGGTAAATTTTATGAATTTTAAATAAATAATTAAATTAAAATAAAATTATACTGGAAAATTCTCACAGCATTATCTAGCCAAACTAAGCAGAGCTTGTGTTGTGGGAACTAGATAACTAAAATATATCATAGAATATATTATATATTTTTTATTAAGAACACACTGAAGAAATATTTGCAGATCGTACAAGTATTAGTGCCGAGACGGGTAACGAACCCGCAACCTCTTCCGTTTCAGGCAGACTTTCGTCCATCGCGCCACAGAGGTCGTCGAATTGACCCTAGCTATGTATTTATATACCTCGATAGAAATGGATCTACTCGATCTAGATACACTACATACATATATTATGTAATTAGATAATTTTTATTATACTTAATAAACATCCAGAACGCTCTGAACAAATATCTGCTGATCGTACACATATGGATCTAATAAGAATCATCTGTACTTATTGATGTATTTAAGAGTGTGACAAAAGCAATTTGCTTCAAAATTCTACTTCAAATTATTTTTTTTTTTCAGAATCTGTAAAAGCTACCACCTTCATATTAAGGGATATGTTACTTCGATCTTTTATCTTGAATTACGTTTAAAAACATTTTTTGGTGAAAGATTTTAAAAATAGATGTTTTGCACACATTTTGATATTTATCTCAGGATCAGCATACTTTTTTTCTTTGCTTTTTGTTTTGCTAAAAATCCTAGAAGTATTTCTTTAGTTAAGTTTTTTAATTGGTTGTTTTACGTCGTAATTGCCTCGTAAAAGCTAAAAACAGTTTAGCCCATCGAAAATTTGGTGCACGTCTCTGCTCTGTAGGTACTTTTCACTCGCGAGAAATCCATATCTTGTCATCCTGATCGAAATTCATCTCGTGGTGGCGTTATTGCACACTTTCAGGAAATAAAGCTTTGATTTGATGTTGAGTTGTAGTGTAATGTAATGACAGTATTATTTGTAGTGCGATGTGATTGGCTGCGCGGGCACAGGTGGCGTCACGGCGCGTGCGCAGGATCCATGCTGGTCGATGGATGGTCGATACCGCGACTACGTGCGATATTACCAATTTGTCTGCATTTGGCGGACCCTGCCTTTTTAGTGTGGTTGGGTCTTAGTGAGATTTAAGATTATTTTCCATCATTTTCATTATTATTCTTGATCTTTGTTCAATATCATCATAATTATCATGGATTTTGTTTGTACCAAAGATTCGGCAAAACCAAAGGAGCTATGATGTTTTTAAAAAGGAGGAGGTTCTCAATTCAACTGTTTTTAAGCTATTGCATAGCTTCTATCGCGGGCCTTGAGCGCGGGGACCGAATCCAGAAATTCCGTAACGAAAAAACCTCACGCTCCCCACTCCGACCGGATCAGCGGTGATACTTTTTAGTTTTGCCATCTATCGATGAATAGTAGATCTTTTAATGAATTTATGAAATATGACGTTTGTCTCTTTAGTTCAGCAACTCGCCTCTAGATGGCATTGCAATAGCTTTACCGCGGCAGTCCCCGAGTGCCACACGTCTTTTTTTTTTTTGTGTTTGTTACCTCAGAACTTTTGATTGGGTGGTCCGATTTTCATGATTCTTTTTTTAAATGAAAGCTGATGGTTCCCCTGTGGTCTCATTTTAATTTTGTTCAGTTCTGACAATGGAATCCATGAAAATTCATGAAAAACCTATAAAATTTAAGTCGGTTTATAGTTTTATTCAAATACGAGTAGGTACTACATCAGTTTGAATTGACGCTGATCGTAAAAATTCGTACTGAATTATACAGGAAAATAATACAGGTTTTGCCATTTATTTGTGCTTAGATAAATGAAAAGTTGAACTTAACATTTTGAGCCCAATTAAAACGTGGTGGTCACTGAACAAAAGCTCAATGTAACCAAGTCTAGTGGCTGCCACTTGCCAGCACGGCAACCGGCTATTCCACGGCATTATAAATGGAGGACTTGACAGGCCGATACAGGGTTGACACCACCCTACTCAACCCTTCGTGTATAGAGATGTGGATGGAAACGAAAATGTACTTACATCTTTGTGCTGTGTGTGACCCATGTTTGATGTGTGTGACCCACGTTGGCAAATAAATAATCATGAATTATTTTGACCCTTTTCATTCAAGTTTTGTACAATTTTTTTCTTAATTTTTTTTGAAAAAGCATACAAAGTATACAGCTGCATTGTTGATATTACCCATTAGAAACAAAATATCAAAATATTTACCTTATTTGAATACATTATTTAACTAAAAACGTTCAGTCAACTCTAAAAACAAATAAACATAGCAGCAATTAACAGTGTAAATTTTACCATGGCCAGTTATTTTATAGTTTTTACTATAAACACTATTAATGCTTTGTGCATGTAGGTAATTGTTATTTGTAACTTTTTAAAGTATAATAAATAGTAGGTAAGTAGCTAAATTTCCGTCAAGAGTTCCATCTGTGCTTTACTCTATGCTCTATCAACCCTTCCTTCCCTCATCATTAATCACTGCTCTAATGAACCCCTAATGACTTAATGACACCGTGTCACGGGGTAGTTTTACCACTAGAGGGGGTTAATTTTTAATTGAATTTCGCTTAGGGTTGGTTTAAATGACGTGGAGTAAAATGTGTAATTTATGTTCGGAACTTAATATGCTTCTTGACAAGTTCAATTTTGGTATCATTATATGAACTAGGTACTTCCCAAGTTTTATTTACCCAAGATTCGGTTCCTATCATTATATCAATTTTCCTTATTATTTTATTTGCCCTTCAATAAAACAGTAAAGTCTATCAAATTACCGGGTTCACTGACCTCGGATCATTCTGGAGGCGTTTCCCGCCAATTTCCCGCGTCTAGTCGCCGTAATGGCGGCGTTGGACTTGGCAACGGCTGACAACCATTCTGCCTAAGTATTTTTGCATTGCTTGAAACATTTTTCAATGCCAGTAACAATAGACAGACAGCATATACTCTGGCTCTTGATCAAGCTACAAGGATATTGCACCTATTGGTTTGTTTTCTACTTTGATTTTATTGGTCCTTCTGTTTTCTGGCGCGATTATTACCTACCTTAGAATAATTTTCCTATCTTTCTGAAACATTTATTGCTCTAGTCTAGGTTGCAAGGTTGTTGGAAAAGTCAAGTACCTATAGTGCAAAATTTATTTGCTTAAATGACTGATTCTTTGCATAAATAACTATATATAACATACATATTTAACCTGTATGATTATTTATGTTGTATAACTGAACTGTTTACATTTAAATTGAATAAATAGTGATAAATTATAATATTTACAGGCTTGAAATTAAACACACTTCGTGAGTATAGATAGAGTATTAAAAAATGTCATCTCTACCTAACATACAATAGGTATTTCACTAGTCGACGTGCTGATGAAAAAGTGGTGTAAGTCACATTTCTCAAAAACAATACCGCGATGACAGCGGCACCGTGCTGGTTCTCACCGCGACTACTTCAGTGTCGATACTCACTTTCACTGATAACTGATATGATAACGCGCAGGATATATTGTAATAATTGGGTGATAACAGATTTCTAATGATTAGGTATCTGGAGAAATTCTAATTTTACCTATTTTATTTTAATTTAACCTCAAATTATCAGCAGAAACTAACAATTTTCCTACGATGTTTGTTACTAAAGTGTATGCGCTTTGAAGAAAATTCTAAGAAACCAAATAATACCCCGAACATTTGACTTCGACGGGAGATGAACCTACAACAAATATACTCGTAATGTTGAGGATCATCAGCGCCTGTCATTCCTGTGCAGATGTTCTCTACATTAAGGTACCTACTTAAACAAAAAAATAAACAAATTTCTGCAAAACATTTTATTTCTTCCTCCTTGTTACAAATAATTTAAAACTTACAACGAAATTCAGTTTGTTTGCACAATGTCCGTAGCAATCGTTTCAATTCAATAACAAGGTTTGAGTTTCTGGAAAACGCAGGATTGTTTATTTATCTCTTCAATAAATTACTTCTTTTGATGTTCAATTGCGTTATTGGATCTTTCTCTTATTTTATTAGTCACAGGTGTCAATACAAACCGATATTATTATCAAATGATTTCAAAGTTTACAAAACCCGTTACCAAAATATTTCTCTTTAGAATATAAATCGGCACTTAGCGAACACCTTTTCTCTCAGGTGCTCGATACAAACATTATTTTACTTAAATTTCGGAGATTCTATCATTTTTGATAATCTCATAAATTTATTTATACATTATTCAAAGAAATATTATTTACATTATTTTAGTAGATTCTTAGTTACATTATAATCGATACAAAGCGTTTTTGTACTTGTATTCAATTTACAAATTTCTGTACGTAATATTTCTTAAAATTACTTATTGCTAAACTTAAAACTTAGGGCTAAGTGGCATAATGAGATATGTTCAAAAAACAATCATTTTATGAAGAAAAAACACATTTCAAAGGATATGTTAACAAGCAATCGATCATTTATATATTATAGACATCAAATAAGTTAAAGCTGGTTTTATATTAATTTAACTGACGCCCTTTTCATACAAAAATAATCCATAATATGTACTTAGATTCAAATGATCCATCATTATTTCTAAAGGCAGCGCATTAAACACAACCCTTTGAATCACCAAAGGTGTTTCCAAAGTCACAATCGTAAGCGATTAATTCCAATTATACGACCAGACATAAATTTGCCGAAATTACATTCAACTCGTTTTTGTAAACCTTTACACAGTTAGCTTTTATCACGCACGCGCGCGTCACAACACGATCAAGGACCACGTGGTACACGCACCTGGTTTTCTCAATTTCGTACTTACATTCGCATGCACGATGGCAAGATTCACAAGGAAGACATTCTTACAATACTATGGCGTTTCGGGGCTACAAAAAACTATCAAAAAGTCAGTCTTTTATTCGGAGGTTGAAGTCACTGGTTGAGGCACTGAGGGCCTATCACGTTATAATACAGTTCTTGTCTGGTTGCTGGTTCTTCTTTTGCCTCTCTCGCTTGGCGCAGGCGACGGCGTCGTTGGGCACATAGGAGATCCTCACGCCGCCGTAGGCGCGTCGCGTCGGCAGCGTGTACGATTCCGCAGACGAAGACGACGAGGAACACGTGCTGCAGTAGCTACTCGCATCGTCATCTCTGTGCTTCTCTCTCCGCGGAGGCTCATCCGGCTCGAACGCTTCGTTATCATCTCCGCAGAAACGCACCGTTCTCCCCCCTCGCGGCTTTTTCGTCTTCCCGTCTACTAGCGTCAGCTCTGGCATGGAGGTGGAGTGACCGGGAGTGACGACTGTTTGAGCGTCCACATGCGGCGGGGGTTTCCAATCCGCCTGCTCCTTTTCTTCGGAGGTCGGTGTCGGCTGTATTTGGTGCTCTGTTATAGACTGTTCTAGTCTCAGGTCTGCCAGCGCCCGGTCCAGGCTAAGGCAGGCATGCGGCGGTGGTGGAGGGTGCGGGGGAGGCGTTTCTGGTGCTATAGAGCCGCTTGGTTCTGAATCCGCATCAATTCCTATTGGACCTTCTAAGTTTGGCGAGGGTTCTCTTTGCGGGGTTCGGACAGGAGATTTCGGAGAGGGCGGCCGTCTCGGGCGTGGGACTCGCGGAGGCCTACCCATACCGGATGGTCCGGGACCTGAGGAATCCGACGGCGTCGGGGGTTCACCTTTCGAACAAGCGATGGAACAGAATATAGCGCCTCGTCTAGGTAGGAAGGGTCTACCGAGGAGACTGACGTGGCAAGTATGGCAGGCGAAGCACCGCTCCGTGGCATGCCAGTGCTGGCCCTCGTGCGTCATCTGCGCCTGGTCCACCCCCACGGGCTCTCCGCACGCGTCGCAGTACTCCGCGAAGCAGCCGTCGAAGCAAGGCAGGCAGTAGGGCTGCGCCTCCCGCATGATGTAGCGTTGCCCGCCCAGCTGCTTGGCGCACTCCTGGCACGCGAAGTGTTTCATGTGCCACGCACGCCCTTCAGCTTCCGTGCACTCGTCTGCGAGGATTATCTGTCGACAAGAAAGTCATGGTTAACTACTGTAAACTTATCTTTCGAGCTTTATATGAAAAAGGGCACGCGATAATTACAAAATTAGCAGCACAATGAAATCAGTAAACTCCCCCAGAATTACTCATGTGAAATTACTCCAGTGACCAAGTAGAAGTATCTCTAAGTTCATCCCAACTCAACATGTGTGTAACATTTGGACATTTACACACGCCATTCATGTGTAAATGTAAGAATCAGCTGAAAACTTTTGAAATGGGTTTCGTAATGCAAATCTGCGAGTCTCGTAAGCAGCTGTTTTGGCACGTGTAGTTAGTATTCGTGTCGATTAGATTCCACAATCCAAAGTTAAAAAGCAATGGGTTTTTTGACATCTGCCTCTAAAATGATTATTCACATGGTAACATGCAGCCGGTCATATTAATTAATTACTTTTATAAACATGCTTTAATTAGGTATTATTATTCATCTAGTGCAATTGGCGAGGCGATGCTGTCGACCCCGGCGCGCCCAGAAAGCTGCCCATTGTTGGGCGTGGGAACGGGTCCCACGGACAGTGGTTTTGTTCCTTCATTAGTGGTCTCATTATTAATATTTCAAAAACGGTATTTTGTGTCAAGTTCTGCTTTTGGTCGCGTGGTTTGATTCAAGTTTGTAATCTGGCGATTACCGTTCAGCGTTCGGCAATTAAGTTTTTTTTTGTATGGAGGATCAGATTATTGAAATTGTTTGCTGAATGCATCCCTTATATCAGTTTAATTTGAACCTATTTTACCTTTAATCTTGTTCATCGTTCACATGAGACCGATCTTCCGTCGATGCTGTAGAGGAAACTTATTAACCCCAATGTTCAGAAAAAAAATATATAATCATGCCTAGACGATTTTTTTCCAAAGAAATGCCTCTTTCCTCGGCCCATCAACTTTAACATTCTGATAAGCTTCAAGCAGCCGACACCACCTGATTAAAGACTCTCCCACCCGCATCAGAGCCCTGGGAGCCAGCCCTGCTATCTGACTCATTATCGCGATATATTGTTACGGACTTATCTATGTGGCTAGTGATCTTACGATTCCTGATTCCACCTTCATTTCCTAGTGCTGCGCTTTGCTTGCGTCACAGGTCGGAGCGTGGGGAAAACTTTTGATCTACATGTTTCTGATTGAAGTTTTTTAGGGCCTGTTACACCGACCTATTATATTATATTTTGACAGCCGTTTGTTTACTACGTTGTCTTTTGTTTTGACCTGGTTTGGAATGCGACTGCTGCCTTTGGAGAATACTTGCGGGGTGAAGTTTTGACCACATAGTCCCAACTGAAAGTTTTGACGGTTGCACATTTTGTCGTTTGTTCCTTTCGACCGTCAGTGCATTTTTCCATAGTATCTTTATGGACCCGGCGCCGTATCTTTTGGTGTGATAGTTAATGATAAACAAACTTAGCATTCCCATGTGTCCGTGTTACATACCTACTGTATGTATGCTCATATGCTGATAGTGATGCAACAAAAACTAAAAAAATATGTAATATTTAAAAACCACAAAAGGATTGTCTGTCGGTGACAATAAACCAAATGTTCCGTGCCGTGAAGCTTTCAGAGAACATAAACAAGAATCCAAAAAGAAACGCCGCCGAGACTAACGTGATAAGTCGTAACTTTGGCTTCGAGCCACTAGACTTCCTACCTAAGCATCATCATCACCATCTGCGACTAGACTTCAAACAATAAATGTCTACGTTTCTTCCCATACGTTCGCCGAAGTAGCGCCTGGATACCGAATACCGGATACTGAGAGGAACTACTTTTCATATTTATGCTATGACTGCGATTCATACAAATTTGAATAAGGATAAGAATGATTTTAGGTGATTTTGCATTTCTGGCAGTAAAATGCGACAAGTCAGCGTTAGTAATAAGTTTTACAATCTCGTAAAAATTTTCCGCTTTCTTAAGTATTGTGCAAACTGAGACTAGCCACTCAGATAACGTAAATCCTTGGAAAATTAAGTAACAGTAGTTATATTTAGTTACATAACAATGTCCTTCCCAGCACGGCACAATGCACCATGTGCCCGCGGAATGCAATGAATCATGCAACTCCATGCGGACGTCCACTGAAAACAATATGGGTTATTTTATGTGTGATTGACCTGCTCATCGCATGCTTTTGGTGTCAGTGTCAGTCTTCGGAGGCACCTGTCCTTTCCAATACAAAAGCTAAGAATAAATACTTACTTTATTTACAACTGTGATCAAAGTTTTTATAAAAGTAGCTTTTGGCCACGGCTTTAAAAGAGCTTTTCCTAGATAAAACCTAATTTACATCATTTCTATGTTAGCTTCAAAAGCTTTGTAAAAAATTAACGCTAGTAGGTGCTTCATTGATAAAGTTGATTATTTTGCCAATATCCATTCATAGAAGACCTAGAGACATGTAATGTAAATCTAAGTCCAAAAATATGTTTAATATTTTTATATATTTTCTTAAGTATTAAGGTTGGAGGTGCCCTATTTAAATTAAAATATTATCATGCAAAGAGATATTAACTTGTCTTTTCGTTGAGTAATTTTATCGTAAAAAGGAGACAAACGGAAAATTAGAGATACTATAAAAATTATAATATTGTTATGTATAAATTAAAAAGAATAAATAAGAGTTTGAAGTCCTTTAACAAGTATTAGAATATCAGTCCAGATTATTTATTAAGGTAGCTATTATTAAGTTTGACCTAAGTAGTAAGATTTATTAGTAAGATTATATTTAAGTTATAAACTGCAGAAGAGCATGCACCTGGCTTAGCTCGCGTGCACTCTGTGCAGCCTTCACTGCGTCTATGCGGAAACCTTGTTTAATACTCCGAATATATACAAAACTATGCCTTGCTGTCGGTCAGTACATCTGTAAAAGCTGCATCTACAGTTTATAACAACTTTTTCGCAGCAACACAGGAAATATCGGTTTCGTTTTATTTTTGAAGGTCTAATAAATTTTAAGTCGTTTCCACTGCTGTCAAACACGAAACTCAACCCCAGGGTGGATTAAACAAACCATTTTAGGCTGGAAAGGGCCAAAACTTGGCGTCACAGTCTAATAAAAAGATACGTAGTAAGCGATTTATAACTCTATTCTAGAGATACTTATATTATCAGTCAAAAATGATACAAGAGTCTAGATAATTTTTGGAGAGGTAAAGCCGCAAAACAAACGTATCTAACCGAAGGCCTATGGGCTAGCTTCGCGATCTGCAATGCTGATACCTTGACATTTATTAAATCGAATCACCTAAACTCAATGCGCACTCTGCCTGCATAGAGCCGCATGTCCACTGCTGCATACAGCCAGCTAGAATGCGTCCATCTAAGCGCAGTGACCGTCAAACAGTTCTCAGGATTATATTGGTAATTTTTAATTACTTACATATACTAAATGTATTTAGCAAATGCCTGAAAATGTTCTTGCTGGTATTCAAAATCAAAATCAAAAGTTTTTATTTCCATAAATACAAAACATACACTTAGAAAAGGTCAAATTATAAAACTATAGGTACCTACACCTAACACGGAAATCAAATGATATTTTTGATTTCTGTCGCATATTGATACGTGTTGATACTTATACTTATAGGATCGCCTAAGTAAGTTTTACTACGTTTTTAAGTAACTTTTTCGGCGTGAATTCGTAAATCCTAGCCTCTCATATCATATTATTAAGATTATTTATCAGATGTACTACGATGTCTAACTCCTGTCACAAACAACGGAGTTTCATGGTTATGAGCTATCATAAACTAAACAATAAATGTCTCAGAACTTCATTCTGCGAAAACACTAATTCCGCGGCTTTTCATGCGACCGCCGGGCTGGGTGCCTACTTACTCGAACTAATAGAAAATCATAAGGAACCAATTCAAATTGATTGTTTCTTTCTTCTAACTTTTATAGAAGTTCTTTTATCGTCAAGTTTAACCATTAAAGGCTTAGCTCTATAGTTTGCAGTAGTTGTTAATATTTTATCTGGCTCTAAAGTGATTCAATTTCTGCAAAATTATGCAAACTTATTTAAAATTTATTTCCCAACTTTTATACCCACTTCAAGTTGAAGTTTTATAGTTACTGTAAAAGTCACCGAGTAAATAATTTTTAGGGCATACATTAGAAATCGGCGAAATCGCGTGCAAAAGGAACATAAAATTTGAGCGTTTTTATCGGAACATCGTCATACACCCTGTATACAGATACCATCTGCGTCATTTCGCATGGTCCCATAATAAGTCTGGTTAAAAAGGTAATCTGAATTTTATCGATTTTTTGATACCCTTAGTTAGAATTAGATTATGCCTAAAACTTTCTAACTTCTGGGTCTTTTATGTTTTTATACCTTGTCATTTGATTTCCTTAATAACATTTTTATGTGTAAACGACAAATAAAACCTATGTTTATTTTAAAATTTTTGTTTACACAGTATTTCCACATATTATATAAATCTACTAAGCTCGCGTTTGTACTTTATCGCTTGAGTCCGCTTAAATTAGCCAATTATTTTCGATTGTAAAAAACGCCGTCTTTATTTCTAAATGATTGAAAACTTTGTTACAACATAAAGTAAACAAGTAGTTTATAAAAACCGTTTATCTTAAAAAAAAACAAATGTTTTATAAGTTAAACGGTTTTAATATATTGTCATCAGAGCTAAAGGTGCGTGCGTACCTACCGAATTTCATGTCAATTCGTTTGAGTTACTAGATTTCACCCAAACAAATTAATAAACAAACTGGGCAAGCTAAATAAAACCGTTTTAAAAGGTAGGTATTACTTTTTATCAAGCTGTTTATATAGTAAAAAATTGACTTGTCTAAGACTGACTCTGGCTCTGGTACGTGTATCATGGTTATAGAGATCCGTACCTACGCAGATAACATCTTTATACCGAATCATTATCCAGTCGGTAATAGCATAGCGCACAAAAACATTAAATATGTAAAGAACAATGTACAATATTTAAAACCTGTTTTAAAATCGACACCTGATTTGAATGTTATGGCATGTGTCAATGAGTGGACGAGGAAGAAAAATATTTCAAATCATAACATTACATTATGATAACAACTTTCCTTCTTCTAAAATGTATCCTTTATATAAGTATTTTATAGCTAAGTGACTAAGGACTTAGTGAACGAAATGGGGATAGATGGTATGGAAGGAAATAGGCCACTTCTTATCCCGGAAAAACGCGAGCAAAGCCGCGGGTAAAGCTAGAAACGATCGATATCTGGTGTTTTGAAAAGCGATTAATTTTTTTTATTTATATTTTATTTATTCAGTAACTAATACGATTTATGGATAACCAATTACACCAGTTACTTAGGATTAATTTAAATCGAATTATTCAAACTAAATTAACAAATAAACTAAAATTTTATAAAAATATGAATAAATATAGAATTTTAAAAATTGAACTGTTTTAAATATAAATTAATTAATTGAAATTATTGATACAATTATTATTGGCATATGAAATGAATTAAGATAATATTCACTTAACAAATAAACATCTTTAATTCATCACTCTCGTAAAACTTTTTTCACAAATTCATCTGCGAAGATATCACAGTCAGTCTTTATAAAATACTAGAACGATAATACTGATTTGAATCCTGCATACAATGAGCATAATTATGAGGTTTAAATGTGACTCCAAGCCGAGTAGAAGTGAGAAGTAATGCAGCTATAAAACAAGAAAGATAAGAGTTTGATCGGAAGCTTTATCGAAAGAGTAATTGAAACCGCAGCGGCGTTGTCATTAACGAGTCAATCACACGCAAATTACGACAAAATAATAAAAAAATTATGGTATTAAAAGCCTGTTTCTTAAAGCAGTTTTTTGTGGTAACTTTAATACCGTTATTCGCAACACCCTGCGTACAGTTTTAGGATATCGCGGTATTATAGTAATTGTTCGCAACCCCCGCGGCACCGATATCATCGGTACAGTTTTTGTTTGTAGACTAATGGAAACAGCTGGGTGTCTATTTGTATTACGGAACTGTGGTCGTAGTGATTAAATTTGGCTAATAGACATCTATACTAATATTATAATGAGGAAAGATTTGATTGTTTAAAAAAAAAATTCATCATTAAAAAACTTACTTTTCAGGTCCATAATATCCTATATTTTATCTCGGAATTCCCACGGGAACGGAAACTAGGCGGGTTAAACCGCGAGGCGCTGCTAATATAATATAATGGTGATTCAAAAAATCATAAAATGGAGGAGTTTGTAATTTTCTGGGACAGATTCAGGTCCCGGAAAAGACAAAGTCTAGTTTTTATCCAAGAAAACCACGTGCGAAGCCACGGGCAGGTTTGTTCGTTATTATTTTTTTGTCTCATGTGCACTGCGATTCTCTTTAGACTGAACCAGCTTCTCCATCCTAACCTGTGGTGTCCGGTGTTCCGGTATTCTTCCGGGGCCGAGGCGTGTAATGGCCGAGTAGAATGAAGGCATTCGCCGATGGGAGATAGGGGGTTCGAGAAACGTCAGCCGGTTTGCACTAAATAACAGAATTGTGAATATTATTCAACTGATTATTTATGATGTCAGTTGGAAATAAGCTGCCGATACCAACAAATTATTTTGGAAATTTTGGTTAGCTAAGGGGCTGTTCAATTTTTTTAACTGTCCATTTCACAACTCATACGCTTTCCAAAATATCAAGATTTATCCAACAAAGTTCTAGCTGAGCGATGTAATTTTATCAAATCAAATAAAACCAGAGCGTTGCGAAGAACTTTTATACATCGTTCTACCTTTGGATCATTTAAATTATAGCCTTGGCAGGACCAAAGCTTTCTTATTGCTGAGTGTTTGGGTATCATCTCAATTGGGTAATTGTAACTGGTTTTAGAGGATTGCTAGGTTATGAAAAATCTTCGCCTACGTTATCAACATCATAAAGAAAGAACCAGATCTTAGGGTCAGCAGTGTTAAGTTTACGCAAAGTGCCAATTACCCAGTTTATCCCTACATTTTATTGTGTCAACGGCCCGAGGGTGCAAGAGCCTTAATCGCGTTACAGTCGGAAGTGCTGGGGCACGTGCCCACCCTGCCCACTCTGCGCCGGAGGGCCTGTATCCGGCCCTTGATTTATGGGGCCCAACTGGCGGTCGTTCAACCGCGTCCACTATTCATATGCCAATTTGCGGTTTGCATGACTTGTTTGGAGGTTTTGCCGAAGAGCGTACTGCCGAAAGGGTAGTTTGGGGGAGGTTGTGGCTAGTAGGGCTAATGTGTGGCTGTATCATGCAACCATGGTTTATTATTATACTTTTAAGTGCTGCAGTAGATTTAAGTATGATTTACTTGAGTAAATGTTATTAAGACAGTGGCCCATTACCTAAACGTTTGATTTGCGACTGTTGCTGAACTTTGTTGATTTGTGATCCGAGTTCTCTTCCTCCGTGGTAACTGTCACGACATGTCCGTATAGATACATCATAAATCATAAGTGTCATCATGTATAGGGTGGGGTAAGATGGATAGCTCCATCTTACCCCATCCTATACTTGATGAAACTCGACACTAGTTCTTTACAATAAGGAAGGTCTTACCTCATCGCAAGCGGAGCAGCGTGGCTTCATGCTCTCGGCGTGGTGCCGGCCGCAGTAGAGGCGGCCGTCCTTCCAGAAGTAGACCAGGTCCACCAGCAGCTCCTGGCAGGAGCAGCAGACGAAGCAGGCGGGGTGCCAGCGCGCGGCCGGCCCGGCGCGACCTGCGCCCACGCACATGTCTCCAGCTGACATGGACTCCTCGCACTGGGGGAGGAAAGGCAAGTTATCATAAGACAATCTATACTAATATAATAAAGAGGAAAGATTTCATTATTTGTTTGTTGTTTGTATAAAATAGGCTCCGAAGCTACTAGACCGATTTAAAAAAATCTTTCATCATCAAAAAGCTTACTTTTCAGGAGTGAAATAGGGTATATTTTATCCTGGAATTTCCACGGGAACGGGAACTACGCGAGTGAAATTGCGAGGCGCTGCTAGTTATTTAATAAAAAGGTTGATGCATACAGTTTTAACCAAAATGCTTTATATCTAGGGCAGTGATAAAAAAAATGCTGCAATGTCTTCCACACCTACCACTGACGATGCTTCAATGACAATCGATGATAGAACATCAACAGTTGATGTAACTACTAAAGCTACTACGACGACGGAAGTGGAAACACCACAACAGAACTAAGCACCGAAGGAAGGTGTCACGACGGAGAATAGGATTTTAGGTTTTACTGAAATGGTAATACATCCTGATTTATTATTCCATTCAGCGTAAAGAAATAACAATGCATTGTGGGAAGGTAGCAAAATGTTCATAATGTTTTAACGGTTTATTCCCTACATAACCGAGGGTGATTTCGACCAAACATATAATTAGAACTTAAGAGCAACAGCTAACTAAATCGTTACATACGTTAAGCGGTACGTTAAGCTATAGTTTGTAGCTCAATGAGACATACTAATAAAATCAGCACACCTCGACAGGGTATCTAATCTCAGTTTGATTAGTACGCAGAGCACGGCGGCCCATTCATGAGCCATCAGCAGTCCATCAGTATTCCGGCAGTACTGACCTTCGCGCTGAAGGTCGCTGATTGTGGTCCAAATGTGGACCAACGACCAACGACCGGTGGCACAGTACCTACACCGATGAGCATCGAAAAGAAGCGGTATGTTTCTCCTCAAAACCAGGTTTTTTTACGTCAAAGTATACATTGGGCACACCAATAATGATAAGAAAATGTGTAAAATGTAACAAATGTATTAAGTGAATGACATACCTAGTATAACACATTATGTTATAAGAATGGTGAATAAATAAAAATCTGAAAAAATCTGAAATCTAAAACATTTTTTTAACTTTCCCGATTTGTTAACTAATTTATCATTCAAAACAAAGGTACGCGATAAATAAATAATCATTAATAATGTATAACATGATCCCATTCGTAAGGATTTCAATCGATTTAGTAATTTCAAAGTATTTTCGAAATATAGCTCTAAGTAACACATTAGGCAAAATCAACCGTTACGAATTAGGAAATTTGGCTAAAAGCTGCATTATTTATAATCTAAAAATAGCTATGTCGGACTCATACATATTATCTAGTCCACACATTTGTCATTATTATACCTACATGCATCAATGACTACTCGTAGGTATCAGAACCACTGATCCACTTGCCCCACCTTTGAATCACTACCATAGGTGGGTGGTGGTTACTCACCCTCACATCATCTTCATGAACACTCCAGTGAAAATACGTTTGATCCAAAACGCAATCAATGAATCAATATCTTATTTGGGAATTTAGGGCGCCAAGTCTAAACATGGATCTTATTGCTATACGTTTTGTGTTGTTCTCATAAGATTGACCTTGTCAATCGACGGTCGATGCCAAAGGCTATGAAATTGCTTCTGGCAATAGTTAAAATATGCGCGGGCTCCATTACAATTCATAAATCAATGATGAAGTGATCGATGGCTGTCTCCATCAACGGAGGCATTCCTCCCAACAGTATCTCATTGATAAAAGACAATATACCTATGTAGTTTCGGTTTTCTATTGCAAAATCTTTTTTGTTGGCGAAGGTCAACCGTTTGCCCACCAACTCACTTACGTACTTACTTAAATAAATGAAGATGTGGCCTAAGAAGATGGAGCACGCTTTTTCAGAAGGAACTTAATTACCCTGGATTGAAAGACTCCAAGATTGTACTCTAACGGGAAAACAGACACAGGAAGCTCATTTCACTCATGGCGGTGCTTATTACGAAAGTAGAGCAGAATTTTTGGTGACTTGTGATATACCGACCATGTAGGTATGCGGGTGGTTTTTGTGCGTCTGCTGGTGGTATGGTGGAGGGGAGTAAGAACACTGAAAATATTAATTAATTTTAAATGTCTGTCGGAGTTGTAGAGAATAGTCAAGCAAGACGCCGACAAATATAGGTAGTCAGTATAAAATTGTTGAAATATAAGCTTTACTCCAAGGAATATAAATCTCTTATCCATAAAGTCGTTTAGGTACAACGAGATATTTACCATGGTATATGTTTCTCACCTAGAACAAACTTTTCATAATTCAAACCTCGTTATCTCGTTTATCAACAAGTGATACGCGATGCTTGCCAACTCGTAATTATCACGAGTTCTGTGTTGCCAAACATATACACAAATATGTAAATGAAATACACTTGATTGGACACATGGGAAAGAGAATAATAAAAAAAACTGTACTATCCACGTAATCACGCTTATATTATAAATGCGAAAAATTGGATGGATAGATGGATGGATGTTTGTTACATCCGATGCCGCAACTAAGATTGGATTGGGCTGAAATTTCGTATAGATGTAGGTTTAGTAGTTAGAATTTGGAATAAAACATATGCTACTTTTTATCCTATAAACCAGTTCACCTTTTCTTAGTGTACATTTATTGTATTTATTTATAGAAATTTTATTTTGAGTTCTTATGGTGTAGATAAAACTTTCAATAATTTCCAGACAAATAAGGCTAGTGAATCAGCGGGCAGAAAATAGTACCTAGCTAATATAATAAGTAATATAAGTATCCTTTATCGGTAGTAGGTTAAAGGTTGTTACAGTTGCGCAGGAGTCATTCTTGAGGAATCCCTTTCAATCTGCTTGTGTTGCTCTGATTCACGCATTCCGCTGCGAGCTAGCTCATTGTTGCTATTTGCGCGCACGCAGATATCGGCGGGTTAGGATAGAACTCTGATGAAAGTCTGCACGTCTCAAATCCATGTATGGCAAGTTGCCGACTGCGAGGCTCAACTGCACGACTGCAGTAGGATGCAGTCCGACTGCATTCTATGTCAACCGCAGCTGACGCCAGTCGACGGCTGCCGTCAGCTGCAGTTGGCCCTAGAAGTCCGTGTGTACAGCCTATACTCGTATAGGTACTAGATGCAGTCAGGTGCTGTGTGGTGCCGGTTAAGAAATTGCACCACCCACCGGGGATTATGGGCACTACCCGATAAAAGCCAGTTGAGATAAAAGCCGATATGGTGCTGATCAGGGGGAAGATTGCGTCCAGCACTGTATAGGAGTAAAGTGTAGACGGGTGTCGTAAGATGCGACTAAGGAATATCCACCGGGGGTGGGTAGCAGAGTTGGATAGGTAGTCTGTGGTTTCGTTTAATACCGCTCAAACGGTTACGGTGGCGACTGTGTGAAAACCTATGAGTGTGGATATGTTTTAACTGGTTATAATTATAGGTTTCAATCCTGTCCAATCGTATTGTGGTGATCTATCTGAACATAAAGCGGGTTCTGTACGAACCATGCTTGTGTGGTGTATTTGTATTGTGTCTTGGAATACTGGTAGTATTTGGAGCTGCATCATGTTATGCTTTGGTAGCGTAGTAATATACAAATCTTAACTATTTAGCTAAGTACTTTCTCGTACTTGTCTTATTTCTGTGTTTCTCAACAGATTGTTATAATTCAATTAATATCCAACGTATAGCTTTGTTTCTTTAAATTCTCCGCAACGTTTTTATTTATTCTTAGAACTTTTCCTTAACCGTTGAATAAACGTATCGATCGGTTTATTCAACGTGTTCATAATCCTGTCATGTCTCCCTGTAACCGTCGGTTTCTGTCCGTCACAGAGTGTTCCGTATATAAAAGATCACAGGCCCCGAACAATAAATCCTTCTTGGAAGGAGTCCGTACGTGCCTACCCCGTGTTGTAAGCTAGTGTTATGTTGACGCCAATTTTATAAAATTTCCTCGTTATTATAGGTGTGGAATTCGGCATTTTTGACATTACTTGGGTGGTTGCTGTATCAATGGGCAGATAAAATTGCTGTTCACATAAATCTAAAGGTATTTCTTTCGAAACCTCTTCTCTTCGAACGCTTGTTTTCTCGACGGAAAAGACCGCAATAAACAAAAAAAAACTATTATGCAATAGGTAGCACATTCCCGTACTCAGTGGAAAGTTGTAGGTTCAAGTTAGAAATCTGTACATATGCACATACATACGTACATTTATGTGTGGGGTAAGCCCAATACTTGTCTAAGTACTTATTTTGTAAGTCTGAAGAAATAAACGGTTTGACTTTGAAATAAAAACGAAAACCCGAGTAAGACCCTACGATTTATAGTACTAAGGAGAAGGAATTGAAAGTCTGTATGATTAAACCAAACGGACCCTCTCACCCTCTGGTTTGGCCGAGTAATAGTCATAGGCAATATAGGTAATAAAGACAGCAAGATCTAATCACACAAAACAAATTTCGTTGTGTATAATGACTCGGCTAACTTGCAGACAGACCAGATCACAAGGAAGGCGCGACACAAGTCAAGCTAATTTATTCGGTGCTAGCTACCCATTAGTAGAGCTTAATATTTAATTAACCATTTAGATTCTGCTTCGGTACGAACATTCCTTTCCTTCCTTCCAGCGGAACTTGACTGAGTGACTGATACAGACGTGTGCGCAGGCGCATGGGGATTGGAAGAGACGGGAATTCAGTCGCAATATTTTTCAAAATTTCATTTGATTTTGGTTTTAGTTGGTTATTTATGTCACTAAAAGTAAAAATGTACTAGTAATAAATGGACAGAGTTATGCATCTTCTGCTTTCAAAGCCCCCAACGCGGTTAGTTTAGTAGTAGCTTCAAATATGAGCATAAGAAAAAGTTAGGTAAATTAGAACTAATTAACATAATGTCACTTGATTAATATGTAGGTACCATTCGCCTACAGAAAAAGTTAAAACTACCTTGCCTAGTAATTGAAGAATGGCTTCGACCTCTAATTATCTGAAGCTCGACCTTCCGATATCAGCTATGCAGAGCTTGATATCAAGGCTGCTTATAATCGCTGCATTCATTACGTTCCCATGCCAATCAGATTGTACAAGTCTAATCGTTGGTTTCTCGGCCAATAATTCATCAAAGGAACGCAAAAGCTTCTGAATAACAGCAAATAAAGCATGATATGTTGCGTGTATTTTTTAATTGCTGGTTTTGTATTTGCTTGGAATCAGCAAGAACTTTGAGGTCGCAATCTAGGCTATGCTGAAGATGGAAGTCAGAGCAATAGGAAGATGCTTTCGCTGAATAAATCATCGAGCATAAGGCCGTGTATCAGGGAGAAGGAGTACCACATCTGAGATAAAGGAGACGTATCAATCACAAGCAATAAAGATTATGGGGTTTCAACACTGTGACATGCATGGCCTTCACGACAAGTATTTAGAATCTTAGTATTGGCAGTTTTTCGATTAACTGGGAAATGGACAGCAATAGGCCAAGTTGTAGATAGAGTGCTAGCAAACATAGGTGATCAAATGATTTATTCAATGATACAAGACAATGACTCAGTGACTTTCACTGACCGTACGTGAGACAGCCATCAGCTGAGCGGAAGCGGATACTGACGTCACGGGATGTTGACGTAGGTTGCCAGTGGGAGGCGACAGTTACTTGGCTAGACTTTAAGGGATTTGATCAAGATCTTATAAGTAACTAATTTCAAATACTTGACAAAATGTAATTGATTGAGTCATAATCTGATTTTACCGATATTGGAAAAGACACTAGAATTACAGTTTACCCAGTCAGAAAGGGTGTTTCACAAAATTAGGTTAGACCAATATTTCAAGAAAAATTGCTTCGAGAAAGAGAACCTGCCACCGACAAAGAGAAATTCTCATAAGGTTAGCTATTAAAATCGTGCTCATTATCAAGCTATTGGCAGATCCTAGTCGTTGGTGGTCCACCATCAACCAACACCAATATTTGCGCTGTCGTTCATCACGTCATCATCTCCACCTTGTCATTACATCGCCGAATGTTTGCAGTTTTTGTAGTCCCCATTGCCCTCATTCATTCTTGTGTAACTTATGGTATCACTCTCTGGGGTGAATTTGGCGTGACCCTTCGAATGTATAAGTTGGCTAGGATAATTTGTGTGATTATGAAGGCGTGATGAAGTCGGTGTCTTTGTTGTAAATTGTTTTGGGGTAAGTTTGGAGCCTCGGGGCGTGTCGTTGTTTGATCGGCCGCTGTTCTTCGACAAATTAACGATGATTTGTTCTCGGACAGTTCTTATTTTTTGGAAATTGGTTTGTGGTGGTGATTGAGCTGTTAAATGGCGATTTTGATGGCTGTGTGGTCCCTACTGTTTTGACGGCGCGTTTATTTAAAGCCTCATAGGCTAAACTATGAAATGCCCGCTAATTTTTTTAAGGGCATCAAAAAATTATAATGGCTGTTTGGTTTAATGGATAGCAAAAGCCGTATCATAGCTAAACCAGTAAAGGCGAGAGTTACACGACATCTATGGCATAGTGGCCAAGTAGCCCAAGGCTTAATGTTGCAGGATTTTAGCATTCGCCAATACATACGGTCGCTGTTCTTAGAATTTAAATAAGTTGCAAACTATTTTAGCAGCTCTAATTCTGATTTCCCAAATGAAAACTATCGAAACACCTGCAAGCTACTTTTTCCCACAGCCTTGAAAAATTGTCTTCAAAAACAAAGTATTCCACTTGTCCGCATTCCGGAGACCAGCACAAACCGAGGGTCACGCGCGTCTCTGGTACCTGCGCACTGGACCCCCTGCGCCGGCGCATCACGGCGCTGCGCATAGTACTCATTTGTTGGAGTTATTGCTTGGCATATTGTTTATAACGCGATTGACTGGTGCAGATTTAGGTAGTAGGAGTTTTGGAAAAGTCTGATCATGTCTGCAACGACCTGTTTGTGAACTGCGATATTGTTTACTACAAAGTAAGTCACTCAAAGTTGGATGTTTACATAACTTTCACATCCATAGAAAATAGATAAACGTAAACTTTTTATTAAACTGTATGGCAGTACACACTCAGCATAGGTACTAGACCGCTGACACAAGTTCCACAATGTAAGGTACGTTACGCCGTTAGTGTACCTAACCTACCTAGAGAAAGAAAACTATCAGAAAACCGTATTTTAATAGCATGAGGAGTATTATTGTTGTCATCAAAGTAATAAAAATAGAGAAGTCATTTCGATCTAGAAAATAACGTAAATGCCCAAACGTTTTCGTGGAAACTAGTCAAAGAGCATTCGATACTAATAAAAACATTTTTCTTGTTCCAAAAGACTTTGTTATTGATAGTGTTTACCAAACTTTAGCTCTATACTTGGATGGTGTTATGCAGTAAAGAACATTCTTTCTGAATATAGACCAGACGAAATTAAATTAAAGTGGATGGCACACATTTTAGAAAGCTAATTCACAGCAAAACGTTCAATTGCAGGATGATGATGACGAAATAAAATTATAACCGGTTTTTTGTCATCTTAACAGAAGAAAAATATAAACTGACCGCCAGGAAGATCGGTTACATAATTTATTTAGCTTAGTAAAATATTCTTGCGCTATAAGACCGTCACTTGTCACTTGTTCTATACTTATTATTTTGTTAATTATTTCTATGTTATGTGTTATAAAGTATTTTCTATATTCAAATCATGGGAGCTACAGACGAAATATGAAGTAAGAGGCATATTAGGTACATTATAAATCCAAGCCTAGATCACGATAAAGCCACAATGAGGATTATGACAACTCATTAATTTTTCATTATTATTAATTTTTCTTCAATTCTTAAATACGCACACAAGTTAACAAATACTGGACATGTACAAAGGCAAGCTTAACTCTTAAAGAGTTTTCTTACAGCAAACCTACGGATATAAAGAGAGTTTATGAAGCGAGTGTGGACTGTGGATAGATAATGTGTGATTTTGACAGCTGATTTCCGATAATCGATTAGTAATTCTTCTCCTGCCTCAGTGTTGCATAGCGCCGTCCGGGTGTTTGTCCGCGTCGCGTGGGAGTGCGTCTAGTCGGTGTTTACCCACTACCAGTCTCAAGCAGGCTTACTACGACTGAGCCTCACCTCACTGTTGTGATGATATTACCACTCTTTCTCGTTTTGATCACTTCGAACAACTAACTTTGGGGGTTTTGCTTTACAGAAAGGTTGTGTGCATATGTTTGACGATGAAGATATTGAACTAATTACCTATTCTTCATTATTATAATTCCTTTATTAACCGACTTCAAAAAAAGGAGGAGGTTCTCAATTCGTCTATATTTTTTTTTGTTTGTTACCTCTGAACTTTTGACTGGGTTGTCCGATTTGCATGATTCTTTTTATATGAAAGCTGGTGCTTTTCGTGTGGTTCCATTTTAATTTTGTTCAGTTCTGACAATGGGATCCATGAAAATTCATGAAAAAACTGTAAAAATTGAAGTCGGTTTATAGTTTTTTAAAACAAAATTAATTATTCCTTTATACGCTTAGCTTGGGGCTAGATAATGCTGTGTGTATCGTCCAGCATTTTTTTCTAGAGAGCATTCATAAATCTGATATGGCTGAAATTTTGCATAAAAGTAATTATAATCCTGGAATCAAACATAGGCTACTTTTATCCCATAAATCAGATCCCGTGGGATATAAATCACCTTTAAACAACAGGGTTAGGGTGCAACTAGTACCCTATAAGTAGGACTGTACAATGTCAATGTTAGACAGCCAACGATCGGTTATGTAACTTTGGTTTTTTTCTTAAATGACCCTATCAGTATTTATAAGTAGTTTCGTGTGTGGTAGCACCTCGCCCGCACTTCCACGTCGACGCTATCGTCCACCCTATCTCGGACTACCCCCATATCTGGTTCCGTATCTAAAACAACAGTATTTATCACTGTACCACTAACACAGACGTCTCTGGACGTGCGATACGAACCAGCCACAGATTATACTAATATCTTTTGGGTTGTTTCTCTTCAAGCATTTCTATTAGTAAATTATACTTATGCATATTCTGCTACAACAGGTTTTGCCAGCGCAACAAGTGAATTAATTTTATTCTGATTTTAATATTACTTATCACCCTTTTCTGGCATTTTAATTTGAACGGCGGATTACAGAATTTTATTCCAGGCTTCTTCACTTGGGCTTTGTTATGGTTCGCTTTGAGTTTTACTAGCTCACATAGCATCTTTACTGTCTTCCCCAAGTCTTGTATTCTAATTTTGTTAGTTTGTGTTTTATTACCGTGAGATAAAGCTCAGTTTCAGTCTCAGTTCAGTATAGAGTGCCGTGTTAATCCCCATGAGTTCGACCCGGGCGGTCTGTCTATACCGACTGCTATGTACTCTGTGGCGTGAGAACCTCGCTGCGTAAAATCACAGGTTGGAGAAAAAATACGATGTCCGAGGAAAGACTGTTATAAGTAACGACACGATTTTTCAATAATATTGCACGAAGATTTAGTGTCTGCGTGCAATATTATTGATAACTTTCAGTAGTACCCGCATAGGGTTCGCAAAACTGAGAAATGAACTAGTGATGCCACTTATGATAAGTCGTATAGTATAGAGCTCGTGTATAAAACAACTAGCGTCATTTGTAATCTAATAAAAATATTGCGTATAAATATGAAAGAACACTATAAGCTACTATAAAACAAAATAAAAATTATGTAAATGTGTCTCTATACTTATATACCTAACCTAAGTTAGTTTATGTTTTTGTTCTTTGTATGGAATAATAAAGTAAAATGCAAAATTATTTTCAGTAATACGAGTATAATCTAATCACCGTATGACAATTTATTAGAAGAATCGGTTGGAGACGCTTCCGAATGATATTGATAATGGTGGGCTCAATTGTAAATACTAGTTTTAATTTGTTTCTATTATTTGATCGTAATTTTATTTATTAATAAAGATATAAGTAGAATATAATCATACGTCTATATATAAAATCTATATTTTGTAAATATATTTTCTATATCGTCCTGTATAAATCTGTTCCACATTCTCGAAGCAGAATGGATGGTCTCCTATCCGCACTGGACAACTTTATATCTCCAGTCCTCGAACAGCGTCGGTAAATGGTAATTAAAAGCCGTGGCCCAGCACCTTTTTTATTTACCCTGTTTTTTGTTATTTCTAATCCGATTGCCTTTACGACGCACTAATTGATTGATTCTGTGTATTCTCTTTTATCTTTACTTTATTAATTTATGATAGTCTTGTGTGAAATATTGTTTGAAAATATTTTATGTATGATTGTTGCGGATAAATATAAAAATGCATGGACTTTGACATAATCTCAACTAGCCAGCGCCTTATTATTTTGTCAAATCATGCAACTAGTTTCACGTGAAATCATATAAGTTACAATCTTCTGCCCGCGGGGTCGCGCTTATTTTTGAAAAAGTAGGCTATTATGTTATTCTAGGTTCAGGAATCTAAGTTCTAATACAGACTTTTTATTAACCATCTAAGTTCCAGGCAGTTCATTTTACGGCATAATACTGCCTTGTTCTTTCTTGTAATAAGGTAAGTTCAGTTTAAGGCGTATATTGTCTGGAATTAAGGGTTCATAGAAAGGCCTTTATCTGTGCAAAGTTTCAGCCAGATCCATTCAGTATCTAGCTTTGGCGTTATTTTCGGCCGAACATCTTCACAACAGCACAAACTTTCACCTTTATGATACTAGGAGAAGATCTTCGTCTTTTTCGTTCAAAATGTAGCCGGCGTTATTTACGCAATAAATAAAGAGAAGTATTCCAATATCGAAGGGCGTGCCTCGAGCCATCCAATATATTGAAAACCCCTAAAATACTATAACTATAGCCATTTAATCTAAAGTTCAATTTGAAGCATGTCGAGCATTTGGAGCGGCCTTGGTCGTGGAATTTTAATTGTTTCGATATATTTTTGATTTCTTTTTGGGCAGATAAGATATAAGGAGCAGCAGATAAAGATCTGGGCTCGTATTAGGGCGTTAATGTAGAATCCATGTTAAACAAAGCTTGATTATAGTGCCTTCAAAAAAGTTCTTGTAAGTCAGACATTTTAAACACGCTAATGCCGAGGTTTTAAATATTTCAGATGTATTCGAATCCACATTATTTTGTTTCCTTTTTAGTCTGAATCATCGCGGAATTGTTACTAAATATTTTTCATTCTTATATTTACAATGGATTTCCGCAAAGTAACGCCTGAATCTATTATTTATTATTTATCTGAATCATTGTTGTTTAGTTGGGAGAAATAACTTTAAAATGAGCGAAATGTATGCTATGGAGGTAAATTATAATGTAAAGATATAAGGTTATTATCGTCTTACTTATAAAGACTTAAAATTATAGTGTAGTACCAAACCATGATGAAATTGGCACCAAATAAATACCTTAGAACCAGACTTATTATGAATTATGATGAAATTATGAAATAGGTAAACTTTGAACCTAGTTAGTATTTGAAGATCTCCAGCGTTATACCGTGGTTATACCCCTCCACGAGATATCTTTACAATGGGTGCGCTAACCCGCTTACATTTGATAGTAAAAACAAAACTTAGCTCACTAAAAACCTGCACCTACTCAAAATACACACATGACATGAGCTAATCTCAAGAATTCCCCAGGAGTGTTTCATAATCGAGTTAAAACAAAAGGCTAGTCGTCAAACGGAGTTATCACCGAGATAAGAGTAGGTATACCTAACGGTGCCGATTCCCACGCGGCTGTCGACACTGAAACAATATATTTGGAGGAGATAATACAGTACCTACGTGTCAATGCACGGGGAGATAGGCACAGCCTGCCTGAAACCATAGGCATTAGGCACCTAACCTACTGACGCGAAGCTAACGACGGATGACGCCGTCAAAGATAATTTGGGCTTCTAGTCATTATAGTAGTGACAGTGATGATACCTATTTGATGAACAATCAAACCACCTATTGATAGTGTGTGAGTCTTAGCGATTTGTTGTATGCTAAATGAAACATATTCTAGATACTTCAACTCTGTTTTGGACCGATTATTAAAAGCTGAAGAAAGCATTTTTACAAAAATAACTTACTTCTCAATGTTCTGATGTAGTTTATAAAAAAACACTAAGTATTATACACAAAAACACAAATTTTGATGAGACAATTCATAAAAGGGTAATCTATATCACAATAGAGTGAATAAACGATCGAAATGATCACTCTGGTGTATTATTATTTCTGTAGATCAAGCGCCATTAACTTCAAAAAGAAACAACTTACTCAACAATAACTAGAAAACGTCTTCAATCATAATCCTAAATATTGACAAATCATAGAATGCGCGGCTCAATGGTGGCCATGGTGGAGGAGCATGCCCATTGACGGTGGTAACAATGCTGCGCAGCCTGATAGGGCGTAATCTCCCCAACCTTGCATTCCTCACAGACAGTGTGAAAAAACATATATTATACCGACTGCCTACGAGGGTTCCGCCTATTCAATTTTACTTCTACTTTTACAAATTTGTCTCTCGACTATTGCCTCTCTACAGCAAAATTGTTTATTTCTTGATAAGTCATTTACATCTAATTAAGTAGCATTTCTATATTCCATAGATTAATTATCTTAACTTTATCTTCATTTAAAACTAAAACCAATTGAAATAAAAAGAGCTGATCTTAATTCAATAACAAATAGTTCAATTTCTAATTGAATAATATTAAGGTAAAATGCAATTTGTGTCAAATGCAATAGAAATAAAATCATCCAAATAAAAAAATACCTGAAAAATTTAGTACTAATAAGTAGGTATATCAGTTATATAGTTAGAATAACACAAGCTGTGCGTGGCATTGCTGCGTGCATTGACCAGCATTATAATTATTATTATGCATTAGCCACGAACAGCTAAGATTTAGGCAAGAAAGCCAAGCCCTCTCATCCCACGGTACCCAAAACCTGGCTGAGCTACAATAATGCTTGCCTATGAATAATAAGATCAAATAAAATAAAAAACCTTTCGTGCGACTGAAGCACAATCGTACAAGCATGTAGACAAACCATTATACGAACACAATGTGTCCAGCCTCTCTTTCACTCTGGTGTATTTACTAAGCGAGTTTGTTTTTGTCTTCCTCTAGCATTTGTCTGGTTTATGATGTTATTAGGCCGAGATTTTTGTTCAAGATCTTCATACGTTTTAAAAATAAATTTAGGTTTAGTTAATCATCTGATCATGATTATTTGTATGGTTTTCTTTGGCGCCTGTTTTCTATACAAGCAAAATTTCTCGATAAACATTAAGTTACTCATTTGGTACTACTATATCGTACAGTCTATAAAATTACTTCTAGGTAAGGGTAGGTCTGAATCTCTTTACAATTAGTAGGTCAAAGCATTCAACTCTATAGCCTCATTATTTCTGAATGCCTCTTGATTAGCAAATGCTTGTGTTTATCTCCATGGGAACTCCGCAAGCTCCGACCTTCACCTTGAAATTATAGTGTCGTCTGGAACTCACCCTAACCATGGCTTTTTATCAACTCGAACAAAACCACCAGACGTTTACCCTCGCTCTTGCTTCTTTATCCGCTACGTATTGTAGCTCTACCGAGCAAGCAGTGTATATTAAAATAAACGCCATTTCGCAATGTTTGATTTTTTTGTTCGAAGCAAAAACAGCAGGGGTCCTCTAACAGGGTACGTTTGTAGGGCCACTACTGTACGTGACCTCTTGAAGGGCACTCTTTGTGATTGGACTAGGTACTCGTAGTGGATTGGCCAATTGAATGGTTGTTGTGTAGGTTGTGTTTCATGGAAATGATTTGAATAATATATTATTGTGTATTTAGGGTGTATGCTTATACGCGTATGGGTTGATTTGAGCTGATTCCTATATTGTCATAGAGGTTGGTTCTATAGAAAATTAAGTTACTTTAATAAACCATAACGTAGTAGGTATCAATTTCTTCATTTCTTCAAATATAAGTGTAGACACAAAACAATAAGGAATCAAATAAAATAACAAACGCTAGACACAGCACGCGACGTCACGCATGTCTAAGCAACGTCAGCGAGACAAGATAACGCATAAGGGTAGTTTTAACATATTCTATTGAAGCATTAGCATAAGCGACAACCTGCGAACGAGCCCGGGGCGTGGCGCTTGTAAAAGAAACTAATAAAAATGCAAAGATAAACATGAAAAAACTATGCGACGATGCACTATCTAAATAGGTTGTTATGATCGTGTTATTGTGATGTGAGGGGTATAACTTTGAGTTCTTTTCGATTGTTATGCTTCTGTTATAAATACGAGTAAGTCGTATGTTTTCCTCGGTTTCGGCAAGTGCGTACCTATGTTTTTTCAGAGTTATATTAAATGTTAAGTTATGTCAATGTTACTAAACTAACCGTTGCATTTTTATTGTAAAGCAATTTTCAAATCATATTGTCTACCAATTGTGTACCTACTCGTGCAATACGAAGGCTGTGGGACGATGATGTCAATAACATCACCTCCGGAGTGGCGCAGCCGCGTACGCCGAACATAATCAAGTTTTCCTCCGTTTTTGGGTGGTCTTGATAAAAATTTTAGCTTCACAAAAAACTGTGAGGTACCCGTTACAGACCTACATTGTTTTGTTGTTCTCGTTATTAACCTTTAAAACGTCTTTATTTACATTTGCCGCGTTTAAATTTATGAATTTATTGCGGATTTCGCGCTATTTGGTTTTGGGATCGCAGTTTACGTGTGAGCTTGTGAGTTTATGTTCAGTCCGCTCGTTAGTCCGAGCCGAGCCTGGTGGAGGAAGTTATCACACTAATATTATAAAGGCATGATTGGTATGGATTGTTGGATGTATGGATGGATGTTTGTTACTTCTTCACGCCAAAATTTTGCATACAGGTAATTCTAATCCTGGAATAAAACATAGACTACTTTTTATCCCATAAATCTGTTCCCGTGGGATGAAAATCACCTTTTAATGTTTCCATAGGAAGAACGCGTGCGAAGCCGCGGGGCGCAGCTAGTTTACTTATCCTGTGTATGTACGCTATTCAATATAAATCTTAATGTATTTTAAATTTTCGATATTATTCGTATGTTTTTTGTTACGGTTTGATTTGACCAGCAATAAGTTTGTGTATCCAATCCTCTACGGACCATTTATTTTATAGGAAAAACAAACGTGACTCCTTGGGATTTATCGCATCTACGATTTTATTACTAATAACTACCTGCGCTCTGCGGCTTCGCACGCGTTGTTCCTATGGTTTGTTCCTACGTTTAAAGGTGATTTTTATCCCACGGGAACTGATTTATCGGATAAAAGTAGCCTATGTTTGATTCCAGGATTAGAATTACCTGCTTTTTAAACTTTCGCGATTTGTTAACATAATTAAATTGTGGTATTAAGTTGTGGAAGCGCTACGTCGATGACGTTTTCTGCATTATGAAAGGAACCGAACAGGAAGTATTGCAATTGGTTTTGACATTGAACTCCATACACCCGAACATCCGTTTCACACACGAGTTGGAGGTGAATAGGACCTTAGCCTTTCTCGATGTCAGAGTGACGGTGAGATCAGATGGTTCTTTAGCGCACAGCGTCTATCGCAAACCCACTCACACAGACAGGTACCTCAACGCCGCATCACATCATCACCCGCACCACTTACAGTCCGTTGTGTCATCACTCACAAACAGAGCTCATGCTTTGTGTGATCCTAAACATCTAGAGGACGAGCTTAACCATGTTCAGATAGTTCTCAAACAAAACGGATATGTAAGCACAAGACACACAAAGCGGAGAAGCCGAAGAACGCCCGAGGTCAGCAGACAACCCATCTTTTTGCCGTATGTGAAGGGGTGACGGATAAAATTAAAAATATCCTGAAAAGGTTCTCAATAAAGTCGGTTCTCACCCCCCACACAAAAGTTGCTCAGCAACTACGAACACCAAAGGATATCATACCTCTTCAAATGCCAGGCGTCTACAAGGTTGACTGTAGCTGTGGCCGCTCATACATAGGGCAAACTAAAAGAACTATTGCCAAACGGGTGAAAGAGCACATAGCAGCAGTCAAGAATAGGCAAATGAACAAGTCGGCGATAGCGGAATACCTGCTAGACTCAGGTAGCAACCACTGGATTGAGCTACATGACCCTAAAGTACTATGCCATGAACGCCACTATTACAAAAGGATGGTTCGAGAGGCGATTGAGATCAAAAAACACCCGAATTTTAATCGTGAAGATGGTTTTCGTCTCTCCTCCTCGTGGAATCCTGTACTTAATAAGTGTTTGCGTCGTAATCCGAATGTACCGCGGTCGGACACGGTTAGTGTAGTGTGTCGTAGTGTGAACTTGGACATTCCCGATTCTGAAGACGAATTGAGGGTAGTCGTGGATACTGCCGTCAATTCTCGGCTGTAACTCCAATTACATTCAGTCGCCCCGTGACCACGATCGCTGTAATGCGGTAGAAACGTAGGGGAAATAAAAACAAAGGTACGCGATAAATACCCGATAAATAATCATTTAATTAAAATTACCTGTGTGAATTTCAGCCCGATTCGTTCAGTAGTTTGGCGTAAAGAGGTAACGAACGTCCATCCATCCATACATCTATACAAACTTTCACATTTATAATATTAGTGTGATAATACCATAGGTTTTATAGAAGTAATTTTGTTCGTCCGAGAGTTTCAAGTTTTTATCTGCCAGAAACTTCGATCTTTATAAACATCGTAAATGACTACACCCTTGCATAGATAAGGAAGAATAGTACTAAAGTAATCACTTGGTAGTAGATGCATAATATTCTAGTAATGTTTGTTCTGATTACTTTTATATTTCTGTGGTACCTACGCTTACATACACAATGTCAATCTAGAACATGTTGTATGGTATCGCGTCTCCTATAAAGACAAGATTTATTTCTCGATGGCTAAATATAAATCAAAGTCATTCCTTTATGTTTGTTCATGTCACAATGACAAATTAATTGTCTATTTTGGATAATAAAAAATTACTCGTATTTAGTAGTATTTTAAAACAAAGAAGAAATACTAATAATGGATTTAGTCAGTGAGATAAGTTATACTAATAAAACTTGCAAGACAAAACATGAGAGCACTATTGAAAATAATGTATTTCGTCAAGAAATAGTGGCTTACCATAATCAACTTGTGTATCATGAAAACAACCTACCAATTCCAAAAAACACAGATAAGTTAATTCTTGGAAACCCTGTGAGAGACCGTCTTAAAACACCATCAAACATTAGTTCCAATATCAGAAGTCAAATACTTAACGATGAAAACCAACTCTTGGCAATCGCACCAATTAGCCCAGTATGGCCATTAAACTACCGACAACAAACAAATCAAAGAATCATAAGCCCTGAACATCTTATGAAAAACAACATTAAAACCCAACCGAATAACAGGGATCACAAAGGCATGGTTACAAAAACAGATAGCCCCATACCACCGTTGAGCTACTTACAACGATCCAATCAGACAATCATAGACTCTGAACAAGCTTCGTGCTCGAGAAATCCCAGAAAAACCCTCGTGGATTCTTATTCAAATCACAGTACAACCAAATACCGGCTAGCTCAATGTGCGAGAGAAAACGTAAAAGAAAGCAAAATTGCAGAAAAAACGACATACTGTCGTCCAGCTATTGACATATACAACAAGCAGTATGTTCATGAAACGATTCAGAAGAACACCAGGCTCCAAGTTCTTGTTAAAAGATTAGCTCTTATAAGAGAGAAAGAGAAACAGCGAATAGCCTGGAACAATTACATAAACAGTCTTAGAAACAAGCACGTACTCCACAAACGCTCCGACTCGACAACTATTCCCGATTCAATACCAGAATACACTAATTTGCCTGATTCGGAATTCGTTGAAAATTATATTACAAGGCCCGCGTGCCCGGAATCATACCAGTCCCAGTATAAGTTAGATCGTTATAGTACTTCAAAATATATCCATCAAAATGAGCAATACCACCTAACACCCAGCATTCCCCAAACATTCAATTCCAATGGACCCAACTTTACAACTAACTCACAAGAGCATAGCATGATGCTCAATTTCGAAATACCCCCATATGATTTTCCGACTCAAATTTTACCCGATCATGATTATCCTTATCAAATAATACCCCGATATTATTATCCTACGACGCCACCGACCCGAGCTCAGATTTTTTTAGATGAAGCTGGTCGCGAGTCACGGAGAAATCAAAGTCACAGGAAGCCTCCTCCACTACAATTTATAGATGTCAATAAAAGTGATCTTAGAAATATATCTGTACAAACAAATACGAGCGCGGTAAGTGCTTATTCTGAGAAAGAAATTTGCCCAAATAAATCATTTCAAGAGGATGATGATAAACAAGACAAAAACAGTGTTGAAATAATTAAAAAAAAGCTAGTAGAAAGTGAAGTAGAGCTGAAACACAGTCAATTGTCTACGATTGATAAAAAATTAGATGATCTTATATACTCCATAAATAACTTTATACATGAAATTAAATCTCAAAAACATTTGATCAATATGACAAATAAAAGAGAGGCAATTAATCAAACAAAGAGTTCATCTTATTTAATGAAGTGCAACTTGGAACGAGGGGAAATAAAGCGTGGAACGATGCAAGATAGAGCGATCAGCAACATTTCTCTTTGCAATGGAAATTCTCAGGAAACATTATACAGAATCCTAACTGAAGAAATGCATAAGAGCGACAAAGTAAAACAAGATATCAAAAACATAATGAACAAACCTAACAAAAGCAGCTCTAGCCTCCACATCACGTTTGATATACCAACGAAAGATGCTAGTATAGAAATCAAAGATTCATTCAAAGTGGATACCAGAAGAGTATGCGTTAAAGAAATCAGTGAAGACAAGCGGATGACTATAGCTGTAAACACGGATCCTCTGGGTCTCTTGGGCCTGATCCAGGTGTCGGCCGAGGCTGTGAAGCAGCTACTGTCGTTCGTGCCTTCGATAGATTACTACTCGTACATGTCAATGTTGCCGCTGCCTGCCGCTAAGCCCAGGTGCCAATACGTGTGCAATATCTGTGGGGCAGCGTTCGACCGGCCATCGTGCCTGAGTGACCACATCCAAAGGCACAGTTTAGGGAGAACGAAGTAAGGAAACTATCCATATGTGTGTATGTACATGGGATCTTTTTCAGGCTTTTTACATGGAGTTACGAAGGAACGCATTTGCCTATTTTGCCTATCTAAATCTGTAAACTTAAAGAGCTACTCGTATCTTGTTGAAGGTATACTCGTAGTCTGGAGGCTGATTAGACGCAGACGCTGTTTTTCACTCGTCTGATGGCTTTGAGCAGATCTGTGTCGTTATTTCATTTGATAACTTCATTATTATTATTACTGTAATATAAAGCTTGGATCGCCTTTCGCACGCTCGTTATTCTTTATTATCATATTTATGGCAACTTTGTTGCTGTGTTTTATGAATTACTTGGCTACCCGAAATATTCTGTTACTGTGTTTTGTAAATTATGAATCGGTACTATACAAGAGCTGGTAGTTCTCTGATTTCCAAGATATCAAATAATATCCCAAAAACATTCGACTTCGACGGGATATTATTTGAAATGTATCTTTCTTAAAAATTACCCAAACTATTCTAACCAAAAACTTTAGTTCTCTGATTGTTCAGTAGATTGTTTTATATAAGATAGTCAGTGCAAAAAGAGAAGCGTCGGGGGTTATGGTGCAGTAACACTTTTAGACGTACTGTAATGACAGAGCAGTGTTGTCAATGCAACAAAATTAGTAAATTGCGTCCTAGGAATTGTGGTCGCGCGGCACATGCGCGACTACAATTCCTAGGACTCTTTTCTTTTTGCACAGACTATAAATTCATTATATTTTAGTATAAGAAGCAAGTACTTCCCACACTTTTTTCTTTTCCAGGGATTGCTGCATATGCCGGCACGTACTGGACTCTGCGCGGCAGGCAGGTCTGTTCACCTGCCGTCACTGCGGACAGAAGTTCACCAGAGCTTACTGCAGAGAGCTGCATCAGCTGTCCTGCGCCAGGGCCCTCGGCAAGCAGCCCGACGACTCCTCCAGCCACCTCATCCTCCGGTAACTGGTCAGCTGGACAACTGAAGGGCTCGATGAAGTTAAGATGTGAAGTTGAAATCATGGTGTTTTATTGATCGCCGCCCGTTTTGTAAGATTGAAACTTCTAGCTATATTTCTTGTAATAAACAGATATTTCCGATTCTTTATCTATTGATACACCAAATTTTTTGCCGCACGGTGGTGCGTTGCGACCGCGTGGACAGCCTCCTATATTATCTTGGACATAATTGGGGGTACTACGTCGTGAACTGTGTCACCTGTCAATGGCTCCCGCGCTTTGTGCCGCCGCCGCTGCCGGCCATCCATCAGCAGTGTTTGTCAGGGCTTAGGGACGGCTATTATTGTGAAATGGGTAGATAATTCGGTCGATGCGTCTAAATGGGTGAAGGCATTAGCGATTATGCGAGGTTTGAGGTGAAGCGTGTAATGATATTAATATAGATTTTGGATGCGATAGCTTATTGGTGGATTTTGTACGGTTAGGTTCCGTTATTGCTGGTAACTGGAGCGTCGTGCTTGGTGATACTTATTGACGTTTCAATTTCATGGATAACTGAGGTAACTGACAAATTTGCTTCAATCAAATGTAGACCAAGAGTGATGCTACTCTGTAAGCTAATAATTCAAGAAGTAAACATAGCTATGGAGGACTCCACATGTTGTAAGTATGTTTGTCCTATTACTCACTTATATTCGACAATCCCGGTAGCGCGGTGGGTGAAGGTACACCGACAACAAGCAGATTACGGGTTCGATTCCCGCCTCCGGACAAATGTGTGTGCGATCTGCAGATATTTGTTCAGGGGTTATATAAAACTCATAAAATAAGCTCTGCTTAGCTTGGGGTTAGACAATGATGGGCGAATTGTCCAGAATTATTTATTTATATTAGTTTATATGTAAGTCAAAGCTTCCGGTAACTCTTGATTTAGATAACTATTACTAACTTAACTATTAATAACAAAAAGCGAGTAGAGGTGTTCTGTTCACAGAAATCCAGCAGGGTGATCTCTTTTGCTACAACCGTTAATAGCTCACAACTAAACTCTATCGTATTTAACGTTTACTACAATAAAATTCTTACAACTGTTTTGTATGGGCAGTTTTTCGCAAAGCCACACTAGAGGTGTAAATTCTATAAGCTTAGCACAATGGGCCTGGCCCACCGGGGTGCCGCTCAGGGAGGGCTAATGGGCCCTATTTTGTCTACCGTTAAGTAGAGGCGGTTTTTGTGATCATGTCCGATATTTGTTTTGGTGAATTGCGAATGAACGTGGGAAGAAAATTGTAAAACTTCTACAAGTTGAATTGGATTCACAAATTGTTGTTACTCTGGTTTCAATTTTGAACAATTGCGTCCCGAGCAGTATTCAAACTCAGTCAGGTGAGATGCATTTGGCGTTTTTGGCTGGACTGAGTAAACCTTCTGGTTTTTTCTACCTTACTTATGTCACAGATAAATTAATACTATACCTATACTAGTACTTTACTTATGTCTATGTTTACGCGATCATTTGAAAGCGTAGAATGCGCATAATTTTTATCATTATCTGGATTATCAATGTAGTATGTTTAAGTTTAAGTATGTTTATCCATTATCCAACTGACTTTGACTTTGACTTTATAAGAACGTCAGTCCAGTCAATCTAAAAGTGTCTTTGTCCCCGTTTCACCTGCCATCCAATCTTATCAGAGAACCAAAATGTCTTCTCGGATAAAATATATGTAGAGGTATAATCTGGTGTCATTTATATGGGGAGCCAATATTTATCATTCTAATCAGAGGCACGTGTTCCGGGATCGAATGTGTGCACTAGCTTTATGTACTTCCATGTTTTTAACGTTTTGTATCACCGCCCTAGTATTATAAATGCGAAAGCTTGGATGTTTACATGTATGGATGTTGGTTGGTAACAACACGAAGAATGATTGATTTTAATGATGAAGGTTTAGTGCCTAAAATATTTAAGAAAAACAATGTATGAGGTTTTTTATTTATTGCTTTGATAATACTAGATTTTTTCATTTTTATTTTGTTTGCCTAGATTAGCTGGACAATCACAACACTGTAAAAACTTGTATTGTACCATCCGAACACCAAACTACTAATCAGTAAAGTAACAGTATAAGAAAAATATTCTTATGAAAACGGAATACAATACCTAAAGTTCAGAAGCCCAATGAGTCAATACGATCTAACATTTATTTATTCATTTCAAATTCATTTAATTTCAATAAACAGTCAATGCAAATAAACCTCAGCTTTATTTACATAATCCAAGAAGTGAATTACGAGAACTTGACACTTTAGATCTCATTTATCTGCGGTTGGGTTGGGAAGGGACCGGCGGCGGCGCGGCGGCGGGCACTCCGCGAATGGACTTCGCAATGGTTCATTATATTTATACCAAATTAATTTATTTGCTGTAGTATTCAGTTTGTTTTGATATCAAAATATTATAAATTTGAAAATTATTTAAAATCAATATTTTCAAAATATCTAATAGATTCATCACATTATCACAAGATTTTTGCCGCGTATTTTTACTTTTGTCGATTTAACAAAAAATATGAATTTATAGCCAGTTAAAGTTCCGCGTGACGTCACATCTTGCGACACTTTTTAGCAAGGTGTGACGTCACTAATCCGTACTCCCAAACTTTGACGCGTTTCATTTTTTTACTAAAAACATAAAAAAAAATATGTCCAATAACTTACGATTTTTAATATTATATAACCATGGCACCATGATACATAAATAAAATAAAAGGCAGTTACGTAACTAACAGCGCCACCATTCGTTAGGGATAGGAGGCGTAACAGATAGAGTGGTGAGATATCACAAGAATCACAACCTTTTCAGAATGCAACACGTTATAACCTCTCAAGTGCAACTCGCAAGCTAACGTATTAATGTGGTACTCTGTCGGTTTGTTAACCAGATAAAATAAACTAAAACCCGGCGTTCACTGATTATACGTATTATTTTCGACCCAAAGAGTTACATTCCCGCCTCTGGACAAATGTGTATGATCTGCAGATATTTGTTCAGGGCGTTCTGAATGTTTTCTATGTATATCTAGTACCCATAACACAAGCTCTGCTTAGCTTGGGGCTAGATAATACTGTGTGAATTGTCCAGCATTATTTATATTTTATTTATTTATACATACAAACATATTATAGGGTGTCGATCTCATAATCCTCCACCGTTGATAGTCGGGTAAAAATAACCTGAACTAATCCTATTATATTGCTATTTTAGGCCCATCAATAGACATAATATGCCTGATTTCTGTTCCATCTGAAATTTTAGCACCAAATCGTACAAACAGTTTTTGATAGCTGGTGAGTATCTGGCGCAGCGCATCAGCATTGCCATACAGCGGGGAATGCAGCCAGCGTAGCGGGGACGTGACGACTGGTATTGATATGGATCAGTTGAGCTACCTGTAGATCGTTGGCAACACGTGCAGTAAGCTCATTGTTTTAATTGTAAAAATACTAGTTCTAATTTGTTTCTGCTATTTGATTGTAATTTTATTTGTTTATAAAGATTAATTTAACAGTATGCAACACCTATCGCACAGTTTTCTGAAGATATTTTAACTTTATCCGTGCAAGAGTGTTGCCATGCAAGAGAAGCCGCGGCGTGTCTCTAGTGTCGAAATAATCCGCGCATGCGCGCATACCGTGTCATGCTATCAGTTTAATTTCAAGTTATTTTCATCCTTAAGATGGGCCCGATAAGGTGGAGTTTGGAGTGATCAGTTTAAGATAAGGAGATTATGACGTGCGAGGGTTGGAATAACTTAATTTTATTGTTATCTTTTTATTTGTTTATTTTTTCTTATTATTTTGGCGGCAACAGGTTTGGTGTGATGGTGCTAAGCGCCTCAGTATTTGTTTTGTTTTTGGTTCAACAATCGGGTTTTTAGAATCATCGTCATTCTAGCGCGGGATCGCCCACTGCTGGGATTAGCAATATGCCTTATTCTGACTCCAAAATCTTCCTGTGGGTGTTTTATAAGGCAAGTATGGGACGGATGTGCCTTACTTGCCTTACAGGACGCTTTCAGGAGGCGCTGCTGCAGAAGAACTCTTTCCACCGAGCTGAGTTCCTCAATGCATGCCCAGCGGTAGGGATTATGGGCATTACCCCCATGAGATATAAGCTGATAACGCGCTTATCAGGGGAGGTCTGCGTCCACTAGTGGACCAAGCAGTGGCTGTTGACGTTGGGGCTATTTTGACTTCAGTGACTATTATTTCATAGACAAAGTTTTTTTGACAGAAATACTTCGTTCTGTATTTCAAAATCACTTTATACGTATTTATCCTTTGGTGGTAGTTCTAAAAAAGTCAGTAAAACCTAATAACCCAATTTGGTACCAAAAGATGACACCATCACCTGAATGCGTCAGTCTTCCTCTATCTCGGCAATCTAGCTTCAACCGGAACCGAACCGGCACTTTAGCATAACAGAGGACATCCTTCTTACCTGGCACAGAATATTCATCACCAGCTCAATTGTCTGGTTTCCTGAGTGAATCAACTGATCGAGTTATTGCGATTGCGCCAGACGTGACTGGAGGGCGCCAGGGGTTTCTTTTGAACATTACTAACTTCACTAGGTACGTTAAAGTTAAGCGATTTAAAGGTGACGTAACACAACTTTTGTTTAAGTATTTTTTAGTAGTAATGAAATGAAGAAAGTCTTCCAAGTTACCTAGTAGCCTTGTTACCAAAGTCTTGTTAAACAACAAACCAAAATTTCGGCGAAAAGTTGTTACCGCTCAGCGGTTTGTCAGAAGAAATTACGATACCAAACTATATATAAACACAACCTGATAAAGCCAGAATTATAACTAAAAATCTACCTGCTCCCCCGCTAAAGGTTGAATAATATTCACGCACAAGTTGTTAGAATCGCTTCCGCTTTGACTGTCGCGAACTCTTCATCGTTTTTTGTTTAATCGACAAAAGAAAATAATGTGTGTCTATATGTTCGACTAATTTTATCAGAATTGTTTCGGACACGCGCCTATTGCTATGTTGATGAAGGTATGGTATCGTAGTCTGATGGTAGATCAGTTTCCTCGATTTAACGGAAACCCATGCAAATGTCCGTGGGTGGCGCGCGCCGGCGACGTGACACACATACAGACAGACACACTTTACAACACGTACCTACTGTTTTATAAGCGAAAAAAACAGAACAACTCTATACCATGTCCAAAGAAGTATCCTATTTATGGCATAATGCATCACTTTGAATTTATCTAATTGTTCTCAAGTAATTTCCACGACAAAGTGTACAGTAGGTCAATATAGGTAAGGTACCAATGATGATAATATCATTGTAAGGTACGCAATAAATAACCGTAAATATTTTTAATAGGTTATTTGACCAAATATTCCTATCTAAGTGGTCATCCTATCAGTTTATAGCTTAATCATATTTCATTTTAAAAACTAAAATTTACAAAACAAGCACCTCAAGACACCATCTAAATTGAATTAATATTTATCTTTTTGACCTGCAAAATATCAACATAACGCGTATGAGTCTGAATGGTTTAGACGTATTCTCCTATTTGTACGGTAAACGAAGATGAATGGACAATTCATTAATAATCATGTTATAAAACATTTAATATTCTCGGCTACGGAACAATTCCTTTTGTGTCAAGTGTTCAGTAAACAAACAATAATAGGCTATTGTGGTATATAGGTAACGAATTCGCTTGTGTTGTTACTAATGCCAGAAAAGTGTTAGACTTTTATAACCCGATGAACTGCGCTGAGATATTGAGATTTCACTATAAAACTATCGTAGTTTGACGAATTCATTACGGACAAAACTTTTGAAGAAATTTTCAGTTATTTCTTGATCATGGCGCATGAAACTGTGCTGAAATATTGGAAAGCTCAAAACTCAATTCATGGTAAATATCCCGTTGTAAATAACTTTAGTGTTCATTACAGACGTAAGCAGGATTACGAACCTTATTTTTGTTAAAAGAACATTATTGAGGTTTCATGCCATAACGAAGACTTCTTGGGGCTGAGCAACTACCTGTAGGTATTTGGAAATGATAAATATTATAAAAAAATGAATACTACTGAATTAATAATGATTCGACATTAGACGGGTGTTTATAGAAGTTTGTCTGATTTGGTGCCTGAAACTCAGTATTTTTATACGTCAAAGATATTATAATATACCTTTAAAAACTAAGCTAGCGATAAGCTGTAAAAACTACACTGTCCACACATGTCTTCCTCTCAAAGACGCTTCAGTTCCCCTTTATTATCTCCCAACAACTAAATTCACACCTTAATCTAATCAACTTTAGCATTAACATTAGGTATCTCTTTAAGTTTAACCCTCACTTAAGATAGCCCCAGAATCTAATCAACTTTAAGTTTAGCATAACCTCTTTAAGATTAAGCGTCATTTGAGATAGGCCTATCTTCACTGCCCAAACAAAACACGTTCGCTTGGAGCCCCATCAGTTAGCAGGTAGGTACTTGCGAGGAGGATGGGAGGCTGCGAATCGAATGTGTAATGGTGGCCGAGGCGCCTCGGACTGAGGCATGTAACACCTCTTGCCTCAGTCCGAGGCGCCTCGGCCACGGAGAGGGGTATAGAGTTGCTGGATGTGCCCATGTGATACATTCGCAAAAAGATTGGTCGTCTGTTGAGCGCGTGATTAACAAACGTTAATGTATAACTTTGTTCTCATTTATTAATTTAGTATAGTATATTATATATAGTTCATAAAATTTATAGAAATAATTTTTTTAAACACTGTTTTTTCCGCCTGTAAATAAGAACATGCCTAGATAAGTTTAAACTAAGAGTGCTTGATGTACGCTGTTGGCGTTCCTTTTTAATAAATCTATCTATACTAATATGTATTACAAAGAGAAAAGATTTGATTGTTTGTTTGTTTGTATTGAATAGGCTCCGAAACTACTGGACCGATTAAAAAAACTTACTTTTCAGGGAGTGACATAGGCTATGTTTTATCCCGGAATTCCCACGGGACCGGGAACTACGCGGGTGATTCCGCGAGGCGCTGCTAGTCTAGTGTAAATGCCTGCACGTAGCACTACCCCAACTCGTTTCGCATGTCATAAGGGGCGACTAAGGGATATCTACCGGGAGGCGGGCAGCAGCGTCTCCTGCAGAATAATTCTACCAACAGCGATCCCCAACCCGCATGCCCAGCGTGAGGATTATGGCATTATCCCCATGAGATAACAGCCAATCAGGCTCTCAGGGGAGGCCTGCGTCCAGCCGTGGATATAGGCTGTTGAGATTGAGGTATAAATGCTGCCGTTTCCAGTGGGGACTGTATCCCCGTCCGTGCGATGTTTTGGACGTTTTGTCCGGGGACCACCGCGGCCTGCGCAGGCGCCGCTAAGCGATAACCGATGTACGCCGTTCCGAGAACAGCTCGACGAGGAGGTGCCTCTAAGGTGCTGGATGCGGTGCCTCGAGCATAGGGATATCTCATTTGTTTTCCCACTGGATTTTGTGAGCTGAAGCTTCGTACGGTTTTCTTGGATAAAATGTAGCATATGCCTTTCTCTGTACAATCTATTACAATCCATCTAATGTATTTCCTTGAATATTTTTAACCAACTTCAAATAATTAATTTTGTTTTAAAAAACTATAAACCGATTTAAATTTTTGTGGTTTTTTTCATGGATTTTCATGGATTCCATTGTCAGAACTGAACCAAATTAAAATCAGACGCGGAAAGCACCAGCTTTCATGTAAAAAAAAATCATGAAAATCGGACCGATCGAGTCAAAAGTAACAAAAAAAAAATACAGTTGAATTGAGAACCTCGTCCTTTTTGAGGTCGGTTAAAAAAGGAGGTGGTTTTCAATTCGACTGTATGTATTTTTTTAAATATGTACATATGTAAGTTACATCAGAACTTTTTTAATTTCAAAGCTGGTGCTTTCCGTATTGTCCCATTTTAATAAAGTAAAGATTTATTTATTTGCTTTATCAAAATTTAGGTCCGCAACACATTTTGTTGCGGAACCTAAATCGAAAAACGTTGTTTCTTGGAAATTCATAAGGCTTAGTCTCTTCTAGTTCGTTTTTCCAACCGAAAGATGTGATTTTGTGATCTTGTAAAACAACCACATCCAAAAACTAAGTGAGCTCACTTCGCACATCCAGTACCCACCTCTGGGCAGCCCACAGTCCGAGAATATCTAAAAGACACAAATATATCGATCCTTTATCAGATCAGACGATAACGCTGACCCATTTACTGTCTGAATCAGTTTATATTGAACGCATTCCTTATAAAACGCCTATTTTATTATTACAAATGAATCTAAAACATTGTGTTGGAGGATAGAGTCTAGAAATAGGTGCGTTTCAGTAGGGAGAATAAAATAATAAAAAAAAAATGCTGGACAACCACACAGCATTATCTAGACCCAAGGTAAGCAGAGCTTGTGTTAGGGGTACTAGATAACAGACATACTTAATACCTGGATCTCCTGAAAAACCTGGATATTTTTTGGATACAAAAAACGAAAAGGTTAGCTTAGGTTTTGTTACCTAAAAAATATTGTTAGAAATAATTTTAGATATTGGTATCATCGATAAGCACAGAAGCTTGAAACTATTTTGGGATTCCAAAGCTTTCATTCCTTTCGTTTTCGAATTCATATTAAAACATATTTCGCTGCACATGTGATTATGCGTTGTTGAAGTTAGTGTTTTAGTTTTAAGTGATAACCTTTCTCTTATCTTGTTGATTTCGGTTATTGTTATGAGTTTTATTGTCATTGATGACATACATATCTTTGATTCCGAATTAGACTCTACATTGAAGAGTAGGGTTGCACGGGAACGTAACTTCGGTTTTCAACTTCCGAGTTTAGAAGAATGCCATTTTATTTTATTTTTTTGTTGTTCTTTCTTTATATCTGTAGAAAAAAACGTATGTCCTTGTGGGAGGAATTTTATTTACCTACGAACCATTTCAATAATTTACCTGCCAGTTTGCAAAGCACGCATGTAGCTATGCAGACGTTTGTTATAACGTGAGTAAATCACAAAGGCGGCGGTCGAAATCGCTCCTTAATAACGCAAAATTCTCTTTTTCGGCAGGTTTTTGCGATCACGCAAACCCTCGCATAAATTAGTATTTAACCATTACATTAGCCATTATAAAAACATCATTTTGATTTACATTCCTACCCGAAATTAAGGGAACTTAATAGTACACCAAAAACACCGACATTAAAGTAAGGTATGGCAGTAAAAAGGTGGTATAGGCTGGATTTATGGGGACGCGACGGAGTCGAAGCGGTAACCAAACAATTTGATAGTGTTTTCTTTCTTGGTGCAAATTGGTTAAAGAGAATTTAGACTAAGCCAAACCATTAAAGGGGGGAGAATGTAACAAAAAGCATCTCAAGCTCTTAGAATATTGTATCCTAATAAAAGGTTTAAATTTAGTTTGTCGAATATAAATAATATCATCTACATACCTACTTAGTTTCTTAATAAGGACAGAAACTAAGGAAGGTCGGACCATCAAGACGGCGTACCTGGTAAGGGGACCGGGCTAGGACAAGTTAGCATCCCCAGTGCCCTTGGTGGGTTGACGACTTTGAAGCCAGGCTCCACAACCCCCCACAGACACTACAGCGAGAGACAGCATAGAACCGAGACGCCTAAGTCTTGTGTAGGAGTCTAAACTCCACGCAGGAATATTTTTATATTTCAACTCGTTTGCCATAAATATTAACCGTTCACTGCGGGTACTTAAACTTAAATAATTACATCATTGGTACACTGGAAGTACCTAATATTTTCCCCAGGCCGTACCTTATCAATACCGTGATCTAATCAGTAGTAATACCCTAAATTTTGGGCACGGCATAGCGTGCCTAGGCCACACTTAGGTCACATAATCACCTGGGTCAGGGGTCACACGGGGTCACCGGGGCCAGACTGTGACCTTCGCGTGGATCCGTCCTTAATTATGTTTTTGCTACAATTTACTGTAAAAATAAGGTTTATGGTGATCTGTGACGGTTATGTCTGTCGGCACGATGAAATAACGAAGTGCTGGTCGTGTGTTATTGCCTTTTTTCGTCGGAATTTGTAAGGAATTTACAGGCGAATTGGAGTTGGACACCTGCCAACATTGATAATTAAAGTCAACCTAGAGTTTGAAATTGTACCACTATACAAAGCCAATACTATCTTTGAATTCATTAGACACACAAGCTCATAGCTGATGAAGTAGAACTGCCCATAGCTCATAACATCGTCGGATTAGCGGCTGAGCGTGTAAATGACGTTAAAACAGTTTCGATAATTACAGAACTCTTTAAGGTATTTACTGCTCATTAGGGCTCCAGCACGCGAGCCCAAACTGGTGACATTTGTAATTAACATTGCGAACAAATTAATATCAGATACTCTACGATGGCATGACCACACGACCACCTTTTTGGCTGTCAACAGGGGAAATATAGAGTTATTGCGAAAGTTGATAGTGGTAAGTGGAACGCTAGGTAGAGATTATGATTTCAATCGTCTGAGGTTATTACAAGAGGAGACGCAATAAAGCGAACGAGGTTCAAAGCTTTCGTAGCCTCCTTGTTTACCCAAGGACCTTCCTCTGGAAGAAAATAGATAAGTACTACAAATATAACAACCATAGTTCATTTCATCCACTGATTAACTGTCTGCGACGTATTATTTCTCTTGTGTCGTTCTGCTGTCGTCTAAATCCTTCTCAGAAGATAGTGTCTCTGTGTTCCTGGATTGTTATTTCTACTTTAAAATCTTATTGGAATCAGACAACAAAAAGTTACACAGCTAACATTTATTCATTCAAAACATTTGGTCAAAATCACGCCCCTGCGATAGACTGCAAAGAGTTCAAATACCTCAACCCTTCATCCTGAGCGGCGATTTCACAGCTGATTAGCTATCAGTCCGTGATCACTAGCTTTCGCACCTGTCTCTCGTCACGGTCAGCGCCACTCATCGATTGATTCTTTGTAAATCCAATTATTTCTTTGATGTCTACTGTGATTGAAGTTGTGCTTCTACTATGTATAAGAGTGCGATCTGAATCACTTTTATCCTTTGTCATTTTAATAGTTTTATAATACATATTTATAAATCAAAATGCTAGATTGTAAAGAAACTATTTCAACCACAAAACAAAATTCGATGAAAAATACAGTGAATCATCAAACGGATAATCCTAGTTTTGTGTGAAATATTTATACCTACATTTTATCCAAATCCAAGATTCATGCACATACTCACGCGTCACCCAGGATGTAACAATACCCTGCTCCTCCCGTTTTATCCGAAATATCGCAAAAACTTACCTGAAAAGAAAAAATGCCATTAGACACAAATAGAACACAATTTATAGAAAAGGTCGACCACCTACCACCAGATGGTGGATCTATCAAATTGGTTTTTGATAGGAAAGGTGCAAAATCGATTGAAAGGGAAACGCCAACTGTATCATTCGATTATACACATAAGTTTGCGAATCTTGATCTCGAACCAGGGAAAATAGACCTTAATCCTAAAGAAATAGACGACGATGAAGCTACAGAAGATGTAAAGTAGAACAGATGGTTAACGGGAGTAATAGTAATGCAAGATGTCAAATTTTAAGGGGAAGAACGTGTCGGTGTAGTTATAATTCAGGTGTCATTTTTTGTGGCGTTCAAATTGTACCGGTGCGTATGCGCACTGAATATGAAGCAGGGATTTTGATACCTGCGTTATTTGAAGTCCTTTGTATTTAATAACGGCCCTTTATAACGCAGTACCAACTACAAACAGAATTGATAATAAAGACGCGATTCATTATGATGACGTTACATAAACGCATCCCAAGATTTATTTGATTTAGGTCCAAAAATAATTATTCACCAACTGAATCAGAGAACAACAAAACTTTTATTTGTATATTTTTCAAAGAAAAAAAAAGTGTAAAATGTGTTAAACAGTACATTCTGTTTTTAACCTATTGGAATCTTTTTAAAAATAAGAAATCTATGGAAAGACATTTTTGACTACTTAATGAAATCTACAAAAGTGAACAAAGATTACGTTCATTATGAAAATATTATCAATACACCCAGAAGCAGCGTGTGCCGCACACCTTGCCTATATCGTTTGTTCAATCATAAACCATAAGGGAGCTTTCGACTAAATATACTTCAAAATGTACTCCCTCTTTCCTGCCAAATATTGAGCTCACTTTACTATTATCTACTTACAGTTCTAAAGACCTTTATAGTAAAGGTATAAGGGTGGTTTTTGTTTGATTGGAACGAGAGGTTTTGTCGTCTGGAAGGCAGGTGTGCCGCAAGGCTCTCGTCTGGGACCGCGCTCTCAGAATAGATTCACAATCTTTGAACACGTGGCGAGGGGTGGGCTCGCAGAAAAACATGCAGCTTTCAAACTTCCGTAAGGCACAAATATAAACAGAATTAGATCTCTATAATGTTTTTCCGGTTTTAGCTTGCTGATATAGTGGGCCACTTGAGTAGGCTTGCCAAACTGAGGGTCAAAATGTTATTTTAGATTGAGTTGTAGTTGGGTACTTGTGTTGGACGGGGTGTGGTGAGCAACAAAGATTGTTTATTACAAACAATTTGGGAAGTTTTAGGGGAAGTTAACCCACAAATTGGACTAAACTGTCTTATAGATGTCAAGTTTTCAGATCAATCATTATAATAAAGGGTGCGTGCTTTTTTATGGTAATGTAAACTTAATAACTTTTAAAAATGTAGATAATATTATTTATTTTCTATTCCAACCACATAATAATTATTTAGTTCCTTGTTTATCAATCATTCAGAAACAGGTCAAGCGTAATTCGTAAATCAACAAGAGTTTGAATATTCGGCCGGCACGCGAGAAACTGTGTGACATTATGGTTCATTTCGAATATAAAACATTTGATGGGCGATGTCGGCTCGCGTGTGGGTATTTTTATGGGGAATCGATGGAATTTCTTGGAGAGTAGAAAATTGTAAGTAGTCCTCTGATAAAATACGAAATGTTGAATTCGTATATTTTAACACTTCTGCTATATTATTTTATATCTGGATCGTCATGACGGGGAATAGTTGTTAAAGATGACCTTTGGGTTGACAGGAGAACGAAATTCCAAAATAGAGAAGTTTCTTATATTTATCGTTGTATTCATCAACACTTTTTAAAAATATTATAATGATTCAACCCTCTAACAGAGAGCTTTCTCAAACGTGATATTTACCATGATCACGATTATCAACCTTACCATTTATATTTTTGTTATATGTATCGTCTAGCTTAGTTCATACATACGTGCTTAGCTCTACATTTCTCCAAGCTCTGTGTATGACTACTAGTTATTACTCCGATACCATTATTCAAAGGGTGCATAGTAAAGTAAGATCTTGATCGGCGATATACTTATACAAGACTTTACGGCCGGCGCGGATTTACGAGAGTAGAGGTTCATTTTTGGTAGCGGCTTATTGTACTTGTTGGCTAGGATTGGTCTTGGTATAGTTTTTTAAGATTACATATTTTGAGATTATTAAATACATATTTTGAGGATTCACGCTACTGTAAGGTTTTATCATACGAATAGGTCAGTGTCTATTCTTATGGCTTTAGTCATTTAAACTTATCAAATTGCAGTTCTGTAGCAATTTTTATTTTTATTTATTCACGACAACAAACAATTATACTCAGATCTTACAGTTAAGAAAAAAATTTCCTCAAGTAGCCTTACTCTAAGTACAATCAGCCCCGTTGTCCATTAGGTATTATTATGATTTTTAACCAGGTCCAGAGTTTCTTCTTTTTATCTTCACAATCCAATTTACGTTGATTTTGTCAAGCTTCTCGCCGTTTCCTGCATAGAGCATTATTGTTTCATCGTGTTTTATTTTCTCAACAAAATTTTACGCCAATCCTGTCGACTTGACTACATGTCGGCCGAAAAGTTCCATTTGTTTGACAAATACAGCAGTAAGCACGCCACATACCGTGCCTACTTGCTTCTATTAGGCCTACCTACATAACTAGTAGGCCACCTATAACACCATCGGGCTTATGTACATTTTTGGGGTGTGTGGCTACCTTGTTCCGGGCAATGGGCGATTATTAGAACGAGTTTAATGACATTCCGATTATGTACAAGTGCCCAACGTTCAAACACTGTTAGGTACACCTATATCTCTCTACCTATGCAAATTACACAGTTATAGTTATCTAAGATCTAGCGTTGGAAATTTGCTTTGGGGTTCGTTTCTTCTTTTGGCGCTTTGTGTTTACAAAACTCAAAACTACATCTCGCTCTGCAAACCTTATAGCCAAAACAGCAAAGTCTAATTTGGATCGAAACACGATCATGGCATAAAACGAAGGTTGTCTTGTTACTAAGGGGTGTATTAACGATTTTTTTCTCGGCGCGAGCGCACACCAGATGGCGCGCAGGGCAACGACTCCTTAAATGAGTTTTTTTAAATCGCGACCCTTAAGTGCGGTTTGAGCAGCTTTAATGTAGGATAAGTAGGCTATTGTGGTGGATTTCATGTTAAGACTTGCGCACGCGTTTTCGGCTCTTTGCTTTTTGTTCAAGCTATTAATTCCGTGATTAGGGTCTTGAGTTTTTGTTTGGAGTTGGTAGAGTTTGAGAGTTCAGTTTGCATTGCGATTTTGCATAGAAGTGAATTCATAACCTCAGCTATTTTCTTTTTCGGGTGGAACTGACAGAGATGTTTTCATTTCTTTTTAAATCTCACTGTCATTTGATAACAACACACAGAAATTCAAGCAAAACAACAACTTTTAGTATAATTTTCCTGACAGAGTTCAAATCAAGACCATTCAACTCATAACTCGGGCGTGAACTCAAGATCAGGCAGATTCCTTCAACGCAACAAACTTATCCCGTTGCGTCAAATGATTGAAATACCATAAAACAAGTCTGGTGTCTACGTCACAAGTCCTAGGAGCACTGGCACGTGGACCAGCGCCTTGCAGTCGGCAGCTGCGCGGCAGATGCGCGCCTCCGCCGCCGCAGCCGGCCTGTGCCAATACTGCGACTGTTTGACGACAACCTTCTGGGCTTGACATCTTGACGTCTGGCTTGACATCTTGACGTCTCCGTGTCGTCATCACCGGCTTCTTCATTGACAAGTGTAAATAGTTTCTCGCCACAGCAAGACAAAAGTTACAAGAATCTTCGTAATAAATGAATTAAGTATTATTATTATTATTTAATTTAGCTGGCGGAAGCTAAATCGTTTTCCTGGCTTAAACGATAAAATGTGAATTTCAGTTTTCAGACAAACAAAGTTATTTCTGTCTAATCAAAGATTTCGTGCAAATAATTCGGCTAACCAGGAACCATTTAACTAAACACCTCAGACATGCCGCGGGATATTTTTCGACCTTTTCGGTGCTTGTTCGATTTCGTGAGTCCGTCAAATTATTATAATGCATGGAGATTATTCGCATGTTTCCATGATCAGCGTTTTCGTGCATCTTCCTTGTTTGATCGATGCCGTGCAGCTTTGTTACGCAACATCAAAACATGCTGGTTTGGATGCCGCGGGGAAATATTACGATCACGTTACTGAAATTTGTTGAATGCTGATTTTGCTTAGAATAAAATTTGAATCCGGAAACATAAATACTCACTTGTATCACAGTCAGGGAAAAGACTCTCAAAGATTATTTTATATAATTAATCGTGAGTACTACGGATATAAATTTGTCTAGCTATCTAACAGTGAGTTATAGCATTTTTGACGTGACAACGTCTATTTAACCGATGAACATGGAGCATGCTCAAAAAAGTGTTACATTGTTGATGATGTTGTCATGACGACTGAAGCACTGAAGATTAAAGTTCTAATTTCGTGTAATAGATAGCGTTGATAGCTAGCTAACACCAGAATCGCAAAAACAGCCGACTTTATAGACAACCTTTTAAAATAAGTAATTAATTAAATAACGGTATATTTCCGTGGTCTTGCTTGACCCATGTCCGTTATACATTTTGACGAAGGTGCAATTAATTAAACTGCGGAAAAATCAGACTTACATACTTTTATGTTCCGGTGCCTTACGGCACTGTGCCGCAATACTTATTGGCAAACCTTAAGTAACCCAAATTATGGTGAATATCCGGCTACTAATGACTTTAGTGACAGTGAGTTTGTATACCTAAGGATGCAATTATACGATGCTTATGTGTCCTGGAAATAGGTCACTATGGGGTAGAAAACAGGACGAACAAAGTGGGGAGATGTTACCAAGCAGCCAACCGATGGTTGTTTTGTTGCGAATTTCGTAAACAGGGGAATTTTCATAATCACATGATGAAGGAACTTGTTTTGATTCGAAGCATTTCATGGAATCGTTGCGCATTTGTTTAAGTATAGCCTCGATCAATCAGTAAAAACCTAAAAAAAGGGTCTACAAATTCTTAGTTTACATGAGTTACGATGCTTTGTATAATAAAACCTATATTAATTATAATCTGTAATAAGTATCTCTATCTTTATTTTTAAATATACAGAATTTCTATTGATCGGAAGGAAAATTCAATTTTTAGAAGAAGATTTTTGCGTGACGCTGTCATTGCAGGTGACTGCAACGCACGCGCGCTATTCTATTTTTGAATTTTGAACTTTTACGTTCTTTATCCGTTTATTATCTTTTCTGATCGGTCAGTTAGTAACTTATTTTTTATTTGAAACCAACCGATAAAAATGCTCCTCTATAGAGTTTTCTAAAATAGTTTTGTTAATACGAGTATGTAGGTTACATGACAGATGGCAAGTCTTTATTAAATACAGTTGTTCGTTGTTGCAAGTTGCATTACATTTCACAATCGATTAGACCCTTGCACGTGCTACAAACTTGTGTGGTTTCGACGCCTGTGACAGTGACAAGCTGGTGAAATGGTCACACCGCGAAAGAGTATAATTTAAAAAAAAGCATTGCCACCGCTTATCGTTCTAAACATTGGCTTTCGTTGATTTTAAGCCTTCGTTACATAGACACAGAGATGTCACACATTTGCATGAGCTCCATAGAGTTAATAGGTCCTTATTCGAGCCGGTACAAGCAGTATGGAACAACTGCTGGGTTACACTTACACCTGTATGCCATGTACTGTTCTATTCTAACCTCTATGGTTCCATTCCAACTGTGCGTAGATACCAATATTCTTTTGTACTGTTATTTAAAAGGATTGTGGTTAAACTGTTACCGAGGTAGATTCAGGTAGTACCTAACTGAATCTTTTTAATCGGCCATGTTTGTAAGAAAAACTTATTTTATGCTGACTTATTAGTACCTATGTTTTGTTAACCTCTAGAAGGATACCTCAACCTTAACCTCAACAGCCTGTATTGGTCCACTGATGGACGTAGGCTTCCTGATAAGCACCTTATTGGCGTTTATCTCATGGAGGGAGCCATAATCCCCACGCTGAGCATGCAGCTTAGGGATCGCATAGAAGGATAATTATAGTCCATAATTTAATAAAAGCTATTATTATTTTTACTTTAACAATCAAGTAACGGTAACGGTTGACCTAATTATTCGTCCCATACAATCCTTTAAACAAAGCACCTACTCGTACTAGAGCCTGAATAGGTCACAGTTAATACAATACTTACTACGTCATCGTCGCGTGCGCAGACATCTGCCTGAAACCTGATCCTTAGCATAATGAATATACTTCAGAAAAAAACATCCTGCCACCGTCGAGCTAAAACGAACCTTATACTTGGAGCAAAACACTTGATTATCTTATTATTCAGTAAGTCCGTTCACTAGTTTAAGAGTGAAGAAATAAAGAAAATGATTTATTAAACACTACAACAACACTTTAGTGAAGTAGTAACAAATATCCAAACTTTCGTTTCGCATGTATAAATTTTGTAATAAAAGTGCGTCTTTAGTTATCTCAAATTAAATAGTAAAGTAAGGAAGGTAAGGTAGTTTTTGGCTTGAGAGGATTTGTATAGTGGATATATTAAAGTTATACGGAGACATATGCGTATTTCGCGACGGCAGATGTCGCTAGTTTTTTGTTTAGCGGTTTATCTGATCCAGTTATAATTGTTTAGGAATATAGAATTGTATTGTTATACAAACTATGTACAGTTGTGTTTGTACACAAGTTGGTATGGATGTATGGATGGATGCTTTTCACGCCAAAACTACTGAACGGATCTGGCTGAAATTTTTCATACAGGTGATTCTTATCCTGGAATCAAACATCGGCTACTTTTTATCCCATAAATTAGTTCCCGTGGGATAAAAATCACCTTTAAACATACTGTACTGATCGAACTGCAATTTGTCTAATGTATTGGACATTAGAGAAATTTCAGCCCGATCCGCCCGTATTAATAGCCAAAGCCGCGGGAAAAAGGTAGTATAAAAAGCAAGAACAAAAGAAACTTTAGATTCGTTTTGAGATAAATTAATTGAATAAACTGACTCACTTCAAAGCCATCTCCGTAAGACTTTATGAATGAAGCTCGATGAAATCATAACCACCACAAATCCAGCGCGTGCGCCGCATAAACTCGCCGGCGGCGCCAGGGGGGAGGGGGGATATAAGGGGAGAAGGGGTAAAGAAGGGGGGGGGGGGGGTCAGACGTCGTCTGCGCATCCCGTCGTCGCTTTGATCTCTCGACGAGCTACGAGGATTTAGAGTCGATGCATATTTTGATTATAATATAAATAATATAAAAAGATTTGATTGTTTGTTTGTTTGAATTGAATAGGCTCCTAAAAAACTGAACCGATTCAAAAAAACATTATTTAAAAGCTGGAGAGCGACACAGGCTATGTCTTATCCTGGAATTCCCACGAGAACGGGAACTAAGAAGCTATATAGGAGCCAATATGACAGCGCCACCTATTTTATCATATTATTACGTTTAATAGGAAATTTTTCCAATCATATTATTACGTTTAAGATAGGAAATTTTTCAAATCCATCGTACAGTTTGTGGTATCTATTATTAGCCATTTTTTAATACATCTGTAAATGTTTTATCTTATATAGTTTAGGAAGAGATGCGATAATAGAGTTTGGTGGCCAAAAGTGCAACTTCGTATCTCTGCCTGAGCACAAAATGAAACTATTACAGAGGCTTTAGTAAATAACTTATAATAGCTACCACAAACTGTACGATGGATTTTTAAAACTTCCTGTTTTTATCGTAATAATAAGGTAAAATAGGCGGGGGCGCCACTTTCACTCGTGTATGCGCCTTAGTGTCTATAATATGTAATAATAGCTCGTAAAAACTCGATCGCAATGCCTTCATTTCCGTGATCATGGCTCACGAAATTGCGCCAAAATATTCGAAAGCTTAAAACTCAAATCATGGTAAATATTTGTTGTAAATGACTTTAGTATTTTCTGTTAAACCTAGCTAGCACAATAAAACAATAGAATAATGTCTGTCCGTTCGTAGCTCTGCGCAGTCTGTAGGGGGCCGGCTTTCGCGCGCTAAAACGGCCGTTTAGTTAAACGTTGAAATAGCTCCAGACGGACGGATTTAGACGAGATGCTTCGCGCATTCTTTGGGAAACACCTTTCTTATGAATACGGCTGCCCACTTGTGGACCTAACACTTGCGGAAATGTACTCATCTATTATTCAATTATTATGTAACTACAAAGATTTGGTGGAACATGAATAACTGGCAACATACTGAGACGCATTTCTAGCCAGAAGGCGTAGCCAACCGGCATTCACTATGAAGCGAATCGAAAACAATTCAAAGATTCATAGGTAAAAATTCGAAACAGATCACGGCATATTATTATGTCAAACACAAACATTTGGAGTTTTCTACTATCGGTTTCGACATCGATAGTTACATTGTTTAGGCCCTCAGTTTCTTTGATCCTGGTACAAAAAATCACAGAATAACTGAAAAGAATAACAATTTACCATTAAGTGACTGATCCTTATGTGCTTTTTACCTAAGAAGGTAATATTGGGCACAGATCAGCTTTTGGTTAAACAACTTTTTTAGTTAAAGATTCTATTATAAGCATAAAGTCTCACTCAAATAATACCAAAACGCTTTTCAGTTTTTAACCTCAACAGATCAGTCGGCAAGTAATTATTTTTAAATACGCTGCAACATATAAAAAGATTAATTAAACAGATAAACATGTAAAAGCGCATTTCTCTATCTATAAGGTGATGGAAATGTTCGCGACAAAATGAATATCGCTATAATTGTGGGAGCAGCGCTATCACGCCAAATCGCGAGTGGTTAAATGAAAAAGTCATTTAGAATCACTTAATGTGGCAGTTGATGGGTTAATTCCGCAGGGGATCCGCTATTTTGCATGTTTTGAGTGAATTATAATTATTTGTAAGTAAATTATCGTTGGGGTTTGAATTTATCAGTTGTATAATCATTATTAAATTGTTTTTAATGAAAGGTTTATAGTGTTTGTACAGTAGGTTTGTTTTTGTTCACGTTTTCTTTATGAATAGCTTAGTATTTATTGCTCTACCCTTGTTTCGTAATTTGGAACCAAAAATGGAAAATATTACTATTTATTATTACTATTTTAATATTACTATTTATTATTACTATTTATATTACTACGCTACTTATTACTCAATTATAAATTTCAAGACATGATTTTTAAGAACGGTAGAATTATGTAAAGAATTTCGTTTTAATGAAGACATCTACCATGTAGTAAAGAAAGCATCTGTTTTTCAAAATATATTATTTTTAAATTTAAAATTCTCGTGTTTTGTAGAATTTCCCAACCAATTCTAAAGTCTTTTGTTAACGTTAAGTTAGCTGACGAAGCTGCTAAATATCGAAATTTTCAAAGAGCACCATTCCATTTTTCTTTTAATTAAATTATCTCTTGAAAGAGTTTTTGTTTGCCTGCATGCATTCGCGAAATACCTGATCGAAGACTATATCCTACGAAGAAGATATTATTCTTCGTAGGATAGACCTTATTATTCTGTACCTAGTCATAATTGTACCACATAAGTAAATTCAGTTTTTGTTTAGATTTTTTTTGTATAGATTAGTTCTTTTTTTAGGATACTTTTGCTGCTTATATCCTAATTTAATTTAAACCACGTGTGTGTAAACTGGCTTCTTTATTACAGTTTAAATTAAAATAAAACAGAAACACCTGCCACTTGTTTTGTATATTTAATTTTGAATTAAAGGATTTTTCATATTTTAGAGTTTAAGTGAAGACAAAATAATGTATTTCCGATTGCGAACAATGTAATGCAACATTTTCGAACTGCACCCGTAAATCGCGAGCGTCGATGCATACATCAAGCCGAGACGTCGCGCGTCGTCGTCTAGACGTACAGACGTACAGTAGGTACTTACAGCACGTCTTTTAGGCGTCGCACGTATTTTTAGACGCATTTCTCACTATATTGGCGTATTTCAATTAATCGTTTAAATATCGTCTTTGACGCAGGTTTAAAATACAATTAAGGTTAATGAAAGGTAAAATTTAATTGAAAAAGAAAATTACAATCAATAGAGAAATTACATTAGAAAGAAATAATAGTATTAACAATGGAGCAGACTGTTGCAAACAATCTATAGCTGTATATTAGTTAAATTAGCGAATTGAATGCAATATTGATTTATATACTTCCGCATTTAGTATAGTAGTGTTGTTAGCAAAGAGCTACTTTTGAGTCAATTTAGGTTTATCAATGTTTTGCTTTTCTATTGTACCTTTATAATTATGTACTTGTGTCTTGTCACACTAATATTATATAAGCGAAAGTTTTAATGTCTTGAATGGATGGATGTTTATTAGCTCTTCACGCCAAACCTACTGAACGGATCGTGTTCAATGGGGCTTTTGCATACAGGGAATTCTTATTCTGGAAACAAACACAGGCAACTGTTTATCCCATATATCAGTTCCCATGGGATAGTTACGATTTCATGGAACGCGTGCAAAGCCGCAAAATATAATATGTTCACATTACCAAAAATAAAGATATAATAACAACGTGTCACGCATGTCAAGCCACCTGAAATAACCTCCATCTCCATACATGTCATAACTTTCACCTTCAACTTCTTTTTTAATGGCTTGCTACTAACCACTTTGGGTCGATGTGTACTTTACGGGACGCAAGGTCAGGGTCACTGACCTTTTTTCGGAAAACGTTGATTTTTGATAAGGTTGATGACCGGAAGTGAAATAAATAAGTTTCGAGGCCAAGGTCACTGACCTTTGACCTCAAGGTCACTGACCTTTTTTCGAAAAACGTTGATTTTTGATGGGGTTGATGACTGGAAGTGAAATAACTAAGTTTTGAGGCCAAGGTCACTGACCTTTGACCTCAAGGTCACTGACCTTTTTTCGGAAAACGTTAATTTTTGATAGGGTTGATCACCGGAAGTGAAACTATTAGGTTTGATGCCCCCCCCGCTTCGCGGGGGGGTGCATCTATCGGGCTCTGGGTGCAGTTATTGATATACACACCCCTTTCAGTCACAGAGTCGCCACGAACCCGCCCCCCCCCGCTTCGCGGGGGTTGGGCGGGCTTCGCTAGGAGTAAGTTAATGTTGAGGGACCCCCCCCGTGGGTGCCTTGAGGGTTGGGTGCTTTGAAGGTGAGCGCCTTGAGGGTGGGTGCCTTGAGTGGAAAACTGTGAAAAAAACAAAGCCTACCATTGTGGTGGCATCAGATGTAGTTAACATGGTCTACGCTACGGCAATGGTGGTTTTTTTTGCCTTGTAATTGACTGTGTCCCGTAAAGTATACTCCAACCCCACTTTGGCACAACGTTTTGGACATTGACATGATCATTTTGTATAGTGTAGTGTAATAATAGGGTATATGCATGTGATTTCAAAATGGCTAAAAAAATATATACGTATTCTTTAATGATATATTATAGAAACATATCTACATATTTTTTTTAGCATTTTGAGATGTTTTTATTGTAGAATTTAACCATTGAAAAATTGATATTTTAAATCTCAATCGCAAAATTTCAAAACGCTACGCCATTGACTAGAGCGGACGTGACATCACTGTTCACATTTCTTCTTTTTTTATTCTGCTTGCTGCAAAATGATTTGACACTATTCTGCCCACTTCACATTTCGTATTGTCGGTTATTTTCAGCTTTTTCGGAAAACCTCTTTCCTGAGATGATCACTACCGAGGTCGTCACAAAAGGTTTTAATCGAGTGTGAACGTCGACGTCAAATAAACATGGCGCCAATATGGCAGCGTTATTATCACCCGAAAATGATTGTAGTTTTGATTTGTTTTTTACCTATTAATGCGAAATTCAGTGAGCGTCTTATCATTTCTCGGTTAAATAATGACCTAAAAATCGATTAAAACAAAAAAAAAAATCGATGCACATACCCTATTATGTTTTTATTACGGCGATTTTCTTCAACCTCAATCTCAACAGCCTGTATTGGTCCACTGCTGGACGCAGCCTGCCCCTGAAGAGCGCGTTATTGGCGTATCTCATGGGGGCTTATGCCCATAATCCCCATGGCATGCGGGTTGGGTATCGCAGTTAGGTGGTAGAATTGTTCTGCAGGGGGCGCTGCTGCCCACCCCCCGGTGAGTATCCCTTAGTAGTCGTCTCACGACACCCACGGGAAGAGATGGTGCAAATTCTAAGCCAGCACCAAGCTTATATAGCTTATAATCCTTCAGCTGCCAAACAAATCAACTCTTTACAAATCAAGCTTTTTTGTGCTAATAAAAGAAAACTATTCGGATATCCCATAAATAAGTAAAACGAGCAGTTAGGAGCCCTACCCGAGACGTCGCGACTGCCGAGGCAGGGGGCGGAGGCCGACCTTGTGTCTTGGGCCTACTCCAACGACAATGCAGTCCGGGTTATTACTGCTGGTAGGGAGGACCTCAATGAAATTTGTAGTTATCGACGTTCCTCGAATTTTTGATACGATAGTGACAGAGAACAGCATTGCCATACAGCGGGGCAATGCAGCCAGCGCGTCGATGTGGATCAGTTGAGCTATCTGTAGATTGTTTGCAGCAGTCTGCAGTTAGATGAATTGTTTCAAAAGTAAATAAATAATACTGGACAATCCACACATCATAGACGACTTAAAAAAGACTCTGCTTAGCCCCAAGCTAAGCAGAGTCTGTGTTGTGGGTACCTACTAGATGACTGATACACATAAAACAATACATTACGTATATATAGATATTATTATACATAGAAAACGACCAGAACACCTTGGACAAATATCTGCAGATCGTACAAACATTTGTGCCGAGGCAGGAATCGAACTCAACCTCTGCGTCGCAAGCTGACCTTCGCCCACCGCGCCACAAAGGTCGTCAGATGTAAATACTATTTTAAATTTATTTCTATTTATAATTATTTATCTCTATTTGATAGTAATTTTCTTTCTCAATAAAGATTTATAAATTACATAGTTGGTTCTCCTATCTATTACGATTACGGAGATGGAGAGAGATATTTGACGAACAAACAAACATACAGACGACTTAAAAAGTCTCGATGTCAACCTTCGACTACGAAAATTATATACTTAGAGGAAATTATCATAAACCGAGAAGACGAAGACGAAAGACGAAATATTATTAGATACCCGGTTGGTAATATAGTATAAGTTATTTGCAGATAAGGTACCCATATTACAACAAATATGTCTGGAATATTCTGAAAATAATGGAATCTAGAATACTTACCGGAATCTAAGTGTATACCCTATTGACTTATTCCATATATTCAAATATTTTGCTGTTTATGATGTTTTTATAATGATATGAGGCTTCTTTCAATTTTCTGTAAATTATATTATATTTTTTGTGTGTTATTTTTTTTTTTTCTTTTTTCTTTTGAATTTGTAATTTCTATTTGTATTACTTTTCTCTGTTTAATGTTTTTATTGCGATGCGTAAAGTGTTTGTGTAAATATTATTATTATCCGTGTGTCCAGTGTTTAGAATAGATAGATATTTTTCTACTATGTAATTTGTAATGTGAAAGTATTGTTCTTTTCTGTTTTTATTATATGACAGATGTAACGGTTTAGGCTAAGTCCTGTAATGTTATATCTTGATGTTTAAATAAATAAATAAATAAATAAATAAAATAAATAAAGATACAAGGTACTTACAAGTACTGCCTTGACAAACCGTAGAGTTTTATTATCGATATACAAAGCCGTCGACACTATCCCAACACTATTATAAATCGCCTACGACATTCGACATTATTTACAAGGGCTAAGAAAATAATAGTGTTGTAGTCATGCGGATTCTCTGCCAAAATACATTCATTCTGTACCTACCATTGTACCACGTCACCAAGTAGTACTTACAGAGTGCACTGACCTTTGTATTGTTACGACGTGACGTCACCACGTCTTTGGGAAAACTATTACACTTATTACTGGGATTTCTCGATTGAAAATGTACTCGCAAACTTTTTCTTCAAACAATGGGATTTATGAGCTGCATCGTTTTTAGGGTTCCAATGGGTCAAACAAAACCCTATTACTACGACGCCGCTGTCGCCGTCTGATTTTTATGATTATTTTTTTATTTGAAAGCCTGTATGATATTCCTCCTTCCCGCGTATGATCCCATTTTAATTTAATCCAGTTCTCACAATGGGATCCATGAAAAGAACTATATAATTGAAGTGGGTTTCTAGTTTTTTAAAACAAAATCAATTATTACTTATATCGATGTCTTAAGCTGACAGTTTTATGAATATCTTTTCACTTAACTAAAATACACCCTTATCAGTTTGTTATTCAAAACTACCCTTACCATTAAAGTTTTAAATATGCGTGAAGTTAAGGCGACAGGTGACGCTAAACAAATAAATTATTCATTCGTTAAATTGATTATAAAATTGTGAAATTGATTATAAACTAATAAGTTAGTGATACCGCGACTTTGTAAGGCAAACATTGTTTATAACGGTCATGGGAGTTTTAAACGGGGTTTTTAAGTTTTTAAACTTTTGTAGAGCGTAAACTAAAAAAATATTTAAATAAAACACTTGTGATGACAGATAAGCCGTATCTAAATGACAGGTTGTGAAAGCGATAGTTTCGTTATAATTTAAAACAGCAATTTAAGCATAAAAATAAAAACAGAGAGATTGATAGAGTTTGATCAATGTTCTCTTCTGTGTCTCTACCTATGTAAATACCTATGTATTTAGACGACGAAAAAGGTTCTATGAACGGCTTTACGTATGTTTTTTTTATTACCGACTAGCAGCGCCCCCCGCTTCACACGCGTTGATTTTCTCACCTTTAAACCTTCCCTAGACCTCCACGAACATTTCAAGAACAAGATGAGATAAATCCGTTTAGCCGTTCTCGAGTTTTAGCTTTTAGTTTTACCCAGCGAGACTAACGAACAGCAATTCATTTTAATAATATATATATATATATATATATATATATAGATTTTGTAAAATTCTTTTCATATTGTAGGTAGGTATAGAAAATGATTTCGAGATAGTGTCATAATTGATTTTATTAGCATCTTGCGAAATTTAATATAATAAATCAAAGAAACGTATTCATAGATTTGAGTCGGTACAAATATGCTGTTTAAGCTTATTTTATATTTACCTTTAGGTATCTTAAGTTACCAAAAACATAACATCATTAATAAGTTCAGTCGACACCTCCCAGCCTTCTTATAAATTATGAGCAAAAACAGTTCGACGTGCTAATCCCGCTAAGACATTAATTAAAAACCCTTTTAGAAAGCGTCTAATATAATCGACACCCCATGTTGTGGTTAGAAAACCCATAAAATATGTTTTTAAAACACCCGCAATAGACTGCGATGCGACAGACGGTAGGGGGTGGAAAGAAAAGAAAAAAACGTAGGGGTAGTGGGCCCGGGGTTGCTGCGATCTCTGCAAGGAGGTGCATGTTTTGCTATATCTCTATTTTGATTTTTATTATTTTACCTTTTGAAGTTAGGTGATCTATAGTTTCCTCCTCCCGATTTTTAGTTGAATGAACCATATAATGCTGTGTAATTTACAGGTTGGAAGAGTAGCTAGTTCAAAACGATTCCACTTGTTTTTATATAGACTAACTATAATTGTAAATTAACTAAAAACAAACTTTGGTTAAACACAAGTTGCAACAAAATCCACAACTTCAAACGCAAGCCGGCGTCTTCCTTCCGCAAGCAAACGGAACAAAAAAACGTTTTATTTGATTATTGCCTTTTCATTTAGAGCAGCAGACTGGCTTTTATCGACCGAAATAAAATAAAAAAAATAAACAAAAACTGGCGTATCTGCGCCCGTGCACATGCGCCATGTTTGAATTTTCAATCGGATGCAAAAAAAACGCGCAATGTGCGTCGCACGAGCCCCGCCATATGCTAAGATAGAAAAAAGTTTTTTTACTCATCAAACACCCGAAGGGAGATAAGTTTAGGAAAAAATAGTAACATAAGCATAATATTAGTAGACGCACGGCGTATTAATAAAAACTGCGGCAAAAACGCCGCGGGGCTTGAGGTTAAATACAGGCGCTACGTAGGGCTGCGGCCGAGGTGGCGGCGGCGGGCCTGAGTATGAGTAATAAGTTGAGTTGAAGGATAAAAACTCTGTGAAAGTTTACACCATTATTTACCTTTGCAACAGCAAAGTAACTAGATCATGAAATACCTACGGAAAATAAGATAGGTAGGTAGGTACCAATTTAATAAAAACCTTTTTACTTTGAGCTATTAGTTTTATCATGAATATTAAACGAAATCTAAAAAAATCTATTCAAATTCAATAAAAAGTAACTATATTTATTACTAAAATTATCTTTTGAAATTATTTGACATATAATTAAAATTTTAACTTATATTACGACAACCTATTTCATTTATAAGTGTGATTGAAATTGTTTTTTAAGGTTATGGAATAAAAGGCTTTTATATATATTTAGTTATTTTTTTTTAAGTTTCATCATATCTGTTTAAAATTATTGCCCAGTAGACTTAATGCACCCAACGACTAAATGATGTTTATAATAATTTGGTAGGGATTTTTGTTTCAAGTAATTTTACTTGAACCATATTCTGTATTCTGACAGGTAAACGGTAAAGTTAGAAAATAGATTAATACATTTTTAGATGTTTACTCTACTCATAATTTAAAATAGAAAAATTTTAATAAGGAGGCAGCCCTAGCGAGCTAGTACGAGTCGCACACAGGACATCTGTCGCAATACTAATGAATATTATTTTATTCGACTTTTGACGCAGATTTGAGCAATGAAATATGTTCAGATTTATTTTTATTGCGCAATAACTTACTCAGTGAATGAGGACATTGTAAACCTTATTGTATGTGTAAGTTTTATTAAATTAGTTGTCTAAAAATAGAATGAGGTACACTTTTGCAACGCTATCTAGTTGCAATCTAAACTTAAAACAAAAGTAATCAAAAGGAAGTTAATTTTCAATAATGTGCCTAAGGGATATAATAATTGACCTGGAATTTAATAGACGGTTTAATCAAAGTTCATGTCTTATTTTCTTCTTTTGCCGAATTGATATTGAATGTATGTAGGTAATATTTTTTATGGTGTTATTTTCTTTGTGTTATATCAGGCCTAGAACTATATGCATGCAAAATTTCAACTAGATCAGTTTACTAGTATTTGCGTGAAAGAGTAACAAATATCCATATAAACTTTCGCGTTTATTGTATTAGTAGGATACGTTTATATACGAGTATATTCTTTGAAGCGTTTGTGCTAAATAAAAGATCCTAAGTATGGTTTTCTTTTTAGAGCGATTCAATTTTATTCAATTTTATCCAACCTAAATATGATAACATCGTTTAGGGTTCGAGTACATGTACCTATGGGTAGGCATTTACCTCTCGGTCGGCATGGGCCGCGCTCCACTTCAGTAATGGGCTTACAGCTGATGATTGATTTCTTTTTGTACTCGATGGCTGATTTACTGAGTACAATTTGCGGTTTTAGGCCATCGAGATAGTTTTGGGCGCATACAGTCTCATTCGCAGAATGTCCTATAGTGAAACAACAAACGGCCCTTGTGCAAAATTGTTACGTTCTCTAAAAGTTTATAAAAATATCGTCCTATTCGCAACAGTATAAGAAAGTACTACCTTTACTGTGTAGTCTGGAATTAAATAAAACTTTAACTTACTTAATTAACCTGTCATTAAAAATAACAAAAATTATTTGTGGACAGACATTTTATTTTTGATTTTATTTATGCTTCAAAAGTAATTACTCCTTCAATTCTCACTTAGGCATTAGAATGACATGTAAGCAAAATAAATGAAATATGTATGACATTGCGTTTGTCTGTACACAGACCCAGCATACCGCAAAGGTTTGATACTTACGTAGACTCTCATATTCATAAAAATATCTGTAGCTACCTACCTACCCTACCTACCTAGTATTCCATGCAATAAACGATGTATACCTTACTTTCCTTTACTATAGCTAAGTTAGTTGAGTAAAGGCCTACAAACTAGCTTCGACAGTGTAGGGTACGATGGCAGGTGGTATCGGAGGGCAAAAAGTCTCCCTCACAATTTGAATAAGATTTTTTGTCTCTACAGAGGACACGAGCCGTTTTTGTGGAGTTTAAAGTAAGTTTTATACAGTCATTGTTTTTTGAGGAACTGGGCCATATGGTTTAGTTATACCATAGTTTGGGACCGAATTAGAGACTCTACAAAATAAAACTATATCAGAGGTATTAAAAAAAAGGCTTATGATAGGTATGACAAACTATACGATGGATTTTTAAAATTTTCTGTGTTTAAAGTAATAATTATGATAAAATAGAGTAAATAAATAAATAAATAAAATACCTAAAGCCATATTTCTAACGTTCACAAGCCGCTAGTTCTTGAATGAGTGCTATATTTAGACGCATACATATCTATAATGGTTCATCCATTCTTTAGGAGATGCGTAAGAGTTTACAGTATCGTTATGAAATTCACAACTGAAATTACTGTTGGTGTTCTTCCAACACAAATAAGGTTCGTCGTTAACCCGCTTACAACCGTAGTGAACTACTGGGGCAAGACCGTTTTTCTTCTAGTAGAACCCTTTGCCCAACGGGAAAAAGACCACAAATACAAAAGAAGCATTTTAAGATGGCCAAGAACAGTACCTAAGGACCTATTCGTAGGTACCAACTTGTACCTATGCCCCATAACATTTTGAATGAATGCTCAAATTTGAATTAAAAATAACTTATTAAGAATAAAACCGGTCAAGTGCGAGTCGGACTCGCGAAGGGTTCCGTACTATTATCTATAAAAAAAAAATACAAATCTTTCCCCGTAAAAAAACAAAAAGTCAACGTGACCCGGTCACCCATCCAAGTACTGAACGGACGTCGAAATTATTTAAACTATTATTTATTTATTTGTTATTATAGCAGCAACACAAATGAATCATCTGTGAAAATTTCAACTGTCTAGCTATGACGGTTCATGAGATACAGACAGACGGACAGCGGAGGCTTAGTCGGTCGGGTCCCGTTTTACCCTTTGGTTATGGAACCCTAAAAAGCGGGTTCAGATTGACTCTGCTACCCCCTGGACTCACACGTGACTCTACCTCCATCCCCTGATTCTCCCTGCCAGACAACTCCATTGATAAAACATCAATCAGGTATTTAAATAAATAAATAAGTCCAGATTTCTCACGCCGCCTTAACACCCGTAGCGTCGTAAAAATCCTTTTTAACTCGAAACTACAGGGTGTAACCGACCACCTTTGAAAGCGACAATCAGTCCGACACGTTTTATTAGTAGACGGAATGTTTTTATGATAATTCGTCGCATAGGCTTACAAATAAATAAATTTAATACCTAAGTTAAGAACATTTTTGTACGGTAATAGGCTAATAAGTTTAACTTCCTAGATATCTCACATCAATAACTAAGTAGACAAGAATAAGTAGATAATTATACTTTAAACAATAGAAAATATATATACCTGCTCGTACTTACGTTGCTCTACCATGCTTTACCTTTTAGTACCTAACTGATTTCGTCGCACCCTGTACTACCAATAACTTGTCTGTTCGTAAACAAAGCCTCACAATGGCTGCGTAAACCTGTGAAGCGGGAACAGTGAGTCTGAGTGAATTGTTTTCTCAATCACCAGGAATTGTCCTGTTTTGTGGAACAGTTTGGGAGATTTTCATTCATTATTTTATGGCTAAAGGCTTTAGTTGCATTTGCACGCACCAATAAATAAATAACTCTAAAAAAGCTAAAGAATTAAATTAAGTATCGGCCCTCTGATAATTAATTTAATACTATTCTAGGCTGGGCTCACTTAGAAAGCTTCTAAGTCTTAAATTCCAGTTAATTAACTAGGTACCAATATAAATTTAATTACTACACCTAACTGAGATAAACTTTACAAACCACGTCGCGGGATCTTTTCACCTCTCTCTATAAAATCGTCTTCTTAGCAATAAGTACTTTAACTACCTGCAGGCTACGCTGTTCCCACACCGAAGCAATATCAAACAAAACAAAAATCATTTTTACACCTTCGTGCAAAGCTTTTTATAACGAATGAAAAATAATAATGGGCTATAAAACTTAGAAAACTTTCTTTTGTATTTCATTTTCGTGATGCGTAGCGACATCTTGTTTCATTTCACTGTATTTATTCCCAGTGGTGTTGTAGCGCCACCTAGCAGAATTAAGATGAACCTTTGTGTTGCGTTGACAGTGCCACTTGGTGGTTCACAGACGAACTATTTGACGCAAGATGCGCCATCTGCCTGTTACCTAGTAGAACATTCGAACAAATGCACATAGATGTCACTTTTGGCAAACTTGAACGAAAGCCATTTTTTAGCTAGTAGATTCCAAGAAAATGGGAAAATTGAGAAAAACTTGGTTTGATCGCTAGATTGCATAGAGTTCATCTAGCTAATTCCGCCGAAAATGCTTGGTAATTTGCGCCGTTCACTTTACCTACTTTTGTATGGAGACTGGGAAAATACTAACGACTCGTATCACTAGACGGATATATATTATATTTTAACGACATAGGTAATGTAGGTTTGTAGTTCTGTTTTGTTGTGTCGGAGGCCGAGGCCAAGAGCCACTGCGGGGTTGAATTGACGGTTGATGAGCCAGGAGAGTGTCCCCCGGTTTCTCGAACGCTTATTATTTTGACAAATTGTTGACAATTTGTCAGACTGCACACGCACTGCTTTTATTACTCGTGTGGTTTTTTTTGCAGAATTCTGTAACTTAATGGAAGTTCACTAGCGGAAAAATATGAATGTTTGGAGCACTATAAAGTTGTAGGTAGCTAAAATAGCAAGGAATTTTATTCGTCGTACGTGTAAGTTACGTTAAGCACGCAGGTTATATTCCGCGAGATTAAAATTCACGCTGTCAGATTCCGCAGTGCGTAAATAACAAGCCGTTGACTATCCATTCAATGTGACAAGCGTTCGAGAAACCGGGGGTGAGTGTGTGAGTTTGAAGGAATGTAATTTGATGTAAACTTGATGGCATATAACTAAGTAATAATGTGGTATACCTATCTACATGTACCTAGTTGATAACGGAAATGAATGAAATGACATTAAAATATTGATTGAAAAAGAAATATTTATATAAACAATGGTTCTCAGTTTCTCGTTAAGTTAAATTTTGTATAAAATTACCTGCCTAGTAGGTAGTTTGAATTTTAATGCGAAAATTAAATGTAACTTATATTATGAACGAATATTAGAAGTATAATGTTTGTTTCCACGTAGCGCGTAGGTACTGTAGGTAGGTACAAACTCATCTCCGCAACTTAGTTTCTAGGCTGATTTAATGTTCAAATTGTGAACAATTATTTAAAAAATAAAAACTAGCTACCTTAAGCACATAATATTTTAGCAATACAAGTACCACTAATATTATAATCCAATCAATGTAAATAATGAATCACATTAATTTATTTTACACAACTACTCCTAGGAATTCCGCAATAAATTGAAATGTTAACGTGAGCGAAGTCGTGGGCGAAGCTAGTACCGAATGGATTATTTTGTTCACTCTGCGATACATAATAATCACACAACTATTACTTCCAAACAAACACTTCAGACACATATTTCCACTCGCAGAAAACAATAAAACAGCCCCTAAAATCAGCACCCTTGCAATAAATCTGCGGGAGTCCAATAAACAATGGTGGGTTCGCAAGTGTTTATTAGAGAAGTTGTAAAAATGTTTGGTTATTACGATGCTGGTGGGATGGAGCCAAGTCTATGGTTCTCAAAGTATCTGAAGGGAACGTCGATATATTGTAAACGCAAATGACTCTAATTAACACTGAAGTTTCTCAAAAGAGAGTTTTAACTTTGTACAGAATCCTTTTATGATAATGTTACTGAAATTCATGAAATTTCTACAGATACTTTTAGAAAACTATAAATTATCGAGCAAGATCTAGGCACACGAAACATCACATTGGTTTTTGTTGTCCTTACCCAGAGAAATAATAGAAAGGCTTTAGACAAACCTAGATTACGAAGATGTCTTTAAAAACTCTGACACAAGAAATTAGATAAAGTGTCAAAATTATTATCATAAAGAAGAGTAGCATCAAAGCCAGTAAGTAAATCAAGTAAAGGTGTGAGTCAATAAGGACCTGAAAAACCTTATCCAACCCAATTACATGATATTAGGCCATTCTCACAGCCTCCCCCACAATAACCACAATTGCGACAACTAGCAGAGCCACCAGAGCTCTGTCTCTGTAAGTAACGACGCCATTGCTAGACCACACGTGTTCTGCAGAGTTATGTGTGAGGGGATTTATGGAGAGGGGGAGGGACACGTGAAACAGGTGTACATCTTGCGAAGTCGGCACAATATAGCTGAATGCACAGACCTATTCCGTGTCCATTTTGAATGAAGTATGTTAGTAAACAAACCGCCCATACTTAACCTAAGATTCACTTTGTTGGCGCGTCGTTTTATACGTAATTTACATTACATGTCGATTTTAGATCCTCCCTTCAATAAAAATTGCTTACAAATTATATCTGAAAGTCGACGCCAAGCAAGTGAGACTTTGCTATTTGTGTCGTAGTTTGTTTACTAACATGCTTAATTCAAAATGGATAAACCATAGATATAATATATCTATATATATAATATATTATATCTGTGGCTGAATGAGAGTCGCAAATGAAACTACATTCTACCCCCGGATTCGCACGCGTTGGTTATATGGAAATCGGTATTTTCATTCCATGGGAACTGATGTACGGGGTAAAACGCCTAAGTTTTATTCTAAAACTATATCTACGCAAAATTTCAGGCCGAGATCGGTTCAGTAGTTTTAGCGTGAAAAGGTAACAAACATCTATCCATCCAAACTTTCACATTTAAATATTAGTAATACGTCTCATATTTTATTTGGAATTATAATATACTAGCGGCGTTTCACCCGCGTAGTTCCCGTTCCCGTGGGAATTCTGGGATAAAAAACATAGCCTGCGACTTCCTGAAATGTAAGCTTTCTAATGGTGTAAAAATATTTTTTTTAAATCGGTCATATAGTTTCGGAGCCTATTCAATACAAACAAACAAACAATCAAATCTTTCTTCATTATAATATTAGTATAGATACCAGAGAATTGGATCTAGCTATTATCCAAACCTCATACATATGGTTGGAAAGATAGGATGATTCCCATTAGAACCATTGTCTACATACATGAGGGATCTACCGAGAACTGTATTACTCAGTAGATCTATTTCTATTCATAAATACATAGAATGGATCTAGTGAGAACGTTTTTCACAAATTATCTGGCTATGTAAAAGTATGAAAATAAAGTGATCAAGTGATCTAAGACTAAATTCTTCGAGATAGAATAGGTGTCCTGTTTTTTCGAGATCTTGGCCCCGACCGACGCTACCATAGGTATCCCTTGTTAGCAATATACCTTCCCTTATGCAAACCGAAGGCTCTGCGTAAAGTACTTAGCGCACACATCCCACCCCGCTGCCGCACAGCAAACCATGCTTTTGCGATTTTTTTGCGCGGCGTACGGTTACACAGCATCGTAGATCATGAACAAATTGTAATGAATTCTAAGGGTGTTCCTGAATTTTACGGACCACATTAGATAGATAGATAGATTATATCTTGATTGCACCATCAATATATAACAATACATAAAAAGAACAACTAAATAAGAAATAAATGCTAACTATATCAAGAGTGGCACAATCGGCGGCGTTGTCGCTAACAGCGATCATTTCCAGACACCACAAGTTTTGGATGGATAGAATCGGTACGTATAGAAGCTGACAGTGGCGTAATTGATGACACATTAATATATAAAGAAACACCGAAAATAAATAATTAACGAAATAACAAAAAGAATAACAGGAATACTTATCGAGAGTGGACAGTGTTAGTGAACCATGCTTTTGAAGATGGGAAGGGACTTAGGTCGTCTTGTTGTCTTGTCTTTATTGTAATGAGAATCGAAAGAGCAGTATTATGTCCTTGGTCTCTTCCCGGCATCATTGATCATCATAGGAAGTAGTCAAATGCGGCGACAGATGGAGGAAGGGAGCAGGCACTTATCGGAGCCTCATTAAACCACACCGCTTTAGGAAAGATTGTTTAATGGTTCGCTGTGTCCATTGATGCACGTTATTGAGAGAACTATTCGCTTTTATTTTATGGTGGATGCGTACCAACATTACACAATCTCTTCTAATCTTGGTATCAAACATAGGCTACTTTTTACCCCATAGTTTAGATAAATCAGTTCCCATGGGATAGAAATCACCCTTTAACGTTTCTTTAAGAACAACGCGTGCGAAGCCGTGGGGCGCAGCTAGTATGGTAATATACAAAAGTTACGTTTCCTGGATGGTATTAAAAGAACCTGCTGCAAAGATCCTGATTAAAGAAATGGTAATTGGAACCTTGACAGAATTCGGGAGAAAATCTTATAACATGTCATCATCATCATTAGTGGCGGACATCACCTACTGATGGGCGTGTCGTAAAGTTTGTGCCAGCAACGATTGGCTGGCTTCCTCAAGCAGCTGTCAATAAGGATCAATGAGGATGACTACTATTAAAAAAAAACGCGAAAAAACGACATAGTATTTTACGTATCATTAGGTTGAAATAGTATTCATTAGTACATACCGCGATTATTTACCCATATTCTCAGTCTTTCAGCAAATTCACACGCTGCCAAATGACCATTACCATATATTCATATATAAATTACGTTATCGCATGAACAATGGAAACGCGTCCCCCAAAAAGAAAGAGTGCGGTGAGACGACAATTGGTGGTGGAGTTTTCCACTACATTAATCGCTAATTGCGGAGATTGGGGGTCGAAAGGGGTCGTCGGGGGTCGAGGGGTGCGTCGGGGGTGATTTCACGGTGTCGCGGCCGCGTCTCGAGATATTCATAACTGCAGTCATTTTATGCATCGCTGATTTTATGATTATTAGAAAGTCAAAGATAATTTAGCTTTCATTTAACTTTTAACGATTTTCTCAATTTTCCACTGTGATTCGAATGCTCAAGATAAAATAGTTTTAGATCTTGCTACTAGATGGCGTCTACAGCGAATGTTGATCCAATTGTAGGATAGGGATGGAGATTTGTCCAAATTAACTAATACCTACATAAAAAAAGTTTTTATCTACAATATCGTAAATAAATTTTTACTTGGCAGTTTATGTAGGCAAAGTGTAAACTTAACACTGTGGTTCTGGGCAAGTGAAAGGTCAATAGAAAAACACTTACGGTACGTTACGTACCTGCATTATACTGTAGACGTACATAATAATGTATCTAAGTCATGTCATATTGGCCGTTCTTGCATCTTGTTTTCATCACACATTGAATTACAACAACTATATTCTCATAAGATAAAAATAATTTCTTGGATAAAATATGACTTGTCTAAGGACCCGACTGAGTGTGTTTTGTATGCATAAAGAAATGAAAATATACTGAAATATGAAATAAGGGATCTTTTTTTCATGGAAGACCCATTTTGTAGAGTTAGATAGTATGAAAACTGCTTATTCCGTTTATCGAGATCAGTCTGGCCGTGGTTTTGGTAAAGCTCTATGATTTAAATATAACAACAGCCCTGGTATAGCCGCCATGTTGCATAGTTGAATGGTAAATTTTATAGTTTGTGTTAGAAATTTGTTTATTACATAAATGTGAAAGTAATAAGATGGGAAGGAGCCAAAATAATGAAAGCACTTTTGGAGGAAAAAGTATTATACTAATTTCGTGTCATATACATGGGGGACAGTATCGCTCACGTCCGTAGGTGTTGACCCTCTGATACCCTACACGTGTCCTCTGGGTGGTGCTAAGAGCGGTACCCTCTGGTGGTAGGCTTCGGCCGTGGCTTGTCACCACCCTCCGGACTGGGCCAGTCCGTGAAGCAACTCAGTTGTGTTTCGGAATGTGGTCCGGAGTAGCCATCTTCTAGACCTTCGTGATACATCGTCGGCCGCATCTTCGCTTTCCATCATGTGAGAATTGTGAGATTGCGGTCAAACGAAGGACTATATCTGATAAAAAAAAAAAAAAAAAAAAAAAAAAATATAGAACTGTAAACTAAGCACATCCCTATTGCCAAAGGCGCCGCCGGTAACTGAGTTAGGGTTGTCTCTACGTCTCGGCATCTCGACAACTTACACACGTGGAGGGAATACCACGTTACAGGAAAATACGTGATTGTAGAATGTTTCAGGTTAGCTGGCGAGGTAGAGGTAACCCATTCTTAAAATCCACGCCGATTGTGTGAAGTTTAGTGAAAAGCGGGTGCATTTATAGAATGGTTTATTTCTACCTAATGATATTTTTGGTGAGAAAACGAGAACGATGCTGACATGGAATGCTAGTTATAATTGGAACGTTACTTGTGTTGTGTGATTACTACGACATTTGAAAAAAAAAGTATAATATTTAGCAAGACATTTTTTTCTACGTTTCATTAAATTTCTTTTTTAGAGTCACGCTGTAAATGCTTATGATGTAAGAGCACCTTCAAAGCTTTTTAAAGTAAGTGACTATACCTACCATAGTAGAAACGAATGGTTCCCTTTACGTAGGATGTGTGCCATTTCGTGGCAATTTTGTATCTATCATTGTTTTTTACTAGCGCAGCGTACCAATGAGAAATGAAGGTGGCCCCAAGAACTAAGGATTAACAAATGCAATCTACAACAAAAGGAATAAAAACTCAAATGAATAAAAGTTGACCAATCAAGAAAATACTTGAAATAAACGTCTGGGAACGAGCCGGGAATCGAACCTGCTACCCGCCAGGGAAGCTTAATTAAGAGTTTTAATTTGAGGGGTGGCGAATAATTAAAATAACTGTAGGTTTAACAAATTCTAATGGCGCAAGTTTTAATTGGAATGGTTTGAGTTTAAAAATGCGAGCCATCCTATATTTTCTCGAAAATGCAAGAAAGTGCTGACCTTTGTAGATGAATATTTTATGCAATTTCATGAGATTATTCATGGATTCACATTCATAATAACAACATAATTATATTTTCGGTAAATTGAGAACCGGTTTGCCTGAATTATTTACTTGTTAACATAAAGCCTATGCATTTTATTCTATAGCTGCACAATGTTTCAAAGGTCAGAAAATACTGTTATCCAAACAGAAATACAGTATACGGGTTCCGCATAAATGGCGAAAACCGAACTAGGCGAGGGTCCCGTATGATTTATGTACTGCATGATTAAAATGTTACCCTAAAGGGCAGGCGACCTTCAGGTTTTTGTTATGAATTCTGTTTAGAAAAGATAAATGTTTTTAGAAGGGTGGGAAAATGTGGGAATTTATGGTTTGGAACATGTTTGGAAATTGACTATCGGTTAACTTTATAAACTAAGAGAAATAAACTCACTCTACCATTGATTTGTTTTCCGTCCAACTAGGACGGAGGTTAGTAATGAGTAGGTGCTGAAAAGAGTTGAGGAAAAAATCCAGTGTAAGTAAGTCGTCCAGTTAGACGAACTACTTTCATTTCATTTTGTATAATTTGTTAGATCTTATTGGAGAAGGTGTTAGATCTTATTGGAGAAGGTGCGCGGAATTATTTTCATCCTTATATTATAACTTAAATTCAACATCATGGAAGAAAAATAGAAGTTAGACGAGGAAGATCAAGAATTATTTATATGAGCCAGATCGAGGAGAAAATCCTGTTGTAATAAAAAGTAAAAGACAATGAAGAGGGAAAATTGGAGAAAATTGCATCATTACATTACACCGATAAGAGCATGACTGTTTAATTAATAATAACCATCTCATAGACGGTGTTAGAATTATGATTAAACATATCATAAACACCTTTCTATGATTAAGTATATCATCCAAGAAATATGTCGTACGTGACAAAAATACGTCACGTAAATAAAGATAATACCCACCCACCCACCAACTTAATTAGTAAGTGGGGTAGAAGGCATACTTTAATTGGATGAGAGTTTTCCTGGAGTGAGTGGAATAGCCAATGAGAAATTCCCAGTAGCTTCTTGATTAACGATTTGTGTCAAAGGCAATCCTCTGAGGTTCTTTGTTTTAATTACAGTATATAGTTATATTTTGGGCTGCTTAAACAGAATGTCAAGACAAGAAATTTACAAAAGTTGCACTTATTTGTTGTTTAAATGCCAAGCCAGGATCCGAGCTAGGTACTCTCCACGCTTCGTTACACAGGTCTCACAGTTCTCACAGGTGGCTTAGGAATCCTCCAAGCAATCCCCTCAATAATAGCTATCATGGACTAGTAACATTATTTCAGCAGCAGGTGATTTTTGCATATCGTACAGTAGGTGAACGTTCCGCGACCGTTCGATTTCAGTTCTTCACAATCTTCACAAAGTGAACAGCCAAGAATGATTCGACTTGGAGGCTGAACTCTCGGAGCTCCTTCCTCTCTTCTGTTCTACTGTCTAGGTACGTACCCGCTCGCAAGGCGCCGGCGCATGCAGCTGCCTCACTTGTCCCCTGCCCAGCGCCTCTCGTTTCCTCTGGATGCTGAACTCTCGGAGCTCCTTCCTCTCTTCATCTGATAGCGCGTGGCAGTAGCGGGCCTGGAAACAGGGAAGACCAAGGTTAGCAAATTGCTCTTTAGAATGACTCAACTTGTTGTTATATTGTCTGACGGGAGTGGGCGAAGATTCGATTTGGACAGATATCTGCAGATCAAATATTTGTCCTTGGATGTTCTGGGTTATTTCTGTGAATAACCAAAAGTAGCTATCTATACATATATGTATTATATTGAAATGTATTAAATATGCCCTATTATGAAGTGCCCATATATTTATTTTTTAAAAACTCCAGCAAGACTTTACTCACTTTGGAAGAGGACCTCATTATGGTGCATCAATACTATAAGCTGAACATTGTACTAGAACAAAACTCCCGCGGTGCCAGCGGCAAGAGGGCCGATACGGCTTACGCAAAACGAAAATAACCGATTTCAAGAGTGCATACATTTTTCGTAAGCCGCAGATACCAATGACTCACTTTCTTGAAGAGAGAAGCTAATGACTAGCTGTTTTGCTTCCTATCTTGGCTTCCTTTGAAGCTAGACTGCTGAGTGAAGGCTCCAGCATCTCCTATCAAATCCAACTGGTCCTTACCTCATTATCCTGTGGAGGAAGCTGCTGCAGCAGCTGCTTCAGCCGGTACTTCTCCCCGACGCTGTTCACGTAGGGCACCTTCTCTTCAGGGAGCGCTGAGAAGTACAGGTGCACCTGGAAAGGACAGAGAGTTGGCTTTAATACGGTGCACGAACTTTATAACAAAGGCAAGATGTTACTATAAGGTAAATACAGATGTATGCGTAGATTTAATGGTACGTAGTCGATAATGTTAACACTGCTTAAAGGGATGGTTCCCTTTAAGCAGTGTTAACATTATCGACTCAATCAAGGTCATTAAGGAAAATTATGCTGTGAAATTATGTCAAGTGCGTGTCGGGCCACGCGCAATGCAGGGTTCTTTAGTTGCTCACAACCTAACTACACCTCAGCACAGGAGAAATATATAGTCCTTAAGACCTCAGTAATTTTCGATGGAATTATTACAATAAATACTCCAGAAAGATATTCTTGTCGAAATGAAGAAGATAATTTAACTCAATTTGAATGTTTTAGTAGTAGGTACCATAAAATATTATTGCTTTAATACGTTTAATACCAATTATCATCACGTCGCCGACTGTACTTTTTTTGAGCCGTCAAATAAATTAGCGTTGAGTCGCAACGTAACGGGAAATTATCATTATGACGATCATAGGCGAGATAATTTCTGTGATCACGACCTTCTACATTATAGATACTATTCAATCTTCTCTCCATTTAATCCCATCATCATTCAATCTCCAACAAAATGGTCCCGCAATCACCGACCAGTCGGCCATATATCAGACTAAGCCGGGGGCGAGCGCTAGTTAGCTCGGACAAATGTATTACATTAATTACTTGTATCTATGAGGCATGGGTCACGGTTCAGAGGGCGACACTCCTGGCCTTATTTATGGCAAACCTGTGCGTCGCGAGATAGTTTTCTATTCACTAGAAATGAGTTAGGGCTTTATAAATATTGTTCCGTTATTAAGAGTGTGCAATAACGCCGCTACGAGATGGATCTCGAGCTGGATGACAAGATATGGTTTTCTCGCGAGTGAGAAGAACAGAGCAGAGACGTGCACCGAATTTACTATGCGCCAAAACGGTTTTTATCTAATTACAAGTTAATGAAACGACAATCGTAAAATTAAAAGACTTATCTATAGAAATACTTCTTAGTTTCTTAGCAAAACAAAAACCGAAGAAAAACAATGTGCTGTTCCAGAGATTAACAAAATGAGTGCAAAAAATCTATTTTCCAAAAAAAATAACTATATAACTATAACTTTCACTCAATAAAAGATTGAAGTAACATTTCCCTAAATATGCAGGATTTCAAAATCGTTATTTATCTTAAATAAATAACGATTTGAAGTAAATTGCCTATGCCTATGGCACTCTTCAATTACTCGTGTCAAACACCCTGTAAGTTAAGTATGTACCTATGAAGAGAACCGAAAGCTGGACTCTGCAGGACTATTTTAACTCTCCAACATGAAATTTCGTATCTTGTTTTCGGTACACCGAATTAGAGTATGAGAATGCACAATAAGAACGAACCGAAACAATCCATTGCGTATTGTGGAGTATAATAAAATATCTATCTATGTATTGTATTAGGTATATCAGTTATCTAGTACCCATAACACAAGCTCTGCCGAGCTTGGCGCTAGATAATGCTGTGTGAATTTGGATAATGCATTATTAATTTATTTATAATAAAATAGGCCTTCTGAACATACCTAGTAATTACAAAACTGGCAATTGTTAGCGGTAGGTCCAGCAAAGTGCGCTTCATTTTAAAAACCAAAGGAGTTAAGTAAAACATCTTACCCAACTTATTAAAAATCATGGTGTCAATTGTGTTTGGTGTAGTTACAAAATGACCACGTTTACAAGGACGACGGTACAATTCGATAATATAATTGTTTACTCAAGGCAGTTGTTTAGTTTCTCAACTTTTATAAGTCGGTCTTTCATAATGTGAATCTCTATTGAATCTTTTTTTGTTTTCGGTGCTTTTTGGCTTTTATTGATTTAGACGATCCATCAGTTGTTCTTTTAGTCTATGCAAAAATCGTTAGTAACACTATTTATAACTCAAGAGCGGCTGAACCGATTTGGATGAAAATTGGTGGAGAGGTAGCTTAGACCCAGGAGACGGACAAAGGATATCTCGTTCCCGTGGGATGTGACATAAAAAAAATCCACGGGGTGAACCCGCGGGGCGCAGCTAGTTTCTTATAAATTTATCCGGACCGCGAAGAAAACAAGAACGGTGGGTGGCCGAGACTGTTTTACGTATAAATATTAATAAATATAATGTCTCGCAGTATATTCCGAATGCAAGACACGCGCGACTACGATTAGTTTCATTTCATTAGCCCCGGGTATGATATTATACGTACTGACGTAAATATTCTATTACGGACCGAGCCGGGGTATTAGCTAGTAAAGATTGAGCGCTTTGGGACGTGGCGGGCATCGGGGATGTTAAAATATATACTAGAGGAAATCTATTTTACTTTACGAGCTAAAACGATAGATTTTACGAATTGAAAACTTCATCAGTTAAAGGTGGTCTCAAGCCAAGTTTTTATAAACGATTTTGGTGTAAAATCTAAAGCAAAATACCAAAGGTTTTTAAGTTTAATAATGCAATATATTTTTATTGCTTGTATGCAATTATTCTCAATGATTTTATATAAAGCTATCGAATATCGAATCGGTTTTCGTCTCCTCTGAAGAAAAAATTACAGCCTATGGGAATTTTGACATTTTCTCAGAATTTACAGAAGTCCATTTTTCCCAAAACAAATACGTCTACGTCTTAATTCGTCGGCCCATTAAGGGCTGCCAAATCCCGAAGCGAAGGGCCCCAGGGAAGCCATTTTAATTTTTTGCCTCGCTGCCCTCCGAGCGGTTTATTTTTACTGTAATTATAAATACCGTTGATATTCTGTATGCGGAGTTTGTTTTATTGGCGCTGTAGGGAGCAAAGTGTTTTAGTGCCTCGTAAATGAAACTTTTTGAGGTGATTGTGCTTAAAAAGTTTTGAATTTTGACGGACCGAGCTAGCGTCCTGAGGGGTGAGTGTATTTTTCTTAACGTGACGTCTTCTTTTTCTATACAATTTGGTACAGCGTCTCCATTGTAGGGCCATGGATCTAAGCAAGTCCTTCACTAAAAGGAGACGTCTCGATCACGTCTCGTTACTAACGTTAAACTGACTCGCCCGTCTGCTTCCGTTTTGCAGCATGTATTTGTTTTTCTAATCCTAACCCACAAAAAAGGCTTTTTCCCATTAAATCCAAACCAATAGGGTATATGCATGTGATTTCAAAATGGCTATAAAAATATATACGTATTCTCTATTGATATAGAAACATATCTACATATTTATTTTTGCGTTTTGAGATGTTTTTATTGTAGAATTTAACCATTGAAAAATTGATATTTTAAATCTCAATCGCAAAATTTCGAAACGCTACTCCATTGACTAGAGCGGACGTGACATCACTGTACGCATTTCTTCTTTTTTTATTCTGCTTGCTTCACCTTGATTTGACACTATTCTGCCCACTTGACATTTCGTATTGTCGATTATTTCCAGTTTTTTCGGAAAACCTCTTTCCTGAGATGATCACTACCGAGGTCGTCACCAAAGGTTTTAATCAAGTGTGTACGTCGACGTCACATAAACATGGCGTCAATATGGCAGCGTTTTTATCACCCGAAAATGATTGTAGTTTTGATTTGTTTTTTTTACCTTGTTAATGCGAAATTCAGTGAGCGTCTTATCATTCCTAGGTTAAATAAAGACCTAAAGAATCGATTAAAACAATAAAAAAAATCGATGCATATACCCTATTGTTCTTGGAAAAGAAAACTTATTTATATTAGCTCCCATCCACATTCAACAAGCTTTTTAATGAATACCTAGGTGATATTGTAGATCCGGTCAGCTACGGCCACATGTCTTGAATGGCCACTTCCCATGATACGAATGAGTTTTGTATGGCCACTTCCTATGAAAAATAATCCTCTCCTTTGGAAATGGCTTGTGTCTAGTTTCTTTGACTAGCAAAAGTTGGTCACTTGTGAAAGAAAGAGCAATATTTGGCCTTTAGCAATCAGTACGTCATAACATCACTAAGTTCTCATATCAAGTGTGTATGTACTAAGTAGGTTTTCTCAAGGAATTTCAACACACACTGAGAAAGTCATCACATATCTCGGAGTAATCAGTTTGTCTGTCCGTCCGTCATTACTGCGGTACATTACAGCCCTTATTATTATATCATTAGGTTTTTATGAGCTTTTACAGTATTATCTCGCGGTAGGAATCTGGTGGGCTGATTCAGAGGAGATTGCTGTCACTTTATGCGTCGAACGTTTCTTGTCAAAAATCGACATAATGACAGCAATCGCGACAGCAATTGACTACGAATCAGGACATGGCTCGGGAATGCAAAAAATTATGTCCATGTCTGGGCTGAGGTAGCCGAAGTATCATGGCTATTGACCACAAATGGGGTTCATGTAATTTGAGGCTTGCAGTGTTAAACTTGATAAACATTTATTGTTATGGGCCGGGACTTCGATTATTTCAGACTTCAAATTTTAAAGTATTACAAACCTTCCTAGGACGTACCTGTGTACCTACTGGTTTTACTTTTCCACCCACAAAAAACAAGAACGAAGGAAAAGGAAAACTGGTATTCAAAAATGTCCAGCCAGACATTACTCGTACAATCAGAAGTATTTTCGTTGCCTAAGCACAAAGGGATCAGAAACAAGCAAAATTCAGACAATAGAGCTTTTACCTTTGTCTGCAAACCTCTGGTCTAGACTTAGGTGCATACCTACCACCTATTGTGCCTAAGGTGCCTTATTTTTAATCAAAGAATGGACTTCCGTACACATGCATACATATAAACTCTCACAAATACCCTAAAATAAAAATCTAATTGACCGAGAGTGTGAAGTGAGCGAAACTCTCTGCTTCAGCTTGGACGAAAAGTCATTTGTCCTGTTATCAAGGTATTGTTGTCATTTTTAACACGCGATGGAACGGAGACGGTATATTATAATAGTGTGATGTTGTTTGTATGTATGCATGTGCAATTTGCAATGGATCATATTGCCAAAATAAAATGTTGAAATTTTTAAATATCGACATTTTTCTACTTATACTTTCTGGATAGACATTTTTACATATATTGACATTTGTAAATATCGTCATTTCTATATCTAGACCTAAGTCGCCAAAAGGATATTGGCTTGTCAAAAGGTTTGGTATGTGATATGCTGACGACCACAAGGCAACTTTCATGTACTCTAAGCCAAGTCGAAACCCCGGGGGAAGTCGCATCGCTGGGAATCGATACCAGGGTACCAAATCTAAGAGGCAAATTACCTATTTGGAGGTCCTAGATCTGAAGGCGGCCCCCACTGTAGGACAGGCGTACCCCCCCCCCCTCTCCAGGTCGCATCAAGCGACCCTAGACAGTGAATGCGATATCACAGCTTTAATATTTCATAAATATCCACAGGTAATGTCAAAAGTAACTGACCTGTTCAGGCCTCAAGCAAGGCGGCACCCAGGTATACTCCTCCAGCGCGCAGCCCGAGTCATCATCACTTTGCGAGTGCCGGTGAGGGTCCCCCGGCTTCATCAGCCGCTCAGCATGCTCCAGGAAGCCCCGGAACTTCCCCTGGGGCACCGGGTGAGGGGACAGAGACATCGCCGACTGAGGAGACAGGGGATAGCTCTGCTGGTTGAGCTGAGACACGCTGTGGGAATGCAGCAGGTTGAAGTCAGGGTAGTTTTGCCCAGGATGGCTTCGTCTGAAGTTCTGGTAGGAGTAAGGGTGGGGCGAGCCACTCTGGCTGGGGATTGATGAGGAGCTTGGTTGAGGGGAATGCGGTGGAGGGGAGGAGATGGACTGTCTCGAGAGGGGGGACGACGGGGCGGGGGGAGGCGGCGATGATGCGGTCTCGTGCAGCGGCGGGGGGGAGGTTGTTGGTGATACCACGCAGTTTCGGCAGACGGGCCTGGAAGAGAAGAAAAGGGGTGGTTAGATTTGGTCTATTTTTGCAACAATAAACCTACAATTTCAGCTGACACCATAAATGCGAAAATTAGGTACTGCTGGTTTGTTTTATACAATTGCTGGGATTTGATAAAAACGGACTGAAATTTTGTATAAGTGCAGTTCATAATTAGTCCTAGAGCTCATGCATAGTTTACAAAAATTATATGTTATTTTACGCCTTGCAGCACCCCTCAAGGTTACTGATGGGAACTGCTTTTCTTACCGAGTATAAGCATAATAGGTATGCTGTGGTACAAGTATAACGATCCAATTGTTTCCTCTCATTTGACAAGTGTGCAAGAGGCAGCAACTATCATGTTCTCGACAAATCCGTTTTGGTATCGTGTAAACCCATACTAGCCGCTCGGGGATAACATACTTCTATCCAGAAAAAAATTCAGGCGAAGATGCGGGCTGACGATAGTTTTAAATAAAAACTGCTGCTAAAAAGGCACGTGCCTACTCAGAAGCATAAACGGTTAACCATATAATAATGTAGATATATCTAGAGTAGAAAGAAGCTAATTGAATTTCCTCGTAGCCATAAAATCAAGTACTTTATCTTATCTCCATCAGTAGGTATATGTAGGTAGGCATCTCTCAGAGCTATTTGCCACAGATGCTCAGATGAGAGATAGCTCGGCTCGTGACTGTCGGCAGCCATTGTGGGGATTGATCGATTTGCTGCTTGAGGTATTGAAGAAATAAAGGGTAATCATTTGTACGGAGTAGGGATTGCAATCTAGCCAGACTCATTCTCAATAAAGTAAAGGAATCGTTCAGACAAACGCTAGTGCTGCTTTTGCAGATTTTGATGTAAGAATTGGGTGTCGTTTAGCTAAGTAACTTCCTGCTATAGTCCATTAAGGTATTTCCTTAAAAAAATTGTTTGTTTTGTATTCTTAAAATATAATAATAATTATTAATTATCATTTAGTTTAAAATTAGATTACAGCGATATTAAGTGTATGTATAAATGTACCTATGGTGGAATAAATGAAATGAAATTGAATAATGATGTCCTTCTAACAAAATTTGCCCAGGAATTTGCGGCCAGGAGTCCAGGACTTATTATGTATATATACATATGTACAAGTGTGCAGCAAACACAGGTGCCCTCTATTCCCTCACTCGTATACCTATGGCATACACCATTCGGTTTTTAAATGAATATGCAGATATTTTGACTTTGACGTCGAGTTTGAACGGAATTAGCATGAAGAAGTTGAAACGCTGACAAATCGACGGTGATGGTGCATAAGTCAGTGCCGCAAACAATTTTCTGCCACTAGAGTCTAAGCTAGATACTGCTGACTAATCTTCAACATAAGAATGAGTAGTCATTTAGACTTTCTTGATACATCGTTGCGGTTTGGGGATCTCAGTTCCATTGAATGGTTCTGCAGGAGGTGCTGCTGCCTGGCCCGGTGGATATCTCTTAGCTTATTTTTAAGGCGGGAAAGTTTGAATGAACGTAAAAATGAGAAAAGAATGGTTGCACTAACAGATTATCCCAATGAGGGGCCTATACCCAGCAGTGGGACAAGACCTGAATAAACAAAGATATTACCAAACTTCTCATAAAGTATACAGGTGATCAAAATGCTGGCTTCTATTTCATTCAACGAATTAGCACTGACTTGATAAACGTTGGCAATGCTGCCAGCATTCTAGGCACAATGCTTTCTGGACACGGCTTAGATTTTCAGGAAATTAAGACAAGTGTAAACACTACTTGTAATTTCTCCTTTTGTTGGTTTTTGTGTCTTTATTAGTAGACAAATCGATATTGGTTTTACTGCCCCTTGAATCGATTGCACGTTCTAACCCTTTAGTGCCGTGAGTCGGCGCGCTCGGCGGTCGCGTCGGGCACAAAGGCCGATGGAGCCACTGATACGATCGATCGATCGATGCAACTGACGGCTGTCAGTAATTGCGGAGCTTCTATGGAATGAATGTTTGTCGGTCGGTAGAAGTTTGTTGAGAGCTGCTGAGGCCTATTGCAACTACGTCATGTTTAGGTACCTACTTAATGGATATATAAAGGTAATTTAGTGACAGGTTTGTTTGTAAGTAGATCTATTGCTAGGTGACATTATTATGCTTGGAGTCTCTCTAAAGGATAGGATTTGTGAGGAATACATCCGACAGAGAACCAAAGTTAATGACATATAGCTCAATTTCGCTAGCTGAAGTGGCAGTAGGCCGTATCTTGCGTATAACCGATAACCGCTGGGGTAAACGTGTTCTTGGGTGGAGACTGTGACTCGGCAAACGTAGTGTAGGACGCTCTCCACCCAGATGGGATGTCGATCTGCGAAAGCAGATGCTGCAGGCAGGTGCTGGATGCGTCAAGCTGAGGTCTATGTCCAGCCGTGGACTAATATGGGCTAAAGGCTGATGATGATGATTATTGTATTAGATTTATAAGAATTTAAATGCCCTTGTCACTTTTAGTTATTTTATCATAAAAGCTATCACAAGTTCATAACATAACGGAATACGAACCTTATTTTTATTGAAACAACATTAACGTTGCAACGCTTGCCTATCTGTAATAAAGTTTAAGATAAATGATCTGTAGGTAAAATAGCTCAAAGATTTATAGTATGTAGAACTTCTTGAATTTGGTAATGGTGACCTCATTTGGGCGTGGCTTTATTTTAGTTTTATTGAATTTGGGCGTATCACAAGGTTACGAAGGCATAAAATGACATAAAAAAATCACGCATTTTGTTACCAAAATGGTGTAAAAAGTAATAGGAAACGGTGAATTATTCAGTAAGTACTATTTTATCATTTTCCCCGTACCTATACCTACTGAAAAATTATAATAATAATAAATATTGTAAGTAGTTTTAGCAAGTTACTTTTCTGTCTCGTTGCTTTGTATACTTATAAATAGTTATTTTCTTCTTCTTTGAGGTTCAAGGTTACCTAAAAAGAGAATTAAGTTATAATTGTTAACATAAAACTTTTTAAACTTTCGCGATTTGTGAACATAATTAAATGAGGAATGATTTTTTATCGGGTATTTACCGCGTACCTTTGTTTTTATTTCCCCTAATAAAATAAAAAACAATAAAAATGGGGAATAAAAGCAAAGGTACCTACGCGATAAATACCCGATAAATAATCATTTAATTAAGGCCCATACACCAGTGAAAGTGGCGCCCCCAATTATTTTATCTTATTATTACGTTTGACGCAGCAAGTTTTAAAAATCCTACGTTCAGTTTGTGGTATCTATAATAAGTTATTTATTAATGCCTCTGTAATAGTTTCATTTTGTAAAGCTTAGGTAGAGATACGAAGTTGCACTTTTTGACCACCAAACTCTATTTTCGTATCTCCTCCTAAACTATATGAGATAAAATTATAACAGAGGTATTAAAAAATAGCTTATAATAGATACCACAAACTGAACGTAGGATTTGTAAAAATTCCTATGATAAACGTAAAAATATGATAAAATAATTATCGCTGTCATATTGGCTCGGGTATGCGCCTTAAATTATTAACATTCCCAACGGTTCCATGGTCAATGACCTAGTAATAAAGCTCTCAACAATTGAAGCACGGGTCATATGTACCCGCTGCTTCACTATGCGGGTCACATACGACCCCGGCCACAGATTACAAAGCAGACAGTACGTGGGAACGTCTTGGGCATGGAACATGTTCGCGCATAATAAGGGCCCTGACTTTGAGACTTTGGGTCCCGATGATTAGGCCGTGTTGGCATAAAAATGACTAAGGTATATGCACTGGCGGGCAGTGCCTCCTGCTCAACAGATCCACGGGAATTATGATATTACCGCCTCATTATAAGGGCTAATAAAGGTTTTATAAGAGGAGGCCTGTGTCATGTAGCCGATTAAGGAAGATGTTTGATTATGTCTACTCAAACAACGTAATTACTTCCCTAACATTTTAACAAGTTTCAGTAAGTTAACTAAGTTTTTTCCAGTTTAGTACACCTACTATCACAGGCACTCCTTATGCGTTAGGTAGGTTAAAAATGTTATGTTTCTATTTATGCAAATGTTCCCACATTTATAACTTCGTCTCTCTCCCAATAGGGTTTGTTAGAAGAGAACTTGTTTTAGTGTTAAGCTTGCCTTTGAGATTATTTTTCCTGTTCAATGTGTTACTTTTTATAGTGCGATAAAAAAATAAGGAATAATCGATTTTACCATCTAGAATGCTACACTTTCTAATCACAATATATCCTTTTCTCATTCAATTTTTTACATGCCCGGCTTAAGGGGCCAACCCATTACCCAGGGTCCAATAGTTGTTGGTCTAGTGTCCCACAGTTGGGGCCAGCTTTTTGTTAGGCGTGTTTGGCAACATGTTAACGGATGTTTAGTGATTATGTTCAGCCTTGTCGACATTGTCTAGAGGCAGAATAACAATGCTGCTTTTATAAAGCTCACCTCGAGCAAAGTAGCAAGCAAAATATTTCTACGAATACCTTTTGCGGTTACAAACGCTTTCCTTTAAAGAAAGAAAGAAAGAAAAAAAAAAACAATATTTCAGCCCGATTGGTTCAGTCATTTTGTAGAAGTGAAGAAGTTACATACATCCATTGATCTATCCACACAAACTTTTGCATTTCTATTAGTTAGTGTGACTAAATATGACTTTTTTGAGGTTGTAATAACGACTTTTTCGAAATTATGTCTAATATTCTAAGAATTACTTACTTACTTAGAACCTAGAAAATTTAAAAATTCCTATTTTTTCGAGCGTCACTACTTAATTTCTAATTACCGAAGTTATTATAAATGAAATATCTTCGCAGGTAGGTGCCATACGTATACTTATAATATTAGTGATGGGAGTACAAGCATGGGAAAATTATTTAGCTGTCAATAAATCTTCATAATGTTAAGGTAGGTACCTAGCTAAATCAGAGTTATCCCGTGCAAGTCCGTGCATTCCTAGAGTTTGTGGCGAGAACTACGCCGAGGGCGGGAAGCGGCAGATTAGACCACATTACTGACAATTATTATAATTATTATAACCGCCGGGTTCCACTGATACAATTAGCTATGCAACCATTTCCTGGTCTAGCTTTGAGATAGAACTGTTGGTTGGTGTTAATAAACCCTAGAATTTTGTAAAACGTTTATGAAGCACGAAGCAGCGTACCCGACCCATTAATTAGATTCCATGTTTGATATGGAGAAGCTGTCATAATACTATAAATTAAGCCAAAACATACTAATAAGAAGAAACAATGAGATACAAATCAAATAGATGCAAATACACACTTATTTGCATAATTGGAATTAAAGTTAGAGAAAAATAAACAAAAATACGATCTACAGGTGCTGTATACAGACTATGGTAGGTACATTACATACTCCTCTACCACTAAGTACCGATACCATTCATGGTTGTGCTCACAAAAAAGTCTATAGTAAATAAAGATAGATAGATGTAGATACAATCATAAAAAATTATGCCTTAAACTTTCCTGCTCCTTTTGGTGGTCAGGTAGATTTTTTTAAAATTTTATTCTTAATCCATGTAAGCTTTGCAGGTTCCTTATCGGCGGCGGGATATTGTTCCAGCACTTGGAAGCTGCATAGCGGAAGCTGACTCGCCTGCCTCTAAAGTAGGCAGAGCTGTGCCGCTGCGTCTTGAGCTGCTTCGAGTACTGGCGAGAGCCACAAGATCTGGAGCTGGACAACCATGACAACTTTTCGTAGAGATAAGATGGTGACTTGTATTTTATTACACCAAACATAAAACATGCAAGGTGTAATTTACGACGATGCTTCATTTTTAGAATGAAATTTTTATATAAAAAGGGCGTGACATGACCTCTAAGTGGTACATTGCCAGTAATCGGGGTCCGATTACCACATCTGCATAATTCAGCTTCGATAATACAATAGACTCTATTAATTGGATGCGCAGGTCGGGACTGAGATACGGTCGCATGTGGTAAAGTACTCTGTCTGTAGAAGCAGTTTCTGACAGAGTCAGCAACATGCTTCTCATGACATGAAGTAATTTATGAAATCAATAATAATAAATCATTTTGGACAATTCACACAGCAATAACCAGCCCCGATCCAGCAGTTGTTTAGTTTATTCGTTATACACGGATACAATTCTTTCCCCTTTATGTATAGTGTTCTGTAGATTGAAATAGGTAGTTATGTGCCTTTAGTAGTTTTGACGAAATATACCTACGTATGAGATTGTCTCGTGTCTGTCTTGTCATGTCCGTACTAAATATGAGATGTAGGTACCGTCGGCATGTAACCCTATCTACTTTCACGGTTCACGCCTGTCCGTCCGTCTGTCCACTGCGGTCGCACGCTCTACAACACACGCTTTGTTTCACGTTATAATATTATTTGGTAATAGGAGAAACTTGTATAACATCATCATGATAAGTGCTTACCTACTATTTTACGTAATGCAAAGTGACAGCTAAATTGGATTTGTCGGCTAATAATTGTTGGTGTAGCGCCTGTTTCTTTCAGAATATAATAAATATAATATAATCACTTTCCGAAATTTCCAAAACTACGACCCGACTATTTCCCACTAGTTCTGTACAGGTACAAACATAAGGGAATAATAATAAGTGAAACTTCCTAGTAAAGTCTCTATAATTAAGCTTCAGTAATTACCGGTTGATCCTAAAAGCTAAGATGCAATTCTCATCACAAAAAAAGGTATTGAAATTTGATAAAAATACATCACCAGTAGTATTCGTGAATCCTACTATAATATATTTTAAACGCGAATGTTTGTAAACATGTCTGTCTATAATGTATGTTTGTTGCTCTTTCACCGCAAAACTACTGAACGGATCGGGCTGAAATTTTGCATACAGGTAGTTCTAGGCCTGGAATAACACATAGGTTTAATCCCATAAACCATTTCCTATGGGATAAGCGTGAGAAGCTGTGGGGCGCAGCTAGTATATTATATTTACACTAGCTGTGCCCAGTGGCTTTGCACGCGCTGCGCCGGTCTGACAACAAGTGTTGAGCTACTTTTTGTATTTATTTATAGAATTTTATAAAAGGTACGTAAAAATTGCACCTCAATAAAAGGTAATGAGGTACCTAGTACCTACGTGCCTTATTCCTAACATAAAAATAAAATATTAATTTGAAATGGTTCCAACTCGTAATGATGTCCATAAAAGAACTTAACTCGAAATGGAAAATTTCAAGAAGAACCTGTAGTTATTTCTGTTGAAGGAAACTAATTCTTATCCCTGTGAAAAAAGGATAAAAATTTAATGTAAGACAGAGCAGTTGGAGTTTATAAAAGTTGAACGAGCCAAGTAATTTGTGTTTCCTGTTATATTCTGTATCTGTATGTCTGTCTGTACTTATATCTATATTTTGTACTTAAGTTCTAGGTAGGTACTTTAAAACAAGATCTGGAATACGACTTTGGTATTTAAAATAGAAATAACCTGTGATTCTACGAAACGTTTTCGCAGATTACTACGATGGGATAATAATATCACCATGCGTCACAAATAGTCACGATAAGTTAATTTTGTATCCTTTATCCTTTTATCTTATCTTATCTTATTTGTATCCCCTTTTTTCCGATTAGCTGTGTGGTGCTGGCTTAGAATTTGCATCACCCCGACTCTTCCGCAAATAAACGCCAACGCGCTTATCTGGGGGAGGCCGCGACCAGCAGTGGACCAATACAGGCTGTTGAGGTTGAAGTGTTGAGGTTTGTACCCAAAGGGTAAAACTATGACTCCGCTCTCCGTCCGTCTGTCTGTTTGTCTGTCTGTCACCAGGCTTTCATGACCTAAAAAAAATTTGAATAAAATAAAACTTCTGAATTCATCCTTGTAAATGACTTTAGTGTTTAACACTTATGTCATTTACAACGAGATATTTTCCATGATTTGAGTTTTGAGCTTTCCAATATTCAGGCGCAGTTTCATGCGAAATGATCACGGAATAACATTTAACATTTAAATGGACACGGTGTCCATTTAAACAACGCGTGCGAAGACGCTGGCAGGAACTAGTTTCAGAGAAACCAGCAAGTTTGTATTTCCTTCCATTAATTTTCCACAATAAAGGTTAGGTACCTAATCAATCCTTCAGCGAATTATCTAAAACCCGTGTCTCATAGAGTCACTGTAATGTGAGGAGATAGGGCCTCGCTAGACGTCAGTCGCAGTTTGTCTTGTCGCGTCTGTACAGGGGTTTATGTAGTGTTGCATCCAAGCATCGTTGAATCGCAGTTCAATAGAAGAGTTGTTCTGCATGAGGCACTGCTGCACGCCCCCGGTGGAAATCCCTTAGTCGCCTCTTACAACACCCGCGGAAACAGTTGGGATGAAGTTCTAAGCCGGCATCACACGGTTAAGTGAACATTTTCCTCTAATAAGAGCATAGTGACTGCCAACATCATTTCTATATTTCACGATCCCCTTTGATACAGGCGACCACAAACTTTCTACCGCCAGCTTCCTGACCACAGTATCCGATTCACCACCATACAACTGTGCCAATAGTGTAGGAGTAAGGTTTTAGTGTTTTACGTCATACTTTTAGTGCTATGGGTCGATTCAGATTGTATTCGTGAGTGTATGATATTATTTATACTATTTACGCAAGTCATTGGTTTATTTTATTTAGTATAAACAATCATTTATTGATACGAGATACATGATACATGGTTCACAGTGAGTTTGCAAACATTCATAAAACAAATAAATAATTTACTTACTTAATTTTACTAACTCACGAGTACATCTGAATTGAACAACTGACTGAAAGGCTAGGCGAAACTGTACTATATAATTAAAAAGGGCAGGTTATGGTGATAATGATCGTAAGCAGGCAGTTAGAATTACTTCACAGGATTTTACCAAAACCATCCTTAAATGGCTCCCTTATCGAGTTTATTTTAGTGTTTCGAGTTAACGGTAAAGGTTCGGGAATGTAATTGGGAACGTAAGTGGCTGTTAAGTTGCAAAGGTATTTGAAGCTATATTTTATTGGCGATGAACCGCGTAGGTAATAATTAGGTAGTGATTAGAGAGTTCTTAATGTTCGCTAGAAGATTAGGTGCCCACTTAAGTCTAAATTAAGATAGAAAACACTGATGCACACTGATACCATTATCAGTGGAACAGTCAAAAATATCATATTAATTATAGATAAATTAATCACGGGTCATTTTGTTACTAATAATTGATAAGGTAGGATGGTAAAAATTTGAATAATTTATTTAAATCTTATTATTTTTATATATGTATATTCATTTAATGTTCTCTCTCACAGTTTTAAAAGATATACTCGTATATAATAAAGGGAAACTTATATAATCAATCAATTACTAAGAAACTAACAGCACCATTAATTAAATCCTAGCAGGAAACAATAAACGGAAGTAAATACTTTTAGGTAACATAAAGGTTCATAGATCTAGTAGATCTTTATATTATCTCAATTAATAATAGTCATCAATTTAGAACTTTAAACAATGCCAAACGACGACGTAAGTAAATCGCCACCAGCTTTCAACATTTCTCTAGCGCTGTCAACGTGCATACATCACGCCAGTGTCGTGTCGCGATCGCTCGCGACAGATAGTCGCGAGTCGCGCCCACTAGCCGGGGACCGTGGGACGCTGGGCGTGGGCGTGGGCAACCTGTGTTTTCAGATTTGCACAGAGCTAAATGGTTAAACGGCTCGATTTATTGGATTACTTGATTTGCGATTAAAAAGAACGTTGGGAGTAATACTGCTTTTAAACTATGGCTAGCTTTTGCCTACAGCTCTACCGAGCCATTTTTTGTGAACACCTCCACGAACACTTTTTATCCCTCTTTAAAACAGAGGTTCTATGTTCAGCTGTACCTATATTTTTTTGTATGTTCGTCGATTGGGAGAAAATAAAGGATTCAAAGTCGGCTTTTTGTATTTTCAATTCAATTCAATTATAGTTACAAATTTTTAGCAGCTTTTGTTTTTGTTTTCATTAAGTTCTATCTGAAAGACTTATTTGCAGTACCTAATATCTTATATTTTTGGATATATCAATGGATTCATTGTCATACAAACCCAACCCACGCCTTTCAAAAGACCGGGATTTGGATGAAAATGAGAAACTCATAATAATATTTAATGAATATCCAATATTAAATTTATACATTTTAAAATTCCTCTCATTTCTCAGTGTACATTCACACAGTAGTTCGTTTTACAGGAGCGTTTTATCGTATCCGTTATTTCGTTATTTCGATGGCGGATGTAGTTGTATGAGCGAGTTCACACACATTACTGGATTTGGAATCCAGTACCTAATGTGTGTCATGGTCATCGTCAAAGCCAAATAAAAACGGTTATGTAAATGGACTGCTGTGTGAACGTACCCTTAATTTCGTCCTTTCACTGAGTTTGTCAACTTTACTGTGTATGTGTGCTGCCAAACACAAACTTTGTAGAAAACAGCAGTATGCACTCAGCATACAGTTATATAAATTAAGTTGCTGTAATCAGTGCTCATCATGTATCTTTACTTGCAATGAAACCCGACAAGGATCCTTATCCAAGCCCGCGCAGTGGTTGCGGCACTAAACTGTTCTGTGTCTGAAGTAAACGAGAGTTCAGATGATACCCCTTACTCCTAAAGGCTTACTAAGTGAATACCTCCTGTTAACGTGTTCAGAGTCTACAATAACAATAGCAAAATTAATTATAAAGTTACTTTGAATAGAATAAGATACACAGCTATGCAGACAGAGCTATTATATTAGAAGAAATTATCAACTTTTAAGTAATGAAACCTAGAATGTCCTCGGTCCATGTCATCGATGACCATCGATGCAACGTACAAAGGAGTGCTGGGAGACCTCCCAGCACTCCTTTGTACGTTGCATCGCGGTCGCTACTTGAGAACTTTACTCCTCAGCGGTTATCAGTTCCGCGAACAATATGAGCTGCCGCTGACCTGACTGCTGTCGCATCAGCTTTAGTTTTAATTCTGCTTTTGAGCTGTGGTTGTGTTCGCAAGAAACCAACGCTAGTTATTGAGCTGTGGTTGTGTTCGAAACGAAACAACGCTAGTTTTGAGTTGTGGTTATCTTCGCAATAAACTGACGCTAGTTTTTGAGCTGTGGTTGTGTTTGCAACAAACCAACGTTAGTTTTTGAGCTGTGGTTGTGTTCGCAAGAAACCAACGATAGTTATTGACCTGTGGTTGTGTTCGCAACAAACCATCCTTAGTTATTGAGCTATAGTTGTTTTTGCAACAAACCAACGCTAGTTTTTGAGCTGTGGTTATGTTCGCAACAAACCACCGCTAGTTTTCCGCCCAAGCCATTTGACGACCTTACGGAACAACCTATTTAATATTTTGATTGAAAATTACCGGAAGTTTCGTGTTGCCTAATCAACGCTCATCTAAGTTATCAGATTGCTAATGAGATATCGCCGTCCTCATTTAGATATCTGAATAATCTTATCATAATGCATCTAGCAGCTCAGGCTCCCGAGTAGCATGTCAAATTTGCCGCGCTATGGACTCGGACAGCCGAGGAGATGGAGATTACAACATAATCATGCTTAAAGGCATTGGTAGTCAGAGAGTTCATACCTTGTAGAGACCCGAGATTCAAACATTATTTTTATTAACAACAGAACATTTTTAGAATTCCGTATCGAAGTTAGTAAGCGTGTGATAATGATAAGTCATTATGCATCAATCTCTGTCAACTTTATAAATAGAGAGAGACGATCACATACTATCTGGCCCAATTCTAGAAAAGAACAATTCTCTTTGAGAGTAAAAAATATTGAACGTTATATTGAATTGAAGTTTACTCATTTACTGCTCTTCGTTTGACCGCAATCTCTGCACCTGATGGAAAGCAAAGATGCGATCGACGGTGTTTCACGATGGTCTAGAAGACACCTGTTCAACCTTGCCTTGTAGATACCCAGGTTGTAATTAAATAGATGCGCCTTAAGGAAGTTTAGGTACCTATACATGTGCATCGTGGGCCATGAATGTGTTTTTTTTATAATCATTTATTCAGGGTTTGTCTGCTAAAGCGAATAAGGCACCCTGATAATTCGATTTAACAAATTACTTCTTCTTAGTCGCTTACTTACTAAAAGCTAAAAGGTTTTTTGGCTTCTTCTGAAAATGGATCTGAATGAAAGTGTTACGTTTAGTTATAAACTCAGGGACCCTTAGAGAGTCTGCTTCACTCTCACTTGGCTGGTCTTTTTGTTGATGCTATCTTTGAAACGCTGTCTGTTCTATAAAACGCTATCTAATACATATTAACCATTAAAGGATTTGTCAGCCTATGTCTCAATCTGTAGCGATAATTAACCAATAAAAAATAACAAATGATTCGAAATTAGACCTGAGTAACAACAACCTTAGCTTCTATTAAACTATACTAGTCCACTGTTAGGCCTAAAGCTGCTCAGTGCTCACCAAATACTCCTATAAAAACGATTTTTAATTGTATTTGTTAACTTTTATGTATGACTTGTGTGTGTGATAAGAATTTATGAAAAATATTTTCTGATTTTTTTTGTGTTTTGATTAACAAAAGCATACATTACCATCATCGAGTTTAGGTTTCTATCTCGATGATTACCATACTTCAAGAACACTCACCCAAATAGCTTACTAAACAGTCACAATACCCGCTCAAATAGAGTCAATTACTAAACAAAAAACCGGTAGAAACCGGACGATCACAAAAAGTCAACTGAAAAACGATTCGCCGTCTTCCACAATTATTGCTAACGCGAGTAGACATTGCCTAGTTTTCGCAGATTCCCGCCACGTAGCGTGCGCCTGCGCCGACGAGCGGAGAGCCTGCGTGTTTCATACATTACATACTACAATCTGCCCGTGACTTTGTTCTAACACACTCTACTTCAACGGTTATTAGCCAGGGTCCTAGAGAAGGATGGGCAACGTTCCGTACATCTCCTGAGCTTATTTTAATTTTATGTTTTACATTATTTTTGTGGATTTTAAATCTATGTTGATTTTAACCCTTAATATCTTAAGAGGTTTAGAAAAACCGGCTTTTCCCCCAGGGTTAAAAACTTTTTAACCCTGGGGGAAAAGCCGGTTTTTCTCTCTGAACGGATTCAGTCGTCCCGCACTAACAAACCGACCTGTACATTTTATTGTCAGTAGATCGGCTTAATGCTAGTGTTGAGATAAGCCGGTGGTCGGTAGAACAAAACGCTCGCGATAAAAAACGAAGAAAAACATCTTTAATGTAATGTCGTGGGCACTGCAACCGGCCGTAGCCTCCACGTAGGGCTGCCACAAGAATTACGGATAGCTAACAGAATAACGGACCATAATATTAGGTAAGCTTAAGGTAGGTGGTATGCGTATGGTAAGGTTACTTGTGCTACTGGGTGAAAAGAAACGGATGTTGCGGTTATTATCTCAAATTTTTTGTAAATATAATAAAATAATAAGCAAAAATTCATTATTGGAATAAAGTACAGAAACATGTAATTGTGTGAAAACTATAATGTGCGTAACAGTTATGCAACTGTACCTACCTACCTTCTTACCTGTATGTACTTAATTATGTGTGCCTTTGATATATGTTACTGTTCTTTTTGTTACTTTTCCTGTGCTGTTCGTGTGTGTTGTGTACGTACTACGTGTACCCAATTTTTTTTTTCATTTTTTTATGATACACATTATTAACTTGTTCGTTTTACAACTGACATAAACCACACTTCGGTTTGTGGGTCAGCCTTACAGCCGCCAATAAAGAGTCTATCTTCTACCTATCTACCTGTGTCGCGAACATGAACGCCCTCCCTCGAATGCAAGATTTAAGAGGATTTACCTCTATAATGTTAATTAGAAAAATTAAATGTAGGTATAATTAGCATATAATAGGATTTTTTTAGATATTTTTTATTTCATTCTCTATTTAACACACGGAATTCACGTAATCTTATCTATCTAAATGCAAAGTAAAATAAACAAAACTACGATAGATTCCTTCGAGTATATCGACTTATACTGAGATAGTAAATCATCTGTTATGAAATAGGGTCTTTAGTAATACAGTGCGCAGCGGCCCGTATATTTATTCAACAGTTGACGCCATATAAATTACCTGACGCTGGTCTGAAAGCTCCAGTCAGTTTGATGTCCTGCTTTCACAGGCTCATGATGAAAACGTCAGGATTGAACTAACTTGATGTCTTATGGTGATCATATTTTATCTAACAAAGATTAAACACATGTTGCCGACTTTTTCTTCTTCGTTAAGTTTTAAATCTCATAACGTCAGATAGGACTAAAAACGACTAAGATAAGATATTTGTGAAAAGATCTTTTAAGTTACAAACCATCATTGCAAAACTTACTACTACAAGTATTAGCCAACCATCAGTGTTATTTTGTATTGATTAATTAAGCTAGTCACTAAGATTAATTGTACTATGTACTTATCTATGTGAACATTGTTCTTTTAAGTAAATTAATTCTTTAAACTGACTTATAAAATGAAACCTTTGTTTCTAAAACCATTGCTTTTTTTTCCCTGGCCTCCTTTTTTGCTTGTCGCCTCGAGAGTGGCAACCCTATCAGGATTGAGAGCCCGTATGAGACATGTACAGTCGCGTGCACACTGGCCCGCAATAACCACTTAGCACAGTATTACGGGATGCTATGGCATTGCGGTCAGCGCGGAGTGCGACTGTACCGATTCGAGGTGAGTTCGATTCTACAGTGTCACAGACTGTGTGAGTAGATTTTTTACTAGATATGTGAGTGAGACGATTGTTTTAAAAATAGGCTATACATTTGTTTTAAACGCTAAAAAGCGTGATTATTATTTTTGTAAGCTTACACTTGTCCCACTGCTGGACAAAGGCATCTCTCCAAAATCGCCTTTATCGAATAATTAGCACCTAGAAATGGTAGTCTAAGATAGACCAAGCTGTGGATTTTACTATAAATACTTTCGTACATTCAGGAATTAATTATGAATGTTAGCGGTCCCTCGTTAAATGTTCCTTGTATTGGGGTTCCTCCAACACAAACCAGGTTCGTAGTTAACCCACTTACATTCAAGCTGTGGAGATAAACTTCAATTTGAAAGTGAGTTCAAGTCCCGGAGCTGTGTTCTACCTACCCTAGACAAAATCAGTGTCTATACCCTGTCCAAAGAAGTATCCTTTTCGGCATAATGCACTACTAGGGTTTTCTCTAATTGTTGAGAAGTGATTTTCAAATACAGAATGAAGTATTTCCATCCCTAGCTGTCAAAAGAAACTTTGTCTATGAAATAGCTCATTCTGCATTTGAAAATCACTTGTCAACAATTAGAGCAATTCATAGTGGTGCATTAAGCCAAAAAAAGGATACATATTTCTTTGAAGAGGGGGAGAGGGCATAGAATTATACAGAGCCTTTCGACCAGTTTTGCAGCGGCAGTCGTTAATTGATCGTTAACATAACAAATTTATTAGAAATGATAAAATTTAATACCTTTATTTGCGTAGATTTCTGTTACCGTAGTTAGCACAGCTAAATTGCGTTTTATTTACTAGGCTTTTTATTGCTGTTTTTTGCAGAAACAGTCATCGTAATAAATATCTCGTTCGATTCATATTCAATTACGAGCGAAGCGAACCGGATCGGTATCTGTTTGGAAAAGTAATTATACTTCGATCTAAACTCATTTAAGTACCTGTATGATTGGATTGAAAAAAAGTCATCCATCATTTCATCAATTATGGATGAAATTAACTCATAAGTTTTACTTAAATGAAATGAAGTCAAAAATTATTTATTTCCATAAATACAATAAATGTTCCTACTCTTATAGAAGGTAAAATTCTTCAAACTAAACACTGCTAAGAAAATACAGTGATATTTTTGATTCCCGCCGCTTTGGTATGTTGACTAAACTAAAGAATCGACGAAGAAATTTTAGACTTTAGAATTTTACCACAAACTGTCAGTAAAAATTTCGCTTTACTCTATGCTTACCCTACAATTTATTCTAAGTACTTTGCTCGTAAGAAACTGGACTTACCTGAAACAAAAATAAACAGCACATGAGTAAAATGCCCAAAATATTGCGAAGCTTACATAACTAGACACTATAAAGCTAAGGTATGTGTAGAATCCCAAATTCCGGGAGGCGACTGTGATCCCATTTAAGACATAAAAACTGTCTTGTCTAGTCAAGATTAGATACTCATAATAGAATGCTACATTTAATCCGGGCTCGATATAGCGCTGCAAAGTTGCGAGTAAAGTCACTGGCAGTCGTCATCATGTCCCAGGGCGTATTATAACGCCCTGCTGGCAATTCCATAGACCTAGAATTTTTTCACGTACCTACATTCTTCTGTGGTCAATTCAGATGTATTTCTTCGGTTTGGTCGACGAACGCAGCTAGGATGTCTGTGGTTTTTGTGTGATTATAATGTATAATACTTTTTACTTAGGGCACAAAGTTCCGAAGAAAAATTTTCTGTTTCAACTTTTCAATCCACCATCTTATGAGCACTCATTGACTGATTCGTTTTAATGTAAGCGGGTTCACTACGAACCTTGCTCGTGTTGGAAGAACGTTTCACCCCATAACGAGGGACATTTTCAGGGTGAGTGCGGTTCTAGACACGCGCGTTTCGCATCCCTTAGAGTACTTGATTGACTGGTCTAATAGGGAACTATAATAATGAGTTCTATATTACAAAACAAATAATGTGCGTACCATTATTATAACCTCGCGTCATCTGAGCGACCTTGTACGCCGCCGTTACGATCGGTGCCCGTGTAATTTATTCATTACAATATGTAGATGGGACCTACATGTTACACAGATACCGAACATTTCGGCTACAAACTACAAACGTCTTAAAATGAGCAAGATGATCTACGTGCTACTTACACAGTTACGATCTACCTTCTTAGGTGGAACTAGTCGCTTATTTTTTCATAGAAACGTGGAAGGGTAACTACAAGGCTGTTTGATGTTGACCATCCAAAACTAGGAATGAAATCAATTTATACCATCATAAACTATATTTGTATACAACTAAAACAGTAAAAAAAGAATACGTTTGAAAAATACAAGCTTCTAAACGGATTTTAGCTTAACTTTGGGCGAAAATAAATATCACACGGAAAAAGAACGCTCTAAAATGAAGGACCGACATAGTTTAGTTATTATTTAGTTAAATAAATTTATTTTGTAGAGATAAATTCAATAGTTTTTGTATGATAATGATAACCCTTGTGCTAAAGTCTGTTCGGCGGCATAAATCATTGTGCATTTCATTCTAACGCGCGGGTATGTAATGTAATGACAGGTGAGATAGCATTACTACTTAGCATTAGTGTTAGGTACAAACAGATCATTAAACAGATTTAGGTATCCCTACACTCAGTTTTAAATTTCTGTTTTTGTATTTTTTACATGTTTAGTTAAACTGTATGTCTCATACGTGTATGTCCAATTGTAACGGATATTATTCCTGTTTATGCATAAGCTAAACTCAGTTATATGTCTAACGAAAGCGGGCCTAGTTCGAGCTAGCTAGGGCTAATTAAGACTAACTTAACCGACGAAACTAAGTAGATCTTGGAAAAACTTCTTAATTATAAAATTTATTTTTCTAGTACTGTCTAAATCATAAATAATGATATTAGATGAATATTAGAATAAAAAAATAAGTTAGATAGATAGATAACAAAAACATAAATGTACATAATTATACATTGGTAATACAGAACAGCAATGGAACTGGCGGCGTTATTGTTTAAAGCGAATTCTTCTAGGACTTTTTCAAAAGTTTATTAAACGAATTCGTCCACAAGTCGATCTCTAGAAGCCTGTCTAGTGTCTACGCTGACCCTAACTAATACCATCTACTGTCACTAACTGTAGCGAATAGGAAACACCTGCTAATGCGTAGCGGAACAAGGTAATAATAGGCTGGTTCGATGCCAGTCACAAGAAACTGTCATACAAACATGTTCACACATTCTCGTCAACGTTGTCGGGGTCATGTACCCAAGTAGGATGGTTACACGGCATATTTTGGTGTAGGCACGGTAACCTAGGCACATAACACTTCACAATTATATTGGGTTAAAAGCTGCTGTATCGATTTCAACGCAAAACCCGACTTTGTAGAATAAAGTCCAATTTTTTGATAGCTACGAGTAGAGTTTCCAGCTCCAGGTTGAAAAGAAAGAGGTGAAGACAGGTGTCAAAGGCACTAAAATTTCGATTTCGCTTAGAAATGCGCCGCTGCTGGTCTGAATAGTACTTAGATAGTTAGTGCATCACAGATTGTAACAATCAGCCCGTAGAGCTTGTTCACGGAGACGCGGGGCAGCCCGCACTAAATTCAAACATATGACGTTGGTAGAGTGTGCTTTAGGAGAAGCGATTTTACACACGTTTGTGTGCAACGCGTCGTCGCACACGTCGTTCTTCGGCACTCTTCACGCCGTATCCCGCGTATCCATAAGCATCACCGTACATTGCGATATGTTTGTGTTTACGTGGGCTGCCCGCCCCGCTGCACGCGCCGCTGCACGCCCCGCGTCTCCGTAAACATGGCTTAGAAGAGTATTAGGTATCTATCGGTGAGGACAGCAGCACGCAAAACGTCAATTAGTAAAGTACTGTAGTACAAGTACAGTCAACCACTTCGATCAAGTTCATCTGCAATTATTTCTCGTTCAAGTCCTAATCCTCCATTAGTTCTTTGACAAAAAGCTTTCCAAATTTTGAAGTTGGTAAAATAAAAGTTATTGCGCTAAATACAAGTAAATCATGTTTAAAGGTAGTATAAATGTTTTCAATAGTGGAATAATATAGGCTGATGATGATAATAAATGTCTCAAATTTTATATGACACTATGTATTTCTAGAGGTACAAAGATATAATATACCTACATATTATACGATGCAATGTCACCTAATTACACAATTAAAGACACTTATTTTGATTGTATTTATATTTAACGAAATGTTTATTTGTTTTAAAAGTAAACTCATAAAACCAGGTCATGTAGTGTTTAAAATATTCTTGATCATAAAGTAGCAGCCTCACTATTTTTATAGCTAATAATAACTTAGACTTATTTATATAAATGTTCATAGCTGAGTGTCCCAGCGTTTGATTTACTAGTCCATTCATTGTGACAATAATCAGCTTTCACTGTTTCTCTGAACATCGACTACTAATCTAGTCTCTGTAGAGTTGGCAACATTGCGAAATATCTAATTTCTAAACTTATCTCATTAATTACCGAGATACGGTAGAACTGGCTTTAGAAATCTCGTTCGTAGGAAATTTAATCGTGTTTATGCTCAATGAACATAAATAAAGCATATATTAGTAGTCGATCATGTGTCTGCTTCCTGTGTAAAGTGCAAGATTTGCATATTTTGGCGATACGAATATTCAACTAATACACGATTCTGCCCGCGGCGTAAATCGAAAAGATAGACTTATTAATAATCCGCACCACGCTGCAAAAAAAACCCATAAAAAGCAGGTCAATTTATCCCGACTGGTCTGTCTACTCACTAAACTCGCCCCACACATTAGTCTTTGGCATATCGATATCAATTGCAGACAAACTCCTATTACAAATAGTCTTTGTTTACTAATAAGTATAGGTAGTGTTATAATATCTGTGCCATAGCGTCGAGCATGTCTCTTCGAAATTAAGTTAGTAAACGCTGGTTAAAGACATAAGGAGGCGTCATAATGGCTTCTCTATGCTTTTACGGCATTAGCAGTAGACATAATATAGTAACAATTTTTTGAATCAAACCAATTTGATCCGAGGTTGATCAATGATCAGTCAAAAACAAACAAATTGTACCAAGCTCGCCATATATTTATACCTCGGATCTACAGATCTGGGCACCACTTTCTGAATCACTTATTTGATCCAAACTTAAATAGTTCGACTCGGCCTACTCGGTCGTTCTAAGTAAGACAATTGGTGCAAGGTGTTCGAAACGCGTGTATAGGTATTTGATTGTGAGCCGTTGGTCCTGCGCCTATACTCTCCCCGGCTGCGAGGTTCTGCCGTCCCATCGGATTATGAGAGTGAGGGAATAAATAGTGCACAAGTGTTTGCGCTCACACAGCACTATGAATATCTCCTGCGCACCTGGCTAGCCACCGTTGAAGATTCGTGGCCAAAGATTCGGCTAGAAGGAAATCATAAGGTTTTGTTTTCTTCTCTTATACTTTGTAAAAAAGTATTTGGGAATATCGTCACACCGAGACAATGCCCGTATGAGAGAGTTTGTTCAGTCATAGATCTGTACTTGAGTGACGCTTTTGCCTTAGAGAAGCGCTACTCAAGCACATTCTGAACTTGAGTAGCACTTGACTGGACATACCTTTCATAATACGGACCTAGAGAACGAAGTCCTTACCAAACCAGGCCCACTAAAATAACTAAAGAATTCCCCAGTCATTATTTCACCGCCGGACCACTCGCCAGAACCACAGAAGTAGATCGTTAAACGGGATAGGGTGATATGATAATAAAACTGGCCAAGGCGTGTAAAGCTTTGGTGTTGCAGAACTCTGCTGCCCTTACTTAATCTCACGAAATGGTAACGATATTGTGGAAACAACATTCCTTTGTGTGTCAACATTTTAATGAATTTTGGGCGACGGATATTGCTTTCAGGTCGTTCTGCGCGTATGCAATAGATTCTGACAGCCTATATTCTAATCCCGATACTCGATCACAAATACAATTTCATTTCGCTTTATCAAAAACAAAATATGAAATCGACAAGAAACAATTGACGATAACAATGTATTTCTAGCATTCAATAAGTTTTAGAATTCAATTTGGAATAACATAGAACAAATAAATTACTACGAGTACTTATAATAAAATTATATAGCTGGTCTATTTTACCGCCGAAATACAGTCCCGTTTCCATCTACACGTGTGGAACTCCAAACCCGCTCTAGGCTATAAAACATAACAATATTTAACTCGGAACAGGTATAAAATAATAACCTGCCCGCGGTGTCTAAGCCAATTGTGTTGTAAACACACGGGCGGTAATGGCGCGCTTTGACGCCGCGTTTTTATTTTATGGTTATTTCAGCTCATTAGTGAGCTGCTGTAAAGTGTTGCCAGCCTGGAAAGATTTTAAATTACTACTTCACAACAATATAAACTTCTTTTGCATATATTCTGGCTATAACATTTAACAGAGTTCATTACGAGCGGAGCACAATTTAAGTAGAAGTGTTTGAATGGGATAATTGTCTAATTATAATTGATTTTGTTTAAAGAGACTATAAACTGACTTCAATTATATATATTTGTCATGGATTCCATTGTCAGAACTGGTCCAAATTAAAATGGGACCACACGGGAAGCACCAGCTTTCAAATAAAAAATAATCATGAAAATCGGACCACCCAGTCAAAAGTTCTGTGGTTGTTCCTGTTTTGAAGTCGGTTAAAAATGATATTTTATTCTAAATAAACATGAGCATGCAGAACTAACCTACCACCGAACTGCGATCCCCAAACTGCATGCCCAGCATGGGGATTATGAGTACCGCCCGTTATATAAACGCCAACAAGACGCTTATCAGCGGAAGGCCTGCGTCCAGCAGTGGACCAATATTGGGTGTTGAGGTTGAGGTTGAGGAGGTAACCGATAATACTTTACTACATATATGTAGTTACCTAAAGCGAGCTCACGATCGACGTGTGTGAAGGAGTAAGGGGTTAAGTTTAAGTAAGGTTTTACTTATTGCTGTCAAATCAAATCAAATTCATTTTTTGCAGATAATATACAGCTTTATTTCTAGTTAAAGCTGAAGTTAGTACCTACATATTCCCGCATAATGTGTTATTAACCACAGATGCAGCCCGTGTATCCCGGTATCGGCTACCCAACTAATTATCGCGGGGTCCGTAAACGGCTCCGCACGCTCCGACCGTGTACACAAACAATCTGCTCCTACAAACCGAATTGGATAACTACCTTAGAAAATTACCATCGGTTTTAAACCGGGTATTAGTTACTAAAATTTTTGGTTACCTATTTATTTATTTCCAAATTTATATGTTATTAAGGTCCGCCTACGACGCAAGAGGTTGCGGGTTCAATTCCCGCCTCGGGACAAAGATTTGTACGCTCTACAGATATTTGTTCAGAGCGTTATGGATGTTTTCTATGCATAATAAAAGATATCTATGTGTCTTTATGAACCTTTATTAAATAATGAAATAAATGCTGGACAATTATGCTATAAATAAAGAACTTGAACTTGATTTCGAGCGATGTGTACGGTTTATATATTATCCTTTATAGAATATATTTATTTGAGTTCGAGCTGGAGGCAAAAACCCTTTTTCTAGTTTTTTACGTCCCGTCGTTGTCTCCCTCGTAATCTTCCCTTAACACTACTATATTTTTTATTTTTATAGTTATTGATAATTATACTCATTCGTGCAGCTTTATATCTTAAGAACCCTACTCTTGAGGGCTTCGAAGGTCAAGACATTATCCATAATTTAAAAAAAAGCCGTCGTAAAAGGCTAGATAGCCATTAGCTCGCATAATGAGCTGCGCCTGCGCTTCTCCAGTACACGTAACTAATTACTGCCTGTGTATGGATGGCACTAAAATCTAACGATACACAGATTTCCACTGGACATGGCCATGGAATGCGAGCCCTGCTGGAGTGTATAGCTTTGAATTAACAACTGTGGTTTTATAGTAATCAGCCATTTTATTTTATTGTCTCTAGGATTTGAATCTTGGTTGATACGATTTCGAGATTTAGTTAGATGAACAAGATTAAAGCATTCAAATCTTGATGATGATGTCTTCCTAACAGAATCTTCGGCCATGGCAGTCTCCACGAAGACCAGCCAGTTGCGCAGGACATTAGTATTACGCACAAGAGAGTGTGCAAGCGCAGCAGGTGCAAATCTATATTCCCTCACTCTCATAATCTAGTGGGAGAGCAGAACGACATGACCATGTCGACATGAGATGTCAGACACAGGATCAACGACTTTACGTGCTTATCGAAGCAGATCGGTTGCATCGAAAAGACAATAAAAATGATTAAGAAAAATCCAGAAAGTTGAGTGGTTGATACTACTTACATATTTTAATACAAGCAGCGCCCCACAACTTCGCACGTCTATCCCACGGGAATTGATTTATGGTATAAAATGTTTATAAGTTATTCCAGGTCTAGAACTACCTGTACGCAAAATTTCAGCTCGATCCGTTTAGTAGTTTTTGCGTAAAAGAGCATCAATCATACAAACATGTTTACAAACTTTCGTGTTTAGAATATTAATAGGATAAGTGAACTTAATTTTTTCGTAGATGTATTTACTTCTACTAATCGTGTACGTAAGTCTGGACTAACAAATGGACTACTTTTGATCCCAAGATGGCCGAGCTCATTTTTTAGAACTACATACAATAATTCTAAGACACAGTGTTTGGTGTAGTACACAGCCGTTCTACAGCTATCATTGTTGTTGAAGTGTTTTTAGTTTAGTTTGTTCTTTAACTGCTTGTTGGGAATGAGCACGTCTCACGTGACACGTTGGGAATAACTCCTTGCTTCTCCCCGCGGCTTTGCACGTAAGAGATTAGCAATATTTAAAAAAACAAAATATAAAACATAACAATACAACCAGAAGTAAGTTAATGTTTTACAGTATTATGACCTTTCCGCACGCGTTGTTCCTATGGAAACATATTTTAAAGGTGAGTTTTATCCCACGGGACCTGAATCAAACATAGGCTACTTTTTATCCTATAAATAAAAAGTAGCCTATGTTTGATTCAAGGATTAGAATTACCTGTATGCAAAACTTCAGGCGTGAAGAGGTAACAAACATCCATCCATCCATCCATACATCCATACAAACTTTCGCATTTATAATAATAAATGTGATTTTATTCAGGAGCTATACATTATGTTTTTATCATGTTTATTAATCTATCACATGCGAACACAGATAACTATAGAACGGATGTTTATGTACCTGTATCTTAGAATTATTGTAGTTCCAAACGCATTTTTTTTGTTCTTCTAACTGAAATCCACGACATACGCTACTATGACAATAAATAAAACATGGAAGACGGACGTCTCGTTGTGCATCATAAGTGTTTATTCACACATTTTTTCTATCTTCCATCCCTCTCTACGATCCAAGATAGAAAGAGTCCAAGCTATGTTAAATTTCTCGGTAGCCCGCGATGCTGTAGAATAAACATGGTGTTTGTTCTGATGCTGCTTCAGAGGGACTGGTGTGACTGGTGACAGGTGCGTGGACTGGGTACTTGAGGACAAGTGGGCAGCGGTGGTCGGGTATATGCTTGGACAGTAGAAAGCTGTGTTGAAGGAAAGGAAGCTGTGGAATTGGAAACTGTATATTTCCTATATCTAGAAACTAAGTCCTCATTTTCAGGTTATTAAATGTTTTCATGGATCCATGAATGTCCGAAGTCCGGTATGATAACGATGTTTGAGTGTTTTTTTTGTAAGTCTAAAGAAATAATCGATTTGACTTTGACTCTGATCTAAACCTCCACTTTTTCTCTATTATACAGAAAAAAACATTTGGAATACAATAGAAAAAAATATATTTGGACACAAGTCCAAAAAGCTACCTCAACCTATTGCGTATTTTAAGGGATATCATAAATTAAACACGAATGAACACTTGAACTCTGTATTGGCGTACAATCCACTGAGGTGGCAACCTACCCTCATACATTTTATATAGCACGCAGGCCTTCCCTTGATAAGCACCTAATTGGAGTTTATCTAATGGGGGGTAATGCAGATAATCCCCACGCGTGGCATGCGGGTTGGTACAAAAGTTATGAAATAAATTTATTCAGAACTAGTTACAAAAAGAAACATAATTAGCAGCGGAGGTCATTATTTTCTTATTTACTTTTTTGTTGGTAGCTTTTTGTAATTTTTTGTATTTATTATGGCCTTCCATAAAAGTTAATAAACTACATAATTAAACGTTGATACTTCTGAGACTTTATTGTTTTTTTCTATGAATGAGAATTAATTTTAAATTTCCTTTTAGGTTTAAACTTTTGATAATCGTAGTAGCTTAATTATTACTTTTGACGCCAGTGACGATTGGCATAGAAATTCAAGTGATTGGTTTAATTTATTTTGACACCCACTCTCTTATAATGGAATATTACAGTTTTGGATATAACTAATGTAATAATCGTGATGGTTCTGCTATATTTGATTAGAATTTTATATTATGTAAGTTCAAAACAAAATACCTAGAAACAGGCAAGATACTGTACCTCAGAGAATTTCTTTATTAAAAAGCTTAACTGATTTACTACCTAATCATAGTGAGACATAATACACGAAGACCATTTGTCATCACATAACATGCCATGGGAAAACAAGACAATAGGAACTGTGCACCTACGTGGTGCTAGCTATAAAAATATACCTAGTGAAATCATGGCAAACCAGTAAAATTTTGCAAAATTGCAAAATAATCACTATAACTTTATCAAATCTCCCTCCCCTCCCTCCCCCCTTTCTAACCTCTAGACTGCCCTGATTACATCTCTCTTCGCTACATCAAAAATCAATTCCCTTCTGTACTACAAACCATTCTCACCTGTATCTCAAAAGTCCTAAGGCTTAGTTTCAAGTGTGGTGATATTCTTTAATCATGTCTTGTAGCAATTAATCGATTGCGGTTTGAATTTCCATGCGCGCTCTAAACAATGCGCTGAGTTATTGCGCGCGCGCACGGAAGCCTGACTATTAATACTTAAATATTTCTAGGTCTAGAAATATCCTTTAATTTCGATGAAAATAACTTAGGGCTCATAAACACGGACGTTAAAACAACTGCATCCGTGTCGACTGCAGTCGACGAGTGCCGTTGCCCTGCAGAAACGCTGCGTGGCTATGTGGTGCTGGCTTTGAATTTACACCACCCCAACTCTTCCGTGGTTGTTGTAAGAGGCGTAAGAGGATTTTACCACCGAACTGCGATCCCCAACCCGAATACCCAGCGTGGGGATTATGGGCATCACCCCCCTTAAGATATACGCCTATAAGGCGCTTATCAGGGGGACTGCGTCCAGCAGTGGACCAATGCAGGCTGTTGAGGTTGAGGTTATCATTATCAAAGAAAAATGTTTCGTTCGCTTTTAAAAACTAATCCGAATCCTGAGCTAAAAGAAAACCGAAAAAATTACTAGTGAAATGTTTAAGATTGCAAAGGGCAGCTGGACAAGAGAAACAGGTACGTTCTCTTCGAAAGAGCTTTTTAAAATGAACTCAAAGGTAATATCGGTAGAAACTGTCCCACGATACCATCAAGAAATTTTATTCATGGTCATAATATTTTCATTAACGGTTCCGTTGGTACTGCGTGAAACTAATCACAATCCCGTAATGAATCCACGTCTACGTGCCGTTCACGTTAATTCACGCCTCCATGTCGCTCACGTTAATCACGGCACTCTATCGATAACTTTCTTCGTTTCTCCGCGAACTGGGGCACAGATTCATTTAGATTAGCTGATAACTAATAGCGCTGGGAAGTGGAGTTTCTGAGGTGTTGGTTTAACTTCTAAGGTTTTATGTCAGCCTAGTACTTTTAGATGCTGATGATAATGTAGAAAACCCGACTTCTGTAGAGCAGCAGGCGTTAGCCCGTAGGTGTTGAATTGCGTAAAAAATCAATCAATCGTTCGATTAAGAACGCGTTGTTTCCGTAATAATACTATACATTGATGAAACAATTTGTCTTCACATGCAAAAATTCAAATCCTGGAATGATCTAGAAATATTTTTATTGGGGCTGTATATTTTTGAGAACATAACAACAGCGTCATTTATTTAACAGTTTCACTCAACTTCCTACGTTGAGTGAAACTGATAAATTAATGTGTGGTATCTTATCTACACAAGGTACAACTATTTAGACTGACCATCGAGTGTACGTCGACCATGAAAATTGTTCACGTCAATTTGTTCACTGCGCCGCGAACGCGTTGATGTCTTTTGTATGGACGATTCATACAACGGATTTTGAGTTGGCGGAATCTTCACTTTACAACAGAAACTCGAAACGATGCTACCAAGAGTCTTGGAATAATGGAGTGTATTCATATGTCACAATAGTGTTCAATTTACAATGATTTTAGAAAAGCGTGCTTGGTAGGAAAGACGGAAACTGTGGTTTTGGTTTTTAGAATTTGTGGTTGAGGGGCTGCTTTAACGGAAATATGTGTAAAATTGTCGGGCCTCAGCCACGGATGTTGGTCTACCTACACTCAATAATTCAAAATTAATTTTGTATTAAATGACTGCATAACTCAAAATTCATCTTTATATTTTATTGTCATATGTGTAAAGGTACTAATTTATTAATTAAAGTGTTAGTTATGGGCAAACATTTATGTCTGAATGAACACACTTTTAATATTATTCAGTGGGATATTTTACAATGTTAATTTAGAAATATTAAAATGATTGAGAATACATAAATCTGACCAGTCGTTATTTATCCGTTTGTTTTTCCATATTTTAACAAAATATGAAAATTATGTTGCATGTTAAATATTATTTATTTTGCCCATAAACTGTTTAAATGGTTGTTATTCTATGATTAAATCCAGCGTGTTAGCGCCCCCCGCGGCGGGTGAGAGGTTGCGTGATTTATGCCGATAGGTTAGTATTTTTGACACTTTCTATTACAAAATTATAATTGTGTTGGTTTTGAGTGTGTAGAAATCGATTATGCCTTCGTAGGTTTTTATTTTATTAAATTTTAACGTTTTAGATGTACAGAATAATTAACTTATACATTGACATTAAATTGTATTGTTGTTGGTTTCGGCTGGTGTGGCCCCCTGGTGTTATTTGAGCGTTATAGCTTTACCACGCTAGTTCTTAGCGGGAGAAAGTTGGTAGAAGACTTTATTTATACTTATACGTTTACATTTATTCAATTACAATAAGTTATAAAACGAGGGATTTTCTTTTCTTAACGGTTTTCGATAAATATTGTGATAAAAGCAATCAGTATAAAGTAAACATTTTAGCATAAAACGAAGAGAACAAGTTCGACTGCGAAATAGCCCAGCTAAGAGCCTGCTAATATTATAGGTTGTTCAACAACTGGTTCTTTTCACATTACTTTGTAAGTTTATCAGTAACACGTAGCCTGTGGACATGGCGACTTTCTGCTTTACACGCAGATAAAGTAAAATATCTTGGAAATTGAGTAAGAATCGATCAATCTTGGCAGGACACAGCGCTTGCCTGTAAACAGTAGCTAAAGATACCATCGCGCGACGCCATCTTGCTTTTTACTTTTTAATTTATTTTTGGCGCGCACGGCAACCAAAGGCCGCGTGTTCTGCCAACTTAAAATTACTTGGATTAAATTGTACAGAGTATTTTCCATTAAGAGACTCGTGCTATAAATTGTGTTGATAGCATCTGGCTCCATTGATTGCATAGATACGTGCAGCGGGTTTTATGATGGGGTGGCTCATTGAATTTGCACAAAGCATTACAAATATCGATTGGGTTGTGGGCAATTCATCGGGATATGCCTTTTTAGCATTGCCGTAGGTAATTACCGGCACGATGCGACTTGCGCAAGAGTAAATATGTGAATGTCCTTTAATAGGTACATTCATTGGCATATTTTGATTATGTTCAGTAGTATTCAAAATGACAACAACCTTACTTCTCTTTATGATAGTGTTAGGTATCTGCTCTATGCCTTAGTATAGAAGAATTAACTATTATATTCTCCCGTCTTTTTGAATGCGCATTTGCTGAACTTTGAAATTACTCGTATCTTTCACTCGCGTTCTGCGTAGTTTCTACATCTTTTCAAATGACAACCCATCAGTAGGTACTTGTTCAAAAAGAACGTCAAAACTCTTGACTTGCACCATCGTGACCGCAAGCGAAATTCCTCGTAACATCATTATTGTCGACAATGGCCAATACAATGCCACACAATTGTCGTTCTGACAGGATTGTAGGAACTTCTGACGTGCTTATAGACCGTGGACACAAACAACGCTTCTGGATATTAAATCTGTTCTGTTGTATTTGCTATTGTTTGACAGATATGAGGAAATGATGACAGTATAGTGTAAATCTTCTGTTATACAGACATGTACAGACATTTCCTTTTATTTCCTTTTAACTTTTGAACTTACTTGAATTAGAATATCCTTAAACGTATAGACTCACAAATAGTGTCAAGTGTCTTGGAATAACTACAAGGTTCAAGACCCTAATAAATCTTCCTTGATCACTACAGATCATAAACTAGTCAATAAAGAAAATATTCATCAACCAGCTATTATCTATTTTGGGCGAGTCTCAAAAGTGTTCCCAACTTCAGGACTACCACAAGAGGTTAGGTTCGGTAGCACAAGGAATAATGTCAATGTAATGAAACCTTCATAAATACCGCAATAAACCAAGTTTTTTTTTATACTCGTATTCTCCAGAGTTATGGGAACGCAAACCTTTATAAAATAACCTGAGATCTTTTCAGACAAAGATAACTTTGAATAGAACTACAGCCAATAATTTAATGGCAAAGCCAATGAATACGAAGTGGATGGCCACTGGCGAGCCATCCTCGGAGGTAATTAGCTGCCATACGTGCAGGACTAGTTGCAAGCCCCGAGGGGGTGATTCATATTCCAGACTAACTCATGGTTATGGACGCTTTACGTCGCTCGCGAGACACCTTGGCTTACATAAATAAGATGTGTGGAATCGTTTTCAATCAATTTTCCACTGAATTCTGCTGAGAGGTGGTTATATTTCAATCAGGATTGATAGACAAGAAGTCTTTTAAGTCGAAGTGGAGGTTAAAATATGCATTGTAGTATGTCAAAAGCGTCGTAATTTATAGATAGATTAATAAATAACACCCGCAAGCGTAGTAGATAATATAATTGGGGTGCATAAAGAAACAAATGAGATACTTACCCGATGTATGCCTAGTCCAGTCTTTTGTTTCTTTTTAACCGACTTCAAAAAAGGAGCTGGATCTCAATTCGACAGTGTTTTTTTATATTATGTTTTTTACCCCAGAACTTTTGACTGGGTGCTCCGATTTTCTTTATAGATTCTTTTTATTTTAAAGCTGGTGCTTCCCGTTAGGTCTCATTTTAATTTAGTCCAGTTCTGACAGTGGCATCCATATAATTGAAGTCGGTTTATAGTTTTTTAAAACAAAATCAATTATGTTATTCGTGATTTGTCAATGAATAACCTATGGACTACATGAAGATGAGAAAGACGAGAGATAGAATAGAAATACTCACTCATTGCAGGAGGTGACAGTGGTCTGAGCTACCGTGACCAGCGTGGTCGTGGTGGTCGTCAGCTGGTCTCCCAGACACCGCGTCCTCGGGCAGTCCCTCAAGACTCTATCCTCCTTCACGGGCTGAAGAACCTCCTTGCTTCGGTTCCGACCAGTCTTCACCGTCGACCTTTGGAATTTTAGATTCGCCTGCGTTCTAAAATCGGTGGATATCTCCGTCTCTTCCGTTATAATCGCTCCTTTCTTTGTTTTACTAATGAGTTTAGTGTTTTTGCCAATCACTTCACCATTCTTTACAACCTCTTCTTTCGAGTCTATCACTTCTTCGTTGAGAGGTAGTCCGTTCTCGATCATGCTCCTAATGCTATCAGTACTAAGTAGTATTTTATCTAAATCTGTGGTATTGACATACTCGTCGAAGTTGTGTTGTATGGGTTGTCGTCTTTGGTCTCTTTGCCATGAGTTTTGGTAATCAAAGTTGTATATAGGTTCTGTTTCGACCCCGAATGCTGGGTTTTCATCTGGGGCGGGCTCTATGGTGTTGTTTTCGAAAAAATCATCTGTGAGTTCTGTTATTTGTGCACCTGGTCTTTTTGTGTCTGTGTTGTCGAAATTTAGAAAGCTTGTGTTGTTATTGTTCAGCTTTCTCCTCCCGTAGAGCTGCCGGTAGTACTTCTCCTGGTCGCCGTACATCCAGCACACCTTCCACCATTGCTTGCACATCAATATATTGGCTGAGTTCGAGGACTTTACTTGGCGGGTCGCCGTGGCCGACATTTTGTTTTTTATTTTTTCAACTGGGTCACTGATTTATAATACTGTTAAGGTTATTTTGTGGACGACGTCAGCTGGTGTAATTTCCCAATTTGTTTCATTTAGTTTTGTCAGTCGATATACATATAACTTGAATGTTTTTGGCCAGTGAGATTATTTATAATTTGTTACTATTGATCATATCTTATTAACATATATATTAATTGATAAACATATTTCACCTATTAAACACAGAACTGTCTATAGAATTATAAGCACTAATTCGATATTTACATCTTTTCCCCTTAATTTCTAAAATTTTTATAGATAAAAATTGCTACTATTTGAAAGGTACGTACAAAATATTTCACCTCGCCCTAATATCTTACATCTCTGGACAGATTGCTGGGCCTGAGTGGTCCATCTCCGCGGTCGGTCGACAGGCCGCCATTACGCAGCTATTACAGTCAGACAGATGCCCCACCCGACGCAATCATAGCTACTCATCATATAAATCGAAAGTCTGCTAGTTTGTAAGTATTTTACGTCTATCTTCTGCCAACTATAACGTTTTATAGAGAGAAAGAGATCTGACACATTATTGATGTCTGCCATACATTTATTGGTGATTTTTTTAAACCTAGGAATGACTTCTATGGACTATACTAGACTTCGTCAAAATTAACTAATATATTGGTATTTAGACTACATATGTATGAGCATACATATTATGTATCTATCCATAAAACGCTTATTTATTATTATATTATCACATAACAGTATAATTATCTAGCTTGATGATAATTATCAATAATTAGCATCTACAAATATCAGTTGCTAACTCAAAGTTGCATAAGTGCATTGCATAGGTTCTATAGACCGGTTCGCAGCTGCGCGCGACTCAAAAACTTTACAACTCAAATAAAAGGAAAATATTTATGGGCACTAAATGGACTTTTAGCTCTTTGCCTTTTTAATTGTTCCATAAAACCAAACAGCGGACCAAATAATGTTTAAGAACCTGCATCGGTCTAATAAAAGCTTATTTTCCAGTGAGACGATATTACGATTTCACCGCGCAATACTTTCGCTGGTATTCAACTGATCTTTATCTTTATCTTTATCTTTAAAGATCAACATTTTCTAGTAGGTAAGTGTTACTTAATCAGTAGCACGACTACAAAGCTCTTTGACAGTTCTATAGAATTAAATCACACTATGCGATAAGTTTTTATAAACTTATCGCATAGTGTGATTCGAAGGGATAATAAAAATAAAGCCGGTCAAGTGCAACTCGAAGTCTCGCACGGAGGGTTCCGTACCATTATCTATAATCTCGGCAAAAAATCATGGCTCTTCTATGGGAATCCTCTTAAATAATATTTATTTTATTCTGTTTTTTAGTATTTGTTGTTATAGCGGCAACAGAAATACGTAATCTGTGAAAATTTCAACTGTCTAACTATCACGGTTCATGAGATACAGTCTGGTGACAGACGGACAGACAGACGGACGGATAGCGGAGTCTTAGTAATAGGGTCCCGTTGGGTACGGAACCCTAAAAAAGTGATTCTTTATTTTAATGCTCGGCAGCATCGGCCTTCATCAATACATCCAAACATACAATTTTCGGCTTTACATTTATTAGCGTAAGTGAAGCGATCCGGTTTGTTCCAAACTTTGTTTTGATTTGATTGAATTTTGTGAAAGTGTGTGTGTGGTGTATTATATTTGTGTAACCTCAACCTCAACCTCAACAGCCTGTATTGGTCCACTGCTGGACGCAGGCCTCCTCCTGATAAGTGCCTTATTGGCGTTTATATCATGAAAGATAATGCCCATAAATCCCACGCTGGGCATGCGGGTTGGGGATCGCAGTTTGGTAGTATAATTGTTATGCAGGGGGCGCTGCTGCCCTCCCCCCGGTGGATATACCTTACTCGTCTATTCGACACCCGCGGGAAGAGTGGGGTGGTACAAATTCTAAGCCAGCACCACACAGCTGATTTTTTTTTTTTATTTTTTTTTAATCAGAAATAGACCTTCGTTTGACCGCAATCTCACATGATGGAAAGCGACGATGCGGCCGACGATGTATCACGAAGGTCTAGAAGATGGCTACTCCGGACCACATTCCGAAACACAACAGTTGCTTCACGGACTGGCCCAGTCCGGAGGGTGGTGACAAGCCACGGCCGAAGCCTACCACCAGAGGGTACCGCTCTTAGCACCACCCAGAGGACACGTGTAGGGTATCAGAGGGTCAACACCTACGGACGTGAGCGATACTGTCCCCCTTTATTTACATATTTATTTATTTTTGCAAAGTAAGTAAGTCTGAAGAGCAAGTCAACGTCTGATTGGTTAATAATAAAAGTGGTACTACGTAAACAAGCGTTTACCGGTGCTGCCAGAGTCGCTTGCGCAGAACGTTGTAATTTGGCCAATTTGTGCGCAGCGTTGCGCACCGTGCCGGGTTCAAATTGGTGTAGAAAGCTTCGCTTTTCTGTGACTTTTCTCATCTTTCTATGCTACTTTCTGAGCATCTACTCGCTTTATAGTTCACAGTTTTACTATAGATACTTTTCGCCGTATTATTTCTAGCAGATTTTTCTATGTCTGTATGTATTGCTTCTATGGATATTTTTATTCAAATGCAGTTTATATTCGAGAACCGTGCTGGTTTATCTAGTTGAAAAAAAATTCAAGGCCGGCCTGAATCTAGCGTTCGTCTAACATTATGAATATTTACTGAGCCCTTAAAGCACGAGTTATGCAAAGTTCACAGAAATTTATAAATGTTCTCGTTTCCTTCGTTTCATAAGTATACCAGATAGAGGAACACTTTCATAGTTTAGCGATTCAATAGTTCCGAACCAACTTGATATTATTTTTCTTATTATTCCATGAGTAATTTGTTGTATTTTGTCTTGCAAGCGTCTAAAATTCAGACCGTCACAAATTTGTGAAGTCTGACAAGCGACTACATTTTGGACGATTTTCGACTCATTTTCGTCGATATTAGCCTACGAAAGTTCAACAACTCAACATAATATTTGAGGGCTTTATCGCTTAGCGATAACATAGCCCGTAAAAAAAGAAGACCAAGATACGAAAAAAATAAACAAATTTATTATTTATCCAAGCCTCTACTCTAATGGCTAAATGTTTCTTCGTCGTTTCTTTACTTTGTGTCTACATACCGAAGCGATCGAAATCAAAAATACGTATTTATTTCCGTGTCAGTGTATTTTTTTAATATGATTTGACCTTTCCTAAGTGTACATTTATTGTATTTATGGAAATAAAGGATTTTTGAGTTTGAGTTTAATAACTTAATCAGATATACAATATCTTTACAAGAAGGCTCGGATAACAGGCTGTTCACATGTCCTCACATGTCCTATATCCACCGCGCGATTTTCATTAAAGCAAGTTGATCTTAAAGTTTAATTTGAGGAAAAGTTTCCATTTTGGTGTTTAAGCAAACTTTTACAAGTCACTGCGCCAATTTTAATAGAACCATTATGCTTGCCCCTGATTAAACTTCCGAAACAAATGATTGGCCGGTCTGATTGGCTCACCGCCGCCGGTCTGATTAGTCACAGCCTGAGAAAGAATCAAACGACCAACAAGATGGTCTCACTTCATGGAATTCAACAAATTATGGATTCGTCGGGATACCGTTATGTTGTAACGATATGAAAAAACCTAAAGTAAGAGTCGTCATAATCTGCCTTCATAATCGGAAATTAGAGTAGGTGGTTCTTTCCAGTATTTTCATTCATTAAGTAACGTCGACCAATTGTTATTAAAAATATTTTGCATTATGCAATACTAAAAAACTAAAAACTATTGTGCAATAGTTTTCATTTTTTTTGATAGAAATTCTTATGCTGCATTGTTTTTTTAATAACATTAATTTGCGGAACGCAACCTACTGCGTTATCATCAGATCTTCGCCAACACGCCACACAGGTCGTCCATCAAATGCAATAAATAATTCAATCTCCTAGATATTAATATTATACCGCGATTCAATACGTGATCCAATCCGGCTTGCATTCAATGATACTTTCCAACGGCTTTCAATTTGGCCACAATGGAGCTGTTAGCCGTGGCATGGCCATACCACAGCGCGAGCGATGTGGAGGCTTGATCGATTGTTGTCTTGTATTGTATCTATTAGTGATAGTGGAATTGAATAGTCATTTGTCATAAGGCTATTCGAGTATAGTCCGTGCAGTATAAAGTAGCGCGGTTGTAGTCATGATAGAAAGTTCTATAATGCACACTTAACAAAACAATTAAAAAACAGTTGACCTATCTGTAGATTGTTTAAAATAGTCTGCAGTTAGCTCAATTGTTTCAATTATAAATACTAGTTTATTATTTAGTTATTTCTAATGTTTGATTGTAATTTTCTTTTTCAAAAAAGAATATCTATGGCTGTCTGCATCCTCTGTTGTCTGGTAGAGATCGCTCTTGAGCGAGATAAGAGCAATATCTACCAGACAACAGCGGATGGATAGGATCGTTGCATTGAACTTGGGAATTTGTGGGCATCACTATGTAGCTAATACTGATTACAAAATGTAACATGCAAATACCTACTGATATTAACTAAAACACTTATTTCATACGATGAAGAAACATATTCTGTTATTCCTATGACACTAAAAAAAGTATTAAATAAGACAGATAAGCAATTAAATTATGAGTGGCAAGCTCGATTCTATTTCGTCGAGTACCACCAATCAGTTTTTTAGCTATAGGAAATTACTGTAAGTAATTACCTACTTAGGTACTGGGTATTTATTAAAACTACCAATTATTACATTTAAGCTAACTACAGGATATTATATAATATTTTACTATCCCAAACAGTCCAAAGATAGCCCAAATGAGCCAAAGCAATAAATATCAATTTCCTTTCATATTTTATGGTTTAGCTAGACTCTTTGGTTTGGCCTTCTTAGATGAGGCCGCACGCAACTTTAGACGCACAGAGCCTGTGTTAAAACTGAGACCGTTACTTACGCAAAACTCACGCACTTGCCTACCCTACATGCCACCGAAAACCATACGATACAAAAATAGTTTATTACCATAAAACAAAACGTGATCTATCTCTTTCCAACAGCCGCAATCTTCTGTTGCAAGACAGAGAGCGCAGCAGTGTTGGTAAGTTTGCATGCGCACACGCAGCGCGGAGTTAATAAGGCGATACATAATGTTGATAACGGGAGGGCTTGTGCGTAATCTTACATGACACGAGGTTAGTTTAAACTCTGGGTTACAGTAGACATGCTCTAATTATAGCCAGAGATTGGAATATTTAAAAATAAATTAGATTTAAAACATATAAGAGTATGTATGCAACAGTCTGTTGTTAACTCAGTTGCTTCAGTTGTAAATACTAGTTTTTTTTTTAAATGATTGTAATTTTATTTTTCAATAAATAACCTAAATATAAGATAGAAATGTAGCTTATTTATATTAGCAGATTTTGCCTAGTTTAGTTTATATTTTGTCGGTCGTGTCAAATAATCACTTCTCTGTCAAATAAACTTTTTTATTGCATTTAATTTTCAACTGGTAAGAGTCCATTTGGATCTCAATTGGTACAGCTCATTTCAGGTACTTTATTATTAGGTATTTCAGGTATTAGGTTTTAGGTATTCCACGTATTTCATTTCATTAAGACATTCATCAATACAATACAAATTTCTCTTTCTTGCACACCAACATAGAGAAAAATATAACACAAACATAGAATTTGCTCTCTTTCATCTTCATAAAAAAAAACTGAGAACTTCAGATCATAGGCACGTGATATAGGACTAATGAGAGCGCGGGTAACATGCAAGTGCATGCTAGGGATAATTAAAAACTGCTGGACTTTACACAGCTTCATCTTGCCCCAAGCTTCGCGGAGCTTAATACTAGATAACTGATATAGGTACTTAATACAATACACTACATAGATAGATATTTTTATCCTACATAAAAAAACATCCAGAACATTTTGAAAAAATATTGAAGTTCAAACATTTGTCTTGAGGCGGGAATCGAACCCGCAACCTCTTGTGCCTAGGCGGACCTACGCCTGCTGCGCCACAGATATCATCAAATAAATTAAAATGCTTAAAGTATAAAGCACCAAGGATTCACCACCATAATATCTAAGTTAAATAAATTTCTGCACGCTTACAAAAACACTCCCGTCACATTATATCATAAGCGCATTAGCAATCCGCTCTCGTGCTTTTTCCTGCCATCAATAACGCGGAAAAGTATGTTTTCCATAAACATATTCCAACAATGACAGGTAAAAACCACTTGTCTAGGGAGCTCCGTACAAGGGAATAACTCTCTGGATTTGCTATATTTGCGAGATTCGCTAGATTTGCCAGGGGATTGAATAGAACGGATCACAGATTGTGGCTAGCCCTTATAAGCGTGAAGTATTGGCGGTTGTGAGATTTCTAGCAAATTGGTTATTGGCTTTCTAGGCTGAGGAAAGTAGAATTATCTTACAAAAGGAGTTTCATTGCTTACAATCGAAGTTTACTGCATCTATAAATTGTGTGCACGGTTGGACGCACAGATCAATATTTGAGATTGTGTTTGCGATATTCTGCAATTACATAGCTCAATTGTAAATACTTGTTCTAATTTGTTTCTTAATTATTTGTAGGTAAGCTTCTATGTATAGAGCAAGCAACAAAAAACTAGGTAACATGCTTCAAATACAGCAAAATTGACATCGTAATACCAGATACATTTCGTGAAGGATTCCTGGTACGAAAGACAGAAAGAAAGAAGAAGTCACTTTCAACATTGCTGCCGAGTTCTATCTACCATACACGGTGACATTGGATATCAATATTTGTTGAAAAACCTTAATACCTTGACTGTTCCCTTTAATCCACGTTAGTAACTGATCTTTGATGACCAGATACGAGAACGGAATGTACTTGCCGTTTTCGTGGCCAAGTTTCATAACCAGCTACGAAAAGGTTTTTTTACCCAGGTACCTACAGTAGAAAGTGTACAAACTGCCCAAATTTTGTAATATGCATAACAAAAGAATGTATACCGTAATTTGCTTTGTTGATAAAGTTAAAAAACGAAAAAATAAACTTATTTAGATTCCATCCTTCTAGGAGGCAATCTGATGTCATTGCTGCGCAAAATTTAAATTTAAATAAAAATTTAGTTTCTCTCAGGACGAAAAAGAAAAAATAAATGCGAGAAATTCTAATCTACCGCTAGCCATAAATAAAGTCGTTGAATACGAGCTAAATTTCTTATTTATTTAATCAGCTCGCCGACGTATTAGTCGCACGGTATACTTTACATGCTAAATCCTAATTTTATATGTATATCATGTATATGTTATGTATATCTTCCCCATCTATTCCAAATACCAACATCTAAACCGGTAATGCCGTTAAGACAAATTATGAGGTGCGCACGCGGCGATGGCGGACTGCGAAATCCTCTCGGAAGCCGGAATGCGCCGGCGCATCCTGAACTATCTGATCATCTAGGATCTAGGAGAATGCTTGGAATCATCTGCGAGAACGCAATGTGGGAAAAGATTTGATCGACATTCTTTTTGTTTGACTGGTGGGTACATAATGGGTAAATGCCGTTCGATAATACTTATGTGCGCTCAAGGTCTGTTAAAGGAAACCTGTTAATGATATACAATGCAGCCGTATATCATTGACATTATCCATCATGAGGAGTCAGGTCTGGGGAGCGTGGAGACCATGCACAGAAATGTAATGGTATTTAATCCACGAATTAAGGAATACCCAAAGAAAAATAAGGTAGTAGACAGTTTTCAACGCATTAGACCGAAATGGAAATTACTAGCTACTTAGCGTAATGAGTTAATTATTATGCATAAATTTAAATCTCAAATATCAGCCTAATGTGTATCGGTAAGCAAATTAATAAAGTTAGTAAAAGGTTTTGTGTTATTCCAGTTTTCCCGCTTTACAAATCCCCCTTATGAGCAAAACTTTCAAGGCATGTTGCATTCTGATGGATAAAAGATAGACTAGAGTTAAAAGAATTTGAAGAACATAATAACATTAAGTTTATTTTTTAATTTCGTTCGACGTTAAACTTTAAATTTAATTTTGCTTTCAAAAAAAACTAGCCATTGCTATTGAGTTATTTTGATATCAAAAGAATCGTATAACATCACAAATAAAATCGAACTTAACAACAACTTAAGAGAATATACCACATATGTATATCTTTTTTAATTCAATTTTAAATGCAGCCTTTTAAAATGTCTAATAAAATATTCAAAAATCGTTAAAAATCCTCCGTGGGGCCAGGAATTTTGAAGGGGCTTGAGAAGGTAGCAAAATGCCTCCCTCACCCCCATTTTATTTTAGCAAACGATGCACCAACAACCCTGTATAATAATTTGCAGTTTTCTCTATCTTGTATTCAACATTTTGATTGCTCTATCAATATGCACACACATATTGATAGAGCTTAACAATATTACACTTAGGGTAAGTTGGGATGTGGCTGGTTCTTTAAAGGTTTCTAGCGAGTTATAAACCTCTTTTCCAAGGGGGTAATTAAAACGTTGGTGCAAAAGGGCACAGCCCGAGTCCCTAAGGTCCAATTTCACCGTTGAAATTGAACGCGTTCAATTGACGTTAAAACTCGCATAAGCATAACTGAGTTCAGTTGGTACATTTTCCATTTCACCAGTATGAACAAAACGCAGTTAACGCGAAACTCGTTTAAACATCCTGAACGCCAGATATTGGCGGTTCAGCGTTTATAAACGCGTTTAAGAATTATACATTTGAGGGATTCTGACAGTAACATAATCAAGATCAAAATTTAGCTCCAAAAATCCGGTGAAATAGGTTTTACTTTAAACGAGATTAAACTCGATATATGAACGCGTTTATTTAGAAACGAGTTTAGTTGAACGCGTTTTAAGATAGTAACGGTGAAATCCTTCCTTAGTCGTAAAACTTGTAAACCTCGACAGACAGACAGCTCCCAGCTTACTGCTCACATAACTCATTTCTGTATGAAGACTTCAATATTATTATATTCCTGATTTCACCTCAGAAATCGTCTATACCCGCGTTGGAAATAAAAACGAAAATTATTATACCTTTTACATTTTTACGTATCTGTACGGTTAATCTTAGAAAGAAAGCAATGAATAGACTTAAACGAATGATTTTCTCATAAAATAAATCAGCTAAAAAGATTTAATAGTCTTTTTGAAATGACTTTGGATCCTGCATCTGTAAGGATTCTTTTCGTACTTACTAGTATATTGACAGGAGTCGCTACGGCACGGGTCGCATAGGCCAACGAAAAGGTTAATTTAGTAGCTTTAAAGTAAAGTTCAGTCTGATTTATGAATAACAGGGGTTCTAACATGCTTCAGCTAAATAATGGCTGCGCAGGAGTGTTTTGTGTTCGCTGGTCGTTCTGATGCATAAATATTGCAGAATGGTTTGGTCCGCCCTCAAGGTCTTTCCTTAGCCACTGTTTGGTAGAGCATTTCTTTTGCTTTGCTTTGCATTTTGCATTTTGCATTTTATTGTAGGTTGAAAATTAAATTCGAATGGGAGGCGGACCTTTGTCCGTGAGAGAACATGGGTACAGTTATACAGGTACAGCTAAGGCAAAACATTATTTGGGCAAATATTAAGTAGCTGTGTGTTGCTGGCTTAGAATTTGCACCACCCTAATTCTTTCCGTGGGAGTCGTAAGATGCGACTAAGGGATATCCAACGGGGGGCGGACAGCAGCGCCCCTAGCAGAACAATTTTATCACAGAACTGCGAGCCCAACCCGCATGCCTAGCGTGGGGATTATGGGCATTACCCCTTGAGATAAACGCCAATTAGGCGCTCATCTCGTGGAGGCCTGCGTCCAGCAGTGGACCAATACAGGCTGTTGAGGTAAGTAAGTGAAATAATAATTATAGAGTTTTGTTTTTAATAATGGATTGCCAAGATACGGTCAAAAACCTTTTATTTCTCATAAATAAATTTAAGTTCAAATCTTTTCGGTAGGTATTTTGAAATGAAGTTCATAATTTCTTACCTTAGTCTTCTTTGTCATTAGTTGTTGAAAAAACAACAGAAACTCCTACGTTTAAACTATCGAAGTAAAAGAGCATTCCTCGTAAGCCCACATTCCCGTGCAGTGCAGTGGTGTGAAACCCGCGGTTCGCATCGAATGCGGAGTATGCGGCCCGGAGCTCTGTCACGTTGGCCATTCAATCGTGATTTGCTAGGTATTCGGGGAAATACCTAGCATTGGCGAACCTACATTGGATAGTTAAGGAGATTTGATAAATCTACGTTTGCGGAGGCTTTCGAAAATCTCGGAGCTCGGGGCTCGTTACATCAGATAAATTATTTAACAGACGTTGGAAAAAAAAGGAAGGTAGACGAAAAATCCATACCTATTTTTTATCCATTTTGAATTAAGCATGTTAGTTAACAAAATACGACACAAATAACAAAATCTCACTTGCTTGGCGTCGAGTTTCAGATATAATTGTAAGAAATTTTTATTGAAGGTAGGATCTAAAATCGACAAGTAATGTAAATTACGTATAAAAAAAAGGACGCGCCAACAAAGTGAATTTTAGGTTAAGTATGGGCGGTTTGTTTACGTTTATGCTTCATGCTTCATTCAAAATGGACACGGTTTAGGTACTTCCATCTATATACCTAGTTAAATAAATGAATGGAAGTATAGGTACCTAGTGTACCTACTAATTGTATAAATTCGAAAGTAACTCTGTCAGTCTGTCTGTTACCTTTCCACGCCTAAGCGACTGAACGGATCTCAGTGAAATTGAACACGGAGGTCAATGGTATCCCGAGATGATATAGGCTACTTAAATAGCGTGTGCGAGGCCGCGGTCAACAGTTAGTACTATATAAAAATGTATTAAGTACGTAGCGAGTAGTGAAAAAGATTAATTCCTGAGATACCTTCAAAATTAGCCTACCAACTTAAAAAAGTATAAAACGAGTTAAAATTAAGAACCATTGAATGAGTGACATTGTTGTTTTCACTTACTCGTTTTTTCATAGAAAATACATGGGAATTATTTTTTTAATTATTGCCTAAACTTACGATTTGATTTGGCGTGTTACTTTGGGAAAAGTGTTCCTGGTTGGAAATAGAGTCGATTAAGACCAACACGTTTTTTTTTACAAATGTTATATTTTGAAAAAAAGTACGGGCGAACCGTACTGTTTTTCAAAAAACTAAAAATGGCAATATTTTTTTTCTTCAAAATAAAACAGAAAATTCCTTAGAATTCCTTCTAACTACAAAAGAAACGGTAGCTACCCTTAAGGGGCCAAAAATTTGCCCCAAACTGTATAAATCATGCTTTGGTGCCCACGTCATGGTCCATGAGCCTTGTGTGGGGCCGTGGTTCAGATTCAGATTCAACCAAGCTAGCTGAATTCATTTCACATTTTCGCGGAAGGCATAACAATATGAAACATGCGTATTTTATTATAACTTTATTATATTTCCGGTAAGCTCGCTCGAGAATGAGAATGAATTAGAACATTTATTTCTAACTCAATTCGATTGAGCATTAAACATTTTTATAGAAACTCAAACTCAAAAATTCCATTCCACTTCCATAAATACAATAAATGTACACTTAGAAAAGGTCAAATCATATTAAAAAATACACTGACACGGAAATAAAGTGGTATTTTTATTTTTGCGAAAAAATTACTGGTAAGTTATTTTTTTAAGTTTTAAGATAAACATTTGCATAAAACGAGAAAAGATGAAATAAAACCAAAATTATTACAAAATGAACTCGTAATCCCCCCAATTTCCTCTCTTCACCTGTAATTCGAGCCCGACGAATATCATTTACAATCAAAAATTTGCAACTTTATATCATTAATATTAGGGCTCACAGTCTGCTTAGTTTAGTTTTTTCTTTTACTTTTAACGGTTCATGAGTCATTAGGGTTCCGTGTTTTTCCTGTGGATTCGCAACCTTATGCCCTTGTATCAGGGTTGTCCGCACATCCGGTGTGCTCGCCTGGGGCACCTGACTACCGCTGGCTTGTAAGGTTTCTGTTTTTTCTATAATTGATTTTTAATGAGATTCTACGTAAGTAGATAGGTCAGGATCATAATTTGTGAAAAATATAGCTCTGAGGATATTGTTAATAAGCGAGTAGGTTATAAAGGGGTGGCCTGTCCACACGCAGACATTTCTAGACTTGAAGGAGTAATCTATGCTTGACCCGAGCCTTTCTAAAGATCTGAGTTCATACAGTCAAATCATTATTATTTATTTCCAATACAATACCTGTACACTCAGAAAATATCAAGTCCTTCAAATTAAAATAGCGAACCATGACTCAGAAAACTTAGTGTACGCTTAGAGGACGCTCTCCGGCGGGTAGAATGAAAATACTGGAGGCTGGATACGGCAAGTTGAAGACTGGGCGCTATAGCGCTCATTAGTTGAGATGAGACTTGAGGCCAGTCCAGCGTTGGACTAAAATTAATGAAATGATGATCCTGAGAATAACCTTTTTGGGGGCGAAATTATAAAATAATTGGCAGCAATAAGCACTTGAAAGAGAGAAGTGGCAATATTGTCAAAAATCAACAGAATAAAGTAGGACAATCAGAACAATTCACCTATGGGCAATATGGGCAATGTTTATAAATATTTTATCTTGAGATTAGCATGAATAAAGGTTTAACCCTTAAATATAACTAATTAGATACAGAGTGATTTGCTTTATATGGGTGAAAACATAAATCAATCCTTCGTCTGCTTGTCAGTCACAACGGTTTTTACCACATAGAAGAAACCACCGTTTCATACAAACAGTAGATAAATGCCATAAATAATTCGCTGTCATCACAGTCATAATCTGCGATGCAATTGCCTCACTCTAACAATGGGTCTGCGCTAACGCACCGTCTTACAACGATTCGTTTTCTCTTTCTCTCTCATCCAAATCTAATAACAACCTGCGACGATATTCTGAGCTTTATTGTTTTAACGTTTAGGTTTTTTATCGTAGTTTTTATTCGGGTATTGTTTATGAAAATTTATAGTTGCTGGCAATTATTATCAGACTCAGTTTTGTTATTTGATGTCTTATCACAATGAAGTAGGTCTTAAGATCGCTCGCAAGTTACGTCAGAGAACTTCAACATGGCGCTTCGGTGTTGCCCGGGTGAAAATTGTGGTAATACTTCTTGTTCAGTGATGTGAACTATTTGATAATGGTCTGTTTAGGCTAGTTCCCACGTAAACCGCTACCGATTTCATTTTTCTTCGCATTTTGTTCAGATTATTTATGGCTTCTAATTATTAGCCAATTAATTTCGAACTTTCTGTTATCTTTATGGGCGGGTAATTTGTCTGTTGCTTTACTTTGATCTTATGCTTTGCTAAATAAAATAAAACTTGAATATGGAGTACCTAGGTCATTTTCTTTGCAAGAGTAGGTACTTATCTTTTATTCTAACAATTTTGATTGGCAGAACTGTGAATTTCTAGATAGGCAGTTATTCTTTAAGGTAGGTAGGTAGGTACTTGCCTTACTTGGTTGCCAGGCTAACGAATTGAGAAGGTAAAATAAATTGATAGTTCTGCGGGTATTTTAATTCGTCGGAAAGGCCGTCGTCGTCGGTTCGATATCGGAAACTTTTGACAAACCAAAATAGCAATTTAAAGTTCCGACGGAATAGACTTCAAATTCGAATCGGACGTTTTCGCTTCGGAAACGAATCCAATGAATTAAAATGCTGGAGTCGCAGGAGAGTAGTCTCTCTGGCCATGAGGCAAATTTCATTAGTTGTCTAGCCAATAGGATATTGATTACTCATGTAAAATTAGGATTTTAATTGTGTGAGGCAAGGCTTGTGGTTACTCATGGCTCACGCTTGATTTGAACTTAGCAAAAGATTTTCTCAAATAAAGATTAGCCTTTACCTTAGACGCTTACCTATTATAATATTAAATTTACTTGAAGCATGGTTAAGAGATACTTTGATGACGGTAGTTTATTTAACAGCTCCTCACGAAGACGAGGATTTATATAGACCTTACTTTAACCTACATAATACCTACCTAGTCAGTTTACTCGACTCATTACTTAACAGTCATAACTATGAGTAAGTTATTAACCATCTCTATTTCCCTCGGACATAAAACTAAATCAACTGTAGGTAAGGTAGAAAGTTAATAATTATGTATTCTCATAAACTTGGGAAGGTGTTTTGTTAAGTCAGTTAATTAGTTTCACAGGCAAGTGACATGTTTTCAGGCACAAATAAATTAACGTAGCAAACCAAGACTTGTTATTATCAATGTGACAAATTTAATACCTTGTTTAAACATAACTACAATAGAACAATGGAAGTTTTTCACGTTGGAATTCTAATCAGTTTCAATTAAGTTTTTATTTTTGGTTTCAGAAATAAGGAAACATAATCTCATTGGTCCCAGGAAGGTTAAATAAAGGGCTAGTAAGTTTTTTTTGTTTTGGATAATTGCTGTTTACCGTTGTCCTCCACAAAATAACCTCAACTGTCAATATGATCCAACTACACTGCAATCCTTTTCTATCACTTTCCACGAAAACACTTCATGTAAGTAGGTATTTGTTTATCCGTCAAAAATGATTTGTGCTTCTCGAGTGCAACTGGCCACAAAACTACGCGCGAAAAACGTTCCAAATACAAACGCGGACGCCTCTACCGACCGCGCATGCGTTACTGACGTACAGCCTTTACTCGAACAAGAACATGAGACAAAAATACACCTTAAATACTTGCGAGAAAGAGATGAACAACCAACCCTTCGGATAGACATTATTGCGTAATTACAGAAATTAATAGATTCAGGCACTAGTAAATAGAAAAGGTTATATATCAAAATATTTTATAGGTTATAAAATGGCAGCCATTTTGTATTTTAATTAGGAATAGAAAGTCGAAGATGACGGAATGTGGATAGATTAATGAGGAAGGCTGTAGCGCCATAATAAATGAGACTGATTTTATAGTCTTTGGATTAACATATGAGGTAGGGATCCAAGAGCCCGCCGCTGCTGTATCCATTTTGAGGAATAAATGGCCTATTACATCTAATTTTGGGAGTGTAAAGTAGGTATGTTCCCAGAGTTAAAAATTAAGCAATCTAATGGATCTTGTATAGAAGCAATTTGTAGTTGTAGTCGTAATGACTGTTAAACGATACGATCTTACGCCAGAAAAGTTACCGTCAAATATTTTTTGACATCGTTGGCCATTGCAATGAAAGTCGAATAAAAAATTCTTTGAATAGAATAGTAGTAAAAATGTTAATAGTGAAATTCTAGTAACTCAATAAACTATGAATTTTATTGTTCTTATTGCGTTGCGTTATTATCAAAGATGTTAACAAAACTAGTTCTCCTTCCGTTACATCTATTTATAATGGAACACTTCATAAGCTTTCGACGTGTCAATGAATCCACTTTATCAAAAGAATCCAATTCTAATTTGAATAATATAAATCACTTCATCAAGCGCAGTTTCTCTTGGGTTTGATAAGTTCGAATAAGGTAAGCTTATCTCGGAGTTAATAGGAATTACTTTTAAATGTACTCACTCAGCTTCCGTTTTAATGAAGTACCGGATCGTCGAGGGCATCGATCAATTTGCTGAACTAGGTTAATCTACTGTAGTAAGGAAATATCCGAATCTAGTTAAATAGACTAAATCAAAACTAAACATCTAGGTAAGATCTATAATGGCTTTATGAACAAAATAAATAAAACTTATTAAACTTTCGCGATTTGGTTTTAACATAATTTAATGATAATTTATCGGGTATTTATCGCGTACCTTTATTTTTATTTCCCTAAGTTTCTAGAGAGGAAATAAAAACAAAGGTACGCGATAAATTATCATTAAAAAAAACTGTTATACAGGATGCCACGTAGTCACGTTACTAAAGCCGAAAGTCCGGGGAGGAACCACTTGTGAATAATGCTCATTTAAATATCAAATAATAATAATAATAATAACAATAAATCGTGTTCGATTCCCGCCTCGGGAAAAATGTGTGTACGATCTGCAGATATTTGTTCAGGGCGTTCTGGATGTTTTCTATGTATAATAAAAAATATCTACCTATGTAGTGTATTGTATTATGTATATCAGTTATCTAGTACCTACCCAGAACACAAGTTCTGCTTAGCTTGGGGCTAGATAATGCTGTGTGAAATGTCCAGCATTATTTGTTTATTTATTTATGAAAATTAACCATTTTTGAATTTGAATAAATATGTACCCATAAGCTTGGCTAACATTTTCACGACAGTGTGTGGCTAAACGATCTTGGTGTTACTTACAATCTGTTGGAGACAGACATGTTATGAAATAAATAAAAAAAAATATGTGGTTATTTAAAATGCTTTGGTCCCAATAGTTCCAGAGCCCGTGGTACTCGCAGGCCGCAGTGGATTGATCCGCCACCGGACCGGTATCCATGCTACCAGTAATCAACCTAATCGCTACACGGACTCGATCCCGATTCTCTACTACACTTCTGACTCTAACATTACTCACTTTGTTCTCGAACTACTCTCACGTTTTGTTTGACTATTCTAGAAGACGTTAGATCAGCTCCTGGTATCTGGTGCGTAGCAACCTGCTTTCGCTATGAAGCGAATTCGAACCAAATCACGTGACATATCTAAGGCATAATATCAATGCAAATACAAAAAAAGACGTGTGGCACTCGGGGACTGCCGCGGTAAAGCTATTGCAATGCCATCTAGAGGCGAGTTGCTGAACTAAAGAGACAAACGTCAAGGTTTTTTCGTTACGGAATTTCTGGATTCGGTCCCCGCGCTCAAGGCCCGCGATAGAAGCTATGCAATAGCTTAAAAATACAAAAATTCAAATTGATTTATTTGCCAATTTACTTAAAATAGGTACACATTACTGGCGGCCCCCGCACGAGGCAAGCCTGCCAATCCCATACATTTTTGGACTTTTCTTTCGACATCCATTGCTACATTGTCTATGCCCTCAGTAGTGTCTACGGGACATTATTTTTTTGCTCCGAGTTTAGTAGTTTTATGAAATCTTAACAGTTTACAATACTGTTTATTTATAATTCGTTTCAAAGTCGCTGATAATGTTTCCTTAGATTTCAATAATATTTCAATGTGATGTGGGATTACGTGGGTGAGGATATAAACAGTGCACCTGTGTTTGCGCGCACACTTGGGCTTTATATGTATGTCATACCCACAGTCATACCACACTAGTCTCTGTTGAGACTGAACGCCCCGCCTTAGTCGAAATTCGGCTAGGACAGCATTATCATCAAATGTGGTTGAAATTATAATAATTTCGTGTTGTTGTGTGGTTTTAATTATTGAGAAAAAAGATCTTCTTTCGAGTTCTCATAGTAGCGAGATGAAGCGCACGCGCCGCCCTTCGATACAATCGCTGCACGAATTCCTGCTTTAACCCTTTGATTTACGACTTAATTTACTTTATCTATACTTGAATTTACAACGTTACTTCAAAATGATTTCTGCGCAAATTCCTAATAGATTTTAAGCTTTCAATAGATGAGAATATGGTTGAAAGTCGTTTGGTGGTAGTCCTTTAGCTGTAGTGTTCTCTATAGGAAAGTTCGTTTGTTCGTCGAGGCTGGATATTAGTAGCTGCCTCTGTATTTCCGGCAACAATAGCTCAGCTTCAAATTACATCGCGGATTACATGACTGGTTTGTATCCTAAAGTTATTTACAACGGGATATTTACCATGATTTTTTTATTTTTGAGCTTTCCAATATTTCGGCACAATTCAGTTATTCCGTGATCATGGCGCATGAAACTGTGCCGAAATATTGGAAAACTCAAAACTGAAATCATGGTTAATATCCCATTTTAAATGACTTTCGTATTAATAACCATGATGAATTTAAACGTTTTGTGGTTTGTATTCATATTATATTACAGATTTCTAGCCCTTAATCATAGAGAAAATAAATATCAATATCACTACAAAAAATATCGTTTATTTCATCGTAATATTTAAACAAATATATACAAACATTTTTATAATGATCCTCAATCGATGTTATATTTAGTCTGAATGTGGTATCTTCGATTTCGTATTCTATGATAGATATTGCATTTAGTTTTTGCTGATTTTATGGGTTCGGTTCGTTTTCACATAGTCCCATATTCACCGACTTTGTACCCGTTATTATTTTCTAAGACTTCGCGGCAAATGAGAACTTACTGCGTCTTTCATAAGAACTTTTGTCGGTTTCTAGTAGTGTTCGTTTTCGCGGGTTCGTTTAGAAATAGAGCGGGAGAAGCGGTCAGTCAACGAAAGTATATTAAAGTGTCATGTTAGGAGTCATATAAACTCTATGTTAGGAGGTAAATATAGTTGTAAAGAGGTTTCTGATAAAGAAAATGCTTAGATTACGAAGCAAATTTACTAGAAAGAGGTAAAACGGAGTTCTGTAGCTTAGGTTTTATAAGTAGAGATAAAAATACCTTATTAAAAAAGAAAACGTGAAACAGTGCCGAAGAATGTATCGATCGATGCCATGTCAACTCTTTTTTGTCATTTAAGGGACATCTATGTTTGTTAAAAAAATGTCTAGATTTTACTATAATGTTGAGCTGTACGTAATATGTATTATGTATAACTTTTGTGTTTTCATATAAGTGAATACCTATGTAATTCTTTTGAGAATAAAGTTTCTATAAACCTAAAATTACAATCAAATACCTACTTATTACAAATAGATTAAAATTCGTTTTTATAATTGAAACAATTGAGCTAACTGCAGATTGTTGCAAACAATATGCAGATAGCTCAACTGATTCATATGAATACCAGTCGTCACGTCCCCGCTACGCTGGCTGCATTGCCCCGCTGTATGGCAATGCTGATGCGCTGCGCCAGATACTCACCAGCTCTCGGGTCAGGCAGAGCTGACCGTTTATTATATATATTATATATAATTATCCCCAGAGATAATTTTTTGAAAACAAAGAGCCTCGGCACCTACAAAACTTCATACACTCGGCGACCATTTTAGAATGGTTTATCTCCTTTCATTTCATTTCAACATCACTTGATGCCTACTGCCTACCCTTAGGTAGGCTAAACGCATCAAATCAGTCCATGGATTATTGTATGAAATCTGATCAAATCTTGTACGTACACTCCTTCACACGGCATCGGAGAAATCAGCAGAGTTCATCATCATCATCACCTAACTTAATAATAATAATAATACTAGCCGAATTTCGGCCATGGCGGCCAGTCTTAATGAAGACTAGCCAGGTGCAGTGCAAGTGCATAAGTGTGCACACAAACACAAATGCACTCTCTATTCCCTCACTCTCATCATCCGATGGGACGGCAGACCGACACGACCGGGGAGAGGTTAGGCGCAGGACCAACAGCTTAACGTGCTTTCTGAGGCACGATCATCCAGCTTAACCCACTGGTGGACATAGGCATAGGCATGGACCTCTAAACTCTGGTGCTACTCCTGCGTGAGAATTCATTTGTTCTTCGTCTACCTCGACGCGTGTTGCTCTATGTTTTTTTTACGGTAAATAGACCTTTGTTTGACTGCAATCTCACCTGATGGAAAGCGAAGATGCGGCCGACGGTGTATCACGAAGGGCTAGAAGATACCTATTCACTCTTGTCTTGAAGAGACCCAGGTTGTAATTGGCCGAAAAAACAGAGGCAGGGAGCGAGTTCCTTTCCTTTGCGGTGCGAATAATAAAGGTGGAGGAAAACCGGTTATAGTGCGAGTGGAGGGTACATCCACCAAGTATGGGTATTGCGCTGTGCGTCAGCTTGTCCTGGAGTGGAAGTAACATTACCAAATCTGTGAGGCAGCGTTCAGTCGCAGTACGCTTGAGGGCCACAGAGGGCTCTCCCGGAAATTCCTTCAAGGTTGAGGGGAGCGGGGCGCGCGTGCCGACTGATGCGTGCTTCCTCCGCTTTCTTTGAACGACGTCTGATCGTTGTCGTCGGTCGATTGATCGGAGATTGAGCATTGATTAGAGCTCTGTCATTGTGTCAGAATTATGAGTTGGTCAAAAAGGAGCAGAGATTTATAAATTATGGGCTGATTTGATTTATTTATCTAATTTATTGGGAAATAAACATTTTTTTTTGTTAAACCTATTAGTTGTCCCACTTCTGGGCAAAGGTCTCCCCCAAACTCGTCCAACAACATTATATAACTTAAATTAATGAATAAGTTAATTATATTAGGTATTTGGTTGAATTTTCTTTTTCAATTAAGAATTACCCTAGACAGCAATATCACGGGTAGAGAAGGTAAAAAGCTAAAGGTTAAAAAGCTTTTTTTTTAATGTATAATAGTGGATTGTACACCGAGTTGAGAAAGTGGCCAATTTCTATCGAGTGTGTCTTTTGAGGCACGAGACGCAGCCGCCGAGAGTCTTCAAATACACGAGGTAGGAATCGCACTTTCTCCCGAGTGATACATAGTACTTTATACTACAACTTCGAGGAAAATCATCGTTTAACATCTTCAAAATCCCTGGGCAAATTCTAATTGTAAAATTCAATACGCGCACGTACGATTTGCACATGGTTCTTTTTTTGAATTATTGTTCCGAATAGAATACGGAAGTGGCCGATATCATAACATAAGGCAAGTTTTAAGTAAAACATTTTTACGGCTGACCTATTATGAAAATAACAATAGCTACCGGCTGATATTATGGAAATTTTAATATTTTAACATTTTAGAAATAGATTTTCATACATTTTTCTTGTCGTGACGTCGTGAGAAATAAAATTCCATAGAGTTTTTCCTCCTGCGCTTCGGTACGCCGACAAAGACGGGTTTTTTACCTTATGTTTGGAAAAGGAATAAGCCACTTTCGGAGCAGGTGTAGTAAAGTAGTAAAATAATAGAAATCCATTCTTCAACTATATGTAGTATTAAATGTTCGTTACTAGGTGATACTTAGCGCGCTATCAGTTCAGTGCAGTTAAGTCATATTTATTAAATACAATAATTTGACCACTTGTAGATTGCCAATTAAGTTGTATGTACTTAAAAGTTGTTGTTTTTTTGTAATCAAAAAGTTACCTAGACTGTTTTATCGGTCGCCTACCACGCAATCAAAATAGTATTTTTTTGAGTGACGGCTGACGCGGGAAACACTTTCTACTTTTATTTTATACTTGAAGATCTGTTAGTTTGTAAAGTGTTAATGTTAATAAAAATAGAGTGACCTCTTACATCACCTGCTCCAAGCCGCCCCGCCCTACCTTCAAGCAATAATTATAATAATGCAGACGATTATAGCCTTTATGCTGAACTAGATAATGACCAACCTCGATTAACCTTTATTGCGTAGGCAATAAGATCGAATAGATACTACGCCTGCCGCTTTTTGTCTTAGCAATTGGTAAGATAAATAATTATGTTTGCTGGTTTTTTGATCTTCACTTTTTTGAGATCATTATAGGAGTAAACGGTACTTGTATGTGCTAAGTAACGTAAACAAACATACCGAGAATCCCAACTTTACAAAACACCCTGGCCATTATTGACAAGGACCCAAATGCAGAAGCCATCTCACAAGAAGTTGAAGCAGTAAAGTGTAAGCTGAGCGGCAACCGCTATCAATGCTCTCGATACAAACTTTATAAACTTACAGAAGGATATCGCAATTACTTCATCAGCATTGTAAGAATTACCTGAAACAAAACAGAAATATTGCCATTAGCATACGAAGTCACAATCTCACATTTTTTATAACCAATCAAAACAAAAAAGTACGCCTCGAACCGGCTCCCATAATTTGAATGCAGTCAGTAGTTGTAAGGCCGCGGCCGGGGCACTGTGACTGACTACAACAAATAATGATTATGCTTATTGTCATTTTAGAAATTCAAACTCCAAATATTTAGGTAAAAATTTTAATAATCCTAACATAAAATAACTAACCCTCCAACTAAATTTTTCAAAATAATATTCAAAAAACATCATTTATATAAACGAGCATCTATTTATCTATATCTATACTAATATTATAAAGAAGAAAGATTTGAATGTTTGTTTGTATTGAATAGGCTCCGAAACTACTAAACCGATTTAAAAAATTATTTCGACATTAAAAAGCTTACTTTTCAGGGAGTGACATATATATTTTATCCCAGAATTCTTACGGGAACGGGAACTACGGGTGAAACCACATGCCGCGTAATGGCGTAGTATTTGATAGGTTGTGTTGTGAGTGGTTAAAAAAGGCTGGTCGAATAACTAGCCGGTTTTAATAGAGCCACGAGTAGGTACTGAAATGAAGATGCAATGTATGAGCGACAAGTATGTAAATTGCATTTTATTTCAAATGAGTTACGGCTTCATTTCCAACCTGGAGGCAGGACATCGAATGGCATAGTAAGTCCAGGAATTACCAAGATTAAAGTCAGTACCTTGGCAGGGGGAGGCAGGTAGCTAGGCAGCTAGGTGGGACTCAACATGAAACTGATTTGCTCTACCAAATCTTCTTATTCCATTTTTTCTTGCTTTTCCCTGTTTTAAAAATGTTCATTTAAATGTTTTTTTAACAAAAGACACAATTACAAAAGTAGCTGTATTCGCGAAATTGATTTCTGAAGGTGAACATCTCAATTTATTTATTTATTTATTTATTTATTGACTTAGTACAGAATTACTTCTAATAACACTAGTCATAGAACGAATGATAAATTGTACAGTTCAATGATATTAATTAAATCTAATGGGATAATAATCAATGGTAACAAAATATATAATATATATTATAAAACATTAAGAAAAAAAAATTAAAAAGTCAAATAAGCACTTAATATTAAATAAAATATAGAACTATGTATAGAATTTAGAGTATTTACCTAACTCGCAAAAAGTCAGGCAATCTGACGTCAACGAATTCCATACATCCATAAATAGATCGCATTCAGGATTCACATCCAGTAGGGCATTAAGTGATGACAGTGCACGTGCAATAGGTATTGCGCATGGGCAGCAGTTCGGCAGTACGGTACCGCAAAGAGCCTATGATTCCTACCACGAAGGTAGTTGTCAGGGACGTAAAGCTTCACGAGCACATTGCTAAGATCAGGGGCATCAATCTTTCCTCGTAGAATCTTCAGCATGGTTATGATTTGGTCGTATGCTCTTCTGACCTCAAGACGATTATAACCAAGGCAGCCTAAAAGGTACCGAGTTGGATACATAAATGGGTAGTACTCGAAAAGGTGCTTATATAGGAATCGCAAGTAGGTACTTAGTCTCAAACAAACTTTAACAATGAATTGCAGTGTACAGTAGTACAAAATACTGCTCGTTATTTTTCATTCGTTGCATACAAAGAACTTGCAAGTACTCCCAGCCGTTACGTACAGTAGTAAGTGCTTACCACGTCCCGTACCTGGTTACACATGACAAGCTATAAAATCATTGCCTACAAGCTAAGCTTAGCTAATCTAGCTGTCAAACATTAACATGCCTACTCGGGAGCTGTTTGCGAACGCATCCATCTATTTGTAGAGTCGGGCAAGAGTAAAAAGAGTTGTTACAAATTATTGCCTCCGCAAACACATTGTGACATTTTAAGTAATGTGTGGCTATGCCGGTAACATGGCGGGAAAACTGGCAAGCTTGGAGAGGTGGCAAACGGACAACTGGTTGCGCATAGTAAATGTACGGAGTTTAGTATATTTTTACCGTTTTTATTGACGCGATAACGTTTATTAAATCGATGGAAATGGGTTGTATGTTCAAAAAAGTGTCACGTTGTTGATGATGTTGTCATGACGACTGAAGCACTGAAGATTAAAGTTCTAATTTCGTGTAATAGATAGCGTTGATAGCTAGCTAACACCAGATTGGCATAGACAAACAGTATATTGACTAGGAGGTACCTATTCCTTTTCATTAGCTCAATTATATGACGTCATCACGTAAAATTATCGTTTCTAAAACGACTTTAGTTAGAGACAACCATTATCTTTTAATGAGGTATGTGAGGAATAGGGATATAATTTTCTCGTTTTTCCATTATTATGTATCTCACTTATTACTATAAATGCAATACATTGATAAAAATGTTGTTCCCTGTTCAAGTCAAAAGTGGATCAGGCTTAAATTTTGCAAAGATGTAGTTTAGAGCATAATAGTATAAATATACTACCAACTTTTTAACACAGAACAATGCACGCGAAGTCATGAGCTGTGCTCTTTAAATCAAAAAGTATTTTTGAACAATCTGGCCCAGAGTCTACATCAATAAGTCAAAAAACTAAAAGCTTTATTGAGCCCCTTCACGAATCCTGTTTATTTCTGAGGGCCTAGACAATGTAACAATCGATGTCGAAAGCGTTAGTAGAAAAGTTCAAAAATGTATGGGTTTGACATATGGCTTAGATATGTCACGTGATCTGTTTCGAATGTTTCCCTACGAATCTTTCAATTGTTTTCGATTCGCTTCATAGCGAATGCCGGTTGGCTACGCCCTCTGATATCCATTTGACATGCTATGACACGCTAAAAAGCTAAGGCAACGACAACCACATTTCTAATGCCACAAATGATTCTATGTTTCGATGTCAAGTCGCTCGTTTGCACCGATATGCCAATTAAAACACAGTTTTCCCTGACACCCGTCACTCCTGCGCTGTCAAATGGAGGCTTAGCTGTGTTCGTGTAATAGTCAGAGGCAAGTATGCCATGCGATGTCGGCCTACGTCAGAACAGTCTGAAAGCCATGCTATTCCCAACACGTCCTATGATCTATTTGTCATAAAACAAATTATGTCAATAGATTCCAATAACATCAATTAGAATTCACATGCTTGGAGTCGAGATAAAGAGTTATAATTGGACAATATTTATTGCTCACTTATAGCCAGTACTTTCCATTCTGTTAATTTGAGGTTAAGTACTGCGGGTTTGTTTATAGTGCAGGGTTAAAATAAATCGAATATAAAGTTTTTGTATAAATACTTTTTATTTATACAACAAACGTTTTATCTGTTTAAATTATTAGTTTACTCTATTTGCAAGGGAACAACGATCCAACGGTCTTTTCCAAGGTTGTCAAGTAGAGATCACGCAGTGATAAGACTACTTAATTTATGCTTGTTTCCTAAGATATTTTAGTTATAAGTGCGGCGTACAGAATTATCGATCATCTGAGCAAGCCCTGAAGCAACATAATGCGAGTCAATCTGCCGTTAGTTAGCTTATTAATGTTCAGCCATATTTGGTCAGCATAGATGGTAATCTGATTTTGTATCAGCTCATGACTTTACCCATGTCACTGGGAAGGTCGGAGGTCTTGCGTTCAATTGAGACGGCAACGTTCTAATGATAAAGAGATCAGGCGACCAATGTGGCGCGGTGGGCGAAGGTCCGCCTGCGACCCAGGAGGTTGCGGGTTCAATTCCCTCAACAACCTGTATTGGTCCACTGCTGGACGCAGGCCTCCCCCTGATGAGCGCTTTATTAGCGTTTATCCGATGGGGTAATGCCCATAATACCCATGCTGGGCGTGCGGGTTGAGGATCGTAGTTTGGCGGTACAATTGTACTGCAGGGGCGCTGCTGCCCGTCCCCCGATGGATATCCCTTAGTCGCCGACATACACGGGAAGAGACGGGGGTTAAATTCCTGCCTTTGGATAAATGGTTGTGCGATCTGCATAATATTTGTTCCGGGTGTTCGTATGTAAGTTTGTTTGTTATGATGATAAAAATTGATAATATACGGAAAACAACTATTACTTTACAGATTTTCTGCGCGGGGCTTGGCACGCATTCCGCCAGGGGAGAAAGAAGCATATCCGACATATCCGTCCCCGAAATACTAATTTGTCCTTTTTGTCTTGTGACAAATATTCTTACCAATTATAATAGAAATTTAATAATACGACTGGAATTGCAGAAAATAAGCCTATTATGATGACACTAGGTTACTTTCCTACGTTGTGGTGCAAAATCCGAGTCGACTAATAAAAACAAATCATGGCTAAAATCACGAAGCGCGTTGATGTCTTTTGTACGAGGATTCAGATTTAAAACGTTTTTCTGTTAGTAACATTTAAATCGGTAGGTAGCTAATATAATTTATGAACTAAGCAACTTATAACTGCCGCGTTAATCTTATTTTTATAATGAACGCGTTTTGAGTAACGGAGTCCCGGGTTCAAATCCCGGGTCGGGCAAACATGATTATGAGGATTTTTCATACAAGAAAAAAATCTCATCAGCATTGACTGAGTCAATGCTGATGCTGATGTCAGCGTCGGGGAGTTGACGGTGCTACTAATCCGTGCCTCGAGTCATAAAGGACGTGAGGCCGTTGGTCCTACGCCTGACTTCTCCCCGTGTCAGTCTATCGAATTGAGGAGGGACTGGCCGCCGCCGCAGCCGTGGCCGAAGTTTCGGCTAAGATGACATCATCAGCATAATTTGTTACCATCAAATACACAGTTTAGGGTTGAGTTATTTTAATGTACTTAAGTAAACGAACCCAACTTAACCAATTAAAATATAACATAACAATTACCTTTGCCCTGAAATAAGTTTAAGACCAGATTAATGAAACAAATCGGTACGCTGTTTTACTTAATTTAGATCATGCACACGGTAGTTTATCGACAAAGTCTGGTCTCGTCGTCCACACGTGGGCCGCTATCTACGCCTTCTCAATACAACACATAATGCGCACGCACCCGCGTCCTCCTGTGCGTCCGTGATTCTGTTCGAATCGCGCCGGGCTCTGCGCGCACGCAGGCAGCTCGCCCCGGGCGCGTAATTAGCGGCCGCAGGTTCGAATCCCGATGGTATCTCGCTCGCATGTTCTTTTTGCACTTTTTGCAGAACAGGCTTTGGGCTTCCGGCCGATGAAATTAGCTACTTATTGTTGTTTCTTGTGGGAGACTGAAATGATATCGTTACATTTTTTAAAATGTTGAATTCCTTTTGGGAAACTTAAATTATTACTCAAAACCTTCGTGTTATAAATAGGAAAATGAATTTGTTAATTAATGATTAATTTAGCAGTAACTTGTGTTCGTACCTTCGGATTGGAATTAGGAACCACTCCGCTGTGTTTTATTCAAAATCTAATGTGTTTTTGTGGTAAAGAATTATATATTATACAGGGTGTTTGGTGGAACGATGTAGGGATTGAAGGAGCCGATCAAGGGTACCCATGTGATCATTTTAAACCACATATGCTTTAATGAAAAGTGTCATGGTTTTTATGAACCAATGTAGTTTTTAAAGTTATCTGAGCGGCATTAGCAGCACTAGTTTTTTGTTAATGACAGGTAGAGTTTACATCACTTCATGAGAAATATTTTTTTTTCAAGTTTAAGTCATTTTTTCTTTAAAATTTCCTGCGCAATGATTGGTTTAGCTTATTGAGATGAAAGACTGTATTGTTGTGATTAATTAGAAGCCATAACAAAAGTGATTATTGCACTATTTGGTATTTTACTATCCTTTAAACGAAAAAACTCCCTACCGAAACTTTTGATAATAACTTAAAAACCATGAGACTTTTCAATATAGCATATGTGGTTTAAAATGATCACATGGGATCCCTTGATCGGCTCCTTCAATCCCTACATCGTTCCACCAAACACCCTGTATATATATATTATTTCGACACAAATCCATCACACTAATATTATAAATGCGAAAGTTTGTATGGATGTGTGGATGTATGGATGTATGGATGGATGGATGTTTGTTACTTCTTCACGCCAAAACTACTGGACGGATCTGGCTGAAATTATGCATATAGGTAATTCAAATCCTGGAATCAAACATAGGCTACTTTTTATCCCAAAAATCAGTTCCCGTGGGATGAAAATCACATTTTAACATTTCCATAGGAACAACGTGTGCAAAGCCGCGAGGCGCAGCTAGTTTGTTCATAAAATATTTATGATTTGACACCGAACTAGTTAATTTAACGATATGAAATGAATGTACAGGTATGACAGGGTCGGATTTACCGATTGGGCCACTCCCGGTATTTATAGAAGTAGGAATAGACTATATGATCTTTATGGGGCTAGAGAAGCTATGTTAAATGATCCTGCGTTTCTTTTGTATTTAACAAACTACTCAAAAACATTTAAAAAAGTCTGTAACACAGCGAAATGCCTGTTTTTGAGGAAAAAAATTGTAAACTCATCTGATAAAATCAAAGCAACATGGAGACTTATAAATAACGAAACTGGTAAATCTAAGTCACGAAAAAGAGAAATAAGGTTAAAAATTAATAATTCAATACTTATAAACGATAAAGATATTGCCGATGCTTTTGTTTCATTCTTTTCTGATATTCCTAAAGTTGTTACCCGGTCTCTAAACTCCTCACCTTCAATCGCGGTTAAATTATTAGAATCGTCTGTAGATAAATGTACCGAGGTTTTTATATTTAGTCATGTAAACGCTAATTATATTGTGAAAACATTTAAGTCTATTAACATCAAAAATATTGAGGATCTTTGGGGTATTTCAACCAAAGTACTGAGTTCTATTATTAAGGAAGTTGCTCCATACTTGGCTTACATTTTTAATAGTTGTATTGATGCAGGAGTTTTCCCTGATCTCATGAAATATAGTAAACTGGTTCCTCTTTATAAATCTGGTAGCCACACTGATCCGGCCAATTATAGGCCAATTTCAATACTTCCTGCAATGAGTAAAGTTTTTGAAAAAATTATTCTCACACAGTTGTCCTCTCACTTCAACCTCAATAGGTTGTTACATAAAAATCAATTTGGCTTCACCAAGGGTAGATCGACAACTGATGCTGGTACAGTTTTATTAAAGCACATATTGGATGCATGGGATAAAGCGAAAAACGCTATTGGTGTATTTTGTGACCTTTCTAAAGCTTTTGATTGCGTTGATCATGGTACATTAATAAATAAACTAAGACATTATGGAATTCAAAATAAGGCACTGGACCTTATGCAATCATATTTATCTGATAGATTCCAAAAAGTAGATATTGGTAAAGAAAGATCTAGGGGATCAAAAATCGATTTAGGAGTCCCGCAAGGATCAATATTGGGTCCTTTTCTATTTTTAGTATATGTAAATGATCTCCCATTTCTAGCAAAAGATCTCTGTGATATAGTCTTATTTGCTGATGATACTTCATTGATTTTTAAAGTTGACAGAAATAAACATAATTATGACGATGTAAATAATTCTCTTTCACAAATACTAGATTGGTTCACCGCCAATAACCTCTTACTCAATGCTTCAAAAACCAAATGCATAAAATTCATGTTACCAAATGTAAGAGAGCTCCCAACTAAGATAATGCTAAAGGATGAGATTGTTCACCTTGTAGACTCAACTGTTTTCCTAGGGTTACATATTGATTCCTCTCTTCAATGGAGACCGCAAATTGATGCTCTGGCAAACAGACTTAGTTCAGCAGCGTATGCGGTTCGAACAATTAGATACATTACCGATGAAGATACAGCTAGGTTAGTTTACTTCAGTTACTTCCATAGTGTTATGTCTTATGGTATTTTGCTTTGGGGACAGGCAGCTGACATCCAGACTATCTTTGTTATTCAGAAAAGGGCGGTACGCGCTATTTATAAATTAAGTCCACGAGACTCGTTAAGGGAATTATTTAAAGAAATAAATATTTTAACAGTAATATCGCAATACATCTATGAAAATCTAATGTATACACACAAAAACAGAGATAACTTTATGAAAAGGTGTGATGTTCACAATAAAAATACAAGAAACAAGAACAAATTACACATCCCATCATATAGATTACGAAAGGTAGGGAAATCATTTGTGGGCAATTGCGTAAGATTCTATAATAAGCTTCCATCTGAAGCAACTGAGCTCCCTATTCGTAAATTTAAACTGTACATAAAACGAAATCTTATCAAGAAAGCCTATTACTCCGTAGATGACTACGTAAATGATGTTAACGCTTGGCCGGATGTCGCCCAGTTCCATACAGACAATAGTATGTAAGACCAGTTAGACTTAGTTATCCTAAGATTGTATTAGTTGATAAGCGATGGACTTGCTAGTGGTTTCTTTTTCACTTCTTCCGCTAGTGGACAAAAAATTGAAGTGAATTAAAGTCAATTGCACCTTATTTCTTGTTGATAGTAATAACTATTTATCAAGCTGTTTATATAGTAAAAATTTGACTTGTCTAAGTACTTATTTTGTAAGTCTAAAGAAATAAACGATTTGACTTTGACTTTGACTTTGTACCTACATACTTTTCTAAATATCAATTTTCAATAACAAAACCTTTTCCGGTAAAAAATAAATGTGTCTTATTATGAGTGTAGTAACCTACTTCATTTATTATTTTACAACAGATCTTTATGTACCGTTATCTGCAAAGAACTTTGAACCATGTTTCAGAAGTTTCAAGGTGTATATTCAAGTATCGTCGTATAGAAGGACAGTATGCTACAGCTACATCCATCATAGATTCTCCACACTCGGAGTCGTGTCGTGCTGTGAGTACGTCCCGTTGTAACTGCTTAGAAATTAATTTAATTTTAATAGTTTATTTATTAGATTCTAATGCGGTGGATCAAGGAACTCTGAAAGGCTATTTCGCAGTAATGGCGGTGGTTTATTTGTCACGTTGATTCATAACTTTTATTTTGTTAGTAGTTCAGTAAGTTGGAAATACAAGACGTTGGTAGGTACTTTACTTACTTACATTATTGAATCCTGAAATTAATTAAATACTTACTTATACAAACTCGGCTTAAAAGTCAATATCTTCCACGGACTAAGACTTTTGCGATAAGGTCGAAAAGCAAAGGATAAGGATTGATACAAAGTCGCAGGTTCGATTTCCGCAGAGAAACAAATCTTGCATGCAATTTGATATTGTAGTGTATTCAATGTACGAAGTTTATCAAGATATAATCATACCGCTAGATTATATCAACAAGAAATTTATTTTTATAGTCATAATACTAGTATGAAATATTCGACCAAAATCTCCAAAGCCTACTTTGGAGTTTCTGGTCATCATGTGAAAACATTTAAATCAACATAATATTTTAAAACTGTAACTTTCTATTATATCCCGTACAAACAATCGGACATAAATCTCCATAGATAATAGAGGTGTACACTATCTGGTAATGGCTCATAATTCTAGGTTGGCCCGTCCGCGGGCACTGTCGAAATTGGCCCCAAAATGGGCCCAAATTGGGCCAGCAGTCGACAGGTACCAAACTGGTTCCTGAGGAATCCAGTGAACAGTTTCAAAGGTAATCGTTATTTCCAGGAAACATTAGGTTTGGACTGTGGTAATATTGACGGGGATTTGCATTTCTTTACGATTCGCAAAAATATTGCATCGACATACCTTATCATTATTTTGTCATACGAAGTGGGTTTAAATTCCGATCGCACGACCGGAATTTGACTTTTTGTCACACTTTTTCGTAAGTTGTGTAAGTTACAAATCGACTAAGGTTAGAGTCTCACGGTTAGGTTTATCCACGATTAACTCACGAAACACCCCATTGTCCTTCGATAGTCGTGAATATTCCTTAAGAGACATTCAAATAGGATTCAAAAAACGATTTGACTAAATTACGACGGATTTATGGGATAAAAAGTAGCCAGTTGATTCCAGTGTGTCTGCCATGAGTTTTGACAATCGCTAGCGACTGTAGTTAAAAAATGTATGGAAACTTCTAAAGCGCCTCTAGCGGATAGTTAAGTACTAAAATGCGCTGTGGATAACTATATACGTATTTAATTTACGTAACTACTGTAGTAATGTCAGGCGATTTAACTGTGACAACTCATGGTAGACACACTGAATAAATAAATAAATTTGTCCCGAGGCCACCGCGCCACAGAGGTCGTCGATGACATCGATCAATACATCCAACCATCCGAACTTTCGCATTTTTATTATTAGTGTTATGTGATAGATCAAGTGAATAAAGTTCTTGGCAGCTATGTTTTTTTTTTGGAATAGGCCTAAGAAGGGCCGTACCAAGGCTATACCCGAGTCAATAAAGACAGCGCCACCTATTTATAATATTATTAAGTATTTTAAAAATCAAACGTACAGTTGGTTTTATCTATTTCAAGCTATTTTTAATACCCCTGTAATAGTTTTATCTTGTTGTTCTTTTATATGTATATAAGCAGAGTTGCGAAAATAGAGTTTGTTGGCCACAAAGGGCAACTTCGTATCTCTGCTTATGCTTTACAAAATAAAACTATTACAGAGGCAATATAGTCAATAAAGCTATTATTGCAACAAGTGCGGAGAGTTGATAGTCGATTTTCACTTTCAAATCGAAATAATCTTTACGCACGTGTATCATACAATGTGTATCATACTATGCTTTGTGCGAGTAAATGAAAACTAGTCACACTAAACAAGACTAATTGTGACTGATGAGAAATTCGCCAAAACAGCGGGCTTTTATTTTCTTAAACACATGCGCGTATCCCACAGAGATAACTGATATAATATGTGGCGTATCCACTACTGCGTATGTGTTTAGGAGGAGGAAAAGAGAAAAATAAAAAGCACTAGTGCGGAAAAGTGGCACTTTCCGCGCGATTTATCTTAAAATAGATACCACAAACTGTTAGATGGATTAAAACCACTTGCCACTTTCACTCGTGTTAACCTAACACCCTTAAATGCCTGCGTGTTTATTGTATGTCAGTACAGTACAGATTTATCCCTTCATCTAAAATCTAGTAAAGCCATGTATCGAGTCTATTGACACATCGCGAGGTACAAAGTGGATGGCCAATGATCTAATGACATTTCCAGACCAGTCCATACGCAATCTGCCTATGTGTGCACTAATTAGCGGCCTGGGAGGTCTGTCGACCAATAAAATGTGTTTCGTAAAACGTAAATCATAATAAAAACATGTCATTTCCATTTCAAAAGCTTTGATTAACTAATATGGATCATTTCCCAGTCACATTAGTAGAACTTATTTATAAGTAGATACCTAGATACTTCATGAACCAATTTTGTAACTTCAAAACGACGCTAAGATAATATCCTAGAAAAGTTTATTTCAACATCAAAAGCGACACGCATCACAGCAGCTTTAATGTAAATACATTGTATTAAAGCACGATAAATCCCATAACATCTTTCCATAGAAATCATCAGGAGACACACGACAACTTTAATGTATTTTTACATGTATTTAATGTAAAGGTATGTAATGTACATTAATATACATTAAAGCCGCGAGTGAAGGTAGCCCTTTGCTAGTTCACTGCTGGACGGACAAGCATCGCGGCTAAACGTCCTAGACAAAATCCTTTCAATTTCGCTAAGAGCGGTAACAGTAATATGCTTGCGAAAATACGATGAAAGAACCGTAACACACAAGCGATATTAATAAAAAATATATATTTACGGACTCAAGGCATTCCAGAATATGTCATCCAACTTGAAAAGATTAACACAAATACTAATTCAGAGTCAGAGTCAAATCGTTTATTTATTTAAATTTACAAAATAAGGACTTAGACAAGCCTACGTTTTTACTATTATACTAAATATTAAGACGAGAAGAGAGAGGAATAAACAGTTTGATAAATAGTAATTTATATCAAATAAGAAATAAGGTGCAATTGTCAATTTTAAGTGTTTTATCCACTGGCGGAAGAAGAAGAGGTTTTCGGCTGCGGAGGTCAAGATAGAAGTAACGACGAGATTGAATTGAATTCGGTTGAATACCACGGATGTGCATTCAAAGCCAGATACGATCTTGTGCACGTAGACCTTTATCTCGGGACAAATAGCCAGCTAACATTATAGCTGTGAACGACTAGTGACCAGTTCTGACTACGCTTCCTCCAATTTTTTTAAGAAGATTCAATATTTTTCATCACAAATAGTTGGAGGTTTATCATAACTATGTTTTCACTTTAAAAATTCAAATCAAATTCATTTATTTCCGAAACATGGGCTGCAGCGCGATTCAAATAGAATGAGCAGTACCATTACTACGTACCTTACCTACATGCAAATTAAGACGCAATAAATACAATACATTGACAGTACCTTAACCCTTTCCCCCCGGGGTAGTGATTTTTAACGAATTTCCGCTTTTGAACCTTATTAGCATAATACGGAAGGTAAAAGGAAATGCACAAATTTTTTTGAGATTTTTATTATACCTAGAAGTACTATTTCCAAGACCTAGACTTAAAAGTACCGTCAGGAACTTCGTGTTATCACAATGTTAGGAACTTTGATAGAAACTACAAAAGTAATGAGATTCAATATTGACTTCGTAATAATTAAATTAATAGGTTTTTAATTACAGATTAACCTCGTGGTATTCAACAAAACAATTTTTCTTTTCATTTACACACAAAAACACGTTGCAATGCGAACATTTACTATGAGGCTTCGACTGAATCTTCTTCAAACTACAAACCTCGCACCTTCCTCTATTCTCTACGAACAGGCCAATGGATGCCTCTGTTACCCATGCGTACGTCATTTATAGTGGTATAGTCAGATTTGCGCCTTTTGGAAGGGCCGCCTTTCGCCGTATTATCAGTAGAAGTCTTTCTTTTCTGACCAGCATCTTTCATTGTCATCAAGCCTTGAGTAACAGAGCGTCGAAAATCTTTTACAGTAGTCTGTTCCATTATAAGTCCATGAATGACATATGAATTGACAAATGCGATGTCCAGGAGACCCCAAAACATCCTGTGCCATCATTTCGGAGATTTGCGATCTATACAGTATAGAGGGCTCTCAAACGATGAGCTGTATCTACGCCGCCCTAATGGTCTCTCCACGCAGGACAAGTATTGTAACCCATAAAAAAATTAATACCTATAAATGATAACAGTTTCACCTTTTTTAGGCCTTGCCTTTCTGAGTAGCATAATGGTTACTTTGGTATATGATTGTCAATAATATCTTCAATCAATACTAAAAATATATCAATCGGTGTGGTACAGTGAGCAAAACAGTCTTTTACTACTCCAGTATCTGCAATGTATTCCGGTAAAATTGTATCTAGGTCCCTCTTTTTCCATTTACGTTTTGGTTCGGGTAATCGCTGGTTAGTTCTGTGTGAAGAGGTATTTACAGACGGTAGATCAGTCTGAACACTAGATCCAGGTATTGGTACCTGATTTATAGGGCACTCCATTACATCTTCATTTGACGGCGAAGATGGCGGAACTTCGGCAAAAACATCTTCTAGAGCTCTTTCAAAAACCTCATCGAAACCTCTTGATGGGGGTAGTTGAAGATTTTCCACTTCATCATCGGACACACCTGCATCAGACTCTTCGTCGCAGTCCGGAAGTTCTTCTAATAACAAGGCTTCAATTAGAGCAAAATCCTTTGTAATATCCATCTCAACAGCTAAAACAATAAAAAAAATGGTCAGAACAATAATAAAAATAAAAAACATTCGTTTATGATAAAACAAAATACCCACTTCATCGAGTATGTTTATTATAAAAACCCATAATTTTTGAGACTAAAATCACCTGACGGTACTTTTAAGTCCTCACCAGTTTTTAGCAAATATTCATATAAAATAAAGTGATATTACATTATAACAGCTTTTACAAATGTAGTCAAGGATATAAACAACGTAAAAAGTAAAAAAAATAGCACTTACCTATGATATTCTATTTATAAAACATTTCCAATTACACTGCACAGCGACGTGACAAAATTTTCGACAGGTTGTTACTCGTTGTTCAAATTATTCGACAGCATCACGCGGTAATTCAAATAACGCGCTGTGATTGGCTTACGGAAACGGTACTCTAAAGGATCGCCAGTTGTAGTGTTTATAAAGTGTTTTCGTACTTAAGGACAGAACGGATACCTTAGCCCCCATACAAACGTACTTCCCGCTCCATTTGGAAACTACATCCCCGATCGTATTGAAATTTTTCATACGTAATCGGATGACAAATAGCCATGTCTGTAGTTTTTTCGTTTTTTAAAAAACATTATGATCTTTAAATGAGAGCGAAACTAATTTGCCATATTTTGACCACCAAATCGAGTCATTTTCAAGCTATTTTTTATGCATGATAGACACCTTTATTCGAAAATCTGTCACGCTGCAGACATCCTAAATATATTCACAATTAGAAATAATCAAAAATATTTCTAAAATCAGTCGTTTCTTCAAAATGAATCGGGAAGTACGAAAAACTATCAAAAATTGGTGAAATTCCTTCTAGTTTCTGCAACCGCTCGCTCGCACGCGGGGGGCGATGCGGCGCGCAGGGGGCGAAATTCCGAAAAAAGGCGAACATCGCCGAATAGCCGACACGATGCGATGACGACGACCGACGACGCGGCGACGACGAATCTTTTCGTAGTCGGTCGGGCGTCGTCGGCTATTCTGTGCTAGTCATAGATATAAATATCTTTGGTGCTAGTTATTTATTTCTGCTACACGTATTAGTATTTTGCCTTATTTAGACGTAATCAAACGAGATACCTAGGTAGGTACCTATTATTTCTATTTAGAAAACTTACGACTTGGCCTGTGTATTGGATTTGGATTTTGCCTTTGACTTGGTAAACTACGAACATACTTGCAAATGACCAGCAAAAATGGACCCATCCAGTAAGTAGGCTAAGCTACCTATCTAACCTACTATGGATTATGGACCGAATTATTTTACTGTTTTATAGAAAATGGTTCTGAATTGATCACATAAAAGTTTTACAATCGAAGGATTAGTATTTATCCCGTCAAGCTTAAAAAACAACCAAATAGGTACCTACCTACCTACTTCAGAAAAACTACATTTTGGGTGACATCTTCGCCAAGTCTGATCGAAGTTTAATAATTTTTTCTTTACTGTCTAAAGTTTGAAACATAAAAAGTAGGTAGTATCTAAAACATCCTCTTCTCATGATAATTTCACTGATCTATCTTTATCTATTTATATAAAAGAAAGTCGTGTTAGTTACACTACCTATTTATAACTCAAGAACGGCTGAACCGATTTGGCTGAAAATTGGTGGAGGGGTACCTAGCTTAGAACCAGTAGACGGACATAGGATGGACATTTTGTTCCCGGCTGAACGAATCTTGATGAAATTTGGCAGTATCAGTATCCCGGGAACGGACTTAGGCTACTTGAATAGAGCGTGGGAAGCCGGGGGTAAAAGCTAGTTACTAATAATTTATCTCTATGATCCCCATGGCAACGGACGTAATAACAAGAGGCTTATAAAATTGATGCGAGGATACCTATCCAAAAAGTATCAATGAAGACGGATAGCATAGAACGAAGGAAGATCAGTTCTGGGCTGATGATATTGTTAGGGTTTTGTACGCGTAAGGGTCTCAAACTTGTACCTATTACTAAGCCTCCTGTCTATCAGCGGGCTGCATTTTATGAATCGTGATAGTTAGGCACAATAATTTATTAAAAACGCGCCCTTTTTAAATCAATGGTTAGGCATTATAAATTTTGACTGAGGGCGTATTTCTAGTGTTCCTCTAACGATAAATTATCATCATCATCATCAGCCTATATTAGTCCACCTATGGACATAGGCCTACCCAGTGCTGGATTTACACATTTGCCGCCCCAAAGCTTTAAATTTTTTGCCGCTCCTACCAACTTCTGTGTACGTCAGTAAGACAGTCTGTGGCGCGGTGGGCGAAGGTCCGCCTGCTACGCAGGAGGTTGCGGGTTCGATTCCCGCCTCGGGACAAATATTTGTACGATCTGCAAATATTTGTTCAGGGCGTTCTGGATGTTTTCTATGTACAAAAAAAATATATATCTATGTAGTGTATTGTATTACGTATATCAGTTATCTAGTACCCATAACACAAGCTCTGCTTAGCTTGGGGCTGGTTAATGTTGTGTGAATTGTCCAACATTATTACTATTATAATTTTGACTGGGTGGTCCGATTTTCATGTTCTTTTTTATTTGATTGTGGTCCTATTTTAATTTCGTCCAGTTACGACTATGGGATTAATGAAAAAACTATATAATTCAAACCGGATTCGGTTTGAAGTTTTTTGAAACAAAATCAATTATTTTAGGAAAAAATATTGTTTTTGCATTATTTTTACAACTTTTTGGGTTTAATTTTAAGTTAAGAAAAGCAAAGCAAAGGTTTGTTTTTACTACACTACTTATAAGGTGTGGTGGGCTAAGGAAGATAAGTAGGTTAGGTAAGGCCAGATACTGGTCCTGTCAACGTCAAAATATCCAAAAGTTGCTCGTACTTGGTCTCAAAAAACTCAAGTCTATAACTTCTGGGAGCCGTGATATAAATAAAACTTCTATGTCAACGCGATCAAACGTTACAACCGTTTATGTCCGAATATTTTGAAGTTAACAAGTGAATCATGTAGAAGCAAAGTTTGTGCAAAGTTACTTTAAACCTTTTTTTTTTACGGTAAATAGACCTTTGTTTGACCGCGATCTCACCTGATGGAAAGCGAAGATGCGGCCGACGGTGTATCACGAAGGTCTAGAAGATACCTATTCACCCTTGTCTTGAAGAGACCCAGGTTGTAATTGGCCGGAAAAACAGAGGCAGGGAGCGAGTTCCATTCCTATGCGGTGCGAATAATAAAGGTGGAGGAAAACCGCTTAGTGCGAGTGGAGTTTACGTCCAAGTATGGATGGTATTGCGCTGTGCGTCTGCTTGTCCTGGAGTGGAAAGGGGATGGTGGGATCAGGTCATGTAGTTCAAGTGAGCATTCTCCAAAATGTATCCTATAAAAGATCGAGAGACAAGCAACCTTGCGGCGGTGGTCGAGACTTTGAACCTTAGTCTCTGCAAGGTACTGCTCGTCAATGAGTCTGAAAGCTCTTCGTTCGATCGAGTCTAAGGCTGCAAGCTGGTACTTGGCCGAGCCGTCCCAAACATGGCAGCAATACTCCAAACCAGACCGGACCTGTGCTTGATAAAGGGATAGAAGCTGTCCCGGTGTGAAGTATCGCTTAACCTTATTTAGGATCCCTAGCTTCATGGCTGCTGTTTTGGCCTTCGACTCGATGAAGTAGTAAGAAAGAACTGAAATTTGATCGAATTTGAGGCAAAAGGCGGAACCAAATGCTATCGCAAAATTTACGTGTTTTTTACCTATACCATGTCCATTTTGAATGAGGCATAAACGTAAATAAACCGCCCATACTTAACCTAAAATTCACTTTGTTGGCGCGTCCTTTTATACGTAATTTACATTACTTGTCGATTTTAGATCCTCCCTTGAATAAAAATTGAGTGAGATTTTGTTAATTCTTTTGTATTAAAAAACTTTTTACTCGCTTCTAAGACAAGAATGGTAGCAGCTCTAGAAATAAAGTAATAATAAAAGTTTTGTAAGATTTATTGTAAAGGCTAAACTTATTAAAATCTGTCTTTGGCGCAGAGCTACCAACTAAAAACATTCCAGGTGCATCCAAAAATGTACAATGGTGCGTCAAATGAAACACAAGTCGACTTGCGCTGGATGATGCTAAAGGTGCTTTGTGAAGATGTCTTTGAAAGATTTAGGACTGCTTAAATAGCAATGAGTATCTGCATTAATTTTAGAACATAAAATGTTATAAAGTTTTATTATTTTGGCCCGTAGCTTTTGCTACTCCTGCCTGTGGACAATTCGCCACTGTTGATATGAGTGGTTAATTAAAAGTTCAGTAAGGATTTAGGCGTCTTTTACTTATTTTCACATACGCGCCGATTACGCTGATGACACCGCCCTCGCCAATCAATTCTATGCCGGGCGCCGCCGCCGCCGGTGAAATGAGCAACGGTGCACATGTCTAATACGTACTTAAATTATTAATTTCTATTTTCAAATTGAAACTTCAATAATAAACACAATATCTATTGTTTTTTTTATATAAATAATACCATATTCTAAATAATTATAATGTTTAGTAATTTTTCCTACTTACCAATTTTTAGTATACTATTATAATGTATATTAATTACCTAACGAACGGACACGAAGGCAGTCGAAGCGGCAGCAGCAGGCCCTCCCAAGGCGGCAAGAGTAGGGAAAGCGGCTACTGCCGCCGCCGCCACCCCACCTCGTGTCCGCAACCTTAATTTTTTTTGGGGTCAATTTTGCCGCCCCCCTAGTTTCGCCGCCCTAAGCTTTAGCTTTTTCAGCATGGTAAATCCGGCCCTGGGCCTACCCTAATGAGCGCCATAGCACCCTATCTTCAGCTTGCCGCGTCCAGCATATGCCTGCAGTCTTTCGCAAAACGTTATGGAAAATAATGTTGACAGCTGCTAAGCAGCGTTACTTCTCACTCTGAGTTATGTCAATAAAAGAAGACAGAGTGAGAAGTAGCAGTGTGCTACGTTACAGTCCGACCGAAACTGTTGCACCGCTCCTTAGGAAAGTGCGGCGAGGTGGGGGCCGGGGAAAAAAAGAGCAAGAGTGCTGAGAGCTTTCTTTCGGCCACTTTAAAAATGATGGTCTTGATATCACGAGATGCGCGCTCTTTGGATATTTATCTCGTGTGCGTCTTACGACTTTCCCCCCCGTCTCGCCGCGCGCATACCTCAGGCGCGGTACAGGAGTTTCGGTCAAACTATAGTGAATTATTACCTCAACAGCCTATATTGGTCCACAGACGCAGGTCTCCCCCTGATAAGCACCTTTATTGGCTGTTATCTCATGGAGAGTAATGCCCATAATCCCCAAGCTGGGCATGCGGTTTGGGGATCGCAGTTTGGTGACAGAATTGTTCGGCAGAAGGCGCTGCTGCCCGCCTCCGGTAATTAGCTGGGCCGGCGAACTTCGTTCTGCCCTAGTTCACTCACTTTGAGATTAAAAATATATAATTTTTTTTTAACTTTTCTTCTTTACAAACCTTGTCCTAACAATAACGAACACATAAATAAATAATGCTGGACAATCCACACGAGATTATCTAGCAGTATATATTATAAAACAAAAAGATTATCCAATTTGGTGCAGTCGTTCGGCGATGCATTTTTATTTATGCTGCTCCCCGCGGCTTCGCACGCGTTGAAGTTAGAATTACCTGTATGCAAAATTTCAGCCAGAAGGGAAAAAACCAAAAGAACCAAAAACACTGGGTAGTAAGGGTGGTTAGGTACCTTTATTTAGTATGTAGTACCTACGGATAAACTTTTGTAAAAATGCACGCCCCATCTGGTTTATCTCTACCTTCCTACACTTGATTGATTTGATCCGTAGTGGTAGGTGGGAGTGGGAACTAAGTACCTACCTAGGTAAGTATAAAATACATGAAAAAAACAATTGGAATATTGTTCATAACATAAAAAGCACACGTTAGGTAGGTACCTTACCTAGACCTACCTACCTAACGAGTGCTTTTTAACTTGGCGGAAGCTTGATGAGTAGGTATAGGTTAGGTACCTATACCTACTCATCAAGTTTCCGCCAAAAAGTCTCAAACATGTCACAACAATACAGTTAGTAGTTGCTAGACCAGTATACTTGCCTATTCTATAATAGGTACCTACCTATTTTATAAATGATTGCATCAACCGACTACGTACTAATTAGAACCTATTCTGTGCCGTCATTGGGCACGAGCGCACACACTCACACACACACACATCCACAGCTTTGTATTTGATGGTTAGATGCGCTTTCTCACTCATCATAGCGCGCCCCATTTCATTCGACGTGAAACAACAACAAATCCGCATGGGCCGGCCGCTGAGATTTGGAAGACGTTCGTGGCCACCTTGTGGAGGTACTTTTAAGTACCGTAAGGAGGGAAAGGGTTAACTTATTGCTTAGTGATAAATTAATGTAAAGCTGTTTTCTTTTCATGCATAAGGGTCGAAATTTGGCAAGGAGGTGGATTGGATGGATGGATGGATGGATTGTACGCACAGAGCTTAGTTTCTGAGATCTGTGATTGTACGATTTCGGATGGCAAAGACTAATTTAATATTTATATTCATACAAAGCGATTATCGTGAAACTATCTCTAGTTTCACGATACAGGAGTCTTATTTCTTAAGACATGCAGCGTACGACGTTTTGGACGAAACGCGTATAAATTTTAATTGGATGAATCGCGCTTTGGACGAACTGCTAACAAATCGTCTTATTTCCAAGTAATATTGCACACCTTAGCCTAAGCCACAGCGGCGCGACACCTAGCGTCCGCTTACCATACCTAATGTAGGGCTAAGCCGATTCCCAAGAACTTATTCATAGAATTTGTCTTACATTCCAAATGAGACGATTACACGCCCCACACTGCTGCTGTGACGGCACTGCAGTTCGTTTCGAAACGTCTCGTAAAAAGCTGGTTTTAACAAGGATCATTAAAATACTCAGCGTGCATATTCCCACTAGTAGGTAGGTATTCTCTATTGCATTAAGTGGAATGTAGGTGTATGTAGGTTTGTACTTCCAAAGCTAACCAGTAAACAAACGAGGAATGGACGACGGCGGCAGCTAAAAGGAGTTTTCTACTTATTTTTAAACGAATATGCAGATCAACTCGATAAATTTAGCCAATCCCTATCCAGATATTAGCATTTTACACCAGTTCGGGCAAGCTATTACCTTTTACAGCGCCGCGGAGGACGATAGCAGAACTAAAAAGTACTAAAACGCATAAACTCTCGCTTACGAACACAGATGGCGCTATTTTAAACCGCTAACCCTTTGCGAATTAAAAGTTATGGGTTCAGTTCAGGCATATTTTCATTTATTACTGGTTTTACAGTCGCGAACCGATTTGGACGGTTCTAAAATGGCTATCCTGACCGCTTTCGACGGCGGTTACAGTTAATGTGCTATTGTTATTGCATTTCATTAGTAGGTAGCATTATTTGAAGTTATGAACGGTATTGCTAATGGGTACATTAAAACAATTGGGGAAATGAAATTATGTTTTTGCAGGCAGACAATTGCAGGCTTTTAAGGTGGATTTGCTGGACGTAACGTTCAATTTACTATCCTAGTCTAGCAGCTAAGCACTAAATTAAATAAAAACCGTGTTGTAAGAGTTCTAGGTCAGCGTACCTTGAACTCGTAGGTACCTTGAAAAGCTTTTCTGAGCCCTAGGGAATTAGCGTTAAGCTAACTTTTTAAAGCATTTGTACCCGTGGAGGGGACGGCCACCCCTTGCCACCCTAATGGTGTTTTGTATTTTTTTGATATGAGTATTCTGATGAGTAATTATATTTATTTTATTCTTTAACTTTTCCATCTCGAATATTTTAAATCGGCGTTTTATTTATTTATTGAAAAAAAAGACGTGTGGCACTCGGGGACTGCCGCGGTAAAGCTATTGCAATGCCATCTAGAGGCGAGTTGCTGAACTAAAGAGACAAACGTCAAGGTTTTTTCGTTACGGAATTTCTGGATTCGGTCCCCGCGCTCAAGGCCCGCGATAGAAGCTATGCAATAGCTTAAAAGGCGTTTACTTATACATTTATAAAAGGTTGAAATAACATAACAAAGAGAAAAAAAAAGCGAACCAAACTAGCAAACACGCCATGATCCGTAAATAAATGCGTACAATGGAATTGCATTCTAGAATACAGCCCATCATCAACATCATCATCATCTCAGCCCAATGACTGCAGGCTATACAGGGCTATTAGTAATTCGCTGACGCTGCCGTGTGGTGCCGGCTTAGAATTTGCACCACCCTAACTCTTCCCGCGTGTGTTGTAAGAGGCGACTAAGGGATATCTATCGGAGACGGGCAGCAGCGCCCCCTGCACAACAATTCTAGAACCAAACTGCGATCCTCAACCCGCATGCCCAGCGAGGGATGATGGGCATTACCTCAATGAGATAACAGCCAATAAGGCGCTTCTAAGTCCAGCTGTGGACCAATATAGGCTGTTTAGGTGAGGTGAGGTGACACTCCGTGAACTGCCTCCTACTCTTTTTGAAGTATTTAATGTGCCTTGCTCCTACTCCTCATCTACAGCCAGCATGCAGCATCATCTGTCCTGCGCCACCCTGAATATCTCATAGCCCTTGATTTCTTTAATTTCCTCTAGTCACGAAAATAGCTAAACAACGGATATTGTTCTTTATTCTCAAATTATTTTCCTGTGAAACAATTTTGTTTGTAAACTGTCATTAAATTCAATTTTGTGGTTTCGTGTTGCTGCAATTATTTGGTCCGAGCTCAAAATAAGAAGTGGAAATTACTAACGTAGGCTGTATTTACTATAAATTTAAAGTATTGTTTTATTTTCCTATCATTTTGATAGGAAGATTAAGCAGTAGGTACAGTGATAGATACTTAGGAAGGGGTTGGAAAGCGCAGGATACGGGACCGCGGAAAACCACCCAAAGTCCTAAATATATGACGTTGTTATGAACTTTACTTGTTTAACGATTCTTTTAGCATAACATAGTAAATTGTAAATTAGTATAGGTACCAAATAGTAGGTTGTATGAATGCTATAAACACTGAAGAAAGAATGAAATGACTAAATAAAAATACGTGTAAAGAACAAACAAGTCCTAAGTGGACTTGTTTGTTCTTCTTGAGTATAAAATAAAGATCTTCAAACCGAAATACATGTCCAATATTTTCTGACATCTATCCGACAGACTTTAGGACGGAAAATGATAATAAGCAGGTATGATGCTCAGGATCTTGGTAGTTTTTTTCGCCTCTATCTATATGTGAAAAAAAAACTCGATTGTATTATGACGATTTTTAGCGGATTCATTCCATTTCAGTTGAACATTTATTAAAGAAGCTCAAGTAATTCGATCAATAAAGTTCATTATAGCGTAGCGAGTAGGGTTTGGTCCCGGGAATTCCCGGTTCCGAAATTCCCGGGAATTCCCGGAATTTTTGGCCCATTTCAGAACCGGGAAATCCAAATTCTATTCCCGGGAAATTTCGGGAAATTTATATACTAATACCGAAACGACATAACTTAATATATTTCTTTCCTCTATAGCATTTCAAATATATCGGGTACCTACGCGGTACTGGGCAGGGTTGACATGATTTATATCACTTGATTTCAATCAGTAATTATTTTTCCTGCAATCAAAGAGTAAACAGCATTCACTAAAATGACTCTGAGAAGTTTGGCTAGTGTTTTCAGGGTGCAGAACGATATATCAGAGCCTTGTCAAGGACGTTCTTTCATTCCTACTCTTCAATATAGACTTGACAAGTGCAGAAAAACTCAAAAATTTTAATTAACGATACCATTCCTTTGAAATCAGTTCAAGTTCTGGGTTATGCCGATGATTTGGAGCTGATAGGGCGAAATTAACTGCCATGAAACATGCTTACCACGCCTTGAAATAAGAGTCAAGAAAGGCAGGAAAAAGCAAAATTAAACGTAGTCACCTTCTGTGTCAAAATTGGTGTTACCAATAGTTATACAAGCTTTTCATTTTCATTTCATTTTTTATAACTATACTAGTTCGACCGAAACCGCTGTACCGCTCTTTAGGAAAGCGGCGAGGTGGGGACCGGGGAAAAAAGAGCAAGAGTACACATGAGATCGATATTGTCGGATAGCTCTTAGGATATCGTAGGTAAACGAAATGTTTATATTATGTAACAATTATATTTTTCTATAATTTTCTACAGATATTCTGACATAGATTCTACTTCAATTTCATCTTCCGTTTCGCCATTGGAAGTTGAATTGGAGTCGTTCTGCAAATTTATTATTAATGGATCGTTAATAATATTAAATCCACTATCGCGATCACTTTTATATTCAAAGGTTTCTTCTTTTCTCAAAATATTCAGCTACTTTAAAAATGATGGTCTTGACATCACGAGATAGCGCTCCCCCATCTTTTCACATTTATCTCGTGTGCATCTGGCATATACAGTACAGTACAAAAGCTACCTATCGTCGTGAGCGTTGACGGCATACTGATGGATCGGAGCGACCGACGAGGGCCGATATTTCCTTCCCGTCTCGCCGCGCGCATACCTCAGGAGCGGTACAGCGGTTTCGGTCAAACTATAACAGCGTTTATCTTCTTGGCTCAAGGTAGCCGATACAAACAAGGTGGACGCGGAAATAAATAGAACAATTCAAGCCGCTAATAGATTCTTCTTCAACCTTTTCAATTATTAACGCTTTGATATAGAAGATCTAAACTACTCATTTACAAAACGCTACAACGTCCAATTCTTACGTAAGCCTCGAAAATGACTTATGGGTTCTAACCAAGAAAACCTAAAGACTCGTGTTTGAAAGAAAAATACAAATCTTCGACGCTGTACCTGGATGGTGACTAGTGTGACTACTGGTGGCAAACCTGATGGCCGACGACCCCCTGGAAGACTGATACCCAGGTGGGTCGATGGAGTCCAACAAGACCTAAAGGCAATTGCAGTGTCCGGCTGGCAGTAAAAAAAGCCAAGAATAGGAGAGAATGGCGCATTTTACCAGATCTAAGCCCACCCGCGGCTGTAGAGTCAGGGTGGTAAAGATGAATGGAAACAGTCCAAAATGTATTAGAGAGTGCCCAAATCAAGCTTCCGTGTGCATGCATAATGTACCTCCATTTTGAAGAAAAAAAACTTACGTACCTTAAGTGATTGAACCTTAAATTGAATCAACCTTTCGTAATAAACCTTTGAACTGGATAAACTAAAGCGTGTTTTGATTGTGATAAAAATAACAATTTTAAACCGATGAATTTGATTTAATGTAGCTTTTTTGTAACAATTAATTCATATATTCGGCGATTTTTCACACAAAGATACTTTCTGTTTATCAAAATCAAGTCCAGCCTCATGGAGTTTTACTGCCTTGAGAGTGTTGTTGTAGGTAGTGCAGTGAATGAAGGTGCTGGATTCAGTCACGACTCTTTAGTACTCGAAAAGCCTTAAGGCTTGTTGTCGAACGAGGGAACAAAACACATCGACCACATTGAATTAAGATATTCATTTTAACAAATGTATAGAAATACAGCTCTAATATACCTTATATCGCATACCTATGCAATATAAGGTATGTTATATCAGGCGATATAAGCGACATGGCTTAAGAGGCAGTTAATTTATCTAATTTCAGTTAAAATAAAAAAATATATATATTTCCCGGGAATTCCCGGGATTTCCCGGTTCCGACTTCAACATTTCCCGGGATTCCCGGTTGCTCGAAGACTCGGGAATTTGCAATCCCTAGTAGCGAGCGGCCTTCTATTTATTAATTACTGAGTTCCTATTTCTAGATACTACCTACTGAAAAGTAGGCTACGCCGTTGTGTAGGCAAGGTAAAATAATCTTTTTATTAAAATTATACATTCTAGGTTTTTAAATACAATATCTTCAACATGACATGCTACCTAGTGTCTTTATACGAGTAATCGAAACGTTCCACCCTTCTTATTCAAAGTCTTTACTTATAAATATCAAGAAGGCACCATATTGTGTCGTCATAAACGGTATCAGACCATGAATTTATAATTTATTTTACGACTTTGTACTTTAGCTACGTTTTGGGGCTGTTTCCCCATTCTCGAAGGTAAAGTTAAGCGCCTACAGATATTATGATGGCAATAATCTCGCGTTGCTACGGAGTTCTCAACAAGTGCAGACATAATTATTACATTGTTACGGAGGTAACAATTAATATACCTACATACAATTTGATAGTTACAAATGTTACAATTACCCTGGTGCTATCTTAAGGTTTAGCAAATTTAATAAATTAGAGGTCCTCCTTTTTTACCCTATGAGAACGAAAAAGCCATCATTCAAAGAAAATAAAACTTGACATCCAAAGCAGGTTGACTTAAAAGTAAGTAGGTAAGTAAGTACGACATTATACAGAAAGTATGATCTAATTGTTTGAGAAAATTGTTCCTCCATTGTAAATACAAATTGTCGAACAATAGTAAAATGTAAACAATTTAACGCCGTAGCCGACCGACACAATGTAGTTCCTATAGTTATTGTGTGAAGGCAGTGACACCACGCATCATAAATAGGGATAGTACTCGGTACATTAACCTACTGTTCAGGGTTGGCAAATCGTTTCAAGAATTTGGAACCAAAACATTAGTATTATGCATCTTGGAAGCAAACAATGTCGGTGGGTCTGTAAACAAGACATTCTCAGAAGGCCGGCGACTCGACAACCGGTCTCATGTCCGCAGTAAGCTGCGGCCGACGCAGTCACCTCCCGACGAACATACTTGTTACCCACCTTCGATACCCAAATAATCAAAAATAGTGATAATCCACAATCAAAAAAACCCCATAAACAATCGAAAGCAAAAAGTGCGTATTCAAAAACAGCCGGTGGAAGAAAAGTTCGCGAATATTTTATAAAACAACAGTCAATGTGATGGATAGCGATGACATTTTAATATGCGATGAAAAATCCTACGAACCGAACAGCAGATAGCAGACCGCGAATGAAGCCAATGCTAACAATGCTTAAAATACCGATTTAGAAGATGCAATGTCAGCTAACGTCACCGATGAGCTGTGTAAAGTTTGTGACGGAAGAATCGAATGTGCACCGACCGCCATACTCCTGATATCGCTGGTCCACACGCTGTACGGGCACATAGGCCCTGAACCCAACTACTTCGGAGGTGCAAAACCAGTCGCGCAGAACATAGACGTGGACCATAGGAGATACGAATCACCTGACGAAAAAAATTTATACAGAAAATTCTTTCCCAAGGAGAAATTGCGAGAGAAGCCGGGAGAGGAGCCAGACGTGTACGACTTTATAATTGTTGGAGGCGGAACAGCTGGCTGTGTGCTGGCCAGCAGGCTGTCTGAGAACCGCAAGTGGAAGGTAATTTGTCTTATTATATTTATCGACCGAAGTGCAGCAGGTACTTCTCACTGGCATTATTCACGATAGCACAAAACCTATGTATTGTGTGAACTTTTGTACGATAAGAAATTTCTCGTCTGTTCAGGTGTTGCTGGTGGAAGCTGGCCCAGAGGAGCCGAAGATGGCTCTGATTCCAGGACTCACGAGCGAGTTTAAAGGATCTTCCATCGACTGGCAATATACTATGCGACCTAAAAATGGGTAAGTTGTTGTTAAAATTAAGCTTAATTACCAATGAAATTAAACAAAGCGTTCAAGTTAAATGAGAGTTTATAAACGAATAAACGAATACAAAGTATGTTTGCAGGTTTTGTCAAAATCGAGGTGAGCGCGGATGCGAGGTGGTGCAAGGCAGAGTCCTCGGAGGCACCTCCAGCATCAACGACATGGCGTATATCCGCGGCAGCCCTGCTGACTACGACGAGTGGGCGCTCAGCGGCAACGACGGCTGGGGCTACAACAAGATCCTTCCCTACTTTAAGTACTCTGAGGGTAACTATGACAAAGACATCACCAAGAACAGAGTATTTCACTCCACGCAAGGACCTCTCGACGTTGGGAGATATCCCTACGTCGATGATAACGTAGACGTCCTCCTTAGCGCCTTCAACGAACTAGGCTACAACTACACAGACATCAACGGCAGAAACCAACTCGGCTTCATGAGGATACAGACCATGTCTTATTTTGGAGAGAGAGTCAGTACATACACAGCATTCATAGAACCCGTAAGAAAAATAAGAACAAACCTAGAGATAGTTACAGAAGCATTAGTCACTAAGGTAACTTTAGAAGAAGCGAAAGATGTAACCAGAGCTCTAGGTATAAGTTATATTAAGAACGGTACAACTTATACAGTAACTGCAAGTAAAGAAACAATCGTAAGTGCAGGAGCGATTGGTTCACCAAAACTATTAATGCAATCCGGATTAGGCCCTAAAGAGTATTTAGAGTACTTAGATATTAAATCTATTGTAGATTTACCTGTCGGGGGTAATTTCCAAGACCATGTCTCAGTTTGTTTGCCAGTTATAAAACTAACAAAAACAGCCACGACGGTAACATTCTCAGAAAAATTAAAAGATATCACTAGCTATTATGCCAAAGGTGTGGGTCCACTATCAGCGAACTTCCAAGTGGTTGCTTTTCTAGAATCTACTTTATCGGAAATTCTGAGAACTCCTGATATTGAGGTTAGATTTAAAGGCCACGATTCGAATATGTATTACGATAGGATTGATATGTGTATATCACTTTTGACTCCAAAAAGCCGCGGTCAAATTGTTCTAAACGCTTCGGATTATCTTAGTGGACAACCACTGATATATCCAAATTTTTTAAAAGATCCCACCGATGAAAAGAAGTTGCTCGAAGGTATCCATGAAGTGGTAAAGCTGTTTGATACAGATGTCTTCAAAAGTGCCAACTTTGAATTTGATCCTCGACCAATATTAAACAACAACTGTAAAGATCACGAAAGAGTTTCAGATGATTTTTGGTCGTGCATCATCAAACATTTTTCTGCGCCACTACACAACTATGCAGGGACTTGCAAAATGGGACCCCACGATGATGGTGAATCGGTTGTGGACAGTAATTTAAGAGTATATGGAGTCAAAAACTTACGAGTCGTAGATGCATCCATAATGCCTAAAATAACGAGAGGGTCAACGGCAGCTCCTGTCATAATGATTGCTGAAAAAGCTAGTGACATAATAAAAACCACTTGGTATTAGACTAGTATTTATTTACAATTTGCTAGTTTCCTACTTTCATCATCTTCTATTATAATAGTGACCTTTATTTTCCTTCCAGTCTTTAATTATCATCTTAGCTCCCTTTTCGGCAATCATCATAGTCGGGGCCAGTAGGCCTCCTCGCACGTGACTCGGCATCACGGAGGCGTCCATTATCCTCAGACCCTCAACTCCATGTAACCGCAATTGAAAGTCCACCACTGACTCTGTGGTGTTATCTCCCATTCGGCACGTTCCTATGGGATTACTCAAAGCTTTTGTGTAGTGCCTAGCTATACAATTCCATTGATCTCTATTACTTAGTCTATCACAAGGAAACAGATCTAATGGTGCGAACTTTACCTCGGCTTTCTTCATCTCTTTTGTGTCTAACAATTGTAAAGCAAGGTCTATACTGTCAACAAGAGTGTCTAAATCTTCAGGTTCTTTAAGTAAATTAGCTTGAATCACTGGTCGACCATATTTTGGGTTTCTTTTGTTCAGCATAACCTTACCTTTGCTCTTAGGTCTAAGTAAAGTAGGGTAAATGTTTACCAAATTGTAGTAAGATAAAGGCATGTTCGTTTCTTCAGCCGCGTGTACGCTTACGTTGGTCAGCATAAATTTGTCGCTTCTTATGTAATTTCCTTCGAGTGCTAGTTCTACGTCAGGTGCATTAACGTGTTCATACAGTTGTAGGAACGCCGAGACTTGATTAATGCCTCGAGAAGCTAGTGGACCATTTCTGTGTTCAAACCACGTTTTAAAATCTTCTATAACCTGATTCTCCGTAACTGGTTGCACATCGTTAAGAGCAAAAGCTAGACCGCCTATTGTAACTTGGTCTTGGTAATTATACCCCACTGGTAGATCAATTATAGACGTTATGTTGTACTTCTTTAGATCCACTTTAGGTCCTATACCGGACAGATGTAACAGCCTTACGTTGTTAACTGCTCCAGCGGTCAGTATGATCTCTCGCTTGACATAGGCCGGTCGTTCCTTGCCCTTCTCGAGTTCATACATGACTCCTTCGACGGTCTTATCGTGCTTGTCAATGACGACCTTGGTGACGGTGGCGCCGGTGATGACGACTAGATTCTTCCTGTGCCTGACGGGCTTGAGGAAGGCAGTGTTGGTGCTCAAGCGGGTGTTGTTGAAGACAGTGAACTGGTGGTTGACGACCGCCTCCGGGACGTTGGTGTTGATGTCTGCGGCGCGGAGGCCGAGCTCGGCGAAGGCCGCCTGGAACAGCTCGATGTGCCGGTCCACGTGCTTCAGTCGCTGCACGTGCATCTCTCCGCTGCGCGCGTGGTAGCGCGAGTTTAGAAGCACGTCGTAATCACCTTGAAACAAAACAAGAACATTGACAGGGACAACTTTCTTTGCATAATATGATGATGTCAAACACGTCGAGGGATTTGCTGTTTATATCATTTTAGAATCCACTGTACGATTCTAGTGAAAACTCACACATTTAGCATTTAGGTTTTTTATCTTCCTATAAAATGTCGACCCAGTTATTTCAATTCAGTAAATAAATAGATACATTTCCTTTATACTCGTAACCAGACTAACTTCCATTATAAATGACAAAATACATATGTAGGTCTAGCCAGCTGTCGAATATTACGTAGATTTCTTGGTTGCTCTTTTTTTCATTATATTTATATATTAGGTCCTTACATATGAAATTGGCGTTTTTCGTACTGGCCACTTTAATCACAAATTTCTCCTCTTTGGTAAGGAATTCCAAATTCAAATTTGTACAGCTATAGACTCATGTATTTGTGCTTCGATGATCGTCATTCATTTGTTTTTTTTGTTCTGTTTTTTTCTGTTTGCGTCACTCATTTTACAAAATGGAAAACTTAAAATATCGCATTATTTACGAGTACGAGTTCCGCCGTGGCACTAGTGCTGCGGAAACAACTCGAAGGGTGAATGATGTGTATGGCGGTCGTGTTGCAAAAGAAAACACAGTTCGTTTTTGGTTCCAACGTTTTCGTTCTGGAAATTTCGACCTGCAGGCTTGTTCTGCAGGTCGAAATTTCCATGGCCGTGGACGGCCTGAGACTCAAGTTGATAATGAAGAGTTGAAGGCTATTGTGGAAGCGGATCCATCGCAAACCACGTCCGAGTTAGCTGCAGGCTGCGATGTTAGTGATAAAACTGTTTTAATTCACTTGAAGCAAATTGGGAAGATTAAAAAGCTTGAAAGGTGGGTACCTCACGAATTGACTGAAGCAAACCGGCAAACGCGCGTCGACTGCTGCGTTACATTACTAAACCGGCACAATAATGAAGGTATTTTAAACCGAATCATTACCTGTGATGAAAAATGGGTTCTTTACGATAATCGGAAGCGCTCAGCGCAATGGTTGGATCCTGGCCAGCCAGCCAAATCCTGCCCCAAGCGAAAATTAACCCCAAAAAAGTTACTTGTAAGCGTTTGGTGGACTAGTGCCGGTATTGTTCATTACAGTTTTCTCAAATCTGGCCAGACTATTACGGCTGATGTCTATTGTCAGCAATTGCAAACCATGATGGAAAAGCTAGCGGCTAAACAACCTAGGCTGGTCAATCGCTCCACGCCACTGCTGCTTCACGACAACGCTAGACCACACACTGCGCAACAGACGGCTACTAAATTAGAAGAGCTTTAATTGGAAAGTCTAAGACATCCTCCGTACTCCCCGGACCTTGCTCCAACAGATTACCATTTTTTTCGAAATTTGGATAACTTCTTGCAAGGGAAAAAATTCAACTCCGATGGGGCAGTCCAAATCGCCTTCAAAGATTTTATTGATTCCCGTCCGACTGGTTTTTTTAGTAAAGGGATCAATGAACTACCTATAAGATGGCAAAAGTGCATAGAAAATAATGGTTCATACTTTGATTAATTAAATATATTATATTTAAAATATTCGACTTTTTGTTCCTCCCATACAAAACGCCAATTTCATATGTAAGGACCTAATATTTATTTAAGTTTAATTTTATCCTAGAAACAGCTTAGCCATTAATTTTACTTGTAAATTTTGTAAATAAGTAGCCTTAAAAATCACTTTTATAAAATTCCGAATTTCTGTAAATAATCGTACCTTGTTTAAAAAGTAATTAAACGTAATTTTGTATAAAAAGTATTAAAGCAAGATTATATTCTTCAAGAATGCAACAAGATGCTGACAAGGTCACTAACACAAATTAGATTATGTTTCAACCTTTCATTTAACCCCTACCAGTCCCTCGCGTCGCTACGAGTACCTATCATTATGTGGATAAGTAATGTAAGGAAGGTAGACGTCTTCTATTAAATTTGTCAATTTGTCTATCAAAGAAAATTACACAATGATACCTAACCCAATCTTTTTTCTTTTAGTCTTTACAACGCTGCATCGCTAGGGAGGGCCTAATGAGTACTGTGTAGAAATCCGGAACCCTAAAAACAAGCCGTTGTATATGGGTCCAGTGTACGAATTGTTTAGTTAGATAAGGTTATTTTTATATATTTGGCTGTGAGTCATCAATAAGGTTTGTATAAATTACTCACAGCTGGCAACCAACAAACAGTGCATTGCTGTTGCAGTTTACAAATAGATGCACTAATTCGTTTATATACCTACATACCATAGTAGTGGTAGCATACCGTGGTCACACACACAGTTGGCTTGACCAAGGCTTGAAATGCACCATTTAGCACATTGAAATAAGGTTTGCTTTTTATTCTGACTCACTTATTTTTATTTGGAGCCCAGTGGAATGAATTCTTGGAGCGGGGTGGAAATACCTGTGCTAAGGCTAATTCACAGTCAGTGTTTTGCAACAGAAAATTGTTAAAACCCAAAAAATATTTATAATTTCCTCCCTCAGTGCTGGTTGGATTCAAGTTCCGTCTAAAGCGAAACTAAAATAAGCATTTCTATGTAAATAAAACTGGCGCAGCGCATTAGCATTGCCTTGCCATACATCGCCAGCGGGGCAATGCAGTCTTGGGTACGCTTCCGACTGGTATTGATATGGCCAGTTAGTTGAGCTGCTTGTAGATTGTATGCAACAGTCTGCAGTTAGCTCTATAGGCCTGACGAATACAAAATTCTAATTGGTCCGTCGTCAGTTAGTTAGATTATTAGAAGATTTTGGACACGTTTTTTTTTTCGTTAATTTTCCCCGCGTGGTCAGGCTCACCGTTGTCCTCGGAGTGTTTGAAGTGCTCGAGAAGGTTCTCGTACTTCCAGTCGAGCGAGCCCAGGGCTCCGCGGTGCCAGCCGTCGTAGTCGGCCTTCGCCCCCCGGGTGTACTTCATGTCTCCCGTCACGCTGGAGCCTCCCAGGACCTACGCCATTTTACAATTAACAATTTATTTGGTATCAAGTTCTATTTCTTCTTTGACAAGCTGAAGACCGCTGGCCGCTCATTCGGGGAAGCCTTTTTTTGGCCAATATACCTTCGTTTGACGTAATTTCACCTAATGGAAAGATGTGGCTGACGGTGTATCACGATGTTGTAGCTAGAAGACACCTATTCCGCGCCTACCCTTGTGCAATGTGTGATATAGGCTGATGATAATCATGAATAAGTTCTTATAAAAGCCCATCCCTTTGTCCACTGATTTCGATCGTAGTTGGAGGCGTTGGTCTACTATCCACTCCGGTCACGTGGCGTCAATCGTGTGCCGTCATGCGCCATCTACGTTTGATTGAGCCAGCAGCGGTCGCCGTCCATCTTGTGTGGTGTGTCCAAATCAACAAAACGTTACTCTCTGAAGAAAGCAGCGTCTAGCAAGGTGCAAGGTGATAAGGGGGGCAACCCCGTTGCCATTTGGTACCGATACCTTTTATTGCAATTCGCACCACCCCAACTCTTTCCACAGCTGTTGTAAGAGGCGACTAAGGGGTATCGGACAGCAACGCCATGTAGAACAATTCTACCACCTAACTGCGAACCCCAACCCCCATGCCAGTGTTGTGATTATGGCCCCTACCCCATGAGATAAAAGCCAATAAAGCGCTTATGAGGGCTGCGACCAGCGGTGGACCAATATAGACTGTTGAGGTGAGGATGAAGATGGGGGTTTACATTTACAAACATTGTATCGCGAGTTTGGGTAAAGTATAGGTGGTTAAAGAAGGTGCATAGGAACATGTGTGACCTTCCCAGTCCTGATCTCGCAGGAGCCGCTGGGGCGCGAAAGACAGGAGTAGCCGTTCCTCTCGGAGCGGTAGTTCCACAGCACCGGCCGGTACTCGCGCGTCGGCACGCCAGGGATGTCGTAGTCTATGCTCTCTGCCCCACCTGACTCCAGGAGCAGGACCTGCATCAGCCGAGAGGGAGATTAGATAGCTTTCAATAAAAGTCTTGCAAGCCACGCCCGAGATTTGTTGACAATTGACCCAAATTCACTGCCATACGACATCCTCTAAAGACAAGGATAGTTCTAAAATGTCCACAAAAAGTAACTGTTCGTGTTGTCTTGTGGAATAGGTATTCATCTGTACACGAAGGCGTATACAAATCATTAACAGTAATACCTTTGTTTTAAAAAATACAATCTCAAAAGTTATAGTTTTGGTGATCAATTAATATTCCAAAAATGGATAAACTTCACTATCATCCCTGAAGGTAACCGCGCTAAAGTCCATATGCTGTCCCAGAGTGGATTCAAGACCCATCGAAGTTGAAATTTTTTGGGTCCGGTGCCCGGTTGACTATTGTCTATTTCGTTTCAGAAGCCTTAGAAATAGCCAGTTAAATAAATAAAGGTATGCTCTCGCTCAGCCTTATTATATCCCTCCTACCTTCCAATCCGAGACAGCAGAGAGTCTGTTGGCGAGCACGCAGCCCGCCGTGCCGCCGCCCACTATGATGAAGTCGAAGACGCTGTTCTTCAGGTCTCGCTCATCCGCCTTGGACTTCGTGGCCTTGGAGAACAGGTCGGGAGAGGCGGAGGCTGATAGCGCCAGGAGTAGGGGCAAGCATGCTCTGGCGGTTAATCGGGGGAAGAAATTAAGATGCGAGCATGTTACTGGCGACTTTGATGACGCAGTGGAACGTCCGCCTGCGATGTTGAGGTTGAGATTGAGGAAGTAGTTATTATGTTCAGCTGTATGCTATGTATGTTTGATTCTTTCGCTATTGTATAGAGAGCAATCTTGAGACAGAACGATACATTGTATTCGTCAGGGTATTTGTCCCGCGAAACTTTTTGTGAGACAAAAAACCGGTTCTACGTTTTTTCAAAACATACAAAATCAATTTAAATGCAAATGCAAATTTCAGAAAAATTTTAATGTCTACCTAACATGATGACCACATAAACCCAAACAAACCCACATTAACCACGAGTGGCCTACGATGAAAGAGAGGTTGGTCCGGCAAGCGGCCCATAGTGCGTACATGCACATATGCGTACGCGCAGGGCATTTGTGTGCATCGGAGCTCGGAAGCGATGGATCCTCTACATGAGCAACACAGTTGTTTTTCACATATTGACCAACCGACGTAATAAAAAATGTATTGTGTAAGCACATTACGCGTTTCCGACTGTAAAATTGAAAATTACATATTATTATGTTTACAGTTTTTATTTATAATAATTATTAGGTTCCCTACTTATCATACGTCTCAGCCTCAATAAGCAAAAAACAAAAATACGTCAAACTGATCTTCATTTGTTTTTAGAGTTGTTGAGTTTTGTTATCTTCCGTATATCAGAGATTTGTATTACGAGTATACATACCTATATCGTATCCATTTTGAATGGAGCATAAACGTAAACAAACCGCCCATACTTAACCTAAAATTCACTTTGTTGGCGCGTCCTTTTATACGTAATTTACATTACTTGTCGATTTTAGATCCTCCCTTCAATAAAATCTGCTTACAATTATATCTGAAACTCGACGCCAAGCAAGTGAGATTTTGTTTATTTGTGTCGTACTTTGTTTACTAACATGCTTCATTCAAAATGGATAAACCATAGGTTCATCTGATTCAGATAATACCTAATTATGGTTAAAACGTCTGATTTCACGCATAATTTTTTTAGCTAATTCATGTTTATTTATTTTGCTTCCGATTCGACCAGTATTTAATGAGAATGAATGTATTGATTGAGTAGTAGATCAGTTGAGCTACCTGTAGATTGTTTACGCTTCAGACTGGTATTGATATGTATCAGTTTTATATTGTTACCAATATAATCATATATTACTTAGCTAAGTATCCAAATCAGGGTCAAATTTAAAACGAGCGGTGACCCGCGTTCCATGTGGGATGAGATTGTCCTATTGTGGCTCATGCAGCACACACGAGTACACCGTCAGGGGCTCAAACGCAGTGGACAGCAAAAACTATGCTGGCTTCGCGCCAAAACTAAAAGAGGCTAATCAACATTTTATAACATTTTACGTAAGTATATATAATGTAGTTATAGACATGATTTAGTAACCTAAAACCTACTTAACATCTCAAACTACCTACTGCGCGGATCGGACTGAGATTTAATACAAAATGAAATAACTCTTCGTGGAGTTTGTTTTCTTGTAAATGGAACGAACGACAAAAATGATAAGCAAATTCCTTCTGGCAGCCCGCCAGGCCAGAACTAAGTTTTTGTTTTGACCCTATTTCACCAAAGCTACGAGTTGGCCGTTCGAAATCATCTAGCGGTTTCCAACCACTACAGCAATATTTGAGTTCAATACAACAGTATTTTAAAATAATTTGTTTAAAATTTTACTTCGTATTTATTTGAGACAAAATAGTTGACCATTTATCTATGTAAGTACCTAGTATTCTATAACCGTCATCTAGAATCTAGACTAACATTCTATAGAGAAAGGATTTGTTTGTTTGTATGGAATAAGCTCCGAAACCAAACCAAAACGAAATTAAACTATTGGACCGATTAAAAAAAAACTAAAGCTTAACTTGGCAAAGGCTATAGTTTATCCCGGAATTCCCACGGGATCTACGCGGGTGAAACCACGAGGCGCTGCTAGTCTAGTATAACACAAGCTCTGCTGAGTTTGGAGCTAGATAATGCTGTGTAGATTATCTAGCATTATTTAATATTATTTGACTATCTCCGCACTTATTTTGTTAGCCTAGAGAAGCAACCCCTGCGTCGCAAGCGGATCGTCACCCGCTACGCTACAGAGGTCGTCATACAGATATGAGTGAAGGATTTAGTGACTAACCTGATGCAGAGTTCCATGTTGGAGCGTCCAGGCGCGAGGGTCGGCTGCCAATGGAAGCAGTGGCGCGCGCCGCTTCCCCCATTGCTCACGCGGGAAGTCTTGCAACAGTCAGGATGTTCACACCGCTCGTAGAACTGCGGTTTCCACTTGGTTTCTTCAATGTCGGGTGGAAACCACTTGTCTGGCTGTCCGGTGATATGTTCGAAAAGCGGAACGACTGAGCAGTGAGTTTTTGCTCCACGCGTAACGAAGTATTGACATTTGTGTCAACACTATAAAAATATCCTTATGGTAATATGGATATTTTTAGTAAATGTTTAGTGATTTAGTATATGTTTAAACACATTATTTTATTGGTTTTGTAAACAAAGTGAATATGGAATTTTCTGTATAGAATAGAATGTTAAGTAATCTTTGCACATAATACATAGGTACCTGTGATAGGTACCTGTACCTATAAATGGATTTTTGTGCTATTATTGGAAATGTTTGGTTACTAACCTACTTAAAAGATAATTAAGTCCGTTCTGCACTGGTATTTCTCTCTTAAAATATTTCATAATTCCAAGTTATTATACCTACTTCAGATTTAGAAGGCCTGTAAATAAAACGGAATGAGCCTGCAACATTGATTTATTAAAAAGGGAAGATGAGGTACTGGCTTCTCGAAAGTGGCAACCTCAAATTGTGTGAAATTGTGTATTCCCACCTCAGTCACCGTCTGACCGGCCGGCGGCATGGGCGGTCGTACTAGCGAGAAATATTGATGTCTCGGTCTCACTTCGGTCTTAGGTAAGTCTTTCAGTCTTTGATCTTCTTTGTATTGCACAGGACTGGAAATATAACTGTGAGCGTATGTGTTTGCGTGTAGTTGTAACACATGCCAATTTTTGAGTAAGCGCTTGGAGAACGTAATTTATCTTCTCTTTTTAATAAATCAATGGCCTGCAAGCCCCTATGATGAATAAAACCACTTTTAGAAAATCAATATTTGTTTATTCGTTGTACAATCACTTAATAGCTCGATACTTTACCTGATTCGGTAACATTTTGTTACAATTAGGTGCTAACTTGCCCTGGTGTTTTACTGTATTTATTGCATTTAACTAGATGCATCTTACAATTATAATATAAGAAATCTTAATTCTATTAACCTCTTCAGACTTATTTTCCTTGAGAAAACCAACAGTCATTCATGAAATCACTTATTTATTTATATATATTTTTATAACTCCAATATAGACGAATATAATATCTTTTATTATTGTCATTTTTACAAACTTTTATACTTAAGGCTAAATTAGGTAGGTACAGTACAGGTACTTTGTTCTCATTTAACATTTTATTTAAAATATCACATGTTACCGACTTGAACAGGAAAACCACAGTTATTCCGATGTACTATATCATCCATAACCAAAGATAATAACTGTATAAATAAATTTTTATTATCACACTAAAATTATAAAAACGAAAGCTCGGATGGATGGATGGATGGATGGACGTGTAACATATTGACGGCAAAACTACTGAACGGATTGAAATGAGATTACCGGACAAAGAGATGATCGTAACGGCAGAGTTGTATAGGTAAAACTTAAATCTTCATGATATCTGTAAATATAACGGTAAATTTACAGGTTCTTTTTGTACAAAATCGTAAAATCACTATGCGTTTACTGTAAGCAATTATGCATATCGCAGATTCATAGATCAAGGAAACAAACTGTACCGCGCTGTCCATTGTTCAGGCATACAATGTTATTTACAAATTATGAATAATTGTGCGTGACCAAGTATTAAAATAAAACAATAACTATTAAGTATAACTAAGTATGGTAATAAATATACCACGACGCCGACGTGAACACTGGAGTACGGACTAGATCGGTGGGTTATTTATTACTTTTATTAGGTAAACGTCTTGTAAACATTCAAGAACAAAACGTTTTAAGTTACCTAATAAAACTGTATTCCTATGAGCCAATGAAGTACACCTTGTTACTAAAATTGATTGTAGCAACTAAAATATTAATTCACATAATATTTGTTGACGATGAAAATAATTTCTGGTGAATTAGAGAAATAGACGAGTACCTATGTGGTACGCTAACTCGAGTGTAGCAACAGTAATGAAAACAAGTATGATATATAACTTATCTAGAATTACCTTTCCGCATCAAATGCCATTTCACATAATTAAATTCATATTCTTTGGCACCAATGCTCCCCTCGTTTCTTCCACTCATGGACCACGTTTACTAACCCTACTCAATCTTCCATGTACGTTATCTTCGAGTACAACAGCTTCTGCTGATTGCGGACCAGCTCGTCACAGAGGCTGCACAGCGTGTACTCCATCCTACTGCTGAAGGATGTCACCTTCGGTTCCTTACCGCACTGAAGCTTATTGCTGATACAGTCTAGAGAGGTTTCGATCAGGTAGCGCTTGCCTGGGTCCATGAACGCTATCGTCTCAGACATAAGGTCCTTATTCCCGTGTATTAGAACGGCGTCGTAGTCAGCCAGCGGCATAAAGCCTTTATTGTTGGTGAGGAAGCATCTGCCGCAGCGGCGGGAGGTGAACACCTCAGCGCCCGCGACGTCGGTGTAGGGCTCGCCGGCCGTGCTGCTCAGGAACAGAAGAGGGTAGTGCACGCGGTGCTGGTCGTCTAAGAGCGTGTTCGGGAGCTCAGGGGACACCTTGAACATGATAGCCAGTAAGATGAGGTACAGCCCGAGGATGAACAGCGACCGCTGCAGGCGCGACAAGAGCCGGCGGCGCCACATCGCGGGCGGGACCCCGCCGATCCGACGCATCCGCGCACGTGCACACGTGCTGTCGCCGCGCCGGCCGACGCGCGACTGACACAACAAAACAACTGACAGAGGTCGATAGCCATCCTTCGCAGGCCGCATTCTCCGTTCCACGCGATTATCATCCCACTACCAAGAACATTAAAGCCTCAATTTCTCTAACATACGCAGCGCCAAGCTATCAGTCGACTATCACCCCAGTCGCGTAGGCGTTAGAGTTTCATTTTACGGAACGTTGTAGAAGCGGTGCTCGTGTGAGAAAGGCTCCAGTTTATTGAAACTGGATTATTGGTGACGTCAGCGTCTTAAGGCTTGAGCGGTAAGGTCGATAATAGACTGCAGTGTTGTTCGCGAGTCAGGGATAGGTACTTGCTTATCATACATTTTTTTTAACAGAATCATGTCTATTACCTACTTTAGTTTTATCAGCAAAGTTCTCGAAATAAACAAATCAAAACTGTCCGGAAATAGGGCGGAAAGCCAGGGGTGGTCAACCCCGGAAATTAAGCTGACTATTACCGATAAGATATTGCATTGAAGAATGTAGAGGAACTTGGAGTTATTTAATTTAGAATTGCATCATAGATGGAGGTCGAACCTCGGAGTTATGGAAATGAAAAAAGGTACCTATATAGGTTATTTCATGGTCCATGATGACGGAATAACTGGTAAACTGAAATCATAATAAATATCCCGTTGTAAAAAACTTTTGTATTAATAACAATGATGGATTTAAGATTCACAAAATAAATATTTAATTGGTGAATGTTGCCATGTGTGTGGTATCAGCTTATAATTTGCACCACCCCAACTCTTCCCGCAGGTGTCGTAAGAGGTGACTAAGGGATATCCGCCGGGGGTGGGTAGGAGCGCCTCGTATAGAACAATTCTATCACCGAAATGGGCAATACTCCCCCTGATAACAGCCAATAAGGCCAGGGGAGGCCTGCGTCCAGCAGTGGACCAATATAGGCTGTTGAGGTTGAGAAAAGCGAAAGTTTGTAAGGATGCATGTTACTTTTTAACTGACCTCGACAAAAGCAGGAGGTTGTATGTGTGGCTGTACGTTGTTTTTAACGTATCTCCGTCGATGTATCCGTCAAGCAAGTATAAACCGATTTTGGTAATAATTACACTTAACGCGAAAAAACTTCCGTGGGATCATATTTGTCCCGCAAAACCTAAAAACAGTGAAAAATTAAGGGATTTGAAAATTTTAAGTGAGTTTTTATTTTTATCAAAACAATCAAATTAATATAAATGTAATTATTAAACCTAGGACCATAATATAATTATGAAACAGTTTCTGCCCCGGTTTTGCTCGTGTTCCTAAATCTAATAATGTTCCGAAAGACATAGTAAGAGATCATTTTCCGTGCCGCTAGACTTAGTAAACCTACACAACACTCGCTCGGCAGTAGTACCGTAGAGGTTCCGTAGCTAATGATCGTGCAGTGGTTCCATAAATCACTCTTATCGGGAACCCTGATTTATGGTGCGGGAAAACGATCCCGTTCTCAAATTATTTGAATTACACTACACTTCCTACACGAGCTGGCAACATTGTGTTGTGAATGAGGTTCCTACATAACGTATAATTATACTGAAACTACCGACTTAGAAACATTGGAAGATACAAAAATACTCGAAGATTATCTGCGATATTTATTTTTCCGAAATTAGAATTATTGTTTATAAATTGTGTTTATCCTTTGAAAGATCCCAGTAAGAAAACGCATAAACCACTGAATGGCACAACTCAGCCTTCCAAATCATTTGTAGGTAATGCTCGCCGCAGTATCGATATTAAAATATCTGCATTTATGTCTTAGACGTAATTTATTAAATCTTAGCTGAATGGTAAACAAGCAAAAGGTAAATGCCGCAAAAACAAGTCGCATGGAATCGATATCGAAGCGCGCTTTTTGCGCGTTTCCACCGTTTCAGAGAATAAATCAGCGTCAGTCGACAAGTGCTGCCCCCTGCCCCTCGCTGCACGCGACAGATTTATGGCGCGAGAGGCCGTCACCGTCACCCCGGTATTAATATAGCACTTGTGGTCTCTGGTGTCAATTGCATTAATTGAACAGAATGAGTGGTCTTTGTTCAGTATATGGATCATAATTTAATCGTCCTATATTACTAAGTGTATGGGTATGATAATAGCTTTATTAATGTTTTTGTTTAGGCGGTACTGGTGAAGAAAGTATTTCTTAAATTCGACCAGCATATCTGGAGATTATGAGAGAGATTACAATTTTTTTTTTAAATCTCTTATGAGTTTTGTTGTTGTCTTCAGTAGGTATTGTAGTTAACTAATTATCACCCGATCACATCACACTAACATAATAATTATATATGCAAATTTGGATGGATGTTTGTTACCTCTTCTTCAAATTTCTGAAGGGATTGCGCAGACATTTTTCGTACATGTAATTCTAATCCTAGAATCAAACATTGGCTACCTTAATCCCATGAATTAGATCCCGTGGGATAGCAATCACCTTTAAACGTTTCCATAGGAACAACACGTGCGAAGCCGCGGGGCGCAACTAGTCTATGATACTAAAATGTAGTGCGAGAAAAGGAAGAGACTTCTTGGTAATTTATATATAACATGTTGAAGTAGCAAAGGCTTAGATAAAATCGATCGAGTATGAAACAAAGTAAACTAAAAAGTAAGTATCGGATTAACATAACTATACTGCGAGACTAGGGGAGCTATTCAGATAAGATTTTCCGTCGTCTTCACTAATCCCTACCACCCTTAAAGCTTCCTCTCCCAGCGTCCCAACTTATCCTTAAGGCTATCTAGACATTACACGAATCCTCCCAAACACGCCACCTGGTGTTGAACAGTTGAACTAAAACCTTAATCCGCCGGCCGCTCGGTTTCGTTGAGCGTTATCGCGCGCTGAATGATGCTGGTCGTTTGTCGAGAGAGTGGTAGATTGTGTAGAAGTGACATTTCGTAGCAGTGCTACGAGTTTGCTACGGCGTAGCAAGTTTTTGTTTTTAATGCTACGAGATTGCTACGCCGATTTTGTCCGTAGTTTCAATAAATTATCAGTGAAAATGAATGAATTGGAAAAAAATATATTATAATGCGCATCACAACGTGTATATTTTTTTACCGACTGCGAAGAAGGTGAGAAATGATATTATTTGTCCTTTGTATTATTTGCCGAACGAGGTGGAGAATGCCACCTGAGTCTTGGGCTATGAAGGTGTTAACAAAAAAAAAGACGTGTGGCACTCGGGGACTGCCACGGTAAAGCTATTGCATAGCATTTTTTATCCAAATGCCACCTAGAGGCGAGTTGCTGAACTAAAGAGACAAGCGTGATATTTCAAAAAGTCATTAAAAGTTCTGCTATTCATCGATAGATGGCAAAACTAAAAAGTATCACCGCTGTGCCGGTCGGAGTGGGGGGTGTTAGGTTATTTTCGTTGCGGAATTTCTGGATTCGGTCTCCACGATCAAGGCCCGCGGTAGAAGCTATGCAATAGCTTAAAAATATTCCTGGAAAATTATTTGACTCAATGTATTTTCTTGCCACCTCTGTATTTCTTAACCCAACAGCATCCGAAACAATATTCGTAAACCGTCTCAAGACGCTTATCAGCCGGACATTGCGACCCGCGCCGCCAGCGACCCGCGACCCTTCCGTCCGGCTGCGACCCGGGTTTAGCACCGCTGCTATTACGGACGGATTGAAGGCCCTTCTTAGTCCTTCGAGAACAAATTGGCTTGGACAGATTTAAATAGCCTCTTAAGATGTACCTACACGTAAATGTTTGTTGAGAAGGGACGACGGTCATTTAAGAAAGCTGCTACTTACCTTCTTCAGTTCTTTTGCAATTTGTTTGTCTTCTATGCAAGTGTAGGAGACTTACCTGTAACAAAATGAAAAACATGGTTTAATTGAGGAGAATTTAACTCAGTCATATTTTTTTACAAGGAACAATACAAAAATATTGTTCGGTTTATAGAGGTAGGTTGATCATGTTATTAATAAGCAAAATCCATTTATTTTCAGATACATAGCTTAGTGCAAAATAGTGAATCTTATATTTTTACGAAAAAACTAATAACACACTATATAATATCATAAATGCGAAAGTTTGTATGGATAGATGGATGGATGTTTGTCACCTCTTCACGCCAAAATTACTGAATGGATCTGGCTGAAATTTTGCACACAGGTAATTCTAATCCCGGAATATAGGCTAATTTTTATCCCATAATAGTTCCCGTGGGATAAAAATCACCTTTAAACGTTTCCATAGGAACAACGCGTGCGAAGCCGCGGGGCGCAGCTAGTTAACCATAAATCACTATCCATTCGTAAATTTTACGTCGGACAACGAATAACGTAATTCCGGTTAGTGAGCAAAACAAAACAAAATATAAAATATATTTATAAAAATTTATATACAATTAGATAAATTAGACAAAATGAATATAATATATATAATTGACGACCTCTGTGGCGCGGTGGGCGAAGGTCCACCTGCGACGCAGGAGGTTGCGGGTTCGATTCCCGCCTCGGGACAAATATTTGTACGATATGCAGGTATTTGTTCAGGGCGTTCTGGATGTTTTCTATAATAATAAAAAAATATCTATCTATGTAGTGTATTGTATTATGTATATCAGATATCTAGTACCCATAACACAAGCTCTGCTTAGCTTGGGGCTAGATAATGCCGTGTGAAAGTCCAGCATTATTATTATTATTATAATTTAAAAAAACAGATCAAATGACAGAACCTAACCTCCATCGACTCGGCCCAAATGACCACAAGCCTAAATAACATAAATCACGGACAGTCGATAGCGCGGTCGCGGTCACAGTCCGACCAAAAATGTCCGCCCATTGGGTTCCTAAGCCCAAATGCGATTGGAAGGCTTGGCCGCGCGCCAGCCGACAGACGATGTGTCTGGATTTATGGAGGCATTACGGAGACCTCTTAAAAGAGGATTTCTAAATTATGAAGAAAAACTACTTCTAGAAGGTCTAGAAACAAGCATGACCTTACTTAATGCCGATAAGCGGTGCATCTGGTTATGGGCCGTCGTTGAGACCGGCCGCCGCCGCGCGCCCCGTGGCCGAAATTTGGCTAGGAACACTCATGGTTGCAGTTATTAATTTTTTTTTCGGACGCACGCGCCGAAGAAGCCGAAGTAATCGAATAATTCCTTAAAAATTTGTTGCTATAAAAATGCAGTCGAACGAATCTTCTGTAGTCAGATTTCTATTTGAATTGTTTATGCTCCGATTTCACAAACCCAGCAAATGGAAGTAATGCTGAAAACTAAGCTATTACTAACCTATTCTCTCACTTCCAAAGACTTTCGTCTATGTTCTAGTGAGACAGGCGGCCTTATCGCCATGATGGATGTCCCTCAGCCAGCGCCGCTAATGGCAGTAATCTGAGCTGTGACGCGGGATTTGCGAGTCAGGCGGAAAGCGCATCGCTTGTTTCCATTCACACACGAGATTGAGACATAGGTACCAACGAGAACACTTCACTGATAATTTTATTGAAGAACCTGATTATATACCTCAACCTCAACAGCCTGTATTGGTCCACTGCCCATAATCCCCATGCTGGGCATGCAGGTTGGGGATCGCAGTTCGGCAGTAGAATTGTTCTGCAGGGGGCGCTGCTGCCCGCCCCCCGGTGGATATCCCTTAGTCGCCTCTTACGACACCGACGGGAAGAGATGGGGTGGTGCAAATTCTAAGCCAGCAAGCACCACACAGCTGATTATATGTTGCCCTGAAACTTCAGGTACGATTGTTCCTTTTCTGTATATTTAACTCCTTACCTAAAAAAAAATATTGTTTATCAGTTTAGAAAATGTACCCATGGCAGTGGAATCGTAACATCTAAACGAACTGATTATCTTATTTCTTCTGGAAGTTGACTTGATCAACCTACGTTTGAATATCATCGATGCTCTCCATTTATGATGGTTCAACTTACATTTTTCAACATCAAATAAATTGATCATAGATTTATCGTAAAATTAAGTTGTTCGCGGCCCCGATTCAACATGAAGAAATGTGATGATCAGTGTCGGTACTTCTTCGAGTCTTTAGTCAGAGTTTAAATTAAGTGTAGGTATAAAGTCTAGAAATCGTTATTTTTTATTATTATGCCTGACGACCGAGAGTTTATGCTAGTTTTGTCGCCAAAAACTTTGTTTAGACTCCGTTTTCCACTGTTGTTCTGAAAGTACTTCTTCCGCTAGTGGACAAAAAATTGAAGTGAATTAAAGTCAATTGCACCTTATTTCTTGTTGATAGTAATAACTATTTATCAAGCTGTTTATATAGTAAAAATTTGACTTGTCTAAGTACTTATTTTGTAAGTCTAAAGAAATAAACGATTTGACTTTGACTTTGACTTTAGTATACGTTATTTAAACAACTTAGCCTGACTTATCGTGCGACAATGCAACCGCGCGCTGCGTAGAGTTAGAGTTACATACATTACCCAGCTAATGCCGCTAAACACATTGTCGTGTTCAGCGCTTAATGACACGCAATAAGGTACATTATCGCTGAACAAGCTTGCTTTATGAAACCTCATTGGATGCTTCATTACTATAGATTAGAACTAATTACAGAGTTATGTGGAGAGTAATTGGAACAGAATGGAACGGTTGGAACTCTGGGTTCCACTAGTTGGTTGTGAAAGGAATTTGATTATTATGATACAGAAATTGAGATTTCGATGAAATAAATTGCCCTTTAATAGGTTCACTGACAGTCCGATCGTAATTAATATATATCGTAAATCTGACGAACTGCAGTTTCCTCCGATAATATTGTCGAGTACCTAGCTAGCTTTTTTCAACCGGCTGTGTTTTCTATGTATATGTCTTAGTCTGTACACTGAAATTTTGTATTTATGATTTTAATGTGTTTCACCTTTGATAATAAAGATAATTCTATTCTATTCTATGGTACTTGATATTTTCAAGTTGTCATACTTTGATCAAGACGATTCGTCCCGCTCCGGGACCGATACTACAGACTAACGTTTAAACTAAACGTTATTCATATGAAGTTAAGATATACCATGGCTTGAAACCTATTAGGTCGTTCGATCCGGAATTAAATGAACTACACTTTGAATGTCATTGTCAAGAATGCAGATGTATTAGAAAAACAAAAGTAATCATTGTTTGTGAGGTGCTATAGATTCAGCGAAATACTTCTGTGAAGTGATCGATGAAATTCGAATATACTCGTAATAAGCATGTTATCACAAATATTTTTTCTCAAATATAGATTATAAATCATCATAGTAATACACCCCGTAATTCTTGAGATACAAGCGTTTTAGTGTCCTAGGTCGCAAAGCCGCGCCGCGCCGCCGCCGCCGCGACGACCGACGCGCGACGGCGCCCCAGTGATACTTGACAATGTGCAACTTTTTTTCAAGAACAATACCTGATGAATTAATATTCAGAAATTGGAAGTCGGTTTTTAATTATTGTAAACATCAAAAGGGTGGAACTCCAAGCTTTGACGAAGTGAAGTTGACCTAGGTATAAGGTATAAAAATGAGTTGAACGACTTTTTTAAACTTTCTCGATTTGTTAACATAATTTAATAATTATTGAGGGTAGTGATGGATACTGCCGTCAATTCTCGGCTGTAACTCCAATGACATTCAGTCGCCCCGTGACCACGATCGCTGTAATGCGGTAGAAACGTAGGGGAAATAAAAAAAAGGTACGCGATAAATAATTATTAAATTACTTGAACGACCCTCAAACTAGAGTTAAGATGGTAATGTTTCCTCTAAATATCAGGCTCGTTTTCTTTTAATTGACTTTTTGACATAAGTTTTTATACATTATACACAAGTACCTAAATCAAAGTTAACTCGACAATCGCCTTATTATCGAACCATTCTACCACCAAACTGCGTTCCCAATCCCCCATGCCAGCAGCGTAGGAATTATGGCCCCCTATTAGATAAACGCCAACAAGGCGCTTATTAGCGGGAGGCATGCGTCCAGCAGTGGACCAATATAGGCAGTTGAAATCGCACGTATGAGTGAAAGTAAACATAGTGTAGGACGCCCTCCGGCCAGGTGGGATGACGATCTGCGAAAGACTGCAGGCAGATGCTGGATGCGTCAAGCTGAAGACAGGGCGCTATGACGCTCATTAGGGGAGGCTTATTCCCAGCAGTGGACTAATATAGGCTGATGATGATGATGATGCACGTATGAGTTCCTACCTACTGAATAGAAATGTTTATTTGGTTGCACAGGGTGTTGATATTGACGGCGTCAAACAGAAAGCTCGCAGACCACTTGTTTGAAGCTTGTGGGAAGCCATTTCGTGACAATAATATGTATGTATGGGTGACTCTTTGAATGCACGTTTTTGTGCTTTGTGGTTACGCTATGGGATTAATGAGAGCAGATCTAAGATTAAACCAAAGTACCACATTATTAATGCTCAAAGAGGTGTTTACGGTGGTGATCAGTTGCTCATGTTCCTACAGTCATGCATGCATGCATGCTCGCCCTCGACGGCACTCATTTCCTCATTATCTCATTAGTTGACAACTTTGCATTAATAACCGCTTGAAGGAAACCAAAACACATGTTACGGTTACAATCTATGGACTAGCAAAAGCAGCCGGGTTTGGTCTTCCTGAACAAATAATACAAAGGTCCAATTTACTTACATCAAACTTTTATGCGGCATCAATGTTCGTAAATTTCGAGAGCAGGTGGCGTGGGTTTAGAAACCAGGTGATTTTTTTTTATTTTTTTATTATTATTATTAAGTAATTGAACAAACATAATAAGTTTCTTGTTTTAGTACAGTGTGAACTGCCCACAAAGATTTTCTGATATCTGTGGAACTGCCATACCGTTTATTACAAAGTTAGCCTTATTCTTTAGTCTATGGAATGGAATGGGAAGTTTATCTTGAAAGTTTATATAACTTTCACATTTTACGAGTATAAACTTCCCGCTTGGAGCTAGCGCTGACACATTTTCATATAAAATAGAGTAACGCAAACTTTAGTAATCAGTATGACAGTGGATGCCAGTTCACACCCAGCATACAGGCCATTGAAACAAATAGTTTACAAATAAATATTGACAAACAAACGAACCAGCATCGAACAAAACACATTCAAACAATACAGTAGACTTCACACAATCATAATAAGACACTCTGAACCATTAATTACAAGTGCGCCATGCACTGCAGTTAACATGGATGGTATAAAAGCACTGACAGTGTCATCGTGGTCAATCAAGATGCTGTCTGTGTGGCTACTGGTCTGCCTGTGCGGGGTGCAGGGGGGCTGGGCCTCGCAGGAGATCATGATGAACCTGTCCAAGGGGTTCTCCGCTGGGTTGGAAGACTGCAAGAAGGAGGTGAGGTTTTCAAGGCATGGTGAGGATGCCTGGGAGAAATTCATCCTCAGCGTTCATGCATACATTATTTTCATACAGGCACCTACTTATAATATTTTGTTTCTGCACAAATATCGAGACGACATGAGCAAGGGTTAAAAACAGACTTTTGGATGTGCATGATAATTTGCTAGTTTTACAAGCAACGGTAAATAATGGTGCAATCATTTTATTACATTTCCTAGAAAATAGACTTCGATCAACCATAAATTATTATATGATATCATCATCATCATCTATCTATAATCTCTCCTACACCCACGACACGACGCGACGGGCGGTTTTTTTTTTGTAGCGTGTGTTTGATTGTCGGCACTTACGTCAATTACTGCTGTACTTAAGGCTTGTCGATAGAACTTCTTTTGACCATAATCTCGCGTGATAGAAAGTGACAATGTGGCCGACGATGTACCTACCACAAAGGTCTAAAAGATACCTACTCAATCTCGCCTCGGAGAGTGTTACTTAGGTCTAAGCTCTTATCAGGTTGTATTTTTTTTAAGAATCTTTAAACAACTGCTTGATCTAATTTATAGCTGAACACCGGTGACCACATAATGCAAGACTTCTTCAACTTCTGGCGCGAGGAGTACGAGCTGGTGAACCGCGAGCTGGGCTGCATGGTGATCTGTCTGGGCCAGAAGCTGGGGCTCATCGACGCAGACATGAAGATGCACCACGGGAATGCGAACGAGTTCGCGCAGAAACATGGAGCTGGTGAGAATTGTTCACTGTCGTTTATTGTAATAATAATAAATAGCACCGGACAATACAGCACATCTAGCTCCAATTAAAGCAGAGCTTGTGTTATAGTTACGGTCGCGGAATAGGGTTTGCACCACCCCAGCTCTTTCCGCGGGTGTCGTAAGAGGCGACTAAGAGATATCCATCGAGGGCGGGCTTATGCCCACGTTTGCATTATGAGTCCCCTATAAGATAAAAGTCAATAAGGCGCTTATGGGAGGCCTGCATCCAGCAGTAGACTAATAAAGGCTGTTGAGGTGAGGTGTGTTATGGGTATAAGCATTTATTTGAGCGTTTAATGTATCGATAGGTTAGGTCGGTTAGGTTAGGTTTCGGTTCTTCTAGACCGAAAATAATGACCTTCGTTTTATGTACGATGGTGTATCATGAAAGTCTAGAAGTTACATATTTACTCATGTCTTCAAGAGACCCAGGTTGTAATGTCCGGGTTTAACACATTGAAAAAAAATCCAATAAGAAAAACAGGACTTTACAAAAATGATTCCAGTTTTCTTACTTACGGCGGATTTGTGAACTGGAATAACCCGGAACAATCGAAGTCTTGGGAAGGTTCTTCTCTAAAAAAATAATATTATTTTGACAGATGAAGAGAAAGCCAAGCAGCTGGTGGCCCTGGTGCATGAATGCGAGAAGACGCACGAGGGTGTGGAGGAGCACTGCTCCCGGTTCCTGGAGATGTCCAAGTGCTTCCGCACCAAGATCCACGAGCTCAAGTGGGCGCCCTCCATGTCCGTGGTCATGGAGGAGATGCTGAATGCCCTCTGAGGAAATAAACATGATGCGGGAAGATGCTTCTTATTTCATAAATTCAAAAACTACACGACAAAACTAGAAAATGTTTGCTAAGGGTTTTTTTACTCCTGTTGATTTATCTTCTAGATAACTTTCTAAACAACAGAATAAAAATTAAAATAAAAAAGTTACTTAACAATAGTGAAATAGGTATGATTCGTCTATCAATGTATCAATGAAATAAATAAAATATATATCTACTTATTGTTTAACTGTAGGTACCTAATCTACCTACCCAAGCACTTATTTTCATCGAAATTTCTAATATAATGAATAAGTAATAATTTGGTGGAGTAGTACCTACCTACCTGAGATTTATAACGCGATCACATTATTTAATTGAACAGCAAAAATAAAAACCTATAGTAAACAAAAAATCCTATAGAAAAAACAAACAAATCACAGGTTTGTTACATTCCAGAAATCTTCAAGATAAAAATAACAATAACAATAGCGAAGGAGTTTCGCGAACGGGCGAAAATAAGCAGCAATAAAATAAAACGCATCTGGTTGCCGACAACAGATTTTCGTAAGATAATAAATAGAAAAGTACAGCATGCGAGTCACATAGAGGGTGGCGCACAGGGCTGGGGGAAAGACTAGATTTATTGGGGTTACCTTAGGGACGGTTGTGACGCTCATACACGATCTATTCACACAAGTTTAAGATAAAGCCTATGTCCTGAAGCTGACGTCACCGAGCTGGTCTATTCCGATGTATCCCTGAGTGTTTCACTGAAGTAACTTCGCCGCTCACGGATTCATTTTCTTTTGTTTTTATTCTTAATTAATATGCAGACAAGCAGAGCGGCGACATAGTATGAGTGACACAATCTCGAACACATCAGAATTTAATGATTTTATCAGATTTGAAAATCATCTATAGGTATAATCTCAATCGCATTTCAATCAGAAATAATCAGAATTAGTTATAACTATCTCAATTTGTGTAAACGTAACATTTGAATAATGGGTAATCTCCCATGGTTTCTTTTCAATTAAGACTAAATTTTCGTATGAGTCGCAATCATTTATTTGAGTATAATATGAAAAAACTGTTTAGTCTCTCGAGAAGATTTCTTTTGGAAAATATTATGAACAAAGCTTGATATCTGGGATATGCCTGGCCCTACCCACCTGTCCTGAGTCCGTCCCCGAGTAAGGTAAATACGATCAGGCGCCCCAGGTGCGCGTATAACAAGTAGCGACGTGCAGTCGTTTGTTTGTGTTACTCGCTCCATGCTCCAGAACACACTGGCATCTATTTTTATATTATTTCTCAAGAAAATTAGCTTTAGGATCAACGATCTTTAGTCTGATGACAGGAAATTTGTGTCTGGTTTATTGCAGCTCGAGTTATAGGTACGGTTTGTTTTACTCCGTGCATTTTCTATGCAGTAACATGCAGTTAACAGGAATGCGGAGTGGTTCGTCCTTAAAGCACAAGGTTCTCAGAAGAGAAACCTTTGTCATGGGAGCCAGACGACCTCAGTTGAAAAAGTGCTGACTTTACAGTAGGAATTAGGTTGGGGTTACATCCATGTTACATCTAGCATTTTTGTCAGTAGGTAATCTATCCTGGATAATCCGTTATTGATTAAGTAACAACTTACTGTACAATACATTACATCAGTTGACTAATTCAAACCATTTCATCAAAGCGTTGAGGTAAATCTTAGCAATAGTTATTTAAATTGCTGTCGCTGTAATCAAATTAACCGCGATTGAATGTCATTCTATTGGCTGACGGTAATCGAACCCGCAATCTTCAAACACCTCATAAATCTTAACACAATGGCTCAAGTTAATTTCGACCGGTATCGGAACATCGGATTTCGATTAGGCTGAACACCTAGGCACAGCTCAGTTTATTAGAGTTAGGAAAATTATAATGGTGCTAAAAACAATTGAAAAATTATTAAACAAATTGTCAAAACTTTCCTGTGCAAAAAAGCCTACACAAAACATCAAATTATAAAGCTAAAGGATCACAAAGCTTACGACGGGTTTCGTCCATATCGAAAATAAGAACTAACACAAATAGTTTCTTTGTCACTTCTCTACTTAAATCTACATAGGTGCCTTGCGAAATAAGCGAAATAAATATTTTTAACCGACTTCAAAAAGAGGAGGAGGTTCTCAATTCGACTGTTTTTTTTCTTTCTTTTTTTTTGTTTGTTACCTCAGAATTGTTACCGCTGATCCGATTTTCATGATACTTTTTATATGAAAGGCTGGTGCTTCTGGAGGCGGATCCATAAAAATTCATGAAAAAACTATAATTTCTGTGTGTAGACTAGCACACAGAAAAGTCAAATTCTACGGACACTTATGTACTTCTACTTCCACATGTTACTACATTGAATAGGTTCCTTCGTGACACACTAGGTAAATGATTTACTCTGACGCATATCATCGATCTTTTATTGCTGACTCCTGCGTAATATAGGTGACCAAACTACAATGTTTGCTATTACAATTTGTCAGGCTGTATATTTTGAGCTGTGGTCGTGGTCTTACGATTGTCCTGTCTGGTCTAATGGCGAGAGCTAAGTTATAGCACGATTATCACAAAGTAACTGTATTCAACAAGACTATTTGTGTCTGTGTCTATTCGTTCGACATAAATTAAAGTTTTCAACAAAATTTGATTGTTAAACGCATGGCTCAAGATTGGCCTTGTATAGTATCCGTATTGTCATCTAAACGTCAGCAGCCATTAGAATTACGAATATCAATAAATTACACGTCTTCCTCTGCCTAAGAAAGGCGATTTCATTCGTCTAAGTTTCTTAAGAACTCGAGTAGGTTAGGATTGTTTAATCCTTTTTTTTCAAAAAGCGAGATAAAAGCTTTCTTCGAATTCAAAATTCATATCATTCGTACTAAGAAGATAAATGATTCATCATTATGAATGATTTATCCTGATTGAAGGTTCATATGAATTGTTTATCTTCTTAATACGAATGATACCACATTTTCAGTTTTGTAATAATTCTTGGGGTTTAATTTAGAAACATTGCAATCTTGTCGGAGGTATGGGCTAGATTATGGCAAGAAAAACTTATATCACATTTATTATCACGCCAAACTGTATTGTGTAATTACGTGATAAAACGTGGCTCTGGATTAACTAGAATTCCTACCTACTTTGAATACAAAAATGAAAACTGCACACAGAAACTATATTTTATAGCGGTTATTCGAAAAGGGTACTATCATATCTGCGTAAGAACTTCTCCTATGACCACCTCCATGTCGGGGCTCCAGTTGAGGTCGTGCAGCTCAGTGCGGAAGCACTTGGCCACCTCCAGCACCCAGACACAGCGGTCCTCGGTGGACTGTTGCTGCTGCTCGCACTCGTGAATGATGTTCACCAGCTTTGCTGCTAGTTCCGCATCTGCAATAGTCAGTTTACTTTTACACAACATTCCTGGTTCTACTTCCTCCGCCTTTGACTGAATACTGTGACTTTTGGCTTTTTTATCTGAACCCATAGGTTTCCTGCTAGATCAGCCCAAGCTGATTCTGTTCTTATCTTTGGATTATAATTACCTGACAATCTTTAAACCCCTAACGGTAAGCTTTTGCAATTAAAACCACTTCTAGCACTAGGTAGCTTCTTTTTGAAATTTTTCGACTTAATTAATCTTACTCTTACTGGTACTTTCTAATTTAACCTGCTCCATGCGCCATGGCGTACTCCTTAGCGTTCCCATGGTGCATCATCCCGCCGTCGTCCATCAAGTCCAGCTTCCGACTCATGCAGATGATGGCGCACCCGGTGTCTCTGGACAAGCGCGAGTAGTCCTGCTTCCAGAGGTAGTACAGTTCGCTAAGCAGACGGTCGTCCAGGTTTAGCTGGAAGGGCGTATGACGTCATTCAGCGTTTAAACATCTGTGTGTGTACCATGAGTTGTCACAGTTAAATCGCCTGACGTTACTACAGTAGTTACGTAAATACGCATATAGTTATCCACAGCGCATTTTAGTACCCAACTATCCGCTAGAGGCGCTTTAGAAGTTTCCATACATTTTTTTACTACAGTCGCTAGCGAGTATAGATTGTCAAAACTCATGGTAGACACACTGATGTATTTACGTTCAATTACACTCAGGTGAGAAGTATTATTTACAAACGAAAATTTGTTCAATAATGTGTTATTAATCACTTCATTGGCGGGTACGCCGTACTTTTGTGAATTTTAAAACCACCTATGACATTTAAAATATTTATTAATAATCTGATAAAAAGATATAAACATCAGTTAAGGAAATAGTCTAGTCAAAGTCACATTCATTTACAGGCAATCTGACCGTCTTAGTTTGAGCCTACCTGGCCTTAATCGCTGTATTGATTCAACGCACTTCTTGCTGCTACATCATTTCGGGCAAGTGTACCGAAACTGGGAGTAAATAATCAAACTCACTTCCGCCTTGCACTCTTCCAAGACTCGCAGGAACCCTTTCGCGAGGATCTTCATGGCGTCCTTGGCCTCCAGGCCCACCGCGGCCAGCATCATCACGCACAGCACTGCCCTCATCCTGGCCTCGACTCACACGAAATCTCTGCGCGACTCTCTTTATACTCCCAGCCTCTATTACAATGTCATGGAATTCCTGGTATTCAAGCATTGTGATCGCAATAATTGGTGGTTTCATTGGTGTTGCTTACAGGTGGCGATTATTGTTCACAGATTACAGAAGCTTGACATTTTGTGCAGTTAGGTAGGTGTAACTGTTCCTATTGTTTATGCACGTCATCTTATCATTGCAAAAAATGTACTTATTTAGGTATTTATATTTGTGTTATTGTATTTCCTTTAGTAATCATAAATTAATTATATTCTTATTCGTATAACGAGTTGTACCATACAACCACAAAATACATAACAAAATAAATGTTAAGGTTTTGGTTATTATATTTTAGGTAGTTAAAAAATCTAATAACGGCGCAACAGTTCGTATGAAGTCCAAGAGATTTTCAGCTCCTGAGTCTCTTGACCTCGTGGTGTAGTTGGTATTCCCGTACTAAGGGAAGGACGCGGGTTCAAGTCCCTTCGAAGACGAATATATAAACGTTTATTCAAAAAATCTGTCATTTTAAACACCATGAAAATTACTGACTTTTGTTGACCTTCTTGTTTTTGTTTTCATGTGTATCTCTTGCAAATGAATAAAAAAATGTTTATTCGTAGGGTTTGTTTGGAGAAATAGGTGGCTTGACGGGGGCGCTTAGCTTCTCAGGTGGTGGCTGGAGTCGATCCACTGATAGTTCCCCTGGACACTTGGCTTCCACAGGGGTTGGCTTGTCTTGTCTCTTCGATTGGGGTAGGTACGTAGGGTACGACATACGGGGTTTAAACAAAGGACCGAAAAACGTCACGATTCGATTTGAGTTTGAGTTTGATTAGGTATCGGAAACCGCGGACGCGATAGCACTTTCAGGGGCGGCGTAGTTGGACACAACCGCGCAGCGCTGAGTGCTTTTTTAGAATCCCGAGACACACCGATGTCCTCCGATGATTCGGTCACGTTAGTGGTTCTACCATCCAGTAGCCAATAGAAAGCAGTATCACTATGTCTAGATTCCACACTCCAAATTGCGTGTACTTCGAAATTGACGATGCTACCCTGATAAAATGTTAAACGAAAGGAACCACTTCGCTCGTATCCCGTCACGGAACTACTGAATAAAAACCAATCAGGTCATCTATCACAGTTATATTCACTCATAGTCGTACAAATCAATATAGGTGTCAGTCAGCTGCGGCACCTGGTGGTGGTCCAGCACGGCGCGCTGGAAGCACTGGGCCAGCGCCAGCCCCACGGAGCAGGGCTCCCTCGCCAGGGTCGCGTTGCTCTCGATGGACCGGAGGCACGTCTGCCCGTACTCCACGATCTGATGGGCTATCTTTTCATCTGGCGAACACAATGACATTAGTCTCTATCTTCTGCCAGCGATTTCGTACACTTTGTTTCTATGGAAACGTTCATAAACGTTATTCCTATCTCATGGAAACTGATATATAAGATAACGAGTAGATGTTTATTCTAGATCTACACCTGCATCTATGCAAAATTTCAGTCCAACCCGTTCAGTACACATTTCGATAGAAAATTGTTACTCAAGCTCAAATCAACGACTGAGCATTTATAACACTGTTAGTTAATCTGTAATGTTGTTCCCATTATAAAATAAATGAACTACACTGAGCATGATTTCATTATACGAGCCTGAGAGTCATCATGATGATCAATTCATATCTAGTACCCATTACACGAGCTCTGCTTAGCCTGGGACTAGATAATGCTGTGTTAATTGTCGAATATATGTAATTGATTATTATTATAAACTAGCTGCGCCCCGCGGCTTCAAACGCCTTGTTCCTATGGAAACGTTTAAAGGTGAATTTTATCCCACGGGAACAGATTTAGGGGATAAAAAGTATAAAGCCTATGTTTTATTCTAGTATTATAATTACCTGTAACCAAAATTTCAGCCCGATCTGTTCAGTAGTTTTAGCGTGAAGAGGTAACAAACATCCATACATCCATCCAAACTTTCGCATTTATAATAATATATAGTTTGATAATAATATCATAAATGTATGTATAACCAGAGAGTCATACCAGCATAATTGGCTTTCGCGAACCCTACAGCGTGTTTTTCGATCAGCCTGTTGTCCAGGTCCATCAGCTCGAGCTTCAGCAGCGCGCACATGGCCACGCAGCCCAGCTCAGGACTTAGGAAGACGTGGTTCGGTTTCCAGAAATCTAGGAACTCCTCGATTATATCCATCGGGAAGTTCACCTGCAGACAGCGGTTGGAGAGAAATAGAGATTTGAAGTCTGATTCCACTTCTACAACTTCAACAGCCTATATTGGTCCACGCCTATAGTGGTTGGACGCAGGCCTCATGAGCGCTTTCGATGTTATCTCATGGGGGGTAATATCCATAATCCCCACGCTGGGCATGCGGGTTGGGGCTCGCAGTTTGGTGACAGAATAGTTCGGCAGAATGGCGCTGCTGCCCGCCCCCGGTAAATATCCCTTAGTCGCTTCCTACGACACCCACGGGAAGTGTAGGGGTGGTGCGAATTCTATGCCGGCGAAGTCTGATTATAGCAAGCTAAAATCCAACATACAAAAACATGAATATACCAATGTCATAGAAATTAATGCGACAAGATATTAATGACGATGATTTTAATGATATTTGTGGATAAATCTATCTCAAAACTACCTCTTTTCTACACTCCCATACAGTCGCACCGAAAGCAGCTGATATCTTGCGAAAGACTTTTAGCGAACTCTCACAATAAGCCTCATTGAAAATTATTGTAATCAAGACTACAAAAGAGCTATAAGTTTCCGCTTTCATTTCGTTTTTTGTTCTTTGTACCTCAGCGATTCTGTATGAGTAATTAAATTTCATCGTGCTTTTTAATTTATCGCGTTAATTGGTTAATAGCTCTGATTAATTAAATGATTAAAATTTCTGAGTTTAGCAGATTGCGTTTGTTTCGTACTCTAATAAAATCAAAGATCGGCATGAAGCCACTGATATATAACTCGCTTCTCACACACATTATGAAAAGGATTACATAGACAGGAACTGGGAACAGTGACAGTCCATTGGGTTGCCCGGGTCGCTGGGAGACCTCACCAAAGCGAAGTTAACATAAAAATGGTTGATTAGCAGATTGATTTTCACTAATATGTCTATTTTGGTAGATCCTGGTTAATATAAAGAAGGTCTGTAGTTTTAGGTGTATCAAATAAATGTTTATACTACACCTGCTCAGAACGTTGCTTGTTTTATCCCTTTTTATCCCATCCATGCGAAAAGAGGTAAAGGGTTCATCGATAAGTGCGAACAAGGTAGGTTATTCAATCCAGTGCACTTAATAACAGTGACTTTTGATTTCGGAATATTATTTACTCCACGCGAACTAAGCTGTTTTCCTCCAACATCATTATACCGCCAAAGAATAATAATATTTTTTGGACAATTCGCACATCTAGCCCCAATCTCTAGTTTATAACCGTCCCTCATCTATACAGGGTGGAAAAAATCTATGGGCCCTGGAGGGAAACTACCTTTAATCCTTTAGTTAGCTTATTTTACTGAAAGTAAACATTCCTTTATTTTTAAAAAGAAACCAAACTCGCTTTCAAAGATCATCTAAAAATTGTTTGTCTCACCTGGGAATCGAACCAACTAAAAATTAAAAAAGAAACCCTCACTTTTTGGGCGAATCAGTAAAATTATTGTTCAGGATAAAAATAGTCTTATAATCATTTGGCTTTTCACTTATCTGTTGTATGAGATATTCATGAAATCGAATATTTATTACCTACAAGTTCTTTATTTACACACTTTGCAGAAAAATGAAGACTAAATTTGTGTATCCAGAACGAAGGGGTCCAGGGCCGATAGATTTTTTCCACCCTGTAGATCTGCAGACGCTCTGACACACTAGGTTTATACAAATGAAACCACAACAGCGAGGACTAAGATTTATCATCAGAACTCGATATGCGCGGACATCTCAGGCGCCCATTTCTCCTGAAAGGCCTTCTCCCGCAGACACCGCGCCAGTATAAGCCCGCGGTTGCAGAACTCCGGGATGCTTCCGACCAGGGGGTGGCACTCCTTGAACATCTGAGCTATCTTATCGCTCAACTTAGTATCTGGAAGTATGGTTTAGTTATCTGTGGGATTGGCTGAGTCATAGCAAGCCAGATTCACGATTATTAGATATTAGATCCAGCAATGCTGATTATATCATGTTATATGGGTAACTGGAGAAAATGGTCCTTTCCTTTCATTACCTTGACCGAGTCATCACATACGTCGTTTGTTTTGTTCTGATATGAGCAACCAGGACTCGCGAGCAAACATGATGGTACATGTGCTATTTAAAGGTAATTTTTGTGGACCTTACCGGCTCCGTGCTTTTTCAGCAGCTGCCTGAGGGTTACCATCTGCAGCTTGCCTTCGTAGGTGAGAAGATTCATCTTGAGGTGGACGCACATCATGACGCAGCCCAGCTCGGGCTCCTGCAGCCGGTACATAGGGTCAAAGAAACGCAGGAACTCCAGAATCACTCGGACGCTGAAGTTTACCTGGTTACAACCATTCAAACATCATTTAGTATAATCCAATAAATACCTACCTACGTTAATACACCATTCAAATCATGTTCTGTTTCAAATTACATTTACAAAGATTTTTTAGTCGACCTTCATATCTTAAATCTTCTTTATTTATATGTTTTGACCGAAGGTATTGAAACGTCTCGTTCACACTATTTCCTAGTTCTAGATCATACAACTCATCGTTGGATTTGTATAACTTACCTCATTCTTACAATCAATAATTATATAACTGACATCCTTAGCTATGCTATTTAAGACTTTTTTAGTGCTTTTATCGGGTATATCGATACATTGAACGTAATGAAAAACAAGCATGGTTACATAAAATATAGAAAAAGTCATTTTTCAAAACAGAAAACAGGAATTATAACACACTTTTTTTTATCGTTTCGTTGATAAAATTGCAATGCCTAGCTAATTCGTTATACTCGTAACTGCAATTAACTTTGTGTGGGTTAGCAACCTAATTAATTTCACCGATAGTGATTTAACAGAACGTGAACATCGTATTACGTAATCTTCTAAAAACCCGTCCACGGACGATCTGTACCTTTTCTAAATAGCATAGTGGATAACTCGTCTGAATCAAAAGACTCTTGATGTTTGATTCAGCCCAGTTATCCCCAAAGTGAAGTGGACAACTTGTCTGCGAGAAGATCGTCCTTACTTTTCAAGGGTTCCGTATTGAAATCCTAAAAATATACACGGCATCATAGCACAAAGGTTTCGAGTCCTTTACTTTTTATACCCAACAATGCCGATCGATATACGGAAATCGGAATCGGATGGTGTTGATAAAGACTAAACTATGGAACGCTTGAGGACTGACTACTGGCAGATCATCTTATCTGCTCGTTCCGGGAGACTTAATATAATACACACAATGATTATTTTAATAGGTTAGGTATGGATCATAAAAACAAGATGCATTGTCTTAAAAATTAGCGAAAACACATGTTATTCTCGTTATACATACGTAATATTTCAATAGTTATTTATTTAGGTCTATGCTAAACATAATGCTTCCGGGTGTTTTCCTGTAAAAAAATATATAATATGGTTTTTATGGACGTTTAACCGCAATCTAACCTGATGAAGGACAAAGATCAGGTTGACGGTGTATCATGAAGGTCTAGAAGATACTTATTCATCTTTGACCTGAAGAGACTCAGTTTGTAACTGGCCAGAAATAAAGATGCAGGCTGTGATTTCCATTCCTTGGTGGTACGAATATTGAAGGTGGAGGAAAACCTCTTAGTGCGAGTGGTGAGAACCAGCAAGTATGGATGGCATTGCGTCCTGGAGTAATAGGGAGATGGGGGGTGTTAAAGTATATTTTCAAGGGATAGGTCTAAATGAAACAAGTCGTGTAGTAGCCATGATTGATTATATATTTTCCAGTTCCAACTACCTACAATACATTTATAATAATAATCTAAATCTACCTACAACCTCCCTATTAAAATAATAAGAATGATGTGAGGAAATTAAACTTAAATAACTTTTAGTTGTTTGAGGAATCAACAGGCAATTGTTCTAAATGGACCTTACATTCTTTAAACAATAATAAAAAGACATTTTGCCTTACATTGTTATTCAAAAATCAGTTAGGTATGTAATTTAAAACAATGTTCTAAAACAAAATAGAAACAAAGCATCACAAAAGAGACTTCTTAATTAAATAAAAATTATATAAACATGATAGAAGTATAAGTATCAGTAGTTTGTTTAGTTTTGGACATTTAATTTGATGCATTATACTAAGTAGTTATTTAATAATTAATACATAAATTTCAGATACAATTATTGGTTATGTATAACGATTAAGTACATTTTATTTATTCTTCATTAAAAAGAACATAAACCACTTATCGTTTTTATTTTAAACATGCAAATTAATCCAACCAATCCAAAAATTTACTTTAATTCGAGTAAGAAAAACAAAGTTCTTATGTGCTAACTAAAGGAATAATTTAATTTATTTTTGTGCAAGGTACTATTCCGGTTTTCCTTACGAGGGATGGGTGCATGCTTCCACTGGGTAGGTCCATCGATCAGGAGGTATCACTTCCCTGCCAGAACGGGTATAATGTTTAGTACATTCATTTCTATGGACCCCAGTAGTAGAGCTGGATGGAACTTGTATGGGTGATTGGATGTTACTATCCATGATGTCATCATAACAAAGTGAATATGATTGATTTGGATCAACGCGATATTTTGAATCAATGATTATGTGTTTCCGATTGCGTCTTAACAAACGTCCTGTTGTCATTTTTATCATATAAGACCTAGAGTCTATTATTCCATGAACTACTCCAGGTTCCCAATTATTATTGTTTCTAATTTTAACTTTTTGACCTATAATGAGCTTTTTTAATTCGCGTGCGCCTTTATCGTAATACTGCTTTTGAGAAACTTGACGTGCTTTCAATTTACATGATATATTTGTATGTATTCGAGGATTAAATAATGAAGGTGACCTTGGCAATGTACTTCGTAATTTCCTACTAAACAGTAATTCAGCTGGAGATGGAATGTCTGAACTAAGTGGTGTATTTAAATACTCTAAATATCCTATGTGAAAATCTGAATCATCATGAGAAGTTCTTTTCATTAAATTCTTTATTGTTTGTATTGCTCTCTCGACCTGTCCGTTCGACTGGGCGTATCCAGGGGATGATGTTACATGTAAAAAATTCCACGCTTTTGAAAATTGACTAAAATTATTTGATGAAAACTCTGGGCCATTGTCAGTCATGACTGTCTGAGGTATACCATGTCTTACAAATATACGTTTAAGTTTTCCTATTATTTCTTTGGATTGTAATGAGTGCAGTTCTTCGATTTCTATGAATTTACTAAAATAATCGATAACCAATATATAAGACTTGTTCTTAAAATGAAATAAATCAGTTCCTACTTTATTCCATGGTATTTCTGGTATCTCATGATTTATTAATGGTTCTTTTGAGTTTTGTTTTCTATGTGTTAGACATGTTTGACAATTGCTTATGTAATTATCTAATTGTGAATTAATATTTGGCCAAAAAATACTTTCGCGAGCTCTTAGTTTGCACTTTTCTAGGCCCATATGACCCACATGAATGGTTTTTAACATCTCGAGTCGTAAACATTTTGGAACTACTATTCTTGAGTGTTGGGTATGCAGGCGGGGCAGCCCCCCCCCCCTCCTCATCTTTGTGAATAAACCAGTGCATAACTAACCAGCGATCGTTTCACTTGTCTGTCCTCATATTTAACAGTGGCGACGAGCTACCCTCATTTTGTTGATATCGCGTGCAAAATGGCAAATTCGAATGTGCAATTTGGAATTTTAAGCGGGTTCGATCATAATTCGCAGACGTGGAAAACGTATAAAAGCCGTATCGGGCAATATTTTATCGCGAACGAGATAAATGCGACCACGGACTCCAAAGGTGAGAAGAGGAAAGCGATCCTGCTGAGTGCACTCGCCGAGGCTACCTACAAGCTAGCATCTGACCTAGCATTACCCAAAGAGGTCGAAAACGTGCCATACGAAGACTTCCTAAAGCTACTTGATGCGCATTTCACCCCGAAAACCGTTGGGTTTGGAGATCGTCACAACTTCTACGCCGCCACGCAGCAAGCGGGTGAAACTCACTCGCAGTGGGCGGCAAGATTGCGAGGTCTAACAGCAAAGTGTGGCTTCTTGAACGTCGAAGAGGCGCTGCGCGACAAGTTCATTATGGGAATGCTGCCGGGTCGAGAGAAGGAAGAACTGTATGCTAAGGATTTAGCTGACCTTACACTGGCCAAGGTCGTGGAGACAGCGGAGAACCACAGTCGGGCGCGAAGCGCTGCGGCGGTGGGCCGCTCCGCCGCTGCTGCAGCGGCAGAAGACCAGCTTTTCAAGATAGCAAATAAGGGAAATCGCGCTAGTGTAGGCAAAGTAAAGTGTAACGTGTGTGGGTTCACTAATCACAAGTCATCCGAGTGTAGATTTGCAAATTATGTTTGCAAAAAATGCCACGTAAAAGGCCACTTACGTAAAATGTGCCCTAAAGTGAATTACGTAGAGGTGGATTGCGGTGATAAGGGTGATAATGATGCAGATGATGACGGTAAGTTTTTTTATATCCGTTCATTCCGAGGAGAACCCATGGTAGAATCAGTATGTATTAGAAAATCACAATATAAATTTGAAATAGACAGTGGTTCTACCGTAACGGTAGTTTCCGAAAGGTTTTATGAAACCAATTTTAAAGATGTGCCTTTATCTAGTACTGTGAAACAGCTGATGACGTATAATGGTACAAAAATTGTATGCGTAGGTACATTTTGTTTACCCGTTAGCTACTCAGGGCAAACAAATAATATTGTTTTTTATGTTGTGCGCGACGGCGGGCCTCCTCTCTTAGGTCGGGATTTTATTTCAAGCTTTAAATTACAGTTAGTGCCGGTGAATTACTGCAGTAATTCCGAAATGACTGTTGAATTTTTACAAAATAAATATCCAAATCTATTCTCAGATAACTTAGGAACTTTCAACAAGTACAAAATTAAATTGTCGTTAAAAGATAACGCCAAACCGGTTTTTTGCAAAGCCCGTCCAGTAGCGTTTGCATTGCGTGATAAAGTTGGCAAAGAAATCGACAGATTAGTTGAGTTAGGTATACTTGAACCTATAGAATATTCGGAGTATGCATCTCCAATTGTACCGGTTCTGAAACGAGACGGATCAGTTCGGCTTTGCGCGGATTTTTCGGGAACGATAAATAAACAGCTGTTGGTGGAACAATATCCACTTCCATCGACCAGTGAGCTGTTTGCGAAAATCCATGGCGGCCAGCAGTTTAGTAAACTAGACTTGTCTATGGCTTATAATCAGCTGGTCCTAGATGATGATTCTCGGAATTACACATGCGTAAATACAAATCGTGGTATCTATAGGTATTCTAGATTAGTATTCGGTCTTTCAAGTTCGCCTTCTATTTTTCAGCGCGCAATAGAGGGCGTGCTGTCAGGGTTAGATGGAGTTCTGTGCATGTTAGACGACATTTTAATAACGGGTAAGGATCGCCAGGAGCACCTGGAAAAGCTTGACACCGTGTTGAATAGGTTACAGGACGCAGGTCTTACGCTACAAAAAGGAAAATGCAGTTTTTTTCAGGATGAGGTTCAGTACCTTGGTTATGTGATCTCAAAGGACGGGTTAAAGAAAGCGCCGGAAAAAATTAAAGCTATGGTCGAAGCGCCGGTACCAAAGAATGTCAATGAACTTCAGTCGTTCCTTGGTCTCATTAACTACTATAGGAATTTTGTACAAGATTCGTCCTCGATTCTTAGTCCCTTATATGACTTACTTAAAAAAGAATGCAAATGGGACTGGACTGATATTCATGAGACAGCTTTTCGAAAAATAAAGAAAATTATGACGTCAGAAAAGGTACTTGCACATTTTGATCCAAGCGCTCAGATAATTTTAACCGTGGATGCGTCACCAAGGGGGTTAGGAGCTATTCTCTCGCAGGTAGGCGCTGACGGGGTGGAAAGACCCGTATCATATATGTCACGGACATTAAATTCCGCAGAAAAGCGTTATGCGCAAATCCAGAAGGAAGCGACTGCGATTATTTACGGTGTACGTCGGTTTCATCAATACTTGTACGGAAGAAGTGACCCTTTTACATTACGGACGGACCACAAGCCATTGTTGTCTATATTCGGTTCACATAAAGGCATACCAGATATGTCGGCGAATAGGTTACAACGTTACGCTTTATTCCTAAGTAGCTATAATTATAAAATAGAATACATACGTAGTAGCGATAACAGCGCTGACTACCTATCGCGCGCGAGCCTACCTAGAGAAGTACACGAGTGTGCGTGCACAGAACAATGTAAGTGCTGCGACTGCGAAGTAGCATATGACCGCGCAACGTATGTGTGTTTCGTAGTAGACGACAGTATGCCCGTTACCATAGAAATGCTACGAAAAGAGACGGAAAACGACGTTGTTTTAAGTTTAGTAAGTAAATATATACTTAATGGTTGGCCGCCGAAAATTAATGATATTCGGATTAAACCTTATTATTTATGTAGAACTCAGCTGTCTTTAGAAAGCGGATGCATCATGAGGGGTCATAAGGTAGTAATTCCCGCGAGTTTATATCAGGCTATTTTAAAAGAGCTGCACACTTCACATTTAGGCATAGTTAAAACCAAAGCCGAAGCTCGTTCAAGGTTTTGGTTCCCAAGAATCGACCAAGCTGTCGAGAACATGATAAGTTCATGCGATGTTTGCATTCAGCTGCGTCCCTCGCCGCCCCGCGCCCCTCTGTCTCATTGGAAGTACCCTACATCTTCATTTGATAGAATACATATCGATCTATTGGGCCCAGTCAAAGGATGTATGTATTTGGTTGCGGTAGACGCACATACAAAATGGGTAGAAGTATATAATATGCAAACTTGTACGTCTTCAGCTGCAATAATAGTAAAATTATGCGAGTTTATGTCAAGGTTCGGTGTTCCGAAAACAATAGTGAGTGATAATGGCACATCTTTTTGTTCACGGGAATTCGAGTCATTTTGTGCATCTAATGGGATTTCACATAAGACATCCCCTGTCTATCATCCGCCGAGTAACGGCCAGGCTGAAAGTTTTGTAAAAATTGTTAAAAAAGGTATAAAATCTTGTCTTTTGTCAGACTTGAATGCAAAAAGTGCATCAGTAAAATTATTAAAATATCTTATGGACTATCGTAACTCAATTCATACTGCGACGGGGTTCTCCCCGGCACAAATGGTGTTTGGTCATAAGTTAAGATCGCGGTTGGATTTAATTAATCCAATAGCATCGCCATTATCACCCTCGTCAACACATCCAGCTGATTTGAATGATAATTTACAGTGTTCACAACAAACTAAGTATAAAAACTTGAGGAAAAACGACTTAGTGTTATATAAAAAATTTATTAATAATACGAAGTACAGTTGGTGTAAAGGTGTCATACAAAAGAAAATAGGAAAAGTTTTGTACTTAGTGAAAGATATTGTTACCTCGGAAATTCACAAAAGACACTTAAATCAATTACTAATTTATAAAGGAACAAAAGACAATTTTTGGGACAGTAAAGCTCAAAATGAATACATAAACAAACCTGAACAGTTCACACTGCCGTCGCTGCCGCCGTCGACGCCTCCGCCGTTGCTGCCGTCGTCGCCTCTGCCGCCGCTGCCGCTGCCGTCATCGCCGCCGCCGCCGCCGCCACCGCCGCCATCCTTACCGAACGCACCATCGCTGCCGCTGGAGCTGACGCAACCTGTACCTCCAGATGCACCAGAAAGGCCGGGACGCCCGATTGATTGCGAATCAGAGAGTAGCATAGCTGGGCACTCGGTCAAAGGGAGGCGAGCAGAGTTATACCGACCAACTGTTTCGTCGGTCTCAGGGGAACAAGAGAATGAGTGTGATGTCATGGTACCTACCGAGTCTGAAAACGAGGGTGTAACAGCTGCGGAGATAACATCGGATTCGGATGAAGAATTTCAGGAAGCGGAAGTCGATCCCGAACCGAGCGACTTACTAGTCCCGGACGTTACAACGCCTAAGAGAAGGCTACGTGAACGTCCCAAAGTTTGTTTTAAAAAGTATTTTTAATCTGTGTTAGTCTTAAGAACCTGTATACATAGTTTATATTGTAATAAGGGGAGGAATGTTGGGTATGCAGGCGGGGCAGCCCCCCCCCCCTCCTCATCTTTGTGAATAAACCAGTGCATAACTAACCAGCGATCGTTTCACTTGTCTGTCCTCATATTTAACATTGAGCCTTTCCAAACTATTCCAAAATCAACTGTTAGCTCATCTCTATAACTCCAATACGGACATAAAAATTTGTCTAGTTCTTGTTTATGCACTGGCCAACCTAATTTTATTATTTTAATTAATTGTTGCAATTCCTTATCATCCTTAGTACATCTCTGTATTTTTACTAGATGCGAGTCCGTCAGCTGATTGCTCGCTGTTATTGCACACACCTGAGCTTTGAAGTGTAGGTAATCACGGGGCTGTGTTTCACTATGAAGTTTACCTACTGATCCTGTTGAGGCTACTGCACGGGACAATGTGTCAGCTATAAATAAATATTTACCTGGTTTGTACACTAGTTTAAAAGCATAAGGTTGCAGTCTCATTAACATTCTTTGTAACCGTGGAGGTGCATTTGCTAATGGCTTGTTTATGATACTTACCAGTGGTTTATGGTCTGTTTCTATCGTGATATCGGACCGGCCATAAATATACATATAGAATCTTTCACATGCAAACACACAGGCGTAAAGTTCTTTTTCTATTTGTGCATAAGCTTGTTCAGTTTTTGTTAGTGATTTTGATGCGTATGATACTGGCAAATTGTTTTGCAATAAACATGCCCCTAAACCATTTTTGCTAGCATCTACTGAAATAGTTATTGGTTTATCTAGTGAATAATATTGTAATACTGGGGGACTCACTAATAGCTTTTTAATTTTATCAAAACATCTCTGATGTCTTTCTTCCCAGTGCCATTCTACTTCCTTTTTTAACAATTCACGCAATGTTGCTGTCTGTTCAGATAGATTAGGTATAAAACTGCTTACATAGGTAACCAATCCTAGAAATCTCTCAACATCTTTTACATTGGATGGCACTGGCATATTTTTTATAGCAACTATGTGTAATGGGTCCGGAGATATTCCATTTTTTGAGATTTTGTGGCCTAAGTATGAAATTTCTGATAATCCTATTTTGCATTTCTGTTTGTTTAATTTTATATTAATTTCCCTGCATCTTTGTAATACAGCTTTTAATCTTTGATCATGAACTTCTTTATTAGGTCCGAACACTAAAATGTCATCAATAAATTGGATGACGCCCTCAAGATCATCTAAATGTTCATATAATTTCGTATGGAATACTTCAGATGCTGATGAAATGCCAAATGGTAGCCTTAAAAATTTGTATCTACCATAGATTGTGTTGAATGTACATAAATCAGTTTCTTTTAATTTAACTTGCCAGAATGAGTGTTTTGCATCTAATGTACTGAACACTGTAGCCCCTGATAGGCGACTAGTGACCTCTTCAAATGTTGCTAATTTAAAGTGTTCTCTTTTTATTGCATTATTTAAATCACGGGGATCCAGACAGATTCTTATATCTCCGCTAGGTTTTTTCACTACTGTCATGCTGTTTACCCAATCTGTAGGACCTTCTACCTTTGCTATAATTCCTTGCTTTTGCATTTGTTCTAATTTATTTTTTACTTGTTCCCTAAGGGCAATTGGCAATTTTCGAGGTGGGTGTATGACTGGTTGAGCATTTTGTTTTATTTGTATTTTATATTCGCCTGGTAAACAACCAACTCCTTCAAAAATATCCCTAAATTCATGTAATATTCTGTCCTCACTTGTATTTATTGACATTATTCTTTTGATTAATTCTAGCTCTTCACATGCATCTTTGCCTAAAATGGGAACGGATTCAACATCTGCTACAATAAATTTCAAAAAATAATGATTTTGCTTGTAGTTTACTTTCATGTAACACTTTCCCATCACTACTATTTTGCTTCCTGAATAACCATGTAATTTTATTGATGTATTTGTTAGAACACCCTCAGAAACACATAACAACTTTAAATATCTTTTGGGAATAATATTCACATCCGCTCCTGTGTCTAGTTTGAATTTAATCGGATAATTATTTACTAATAACTGAGTGAACCATTTATCAGAATTATTTGTGTATATTACCTGATCGATGGCCTCCCCATGGCCTTCATCCTGTACCGCATACACCGCTTTGCACATCCTGGAGAAGTGATTACTGCGATTACACTTGAAACATTGCTGTCCAAACGCTGGGCATTCATACCGCTTATGTCTACCACCGCACTTCTGACAAATTATTAGACCGGCACTCTGATACGACCGTCCACGAGTATTCGCTCCACCACGGTGCTGAAAAGCATGACCAGGGCGCGGACCCGGCGGGCCGCCACCGCCTGCGCTGGTCCCGACGCTCCCGCCAGCACCGCCGCCGCCGCCGCCTCGCGACGCACCTTGTCCGACGAACGGTTTCCTTTGGTATCCTCGTTGGTTTCTTCTTATCCAGTGTACATCCGTTGACTGTGATCGGGTGTCCTCAAGAGTAGCATTTACTCCATGAACATGATGCTCCGAATTTTCCGTTTTTATGTTCACCGCTTGCGCTCGCGACAATTCCGCCAACCTACAAATGTCAATTGCTTTTGATAACTTCAAATCCATTTCTCTCAGGAGTCTTTCACGTAGGCTGCTGTCCCTCAATCCACAAATCAAACGATCTCGAATCAAATCTGTGCATAAATCTTTGAACTCGCATTTAGCCGCCATTTTGTTCAATTCAAACACGTATTGTTCCAAAGACTCCAATTCTCTTTGATCTCTCGTGAAAAACATATGACGTTCCATAGTTAGGTTCTTTTTGGGAACAAATACTTCATCAAAATTCTTTAACAAATCTTCCACTGACTTTATTTCCTCTTTGTTCTTGAACTGGTCGTAAACTTCCCTGCATCGATCTCCAATGACATGTAATAATATGTTCAGCTGTACTTTTTTATCTTTCTTTGATAGCTCGCAGGCTTCCGTATAAATGGTAAATGATTTTTTCCAATTATCCCATTCTTTGCTCAAATTTCCAGAAGTTACATTGGCTAAGTTGTTTTCGAATAAAAATGGTTGCGGCGGTTTCAAGACGGACTCCATTGTGTAGCTTGTTTTGTTGCGGTTTATTTGTCAATCCTTCAACTCTGTGCCTTTTCTTCACTTGTGTATCACTGCAGACGGTTTATCTTCTTAATTCTTGCACTTTTAGGGAATTTCACTCGGCTGCGCCATGTTAAAGTATATTTTCAAGGGATAGGTCTAAATGAAACAAGTCGTGTAGTAGCCATGATTGATTATATATTTTCCAGTTCCAACTACCTACAATACATTTATAATAATAATCTAAATCTACCTACAGGGGGATCAAGTCATTTCATATAGTTCCTGTAAGCATTCTCCAAAAGGTATCCTATTAAAGATCGAGAGACAAGAAACCTTGTTGTTCGAAAGAAAATTTGTTGTTCGAAACTGTATAGTGTATTAAATAAAAACATATCAGGTAATGCAGCAAAGTTAAATTCAATCATAGTCATATTCATCGTCATAAGCCTCTGTCAGATGGGGCTCCTGATGGTGTCGCAGCACGGCCCGCCGGAAGCACTTGGCCAGGGCGAGCCCCACCGTGCAGGGCTCCTTGTTCAGCGCAAGGGTCGCGTTGGTCTCTTTGGAATGGTGACACTTCAGCCAGTAGCTCAGGAGCTGATGGGCCATCTTTTCATCTGGTGAACATGATTATATTAGTTACTAGTTTGTGTCCGCGGCTTCGTATGCGTTTTTTCTATGGACACGTTCAAAGGTATTTATACATTATTTCTATCCTGGGAACGATTTATTAATAAAAAGTGAGTTTAAGTTTTATTTTAGGCCTACTATATACTATGCAAAATAGCCCGTATTATAAAAACTTGCTCAGTCGCTTCGATACCCAGACGGCCACACAGTCATTCGCTTTTGCCAGAAAAAATGGTGAACCAAGCATAGAGCATATGATGACTGAGCATGATTTCCTTACACGGGCCTTAATTTCCTAACACGTCCCTGAGAATCATCATGATGATCTTTTCATATCCTTAATCTATAACCGAGAGTCATACTTGTACCAGCATTATTAGTTTTCGCGAACTCTAAAGCGTTTTTCTCAAGCACCCTGTTGTTCTGGTCCACCAGCTGCAGCTTCACGAGCACGCAGATGGCTACGCAGCCTAGCTCAGGGTTACGGAAGACGTAGCTCCGCTCCCAGTATTGCAGGAACTCCTTCACTATATCCATGGAGAAGGTCACCTGCAGGCAGCGGTTGGAAGGAGGTAGGATATAAATTCTGATTGCAGCATGACAAGATCCAATAGACAAAATTTATTATACCAATATGATAGACATTAATCTTACATGACAAGAGTTTTATGCTAGTGCTAGTGTCCTAAAAATCTAATAAGTCCGTCGCGTCGGTTAGGTTATTAAAAGATATTGGGCACGTATTTTTATTAGTATATATATTAGTGTCATTATGTTATTTTGTGAAAAAAATATGTGTCCATTATCTCCTGATAATCTAAATAAACTGGCGCACTTAATGACAAGATTTGAAGTTTATATTTTTTTAGCCAGGACACTAACCAGTTACGATCGGGCTAATGATATTTGAAGATCGATCTTACAACTACCTCTTTTTTACACTCCCATATTGTCTCACCAAACGCAGCTGATATCTTGCGAAGTACTTTTTGCGGACTCTCACAATAAGCATCATTGAAAATTATTGCAATGAAGGCTACAAAAGGGCTAAAAGTTTCCGCTTTCATTTTGTTTTATTGTTCTCTGTACTTCGGTGATTCTGTTCAAAGTAATTAAATTTCATCGTGTTTTTTTTTTAATTTATCGCGTTAATCGGTTAACAACTCTAAATAATTAAATGATTAATATTGCGTTTGTTTCGTACTCCAATAAAATGAAAGACCGGCATGAAGCAACTGATTTATTAATCGCTTCTTTGCTCAGACACACGACAAAAAGGATTACTTAGTAAGCAGAACGGGGAACAGTGATGGTCCATTGGGTTGCTTGGGTCGTTAGGACACCAGATTCTATCAAATCCGAGTTAACATGAAAAAGTTTAATATGCAGATTCTTGTTTTGACTTTCACTGATATCTCTATTTTGATAGATCCTGGTAGTGATCAAAGAAAAAAGATGTGTAGTTTTTAGTGTATCAGATAACTATGTTTCTGCCAGCAAATCTGCCATGATGATCTCCATGTTAGGAGCCCAGTCCAGAGTATGTATCTCCACTTTGAAGCACTTGGCGATGTTTAGAGTCCTCTCGCAGTCATCAGGAACATCAGGGAATTTCATGGCGCAACCGTGAATCAGATCTACTAACTTCTGGGCAATGGTGTCATCTGAAAAGATAAAATTTAGATCATGATAGTTTAAAATATTATCTCATGCAAGTGCCCATCAGTGGGTGAAAAATCGTTGACAATGATTATTATAATCACTTTACTTTGATGTTAGACTACAGGAGAGCCTTGACATAATGGTTTTTATTCTGTTTTCATCAAAAATCAATTGCTATTTCCTTTTCGTATTCGATTTTCTATCGGAACCTTGAATAAAAAAAAATCGAACGTACCAGCGCCATGGTTCTTAGCGAAGGTCTTAGCATTGCCGTGATGCAGTTTTAAGCCCTCGTCCAGCAGTTCCAGCTTCGAGGATAGACAGATGATGGCGCAGCCGGTGTGGCGGTCCGTGAGCTGGTAGTCAGCCTTCCAGAAATTCATGAAGTCTTTCGTCACTGACTCAGGGAAGTCCATCTACAAAATGTTTACGTAAACTTCAGATTTGTTAAAGATAACTACGATAAACTAAGACCTTTTCATAAAAATGTTTCACAAAATACTCTTATTTGCTGAAATGTAGGTACAGAAGTTCTTTTGTACCTACATTTCTTAGAGTTTAAATTAACTCTCTTTATTCTGCCTCGAAGTGCGTAAAAGTATTTAATTTTAAGATTGATAATGTGCAACCTCACCTCCTTTCTGCAGACCTCTAACGGCTTCGCAAACGTCTTGGACATCTCTTTCATCACGTCTTGCGATGCTTTCACCATCATAATCCCCACCAGGAGCACGGCAATCTTCAGCTTAACCATGCTCACATCTGCTTCGTATCACCGACTGACTGCCTCCGATAGTTTTATATCATTTTCACTTGACTTTATGAGATAATTACAGTTCAGATGTGGGTTATTAAGGTTGTCCATGTCGAAGCCTACTCAGTCACGGTTACTGTCGGTCATTTAATTAGTTCTTAGTAGTCACATTAATATGGAGGTGTGTCCCTGTCAGTCATCAGTCATTCAATTTTGTGCTGCACATGGTTTACGGATAGTTTTGATTAGTGGCATTATTGTTATTAAAGAAACAGGAACAATTCAGTGTAGCCTTTGTACCCATTTGTAAAAAATATTTTAATGGCACCAATCAATCAATAAAATCATTTATTTTGCGAAACATGGTTACAGTTACAGGGGTAGTAATTAAAATGCAAAAATAAAGGCACTTATCCCATTAAAATCGTCACAATAGAAATTTCTACTTATATCCAACACCACTTAAATAATATTATCAAGATCTATTTACAAAGCCATTTGTCATTTGTGATCAACTCCACTGAGAAGATAATACTGCATTGCTCAAAGATTTCTTTGGTCACTGCCACTTCTTCTTTACAGATTTTATAGGACTATGTATTTCTAAAGCTCAGCCAAGACCTCTCCAACAACTAGGTCCATGTTAGGGGCCCACTTGAGCCTGTGGATCTCGACCTTGAAGCACTTGACGACATCTAGGACCTTGAGACAGATGTCGGGGTTGGCCGGCGTGGAACCCTCACAGCCATGGATCAGGGACACTAGCTGTTGGGCCATACTGTCATCTGCAGAGTAAAGTATGATAATATGATGATATGAATTGAAGTGAGCGATAAAGACGGAGAGAAGCAAAAATTAGAAATAACCTCTGAATGGGTCAATATTGATTGGTCATAAATAAACCAATTAAATAATAATTGTGACTAAGAATACTGACTGCCGAGTCATTTAATGTTATGGCGCAGTTCTTAAGGAATAATTCATTCGATATCACAAGGGAACAGAAAGAGGGACCTAGCCAATCAGCAGTGTACCTAGTAGTGCATGTTAAACAAAGGTGAACGATTTTCTCAAGATTACAGGAGATATACTTGTATATATTTAGAAGAAGTGCGATCGTGAAGGCAAAACGTAGTATTTATTTTAATTCGGCACGATCGTGCGCTCGCAACGGTAACAGATGCGTGCGGAACGCCCCCTGGCGAGGCGCTAATTCAGATAATCATCTAATGACTGCCGATTACTGAGAAGAACTTGGGCCTATCCTAACCTGGACAGTACCTATCGATGTTGCAGGTACCCGATCGCATCGCCTATATTGAAAATTATCAGATCAGAACTTTAATTGAAAGTATGATCAGCTTAGTAGTGCCAAGTCAGTAGCGCTAAGTTTATGATGACTGAACATTTGTAAATTGGTTAGTATTGGGGCCGCGACGATATTGGTATAAATATGGATCAGTTGAGCTATCTGTAGATTGTTTACAACACTTTGCATTGCATTTAGCTCATTAAAATGGTTTCGATTGTAAATATTTAATTTAAATATTATAATTTGTTTCTATTATTTGACTGTCATTTTATAAGTAAATCCCAGTCCGTGTTTTTATGTTTGTATTAAGCGACTCTTTATAAGGTACCAAGTAACTTCTAAAGATATCTCACCAAAAATTTAAAGCAGAAACTCAACCCTCTCTTACTATGGTTAAATTGGAATGACTGTGATGTGATGACCCTTAATGACTAACCAGCTCCATGTTTCTTGGCGAAGGCGTGCGCGTTCCCGTGGTGCAAGTTCCCCTCGGGATCCACCAGATCCAGCTTCTGGGAGAGGCAGTGGATGGCGCAGCCCGTGAACCGGTTCTTGATCTCATATTCCTCCTTCCAGAAGTTGTAGAAGTCTTCCGTAATGGAGTCAGGGAGATTCAACTACGGAGACCAAGGAGTTTCAATTGAAACTTACCTTCTTATGAAAACTAAATGCAAAATGCTCAGAACAACTTTCTCGTTAAAATTTCAGGGTCTCGACTCGACTAAAATAAAGGATAGGTACCCTTTATTTTAGTCGAGAACGTACCTCATCTTACAGGGTTCCTGTTGATTTCTAAGCTGTACTTCAACTTTTGTTAGCTATTATCAATCCACTAACGACCTCAGTAACGAAATAGGGGAAAAGGAAAGTCAAACAATACTTACGTTTCCACATAGCCAATTAAAAAAATAATGATGGTCAGTTCAACGATCATCTAGCCCTAAACTAAGCCGAGCTTATGTTGTGGGTACCTACTAGAGAATGTTACAAACTAAGCCGAGCTTATGTTATGGGTACTAGAGAATTATACAAAACACCCGAAACAAATTTCTGATCGTACAAACATTATTCTCGATGCAGGAATCGAAACTGCAACCTCCCGTGACGCGGGCAGACCTTCGCCAACCGCGTCACAGAGGTTGACAGATGCTGTCGGTTGACTTGCTCAAAAACTAACGCATATTAATAGATAATTCTGACGCGCATATAACTTATTTGGTTAGTACTCGTATTTGAAGATATTCTGCAAATAAACCTACCTCAGCCGTGCATTGGTCCAGGGCTTTACCAAAGTTCACCGTCAAATTCTTCATGATGTCCTGGGAGGCATCCACTCCGATCGCTAGGCACACAAAAAAACAAAACAAGCCTTTTGCCATTTCTAATTACTGAGTTGTATCTAATATTTTCGTCTTATTGGATTTTTCTATCTTTATAATATTCGTATTAATAAGTGGTGTGAATCTTTCTATGTTCTGTAGATAGGATCGTTTTCCGTTTGTTTGTTTAACTACTCGCTTTTATAGTCCCTTTTAATTGTTCTGTTAATTACATATTAATTATTTGTATGTCTGTAGCATTAATCGTGCATGTTTGTTTTTCTGTTTGTCATAGCTGTTCGTTAATTACTTTTGGATCATCAAACGGCTTATAACGACAGAGAATTCAAATTCATCGACATCATTCAGCCGGCTTAGTTTGCTATTTCGTCCAAATCTAGTTTACAGCCTGGGGAGAATCATAATAATTTATAATAATAATTTGAATTTCGTTATCAAAATTCGTCATGTGTTTTGCGGCAGTTGATTCCTAAAAACAGTAGAGATCAGGTTCGATTCAATAGTTCTAGGTCATTAGAATTGTATTTAGATGAGAGTTTAGAAATTGTTATGCAATTGAGTAAAAGTGTGTAAATTGTAACCAAGGCAGGGTATGAGGCTTAACCGTGAACTTTGTGTAATAACATTATTATCATTCTACCGTAGGTAGGTATGATGAATTATATTTCATATTTCATTTAAATTGCTTACATGTACAATTCATTCATAAGTCTATGTTAATTAGTTGTAATTATGTACATGCACCCTGGAAGGGCACTGCAAACTTGAGTTCGAATACATAGTTAAAACATTATATTAAGACGTGTATTATCGATTAAGAGCCAACTGTTTCTGTTAAAATAATAAGAAGATATATAATATTTACTATGGACTATTGTGATATATTTTTGCATGGGGTAGGCTACTATGACATGAAAAACACAACTAAATTATTTTATGAAAGTTCATTTTCTATTTTATGATAAGTTTATGGGACATTCTTATTGTCCTCTAATAGTGTTTTGCAATCAGTCTCATTGTTTATGTTAACCAATATTATAAAAATTTTTGGATATTGTTTTCAGTAGCACTAATTGCCTGACAATGTAGTGACCGCACTTAAATTAGACATCTGCCCCTTAACATAACCATCACTCTCGGCATGACTTGGCGGGAAACCAGCACTCAATTACATGACCTTAGTCTTCAAATATCTACTTGTCAACGTCCTGCGCTATCATTACCTCAACCACTACAATTTCAACCTTACTCAGCTTATTCTTAGGCTTTTCAACCATTAGTTTATTATTAACCTCATTATCTCCACCTGTTGCAATTTCGACTATAACTCTATTCATGCAGAATTCATTATCATAAATATCATTCACAACCTTTGCATCACCGAAATTGCCACCAGCCACAGAAATATCAGCCCTAATGTCATTGCTATACAGAAACGATAAACGATCCATAGGTAAAGTAAGTTGGTAACGTAATGATATGCAATTGAACCCCGAAAATTTGCAAATATAAGCTGTACAGTGGATGACAGGGTCACTCGTGGTCGAGGAGTTGGAAGATGCAGGTGTATCAGGTAGCTTTGCTGGTGCTAGCGGCGGTGGGGGCGGCGCGGGGGACGGCGGAGGTGATGAGTCACGTCACGGCGCATTTCGGGAAGGCCCTGGACGAATGCAGGGAAGAGGTAATAAAAAAGGGCCTTTATTTCCACGTGATTTTTTTATGTGACTTCTTATATAACTAACTATTTATAAACACTGGGTAAGTGTGTAGTCGCTATTTTTGGCGTAGGCCCCAGCTCCTTCGACATTTTCCTATCTCTGGCCATCCAGTTTGGACCAGCTCTTTTTACCAATACGTCTTGGCATCTCTTCGGTCGACCTCTAGATCTCTTTATGTTTTTTGGGATCGATTCTGTGATTTTTTTTGACCCCCAGATTGTAGCGTCAGGGAGATTATTTACCACCCTGCACATGTGCCCAGCCCAAGTCCCAAGCTCAAGTCCATTTTAAGGATCTTATGACCGTAGAAGTCGTTGTCCCTCAGTTTTGTCACACCTCTTTTTTTGTTAATTTTATCTCTTAAGTTTTAGTCCCAGCATGTTTCTTTTCATTTTATTTTTGATAGAAGTTTATTTTGTTCTTTAATCTTTAATAGTAGTAGTAAAGAGTATTAACTTCTATTATGTCTTTTTCCATCTCTTTGTATTAGTCCTGGATATTATCTGCGCTGTGTATGCATAGCACGAGTTTGTTTTCCAATTTGATACAATTTTCTCTGGTACAGTTCGTTTGGCGAGGTCCAAGTCCATTTTTTTTAGGGTATTCTTTTGAATAGACTGTTTGTCACAATGTAGTTTTTGCCAATACAAAAGGAAGGCAGGGAAGAGGTATGAAATCTTATATCACTTCTTGCAAGATATTTATCATTGATAGAGCTTTTTACATGTGGATTGTCAGACGAAATTTGAAGTTTGGCTATTTTCTGATTAGGTTTGTAAATTCTTACTATCATCTAAATATTTTTTTTTACGAGTATGTATGGCTTCGCAAACTTGTTTGCGCCGAGTTGAACGAAGCCAGGGAATTGATTTGTTTCATCCCAATTTCTTTAGGCTTCGCCACTTTCTGACTTTTTACTTGTTGTCTCACTGTAGGGTATAGAACATGGGCTTCATCATGTTTATTCGATCTACGTGTCGACGTCTATATGCAATCCAGTTTTAATAAATGAATTGTGTCCCCAGTCAGGTCTCTCATCGGATATCATGGAGGAGTTCCGGCACTTCTGGGCAGAGGACTTCGAGGTGGTGCACCGCGAACTGGGCTGCGCCATCATCTGCATGTCCAACAAGTTCAATCTAATGCAGGAGGACTCCAAAATACATCATGACAATATGGATGAATACGTCAAGAGCTTCCCTGATGGTGAGTTATATCTTTTCATCAGTCACTCATGGTCCGCACTCACTCTGAAGTCTCTCGTTAAAGGATGAAACGTTAGTTTTCTGCCAACACAAACAAAGTTAATCCGTAGTTAACCCGCTTACATTCTAAATGAACAGTATGCCTATTAGTGGAACTAACCATGAACATCTGACCCGAGAATATACCCGTAGCAGTAGGGGTGAACCAAGTTCTGTTTATTTATTCCTTTCTTTATGGTTACCTTTTCTTATTTCTTATTATTTATCGTTCGCAGGCGAGGTTCTCTCACAGAAGATGGTAGCCCTGATCCACAACTGCGAAAAGCAGTACGACGACCTGGAAGACGAGTGCGACCGCGTCGTGAAGACAGCGGCGTGCTTCAAGCGCGACGCCAACAAGGAAGGTATCGCGCCCGAGGTCACCATGGTCGAGGCGGTCATGGAGAAGTACAACTAATTATAGTGTAACCTACAAAATGTACAATCAGTTCGCCTGATGTGCTCGCGCGAGAACTGGTCGCCTTTTGTGGTATGTGATAGGGGAAGATGCGTAAAACCAATTGTAGCTAACGGATTAAAATAAGTACGACTGTATATTTATTTTCGTAGGATGATAAAGCAACCAGTAACTTATTTTCCTTCTCGCTACGTGCACACTGGATGACCAGCTCTTGATAGCGGGAACTTGGGTGACTGCAAAATCGACACTGGCAACGAACAAGTAAAAACAATGTTTTCAAAATTTTTGAAAATATTCGATTTTGGAGCAACAAAACACATTTCTAACTTTCTTGTGATATCCTTTTGTTTCCTTCGTATTTTAGACGCGTTAGTTAGATGATAATAAAGATTTGTTGTAGTTTATAGAAGCAAATGCTTGCAATAAAATTGTGATGCAATACCAGTGTTTCCATTAGTTCCCCAAAATACTTGAAATTGTGGAGTTGATAGCCATACGTCAGGGAAGCGGACAGGAAACGGATCGGAGGCAATGGGCCGTGCGATGGAGTACGTGCGACGAATGCTGCTGTAATGCGTTTTAGATGCGGCACATGTTCCAGAAAAATTCTGAAACAGGTCATAGAGCTTCCACGTTTGAAGACGTTTGATGATAGGTTTTAAACAAGACGCTGAATTCACTGAGGTTACTTATTTTCATATTTAATAGCAAGATAATGGCGAAAATACATACCTACCAACGTTCGTAAGAATGTAAATAAAAATTTACGTACTTAACTTTGTCCAGCGTAAAAATATTATTTTAGCAAGAAGGTACGACAGGTAAAGGAAAATAATAAATGTTGATGAAGAAAAAGAAAAGGAAAGTTCTCTGCTGTATTAGACAGTTATCATCAATCAAACACGTCACTATGAGGGCAGGAACAGGCAGTGAAAACAATCTGTCAGGGTAATGAGAGGGGATGACAGCTCAGCTCCCGTGAAAAATTCTATATTTTATGCCTTGCAGATGTAATTTTTGGAAGGAATGTTTTTGGCAGGTGAAGAAATGGAAAAGCTTTCAAATATTAATCAAAGTTTAACGAAAGTCAATGACGAAATTTTCCTGAGATGAGGCACTCATATTTGATAAATCAAACAAATTCTTAAAAATAACGTCACCTATCTTGTTTTTGGAACACCTGAACCAAAATTGACTACAAAGCTAAACAATAAAACCGCACGCTATTTTATTCGATGGAAAAAATATTAAAATTACCATAGAAAGCGGCAAGTCGCGATTTTTCTGGAAATATTTATCCCTCCCCTGGCAACACTACGTGCCGCGAATGGGGAACTGCAACCCATGTGTTTATAACTTGTTTTTCCCCTTTGTTTTATAGTTCTTGCGCTGTGATTGTTTTTAGAAGGGAAAATTGGGCCGAGATGATAAATGGTTATCATAAATTTGATCTACCTAGAGAGTTCTTTACATTTTATCAAAAATTCAGATATTCCCGCTCGTTGTTGAATGAATCCTTTGGTAACCTATTGTAAATACAAATGCTGTACAAAAGGCAAAGAAAGCAGATAATAGACGGTCAAAGATCAAGTAAACCAATAAAGAAAATACTGAGATGTCTTGCATTTCCGCGATGCAACTCCAGCCTTTAACCTCGACTCGCGATGTTTTGCGTCAAATTACAATGAAATACAAAGGCACTGCAATAATCCATCAAGTTGTCTACTTTCCATGCAGTCTGCTACTCACAAACTTGCCATTACATTCATTCTGCTCTCGGAAACTCTCGGGACTCCCGCCAAAACCAGCCAACACAACCGCAAAGTGAACCTGGTTTCCGAATGTCATTAGGCGTCCTTTTACATTTGACAGAGAAAAATGACCTTTAGCCTGATAAAAATAAATGTCACGTACTTCAACTTAAGGTACCTAAGAATCAAAACAAGAATTTCTTTCTTGCAAAGTTGAAATCTATCTTGAAAGCTATATTTGGATATAGTAGCTTTTAGTTCCTTGGAATACGGTTGAAAACTTGTGGAGGGAAGTTGAAGGAAAGAAAAGAAAATTGTGTTTTTAAAAGGAATGGAGTCCATTGGGAATTGTACCATTTTTCACGAAAACAACGTCGGGAATACTAATAGGAACTTGTTAATAAGGAACGCGTATTATTCATGACTTCACCACAACCTTTTTCAGAACCTTGCTTATATTCGGTCAAGAAATGCTCTGAACTAAACGTAGTTTGATAAAGGCTCAAAAATTTCACACAGTTCTAAGAGCTATATGAACCCGGCAACCAACGACTTAATAATGTTTTCATGGTCCTGTTTGATTGTACCGGGTTTGTACCCGTAAGTATCTCTTTTTGATATTCATATGCGATGTAATGTGCCCATGGAAAATAATTTAACTAATCTGTAAATATGAATCGTCGTGCAGAGAATTCAACGATGGTAAGAGAAGGGTTCAGGCGTGGTACTGACCTGGCTATGGTGTGCAGATGGGCGCTGGTGGCCAGCTTGACGAGGGGGCGATGCGGGGGCCTGGAGGGGCGAGTGGGGGGGCTGTAGGTGTACTCCGCCGCCTCCGTCCCCGTCAGCCACGACCAGTGCTCCGTCATCTTCACTTCACTGCACTTATAACACTTAGTCTTCACTTTTAGCATCACCTACTTAGTATTCCCGGCTCCATGTTTTGGCAGCGGCCCTGGTGCCCTATGCTAATGGAGCTTTATGATTGATGTTAGTTACTAAAACCGTATTTATGATACCGTTATAACTGGCCTAGCACGGGGATTGTTGTGTAGGGTAGAATAGAGAAAAATTACATCGCAACGTCATACATTGCGTAATTTATTGAAGTTGAAGGAATGAATTTCTAACATTTTACGCATTCGATGACAAAGTGACGTAATTTTTTCTAGTTAGGCCTACTGGTGGTCAAAACAGCAACGAACACATCAGAATATTATATGGGTAAAGAAAGTTATAAACATTTCTTTATCACAAAAAAATAATGGAACGTTTTGGCATGAATACGAAAGAACGTACGAAATAGAATCGATGGAATAAAAATGCAACTTGTGTCTGTCTAGGTTTTTCTAAGGCAGAATTGTTTTAAGAACAGATAAGTCTAAATACCCAATAACCATCATCATAGTAAAGTGTGAAACTTTCACAGCCTCTCGACGGAAACGTCTTTCAAATCTCAAATCTTATTAAATGCGAACAATGATTGATAATGGCTCACATAGTCTGCAACTTCTTACCACCCTCAACTTCTCTTCACAATCTATTTTCGATCTTACAACCCTAAACCTAAAGATCTCTACAAACGCAAATGAAAATTGTTTTCCAAAATCTTCAAGCTTGCTTTGTTCAAACCATGCCAGAGTAAACCAAGTTCTACTACCAATACAATAAGAGTTTATGAAATCCAAAAGACTCAATAGTGTTAGTTTCCCCTTTAAACCCTGCAGGATTACAGGATGAATTTTCCTTTTCTTGTCTCTCCCTCTCTGTTTCTTCAGTAGTGAGTGAAAGAGTCAGTAGTACACTATCAAGTAGCTGTAAGTGAAGTAATAAATCTTAATCCCCTTATGAAGAGCGCAGAATGTTCGAGAACACTGTGACGTCACGCTGAGAGAGAAATGAAATTTCGCAAGATGCTTGTCTGCTGCGCCGATCTTCTTAATGAGGTTTGTATATATGAGGGTTTAGAAGGATTTTCAGGTAATTCATTTGTGTCTGGTACATCTTTGCATTATTGACTTTCCCTTTCAACTTTAGATAGTCAAACTATGATAATGTTATGAAAAGGAAAGATTTAATTGTTTGTTTGTATTGAATAGGCTCCGAAAATACTTGGCCGATTTAAATAATTCTTTCACCATTAAAAAGCTTACTTTTCAGGGAGTCACATATGGTATATTTTATCCCGGAATTCCCACGGGAACAGGAACTGCGCGGGTGAAACCGCGAAGCGCTGCTAGTTCATAAATGCGCTAGGAAGATTTTATACGTCTTATTGGTTAGTAGCGTCCAACAGCCGCCTCGCACATTCTTGTTTTTGCAAGTCTACAACTACATCTATACAAAATTTCGAAAGAGGTCACAAATATCTAAACATTCATACTTACCTACGCTTTTATAATTTTTTATTAGTATTTATTTGTAATTATTTTATTTTACACCATAGGTACACTTATGTTAGGTACACTTGATGTCGTTAATATACTATATTTATATTACAATAAACAAACTTGGCTTTACAAAACACCATAGGGTACAAAGGGAAAAAAAATAAGGACGATTACGAAAAAATGCGATTAGTGTGATGTTAAGCGTGATACGTTTTCTCTCATCTGATGAAGTTATTTTAGACCAACCATAATGAAATTAGGTACAATACATACCTAATATCAACCTTTAATATAATCTATACAATCGTATACGTATATATTGGTGTTCTTGCCAGCTACACTCAGTAACTGTGTCCGGGCCTGGGGAGCAGGGAGCCGGAGGCGGGAGGGTGCGGTAAACTGATGAGCATGCAAATGCTATAAGCTGATAAATACGATTATCGATACGTTTAACCGTGCTTCAAACAACAGTATATCAATAAATTCCAGTTTTCCGCCCTAGACGGGAAAACTTTATTTTATTATTGCCAGTTTTCGCTGTTAGGTACGGAAAATCTTCAAGGGGATGAACTGAGGACCAGTTTTCCCCCTTGAAATCATTATACTGAGCACAAGCTCTACCTACTTAGTTTGGGGCAAGGTGATGTTGTGTAGATTATCCAGCATTATTTATTGATTTATAAGTATACACGCAAAGTGGCCTATGGAATTGAACACCACATTTAAATATCCGTCGACGAATCAATAATAAACATAAAAAGCTATTCAAGAAGCACCAATAAACCTTTGAATGAAAACGTTTTCCGTTGATTGAATTTATTCCTTGCTATAAATGCATCCACTTTGATTAAATCTTACAACTCACCGTCCGAGGGTAGAGTGTGCTGAAGAAAAGAGAAGAATGGGGTCCTTCATTCGCAGAACAGAGACGGAAGATATTAGAAAAGTGCAAGAGAGCTTTGTTAGGGTAATGCGAGTATTGTGCGCGATGATTAGAGCGCCCTCTGGAGGTGCAAACTGATTCAATAGATGATAGAAAACTTTGAAAGGAAGCGAGGGTGGCCTTTTCACAAATGTTAGGTCGGTGTTTATTTAAACAAGACGTTACAGCAAATTGTAAAGTTGCAATAACTAGGCCTGTTTTTGAGTCGAGAACGTGAGAAAAAAGACGTCAATTTTCTGTCGGGGCGGTATAAAAAGGTTTAGAACTTAATCTATGTAAAATTTTACCCGTTACCGTTCAGTAGTTTTAGCAGGAAAAGGTAGCAAACATCTTCAAAAGTTTGTGTGATTACTGTGATTAGTATACTTACTGTAGTGATATTAGGCTCGTTCGATGCAAGTTTGCTCAGTCATTTGACACTTTTCTATGGAAAAGTGTCCTCGATCGATTACAATTAATTGAGCACTCAGCAGCATATGAGTCAATGCTCTAATTATGATAAAAACTTGTGCATACTTAATTGTAGCCGCGAGTGATATCTACCATAAATTATTAGTAATAAGTTAATAAGTTAATATAGGTGAAATCTGCTGTAAGTGGAGTAAAAATAAATAAATAACTTTTAAAAAATTAAATTAATTCCAAAAAAAACGGCTTTGACGGGATTCGAACCCGGTCCTCCCCTCAGTACAGAGATGTCATATTTGCTTGACCACAAAGTCCTACGGATGCCTTTGGATTTTTGGGATTTTAGTTCATTTCTTAGAAATTACCCGGTTTGTGAGGACTTACGCACTATAATAACAAAAACCTCTCATAAAAATAATGTTGGTCAATTCAGACAGCATTTTTTGTTACTACTTTGTCTCTACAAAGTACTAACTTACAATGTTGCAATTTTGTTAGTAGTATAGAAAGTGAAAGTATCCTATGCGTCTCTATTCATCCCCTGTGCGCGCGCGCGAGCGAGAGGGAGGGCATTATTGCACTGAGGGGTGCACTTACCGGATTGGACAAATAAATCATCATTATTTAGGCACACTCCAGAATACAAATTGATTATTATTTTGTTAGAAACTTATACGAGTACCTAATCGGCTGAGCGGTCCTGTTTTTAATGTCTCTTTAGAATAAAACTTGGTAGTTTAAGATACACTACTATTTTCGTCATATCGTTATAATTGGTAGACGTCCGCGTCGAGACGAACGAATCGATTATGTATTTATTCGTTTATATTCCTTCGGCTTTATTGTTTACTAGCTGCGCCCCGCGGCTTCGCACGCGTTGTTCCTATGGAAACATTAAAAAATGATTTTCATCCCGCGGGAACAGATTTATGGGATAAAATGTAGCCTATGTTTTATTTCAGGATTAGAATTACCTGTATGCAAAATTTCAGCCAGATCCGTCCAGTAGTTTTGGCGTGAAGAAGTAACAAACATCAATCCATACATCCATCCAAACTTTCGCATTTATAATATTATATAGTGTGATACTTTTAAGTATCGTCCAAAAAGCGGTCTCTTATTTTTACAAATAAAGTTATAGATAACTCGAGATCTTTTTCAGAGAGAAAAGTATGAGGATGCCATGTCAAAACAAGCACGGACCGTGTAGTTGCAGAGTCTATGCCACCAATGAAGTGTTCTGTATCAGTTTGGCTGGTCTAACCTTGTTTATAAAGAAAACGCCTCATTTAGAAAGATTTATCATTCATACCTTTACTTTTACGTAATCTTGACACACTCGCTCCGCCACAGTGATCACAAAATAACAGCGTAGCAAATAGCAACCCACAGACAAGTAACCATCCTACAAAACGTTCCAATAAAAGCACATCGCGGCGGGGAACCTCTCCACCCCATCGCAAATTTAACTCCAAGAGAAACAGCGGACATACAGTTACCCTATGACTCTGATTCCTCAACTGCTTATGCATGATGTCGATAGAATTAAAAAAGCACTGACAACTGTTGTTTTATGTATGACTGTTAAGGCCCATACACCAGCGAAAGTGGCGCCCCCAACTATTATATCTTATTATTACGTCGAACGCAGGAATTTTTAAAAATCCTACGTTCAGTTTGTGGTATCTATTATAAGCTATTTATTAATGCCTTTGTAATAGTTTCATTTTGTAAAGCTTAGGAAGAGATACGAAGTTGCGCTTTTTGGCCACCAAACTCTATTTTTGCATCTCCTCCTAAACTATATGAGATAAAATTATAAAAGAGGTATTAAAAAATAGCTTATAATAGATACCACAAACTGAACGTAGGATTTTTAAAAATTCCTATGATAAACGTAAAAATATGATAAAATAGGAATTGCTGTCAGATTGGCTCGGGTATGCGCCTTAAGTTATAAAATCATTTTGAAATCCCTTTCATTTGAAACCCATCCGTAATAGGGTAGGTCGTGGTGAAAATCAAAAGCCGTGTGTAAGGCTGTTGATTTTCATTACAAGCCTTGTAGGGTGCATTTATTAAGGCATTTAGGTAATACAGCTTCGTGTTCTAAATTGATCCTACGCCCTATAAAAGTTAAAACTCCTCAGACACCCAGTCATACTCATACACCATACTTGACATTTATTATGTGCTCTAGTAGACAAGAGTAAGTGCCTACATACATAGGTCTCTGTAACTCCCTGATTCGTGGTCCGGTATCGACGGGCCACTCCATCGCGTACTCAGGATGACCGATCATTCAGGCGCCTCGGTGGACTCTCGATTGGGTCGTAGAGGAATTAAGTGCTTAGTTTATAGAAATTAGGCTTGTTCTTGCTCGGTCAGTTATGGGATCGCTCCGTACTAGTACAGTTGTACTAAAGTACTAGTTCGGACTTCTAGTACTATTAGTACGTCGCTCGTCCCATTCTAACACCCGTATTCAAGAACAATACCATGAGCTCACGAACGCATAGGGTCGGTAATTTGACAACTTTTGTATGGGAAAACTGTTAAATTACCGCCCCTATGCGTTCGTGAGCTCATAGTATTTATTGTTCTTGAATACGGGAGTTATTCTCCAAAATACACAATTGATTGTTTCGTTTCGTTTTTTTGCAACAACAAAATGCATAATATCTCAGTCTCTTTTACTCCCGCGGATAATGCTCTGTTTATCTCTGTTCTTCCTTATTAGTTCTTTGTCTTGCAATTCCGTCCGACACAATGTATGGGTGAAAAATAGGAAACAGCCAGTGCTACCTGTACTAGAGTGTTACTGAACTAGTTACCGAAATGGTTTCTCAAACGGTTCTTTTTCTTGATAACAGATTTTAAACTCTATGCCTTAGAAAATCGTGATTCAGACTCGAACTTTTTTAGTCATATTGTAAGTTCGTGACATAGGAGCAAGTGAACTAGTGAACTACTAGGAACTAGTTTAGCTGAATAGTTCTTTCTAGTTCACTGTTCTGAACTAATTCCTTTTAGTTCATCAGTACTGAACTACACAAGACTAATAGAAATTGTAAATTTTTGAGCAATTTTAGGAATCCAATCTAGCGTAAAAATCTTAGTTATAATTTTTGAAGTCAATGTCATAATGTCTTGATTGTTTTCTTTTTTGTGTGCCAATAAAAAAAATGAAAATGAAAATTTTTAATAATTGTATAATTGATTTTCGAGTATACCCTTTTAAATTATGTAAATGGTGTTTCCTATAAATAAATAAGCATTTGATTTCTAAAAATATGTATGCTTTGGTGCAATATTTTATTTGATTGCATTATTATAATTGCTCCAAATAAATGCTTGCATGTTGCTTACCTCGAACAAATACTTTTTATATATTTTGTGTCGCAGTGAGTTTAGTTAGCGATGAATATAAAGCGCCAAAATCTCTTTATTAATTCTTTACTTGGTGAGCAACGAACTTCATTTGCGGCGCGACCACCCGACCAACAGGATCAAAACAAACCAACTGTCACTGGACAATTAACCCTAAACAAGTGTGATAGAGTGGGTTATTCCTTGACCGCCAGCCGAAGGGTTGCACCCCTGGTTTAGACAGGCCCTATGTTACTTACGCAAATTAAAAATGTCTGCTTATGCCAGTTTTTAATATCACTATGTTTCGTCCGAAGCCTTTTAACCATTGTATTTGAACTTTAAAATAACGTTGGTCGTTCTTCAAACCACTAAATATTCTCAATAATATGCCTATCCTGAAAAATCTTAGCAATCGTCAAACCTGTAACTAGAGATGAAATTGTAATACTATGATCAAGGAACAATTGGCCTCCGAGCTGCTAAAATTTCATGATAATATTTCCGCCTACAAACGTACGACTTCAGGGCGGGCGGCAGTCTTGAATCACGTTCAGTTGTATGAAAGAAAATTATGAGAATTAAACTCTACCAGAAACATAATCAAACCCAAACGTGGTGCTATTGCTATCTTCTAAATATCAGGGCCATGTAGTATGGTAAGGTGACGCCAGCGCCTGCCAGGTTGGAATAGCAGGCAGCGTGAGTCACGCTGGGGTAAGCCCCGCCAGGCGCCGCGCCGGCAGGTCTGCACGGAGCCTGTAAGGCCCAGAGTGTGGTGCGCATCACGACACATATCAAAGCTAAGGCAGCTGCCAAACTAAAATAATTATCTAAAACAGGGGATTAACTTTTGTAACATTGACTACCAATGTTACTTACTATTGTATTCAAAGAAGCCAGAGGAAAGGTAAAGTATAAAGTACAGTTCTATCCGAAACTGGGCAATGTGAAACATCATCAATTTGTGAATTCACACCATTTAGAGTAATTAATATTATTTTGTATTAGAATACTGATAGTTTAATCAATAGCGATGATAAAAATAAGCTCGGCCCAGCTGAGCAGTTACTAAGACCAATAAGAAAACGCATTGCTAATTGAGCAGCGCCTGCGCATAAGGCGCGCAGTCCTAACTAACGCATCTCAAAGTTCAATATATTTAACTGTTCATCTATTTATAAACATTGACCAAGACAGTTCAGTTCTTACACTTATAACAGCATAGTATTTGGAAAGAGTAGGTATATTATAACGAATCATTGTGTAATATGTATACAGGGTGGGGCAAATTTTTGGCCCCTTAAGGGTAGCTACCGTTTCTTTTGTAGTTAGAAGGTTTTGTTCTTAAGAACCTTCTGTTTTATTTTGAATAAAAAAATATTGCCATTTATAGTTTTTTGTAAAAATGTACGGGTCGCCCAAAAAATTACATTTGTCAAAAAAAACAAGTTGGTCTTAATCGACTCTATTTCCAACCAGGAACGCTTTCCCCAAAGTAACATACCAAATCAAATCGTAAGTTTTGGAAATAATTAAAAAAAACAAATCCCATACATTTACTATGAAAAAACGAGTACCTAAGTGATAACAACAATGTCACTCATTCAATGGTTCTTAATTTAAACTCGTATGTTTTTTTAAGTTGGTAGGTAGATGGAGATAACTATTTATATTTAGTTTATGTTATGTGCTTCCTCAGGAACTGCATCCTGAGGAAGGAGGTACATCTCCTTGCCAAACAAATAAGGGAGGAAGCTTCAGACCAACAAATAATCTTTTGCATTGATAAATGAATATCTATAATAATAATCAATAATCAATAAATTTATTTGATGCCAGCGCGGCTCGGCTCCGTACGGGTTGATATTTATGTTTTAGACGTATAAATATGCCCATATTACTAAGGGATTCAAATGGTGAAAGAACTTTTGATATCAATCTATTATTTTTTTAATTTATTCGTTTCAAACATACAATTCTTTCCTCTATAAAATATTAGTGTTCATGACCCTCTCAGTTTATTTTGAATAAAATAACCCCTATGAGCATACTGCCAAGGCCCATTAGAGCCAGCTGTCCCTCCCCGCCCCGCCCCGCCCCGCCGCCCGCCGCCCGCCCCGCGGCTCGCTCCGCTCGGCCCGTGCCCCGCGGCGGGCGCCACTTTATGTGAAATCGATGCAGCGCTGTTTTGTAAACACACTTGCACTCTCTACTACACCGTGTGTTGTGTTGTGGAGTTATTATAACATGATTTTATTGTATCGTTACGTTATAATATATATTGTTCTGGATAAGTCATGAAAATTATAGTTTGTACATTTCTTAGACAATCAACAAGTTGCATTTCTTTACTTGTTAGAACTTTGAATGATTTGTTGTAATAATTTGTTTATGTTAGTAAGTCCGGTTATATTCGTACATTAAAATAATTTTACACAGTTTACAATAACTAAGGACTTAAACTCACTTATGGCACACTTCACAAACGACACGTACTTATGTTCACTTAGAACGTTTTTAAAATCATATTTTGACAGTTCGAAAGTCAAAATAGGCGGGAGATGGCGCCGGCGCGCGGCCACGTTGCCAACTAACCTAACCTTGCGTCGGGCACCGCGGGGTGAGCGGCGAGTCAGGACGAGACGTTTTGATACTTGAGCTTTGCCGACTGTTTCGTCATCGCATCGGGATTATGTAGTAGGTCCTGTTAGTCATGTGGCCAGTTGATATGGCCTTTAATTTGTATTAGATTTTACCAGTTTTGATCAACGCTGTAGGTAACATTTTATGAGATAAACGAGTCCATAAATTTTTTATGTTTTGTAACAAAACTAGCTTTATGGGAAAAGGAAGCTTTATTTTGTCAGCTTGCGATTAATTTAAATATTTAACGGATGAAATTGACGCGTATTATCTACTTATCTAGGTTTTTATTACAGTAATTAAAATGAATGGCCATAGAGCTCCGATTACGCGGTTCGGATGATACCTATACAACTAGAACTGGACATCAAATTAAATAGTTTTTTCAATAATTGATCTGCACACTCACTCAGTTCTCAACGAGTTGCGTTTTAAACTTTAATGAACCTGCCATCGCATCTTTGCTGTAATTACACAAGCTTTATAATTACGCATGAAATTAGTAACATAAACCACTTGGACGAGGTTACAAATCTTGTCAAGCGAGGTAATTGAAATAATTTTATGTGTACAAAGAATTTAACAAGGAAGAATACCATTGGGCATGATGTTATGTTCAGCTCCTAGTAATTTATAAAAAATATCAATAAATAAATTCAAACAGATTGTGTGTGCAAACAGGCGTACTATAAAATATCAGATTATCGAGAGGATAAAAAAGCATGGGACGGGTTTTGCTCCAACTCGAAAAATATGAACAAATGGCTAAAGGTTTCTTCATCGCTTCTTTTCTTTACTGTACGTACTTAAGCGACGGAAAAAATATCAGTTTATTTCCGCGTCAGAGCCCTTGTCTATTATAACTTCACCTTCACTGAGTGTTATTGTATTTATGTGAATAAATAATTTAAATTTTTAGATTTCTGTTACAGTTCTATTAGTCAGTCTGGGCAAGCTGCTGATCTTGTTAAATTCGTGTTTGAACAAATCGGTTACCACTAATAGATAAGTAAGTGAAGCGAGTCATATCATTATCAATGACCTTCCACAGGAACTTTTTAAAATTATATTAGTTAAAAGGGGTGCCTAGTATCAAGAGGTGTGGGCCGTGGTGTAGCGACACCCCGTGCGTGCACCCCCGTTCATTCATGGCGGACACGAGAGCCGTGGAGTCGCCGTGTGACCTTGAACAGCTAAAGATTATGCAAATTTCTTTCTAACAATTAACTTTTTATAAGAAGATAGCAAGTATTTTACAAAATATATCAAACTATGCCTTTTATCCTTCAGATATTTAGTTAAATTTAAATGAATAAGCAAAATCATTAACTTAATGCAAAAAATTGTCTAAGACAAATGGCTAATAACTCTAATACAAAATACGCGGATGCCTTATTGTTTAATTGTAACTGAATACGGTTTTGGCTGTAAGGTAACTATAAAGGGCTCATTCATACCTACGTGACATTAGGTGGTGGAAATAACGTAACGATATTGTTTGTATAACTGGCAAGTATTTTATTTCGGGTACACTTAATAGGTTATATAGAACTCAATAGGTGACCATAGAGCGCCAAACTCTGCACAATTAGAATAACAAAAATGATGATCACCGACTTCTATCCTATGCACCCCTCCCTAATCGACACAAACACCCCGCCCCCGCCCCCGCCCCCGCTGCAGTGGGCGCGACCCTTATCGCGGGGCATGCACTGTACTATTGACTGTTTGTTGGGTAATTTCATTAATATTACTGTTCAATCATTAAATTGATAGTGATGTTCGCATTTTCTGTTTGTTGTCTGTCTCTGTTCTTTTTTAACTTTTTCCGCTAGTGGACAAAAAATTGAAGTGAATTAAGGGCACCTTGTTTCGATGATTTAGGCATTTTACTCGCCCAGTCGACTTGCATCCGCGTTACGCGGGAGCCGCCTTCATATGAACTCCGGTGATCTTTATCGGCGGGCGAGAACGCCACAGTATAACATAATGCAGTAGGTACGGTGAGTTTAATTTTACTGACTGTATTCCTTTAGTATATTGATTATTTTATTGACTATAATATTCCCTTAGTATATTCTTTTATTTGATTGAAATGAAAGTTTATTGGATTTATGTAGGTATTGACTGTAAACATAATTACTCTTACTAAACTTTTTGAATAAGAGGTGATAATGACTTGAATGAATGATTGTAGGAGAGTTTGTGGTACATACCTAAAGAATACAAACAACAAATGAAAACAAACATAATTGTTATGTACAATATTTATTCTCATTTATTATACATACAGATGGATTTAATATGAGGAATAAAATGCTTATTTTTAATTAAAATTCATGATAATTTAGAGTTCTAGTGCTGGGTCATTTTGTATTGAGTTATTTTGTAAGTCTAAAGAAATAAACGATTTGACTTTGACTTTGGTCCAGGCTCATGTTCATTTATCCATATGGTCATATTATGTTATGAAACTTTGGGTCATATTATGACCCAAAGATTCATTTGGATCTTTATTAAGAAGTCTAGGTCCTCACTGAACTGCTCCGCGGGCAGTGCTGGATTTACACATTTGCCGCCCCAAAGCTTTACAATTTTTGCCGCTTCTACTAACTTCTAAATCTCTCTATAACTAGATACACTGTTCTAAATAAAGTAAATTCCTTTTTTAACCAACTTCAAAAAAAGAGGAGGTCCTTAATTCGACTGTTTCTTTTTTTTAATATTTGTTGCCTTAGAACTTTTGAAAGGGTGGTCCGATTTTCTTGTTTCACTTTTTATTTGAAAGCTGGTGCTTCCCGTGTGGTCCCATTTCAATTTGGATCCATGAAAAATCTTGAAAACTATATAATTCAGTTTGTAGTTTTCAACTAGGTAAATCAATTATTTTAGGGAATAATCTTGTTTCTAGATAATTTTTACAACTTTATTTGTTTATTTTTAAGCTAAGAAAAGCATAGCTTTGTTTTTACTGCACTACTTATAACTTCAAAGGTAGGCTAAGGACGATAGGTAGGTAAGGCCCGATACTGCTAACCATGCACCTGTCAACGTCGAAATATCCAAAAGTGGGCGGTTGAATATTTTGTATTTGCGTTTTGTACAAGCGAATCATGTACTTGCCGTAGAACTAGGATCATGAAATTTGACAATAAGCTAGGACTAAAATAATGTTAATTTGTAGCTTATTCACAAAAAAAAAGTTTTATTCACGCCATAGACCAAACACTATAGGGTACCTATACCCACTTCCCGTTGACCTAGAATTTTGATATTTGACAAGAAACAAGATCTTACAAATATACAATAGAATGTCGCACTTGACATTTCATTGTACTATATGGTTTGTCACCACGCCGCGCCGTAGAGGTTGTTAGTTTTTGAAATTTTGATTTTACAAATGTGTCTTTTTGGGTAGGTACATTTTATCTGTAGTAGTAAGAAAGAACTGAAACGGGATCAAATTCGAGGCAAACGGTTGAAGTAAATGTTGTCAGCGAGTGCAGGGAGCCGCGCAAACTTTACGTGTTTTTACAGCAAAAAAAATTGGCGCACCAATTTTTTTTGGGCCAAATATGCCGCCCCCTCTAATTTTGCCGCCCTAAGCTTCAGATTCTATGATAAATCCGGCCCTGCCCGCGGGTGACGGAATAGGACCAGATTGCAAATTAATAATGATTTGCGATAAAAAATTCTCATTTTCTTTATTTTCGGATTTGGTGGATTCGCATTCAAATGTCAGATTCCGTATAGGCATACCACGATATGTCTGGGGTTGACAATTTCTGGCAGCAGACAGAAAATAATTTACATAAAAAGCTAATAAAATAAGAAAGAAAATAATTTACATAAATTTAAGCTACTTTAAAAAAATATTTAATTAAAAACTGTTTTTATTCCTTGCAAGAGTTCTTAGATCTATAAATTTGTATTTAATGTGTTTATTTGTTTATTATTCCATTTTTTACTAATTTAATTTATTATTTTTGTAATTTAATTTATAAAAAAATATAGTAGCATTTAATTTTGTTGCTGTCATGTTAAATTTAAGTTTACAACTCTTTAATTCAAATTGGTACCTATGTACCTACTATGTTACTACTACTATGTTACTAATATTAATGTTGTAGTGCCCTAATCGGGTCCATGTTTGAAAGTATTTGTAGGTACCTATTTACTTATTATCTAACCCACAACATGGTGTCAATAAACATTTTGTGTGTGACTTGACATTTGTGGTAAAAGTGTGATAACTTTGATTTCCAAAATTCATCATCTTTTCGATATGTACTTACTGGTTCAGATCAATTTTAGTTTATTTTCGTAAATCACTGTACGTCGCACGTCGCGCGTCGGGCAGGAAGAGTACTGGCACAGGTCCGACGTCGGTAAGCGCCACCGCGCGACTGACGAAGCCCGCGGGCGTCGCGCCGCTCGCGGTTTTGTAGGTTTTTAGGCATCATTAATAGGAAAATAACACTACAACATCCACCTCAGCGATTTGTACTAGAAAAATGATTTATTTAAAGATTGGTGTAAAAATAAGGTCAATAAGTTTATTATTTTAGGCACAGTATTGAAAATGATTTTTAAAAAGAGGCAACTTTGGTATTTTTTTCTATCGAGCGAAGTTCATCTGATTGTGTAAATGTAAGCGAATTGTACTCTGTAAGATCCTCAACTGAAACATATATTTTTTTCAGAAATTTACGTCAATTTTTGACTGATTCATATTGATTTTAAAAACAGCATTTGCGGTATAAGGCGCTCTTAAAGTCAATTGCACCTTATTTCTAGTTGATAGTAATAACTAGTTATCAAGCTGTTTATATAGTAAACATTTGACTTGTCTAAGTACTTATTTTGTAAGTCTTAAGAAATAACCGATTTGACTTTGACTTTGACTTTGACTTTGACTCTGCTGACTGACCTAGGAACTCTTCCATCCACCAGCACATTGCCACGATCACCACGCTTGGCAGGTTCGATGATTTACATTTTAGATTTATTTTTCGCCTTTAATATAATATTATTAGTAGGAGGATGGGACAAAGTCGTTTTTGTTTTAAAACCCCGACTCTGAGTCATGATTCCGATTAAAATTGGGAAGGACCAATTTCATGACTAATATCAGATAGTAGAATATCGTCTGCCACCACGACGTCCAATTCCTTTCTTCTATTAATGGCCTCCACGTCTGGGTTGACATAATTTTGCCAATGTGTAATATTAGAGTAAAATTAAAATGAAAGCAACGTTGTTCAGAAAAAAGATAGATAAAGGAAGTGAATTCTTCGATAAAATGTTAATCAAAACGATACAAAATTATGGGCAAAGTTGTATGTTAAGTTTTGATGACATCAGTACAAACTTAATATTATATCAATGTCTAATACAGTCTTGTGCTTAGAACAAAAAAAAAAGCTAAAGCGACGTAAATCTGCCGCCATCTAGATGATAGGTCCTGTCGGAATAAGACCAACAGCTACTCCGAACCCCGTCATGACTCGAGAGTCGGGGTTTTAAAACAAAAACGACTTTGTCCCATCCTCCTACTTATAATATTAAAGGCGAAAATTAGTTTATATCATGTAATATTAGTTCAACATTTTTGTGTTGTGCTGCAGCGGTACTTTACAGGTGTGCGAGAAGCTTTGAGCTACTTTAAGTCCTTAAACGCGTGAAAAGTAGTGGGCAAATGCTAATGTAATATAAAACAATGTACCTACTCATGTTTATTTCTCCACTTAGTTACTGCCTCGTGATCCACTATCAGAGGAATGTCTCGCTAATTGACCAGAGGAAGGTAAAAAGCCTACAGAAGGTAAAAACAATTAGACGATTTGCCGCGCGACAGGTCACGCAAGCCTGTCCCGTCCGCGCGCGGGCCGAGACCTACGCCGGGACACATTTATCTAGTACCAGTCACCGAGTATCAGAAATTAAAGGAGAGATTTAATTAACAATTATTTTAGGTAAATTTTAGGTTAAAATGGTCCTAATTCGAACCGTAGAAACAAACATGTATTTTAAGTACGACAATTTTCATATTGGACAAAATTCGTGTTGGACATTAATCCTAGTTGGACATTTTGTATTTTGAACATTAGTCGTGTTAAGGTACTACCGTGTTGATAAAACTCTGGAGCTTTGTCGTAGTTCTTTATAATCTTGATTATTATTATCTCATAAAACAGCACAAATCAAAAGTGTCGTAAGAAGTGCTTTAATCTGTTTTTGGAAATCAGTTTCCTTTAATAATAATTATATACTGTTGTTAAAAAGTCAAATTCATATACACACAATAATGCTTAGCACATCTTATTTTGACATCGGCCCAAAGGGGCTTTTGCAGTGTTGGGCGAAACAAGTATGTAAAATTTTTGCTTTGTTTTCTTCTCTGTTCAGTCAAAAGAAGAAAATTCTTTATTTGTTCCTAGTTCCTAGTTTCAATGCGGTTATATTTTTCAAATAAAAGGTATATTTTTTAACCATCAGCACAGCACCTCACACATTTGTCCGCTGCTGATCATGCCTGTCTCAATCTCTATCTCAAACAAGAAGGATGATTCTCGTTAGATCCATTGACTAGACTCATGATGGATCTATCGAAATCGAGAATTTTCTTTCTCATTGGATTTACTTTCGAAGGTGTGGATCCTATCGAGAAATTTATGAAGAGTTTTATCGTATTCACTCTCATTAACCATTTATATTCTCTAATCAAATACACCGCAGCTCACACCTGCCTTCTCCGACAGGATGCAGTGCTGTCACTTCTCTCCCTCAGCTCCCACGGAACCACGGTCATGTCCACGCATTAATTAGGGGTCCGCACGGGAGCACAGTTAGTTATCGGCTAGCTTCTATTTACTCTTACCTGAAACAAACAGAGGGTTACATTAGCAACGGGAAAAAACTTTATTTTTGAAAATGCTTTTGTACGGTTTAAAGTTTCTTTGTAAGAATAAACTGAGGATCGTATCATGAAACCTTGCTTAGTCATAGATCTATGCTTGAGTAACGTATATGCCATGAAGAAGCGTCACTCAGCATAAATCGACGACTAAGTAACTGCGTATTCGATGAAATTGTTCAGTGGGTACTTTATATTTATATAGTCTACACTCGAGAGCAATGAATCCGGGTCACTTAAAGAATCCTAAAAATCGTAAATTGGAGTTTTGAAGATTGGTCAAAAGTTATGTTCTCCGACGAATCAAAATTTATGCTCTACAAGCACGATGGAAGACACAGAGTGTATCGAAGACCAGGGGAAAGATTCAAGCAAGCATGCATCGAAGAAAAAGTAGCCTACGGTGGTGGGTCTGTACTTGTGTGGGCCGGAATTTCTTCTGAAAGTCGCACAGAGCTGGTGATCATAGAAAACGGCTCTTTAACTAGCGTAAGATATGTGGAAGAAATCCTCAATGATCACGTTGGTCCATTTATGGTCAATTTAGGTGAGGATGCTATATTTATGCATGACAATGCCCGACCTCATACAGGTAGGATTGTGAATGACTACCTTCAAGAGATGAACATTACTCGTATGGAGTGGCCAGCGCGCAGCCCGGATATCAACCCGATCGAGCATGCTTGGGCCGAGCTAGGCAGATGCGTAAAACAACGAAACCCTCCCCCAATCACGCTTTGTGAGCTCAAAATTGCTCTCACAGAGGAATGGGAGAATATTCCCCAAAATCGTATAAGGAACTTGGTGTACAGCATGCCAAACCGCGTAAACGCAGTAATGGAAGCACGAGGAGGCAATACGAAGTATTAAAATTCAAGAAAATCGTAATAAAGTTCAAAAATTTCATGTTTCCTATTTTTGTTTTAAGGAGAGATCAGCAGTTTTTTTCTTTATGTAATTTTGTGTTAATAAAATGTATGGTGACTCATATTTTTTTTACTTTCATTTAAGGAGTATTACATTGTCTATTAAATACAATTTATTGCATTAACCTATCATTTTTAGTTTCCGAGATTTTTAACATTCTTTAAGTGACCCGGATTCATTGCTCTCGAGTGTATTTATTTTGACAGCGAGCATAAACTGAAACTCGTCGACGTTTCAGTCGTGGACTAAAATTCGCGCAATTTTTCAGTTTCATTTACACGCTCATAAAAAATCTCATTTCCGGCAAACTGCCACCAAAATGATGGAATATGCAGACGTGTGCTCACGTGATGGAGTCGCGCCATCCATCCGTGATGGAAGTGCTGTAGAGATGTACGTAGATGTAACACGTGCATACATCATGTCGGCGGTAACCTCTTCTCTCCCGATTCCTGACAAATCACTTTGAATAATATTCATATTTTGAGAGACGCCTCGAAGGGAGCAGCGGTGTAGAGCTACAAAAGCTTACAGTCGGCCTAGTCTTGATTAATTCTTATAGGTTCCAAACCATCTTGGTTCAGTGTTCAATATTAACTGCAGTCGTTAAATTAAATTTAGTAATAACAATTAGTGAAATTACAAGTTCCGGTGACTAATGTGAAATGACAATTTTTTGTGTTTTTTTTTTTTTAATATGATCATTAACATAAATTACTATTTTGGTTTAAGCGTTTTATGAGATACTAGCTGTGCCCCGCGGCTTCGCACGCGTTGTTCCTATGGAAACGTTTATAGGTTTTTCCCGGCAATTATTAGAATTTTTCTACTAAAAACCATCCTTGAACTTCAACGAACATTAAAATAAAAGAATTGGCAAAATTGGTCCAGGCGTTATTGAGTTATGCGCTTACATTTAGCGATTCATTTTTATATTATAGAAGATAAACACGTGTGCCATGTAAATTTTAACTAGTATAACTTGGTAAGATTAACTTACACAATAACTGGATGGAAACAATATTAAAATTGTGTAACATTCAATTGAGTTCACTTTGTTTTAATTTCCTGAAAACTAAAATAAACTGATTTTACTCTGATTTTTTATCACTTAGTGTTACCGTTGCAACAACGGTACCACGACCTAAGTGATAGAAAATCTGAGTTCTTTGTCTTTTTTAACATATTCATAGCTCTACGCCCCATATCTTACGTTGACAGATTTTTTGAATGGTGAAAATATGGCGCTCGTCACAACAGCGTTATCGTAATAGAATATCGGGGCCCCGGACCCCGGACCCGGGGCCGCACATTTGCATGCAAGTGCCCCCGGAATGTGCCGTTTCATGCTCAGCCACTTTACGGGAATAGGCAGTCGGCGAATAAGTAGGTACCTTCGTTAAATCTCTACTACGTACCTACCTCTGCTGATAGGGTGAGTTTAGGTTTATGTGAGGTGACGGCAAGTAAGCTTTACACAAAAGATTCCTCGATAACTATTATTGATAGCTGTGTGATCCTTAGAAAGCTTAGAATTTGCACCCCATCTCTTCCCATGCGAGCGTTGTAAGAGGCGACTAAGGGATATTCACCGGAGGCGGGCAGCAGCGCCCAGAACAATTCAACCACTGAACTGCGATCCCCAACCCGAGAAAAAATATTTATTATTTTAGCTTGTTGATTTATATAGGTTGATAACTATTTGATGATTTTGACTTTAATAACTGCTGTAATACTACACAGTGTTTGAACAAATACAAGAGTATATTTTGATAAAATACTGTACGCGTTTGCGGAAGGAAGTTTAACAAAACTTTAATTTTAAACTTGCTTATCTAAATTTTCCTCGCCATGCCTTAAAAACCTATTTTTTATGGCTTTAAACAGTTTCCACATTCTGCCTTAAGAAGTAACTCCTTTAAAAATATCCGTTGGTTTGTAACAAAACAATAAGTTACCTACAGATAGGGATCCATAGATTTACGGCCGGCAATAAATAGTAAACATTCGTAGAACATGATAATCTCACAAATATCTGTGATCTAACAAGTTTCACTATAATCGGCTCAGTGTTCTATTAAATTAATAGATTCACATTAATCCGTTATCGCATTTTTATTCAAAACCAAAACATGGTTAGTTATGCTGTTAATAAAATGTTACCGATCTCATAAAATTTACATAATTTCTACGTTTTTCTAATAGTTTTAAATTAAAATACAAATCGACATTTCTTATAGTTATGCGTAATTTTCTGTAAGTGGAATTAATTGTATGCCAGCTACGTCGTGTAGGCTCATTGGATTTCAATCTGGGATCGTAAGGTGTCCGCTTTTAACAGAATTATTGCATTTTAAGAGACTGCTTAGCGCAGATTAAGATGCAGTTGTCGCCAAATACCTCTATACTCTGAATTATGACGAATATTATATGTAGGTATGTATGTGGTAAACATTAAAAAAGTATTTAAAGAAGTGCTGAAATTAGGTTAAGCAACAACGAGGTGGTTGTTCCACCGGTTCTAAGGTTCTAAGCCATTTGACATGATACTTAGCTGTTCTATCTGGATGTGATGACTAATTCATCGGACTGTGATGGTTGTTCCATCGGACTGTTGTTCATTGAGCTATGATGGCTGTTCCACCTGTGCTCTGGTTCAGCGAGCTATGATGGCTGTTCCACCTGTGCTCTGGTTCAGCGAGCTATGATGGCTGTTCCACCTGTGCTCTGGTTCAGTGAGCTATGATGGCTGTTCCACCTGTGCTCTGGTTACTGATTCTTACTGTTATGGGGATAATTCCCCTTATGGCCTCCATCCTCCCCTATAGCCATCCCGTTCCTCACACTTTATCTCTGATCTACTTGTCCGCAGACAGACCAACGAATTGGTATACACACAACAATTATAATTTGAAACTGCTTCTAATATCGGTGGCAAAAGATCTCAATTGCATACAATGTAACTCAAAGTCACTCACCGATGTGTCTCGCTTGCTGTCTCGTAACAGAATGAATCGTCGGCCGTTCATCGCCGAAGGACCGCGCTGTGCGCGCGCCCGCTTCGCTTCGACCGGTTATGGCCAGTCCGCTAAAATCTTTATCAACCTACCTACAACCTAGGTAGGTACTCAAAATATTTCTTCGCCTTCGCGACATTCCCCCCCTTCAAGGAAGAATGAGAAATAAAGATATTAATATCAATACTATTTATCAAACAAGGATTTGTATGTCGATCACTTAATCTGCCTTTGAACATTAACTGAATTTACTGGTGAAACAATTAATAAGTAAGTGGTCTACTCCTTGACCTTTTCTCTGACTTTAACCACTGAAGCCCGAGCTGAAGTATGAGGCCAATCAGGCCTCATACTGATTTCTACTGTATCAGCTTTTGATTCTAGTTGCACCGCAGCATGATGTACTGACTTTATTCTATGTTCCTCAGAACCTTTAGCTCTGATCAGTGGAACTGGGTCTACATTTGAAACTACACTTTGCTCTTTGTTCAATTAATGCGCTTTACGCAAGGTGCTACAGAAGACCTGCGCTCTTCATTTTACTCTTCATCATTCTTTTTCTCTTCTTTGAGTGGCAGTCTTTTGGTCTCATACTGTATTTTATAACTGTGTATTTTCTTCTATTTATCATTATACTTTCTTGTTTTATGAGCCAATAAAAATTATCTTTTACCTATTATCATTTGGGACTCAATCTGTTTAAGTAGATCTGTGTCTCTTTCAATGTCTCTTGCAACTTTTACCTGCCAATCCAAAATGTTTTCTAGTTCTGCTATTCGTCCAACCCTCCAGTGCGCCCTATTTGCCTCTGATTTTATCTGTAGATAAACCTTTCTTGTATTGATTAGTTACCATCAATCTATTCTGCAAAATCATCGACACGCAGATAATCTTGACGAGTAAACACGTACCTACTCCAGCTCAGCAACTACCGTCGTCGTAAGCGGTTGTGATCATAGCTTCAAGCTCTTTTATTTTCGTACACAACTGATTGTGTGTGTGTCCAATACTCTCTTCATAGTATACACCATTCCGGTCCAAACCTCCATTCAGTCCATACCATGGAGCTAATTCTAGTATACATTTCAGCGTCAATTGCTTCCTATGTGTAGCTGTAAGTTTGAATTATTTGACGTTATCCGATACAATCAACTATGGCAATTTGCTACTGCTACATAGTTCTTATGGAAAGAAAACATTCTCCGACATATAGTTCTTTTACTACTCTCTCTATGTGGCAAACCTAGCGTTGCTTCTGAGTAGTTGACTTAGCATATTTGATTCTACTTTCATTTCATTCTTCGACAATATCTATAGTAATAGTATTCGTAAGACCCTCCTCAACCAAGGAGTTAGTCTAAAAATGTTGATGTTTGGACGCTGCAAGATTTTTGACAGAAACTCAACCTGAATTTTAACTTTAATATTTTGACTGCCCTGGGCGCTCACGATACAAGTTCGCTGCAAAGCAACGCAGCGTCGCATACCTTTACCAGTCTATTTATCTGCCTTGGTACTCAATCTATACCAGACAGATATTGTTTTGTTGGTAGGTTATTTGTAGTGACTTAAATCTGTTTCATTTTAGAAATCATTATTCGCGGCACAAATGGCAGAATTACTTTACACCGTCTCAAAACTAGATTGCTATTAGTCAAAGCAATAGTGATTTTATTTAACCGGCACGGGCGTTTAGTCACGAAGGCTCGATCGGCCCATGCATCATACAGTTGTCTTTACAAAAATAGTAACTCTGTGGGTTACTATACAAAAACTGTGACATAATTTATCAAACTACATCACAATGGAACTGAACTACCAGCAATTCTCGTCTACGAGCCGGAACGTTATTTTAGTCCCTTAAGGGCACTAATGTAGACTTGCCAATAACAAAATTAACATTAATATTAGCGTGTAAAGAACTGAGCTTATTAACAACTACAGCGTACACTTGCATTGAAGAGTCTGTACAATGCACTTACAATTAAAACTTATACACACCTTAATAACTTCATTATTATTTTAGCTTCTGTCTCTGTTGCATGGCATTTTTCATAATTTGTACACCGTAATCGGTAAAACATGTTGATACTTGCATACCTGTTTATAAAATCTTATATCTACACATGTTTAAGCAAATAAATGATCTTTATCTTTATCTTTATCTTTATCTTTATCTTTATCTTTATCTTTATCTTTATCTTTATCTTTATCTTTATCTTTATCTTTATCTTTATCTTTATCTTTATCTTTATCTTTATCTTTATCTTTATCTTTATCTTTATCTTTATCTTTATCTTTATCTTTATCTTTATCTTTATCTTTATCTTTATCTTTATCTTTATCTTTATCTTTATCTTTATCTTTATCTTTATCTTTATCTTTATCTTTATCTTTATCTTTATCTTTATCTTTATCTTTATCTTTATCTTTATCTTTATCTTTATCTTTATCTTTATCTTTATCTTTATTTAAGAGCGGCCAACCCGTCTTACTTTTCATACAAACGCTCTTACGTGATTATGGCGTTGTAATACATCTTTCTTTGAAACTTTTAACTAAAAGGTATATTATATTATATACATAAATTGTATAAGTAAACACAATATTTAGATAGAAACCTTGCAAATCTAATGGAGATTCTAAACGACACAAAGTTTCATTTCACACAAACTTGTAAGGCTTACTAAAAAACTCTTATTTCCCTGTTGCAAGTTTCATGAAATTTCTAAACACTGTTTTTCCTAGGGCCGATTACCTGCGAGTGAACTGCGAAACTAACCAAATGCCGACGAGGGATCAGGCGATTCCTCTCTCTTGTCGCTTTGCCTCTTTCTTTTACATTGCGCTGGTTGAAACAACAAGCTTTTCAATCACGCTCTCGTTGACGATAATAGGACCGGGAAGGGCCCTTAAGTTTTGTGGATGATAGCAATAATTACATTTTAACAACTTTCGTTATTTAATTTTACATCTTTACGAACGCAAGCAGTTCCTTCTGTATGCTTTTGTGGGGTAGTCGGATTGGATACGGATTTTAGGATCCCTTTCCATTGAATGTATTACATCATTCAGGATGTACTTCGTAGATAGTTAATACGCCAGTGTACTAAACTAATTACGACTCTATAATGCCACTGATTTTGCCTGACCAAACAAAAAATAATGAATACCCTTTCCCTCGAGAAAAACGAAGATAAATAATAGTCAATTCATTACTATCAATCTAATCACTGCCTGATTCATTATTTCTGCATATTACAATCTACTCGTAAAAGGCATTCAATTCATTCATTTCAGGTGGTGATTTCGCACCAAAAAGTTAATACTTATACTTATAGGTCTATTTAATCAGTAATGAACAAGCATCTTTAGGCTATAGTTATGGCTATAGGTATTTGACTCGGTTATGCTCGAACGCTAACAGCCGTAACTGAGAAATCGTAATCTTTCTCAGATCTTATTTATTATGACTAAGCAAGGTTTTTAAACAGCGTGGTGTTTATAGCCATATTCATAATTATGCTAACTCTCTGTTTTAGCTGACTTCATTTACCATCCTGTGCAATTTTTTTTAGGACAAAATATGGCCTGGTTATACGCACCATATTCAGAGCAATACTAACACTTGCGATTATTTCTACAGGTGCTTACCCTGTGACCACAGATATCCGAAACTAAGATTGTGCCTGTGACCTTCTTGAAAGCAGTTAAAGCAACGGTTTCCTAGTTGAGCTTTCCTGTTGTGAACATTTTTGTACCTTGTACATTTGGCATTAAAATAATCTTGCCTACAACATATACATTTCTCGTAAATTTCCTCTTAGGTGGCTCTTCTGAACTTTCTGAGACATCGTTTTGTCTTTTCTTTGATTGTGTTTTACTGAATTGTCTGTTATCATTTTTGTGTTTGTCTTTTCTATTATTATTATTTATACGTGGCCTATTGTTCGTTATTTCTACAGCTTTTATATGTAATGCTCCTATTGTTATTTTTTCTGTGATGTCTTTCTCTTCTATATTTGTCGGTTCTGTAATCTTTACACCTATTGTGTCTGTCTTTAGTCTATTTGAGGTCTCTATAGCAGATATTATGTATTCTAGATATTTTCTGATACCGTCTACTTTTCTTCTTCGTCTATCATCTTCATTCTTACTTCTTAGATTAGATATTTAGAGAATTTCTCCATTGTCATCAGTCCGAGATGCTCGTGATTTACGTCTTCGCCTAGGGAGCTCAATACGAGTAGGTGTCTCTCTATTCCATTAAGTACATATCTGCATTATTTTATTTGATTTTTATTGACTGGTTTTATCCTGTATAATGCCACATAATGTGCGTCAATAATTGCCGCAGGTTTACCGAACTTTTCCTTTAGAGTTTGGACAGCTATGCTATTATTTGTGTTAGTTGTGTCTTATCTTATCCTTCTATTTCATTGATACTTCTACCGTCAGTATTTGATGACAATTGGTCCTAAATATGGTACCTGTCATTTGACAGTGTCACCATCAAATTTAGTCAATTCCATTCTTGTCAATTTACCAGAAATATTAAGATTTTCGCCATTTATCGTGGCTACACTACGTTTTTCATCATTGCGCTTGATACAAATATCTAATTCTGTTCCCTTGTCTTCTGCCTAAATTTGTATAAACATGTACTCGGTGATCTTAGCAGTGTCGGTTTCTGTAGCTTATTTACAATAGATGTGGATTTCTGCCACAAACCTCTAAGTAGCACTCTTAAGTTTAGCTCCGGTCAACTCTAACTCTCTTTAGTTACCTTCACCATCAGATATTTGCTTGAGGGCACACTGGGCAGAGTTTATATACGATTGTACTGATTCGTACAATAATTTCAAACGGGTTAGGACGATACTTATTTTGTTTATTTTAAGTACAGTTCCTCATTTGAACTGACCATGAGCGAAAGATCTTGTCCTTATGTAAAATCTACAACAACATTGTAATTTATTTAGCAACTTACTTGTATTAAGTTCTTGCCTACCTATGTTTCTTAGGTACTATAGGTAGCAATTACGAGCTATTCTCAATATCTCACACGCGGTTTTTCCCAACGTCTCATGTGAGACGCCGCCTCTTCCCAACGTCTCATCTTTTTGCATTAGGGCTGTATTTGAAGCTTTATTTTTATTTCAAGGTTGCAAGATTTTTATTTGTGACTTGCTATCTACTGTCTACGTGGGTACCAAGGAATTTAGTAGGTACATATCAACGTAAGTTTCTACTAAAACCTCTCGACATTAGGTTTATTTAGAAGGTAATTAGTGACTTTTTAACCTACTGCAACCTTATTTAGTTGTATGTCCAGCAGTGGACTAAGGTCCCCTTTCACCTGCTGTAGCAGTAAGGCACTTAATGCAAATTGACTCTCACGATCAATAAATAACACAGCATTTTTAACAAACAGACTACCTGAATTTACAAAAAAATACGTTACTTTGTCTTGTATTAATATACAATGCCCGAACTTGTTTGGTAGGCCTATTATATTGTATTTGTAACACATTAGGTACAGGTCAGTCACATTAATTTCAAATTCAAATTCATTTATTAATTCAGACACAAAGATCCATAGAAAAGATATATACATTAGGTGTAGGTCTTTTAATAAACTCAAAGTGTCATACAGTGTAAGAACACCCTAGATACCTGCTGCGGGTCTAGTGCATAGGTAGATTTATTATCTTGCTCAAAGGTTGCCTGGAACAAATAAGGCCGCCCATTGCGCCAACGGCCTCAGTCTTTGTTTTAATTCTTTATGAGTGTGCCATAAGCAATTTACTTCAAAATTGCACTTTAAAATCGTTATTTATCTCAGAATCTGTGAAATCTACTACCTTCATATTTAATGAAATGTTACTTCGATATTTTATCTTGAATTGCGTGTTTTAAAAACACGATTGGTGAAAGTTTTCTCAATAGTTAATTATTAGGAAAAATATATGTTTTTCACACATTTTGCTATTTATCTCAGGAACAGCACACATTTCTTCTTCGGTTTTTGTTTTGCTAAAAAACCTAGTCTTATTTCTTTAGTTGTGTCTTTTAATTTTTCGATTGGTTGCTTCATCAACCCGTAATTAAGTAAAAACAGTTTTGGCAAATAGTAAATTCGGTGCACGTATGCTCTGCACTTCTCACTCACAAGAAAACCATATCTTGTGATCTCGCTCGAAATCCATCTCGTAGCGGCGTTATTGCACACTCTTAACTACCATAAGTTGTTCCTGTTGGTATTGTTTTGTACAGTTAATGTGCATAATCCTCCTTGCGAAGTCTATGAGGAAATTGTGAAAATGATCCTTAATGGGCGAATCGACACTACATCTAAATAAAAACCAACTTTTACGCCCGGGCAAAGTGTAAAATCTACACAATTCCTTTAGTGCAAGAAAGCAACGGTCATGCAGCATAATATCCTACTAATATAGTAGGTACCTGGTCTACCAAACGGTAGTAAAATGCTTGAAAATTTTGTCTACTTCGCAAATTTGCAGATAAGCAAAGTCGTAAAATATTCTACGATCTAATTATAGAATTTTACTAAGTTACTCCGTCGAACCGGGCGAACACCTTTAGTAAAACTACCCACATGACATTTTACGAAATCATGTACGGACATTGAATTACTACTACTAGCGTACTAGTGTATCTATTATAAATTTATAACTCACTGTGTTCCGATTCTTTTAGACTGTAAGGTTTGAGATAATATATCCCTGCATCTCCACCATGTCGCCAAATACCTCTATACTCTGAATTATGACGAATATTATATGTAGGTATGTATGTGGTAAACATTAAAAAAGTATTTAAAGAAGTGCTGAAATTAGGTTAAGCAACAACGAGGTGGTTGTTCCACCGGTTCTAAGGTTCTAAGCCATTTGACATGATACTTAGCTGTTCTATCTGGATGTGATGACTAATTCATCGGACTGTGATGGTTGTTCCATCGGACTGTTGTTCATTGAGCTATGATGGCTGTTCCACCTGTGCTCTGGTTCAGCGAGCTATGATGGCTGTTCCACCTGTGCTCTGGTTCAGCGAGCTATGATGGCTGTTCCACCTGTGCTCTGGTTCAGTGAGCTATGATGGCTGTTCCACCTGTGCTCTGGTTACTGATTCTTACTGTTATGGGGATAATTCCCCTTATGGCCTCCATCCTCCCCTATAGCCATCCCGTTCCTCACACTTTATCTCTGATCTACTTGTCCGCAGACAGACCAACGAATTGGTATACACACAACAATTATAATTTGAAACTGCTTCTAATATCGGTGGCAAAAGATCTCAATTGCATACAATGTAACTCAAAGTCACTCACCGATGTGTCTCGCTTGCTGTCTCGTAACAGAATGAATCGTCGGCCGTTCATCGCCGAAGGACCGCGCTGTGCGCGCGCCCGCTTCGCTTCGACCGGTTATGGCCAGTCCGCTAAAATCTTTATCAACCTACCTACAACCTAGGTAGGTACTCAAAATATTTCTTCGCCTTCGCGACAGCAGTTCCACAGATGTGAAACAACGATTTCCTTATCTGATACACGAAGGTATTTTTCCTTTATGGTTGCCATCAGCTGTCCAGTTTGTTGCAGAATATATCGTTTTATCCACTCAAAAGAAAATTGATGTTAAATATGACTTGGTATGGAACCCTTTATTAAATTATTAGGTTTTTGCTTATTTTTCATTTATTTATCTTGAGCTTTGTGGGTAATGTTATTAAGCCAGAAATAAATGTACATATATCGGTGGACGATGAAATAAATATAATGACAGTACCAAGACAATATATTTATGAAAAATTGTTGTATACTCACAAAACTAGAAATAAACATAAACTCGCTGTACCCACAACTAGGCTTCATAAAACTAATGTATCTTATAAAGGGCAATGTATACGCTTCTACAACAAAACCCCTACTGAGCTGCAAAAATTATCAGTAAATAAATTCAAACTGTCAAAACTTTACTATGCAAAAAGGCTTACTATAAAATATCAGATTATCTAGAGGATAAAAAAGTTTGGGTCGGATTTTGCTCCAACTCGAAAAATAACAACTAACAGGCTAAAGGTTTCTTCGTCGTTTCTTTACTTTAGTCTATGTAATACCGAAGCGGCCAAAATAAAAAATACCAATTTATTTCCGTGTTAGTGTATTTGACCTTTTCTAAGTGTACATTTATGGTATTTATGGAAATAAAACATTTTTGAATTTGAATTTGAAAATGCATATCGTTTGACCCGCGTGCTGCGTGCTGCGTGCAGTTATTTTAACGTGCCAGTGTAAATAGTATCCGGTGCGATCCGGTATGCAGTGCCACGTGTGTCGTGTGCCGCCGCGCATGAGGACAGCGGCAGGGATAGTTTGCAGGCGAGTCAAATATCTCACAGAGCACTTCATTTCCTAAAATTATATATGTAGTATTACAATGTTGTACTTTTTATTAGCATGTATTTGTTCCATAGCATAACGTTCTGTCTGATTTTAGGAGAAATTACTGTTTTTTTTTACTTGCTAATAGACCCTCGTTTGACCGCAATCGCACCTGATGGAAAGCGAAAGGTTTCGAAGGTTCGGCACATTATGAAGGTACATGAGCCATTTTATGTGAGTGGTTATTAGCAGCTCGTATTGTGATACTGTTAGGCTATTTTATGATCGTTTGCAAGAGTCGGCAGTTAGCTCAACTATTTCTATTGTAAATAAAGTACTAGTTATACTCGTAATTGGTTTTTCATTATTTGATTCTATTTTTTGTGTTGATAATGTTTTTCTGGATCAGTTTGCACTGTATTATTTTAAAAACTATCGTAGTTCGACGCAGTTTGACTGCTAACATATTTAATAAAACGGGCCAAGTGCGTGTCGGCAACATGAAATGTAAGGTTCCGTAGATAGTCGACTCATTAAAATGAAGAATTTACATACATACATACATAACTTCATCTATAAAGTCAAAGTCAAGAAGTCAATTTCAATGAAATTGTTTCGATTTTTTTTTATCAATCGCCTACTTTTACTACCTGGCTGCATTAATTATCTGTTTTGTTTTTATCGTAGTATAAGTTTGTTAGTAAATTTTAAGAATTAAGCTTTACATAAAATTAAAAAAAAAATTGTCACAAGTTATAGGGTTTTTAAGCTATTGCATAGCTTCTATCGCGGGCCTTGAGCGCGGGGACCGAATCCAGAAATTCCGTAACGAAAAAACCTTGACGTTTGTCTCTTTAGTTCAGCAACTCGCCTCTAGATGGCATTGCAATAGCTTTACCGCGGCAGTCCCCGAGTGCCACACGTCTTTTTTTTTCTAACGTTTGTACTGTACTATACACAGGTTAATTTATGTCTAGTCAAGTCAATGATTGCAACCGGGGTCGAGGCCAGTGAGCCAGTGGCACATCCGTGCGCCGCTGGCGCTATCCCGGTATGAAGGAGGCTGGGGGCGTGCTCTGCGCGCGACAGATTTAGCTCTGCGACTGCCCGGGTGCTTGTTCAACGGTTAATGTTTACGAAACTATACAAAACATTGCATTTTTATTGAATGGTTAAAATTACTAAACATTGTAAATAATTATTAATAAACAATGTTCCGTAATTGAATCCTATTTTTCGTAGACCACACCAATTTTTTAAATATTTTATTTACGTGTGTAAGAAACGAAGAAAATATTGTTTACTTTCATATACCTAGTAGACATAATTTTAATGATTTTCATGCATTACATGCCGTGCCAAAAATTCCTACTACTAAGCACCAGATGAATATACTAAGTTAATTTGATGAATTGTATAATACTTTTGTGAAACAGAAAATATCAATACAATACTAGAAATTGATTGATAGATTTGATGAAACAACAAGCTGATCCCGTTCGACTTGAAACAACAACTACTATTTTCAAACACTAAGTCTAGCTTCTTCATACCTTTTTATTGAACAGCCGCTGAACCAGATCCGAACACGATCATCACAGACACTGTTCTCTCATAACTTTCAATCCAACACGATAAAACAATATTGTCACCTCACCACAATCTAGAGGTACATACAAACACTTTCAAATAAATTTCGGAAACTGTTAAAAAACTGATAAAACGTTTAGGTACTGCTCAAATCTTAAATATTTATTCCGTTAAAACAAGATTACGATCAAAACCATTTGCTAAAGACATCAACTCCGCACTAAAAACTTCTTGCACGAAACTCGCGTAAGTAAACTCGTAGCTAGCTGTAGCGTAGGGCGGCGGCGCAGGGCGGGCGGACGGCTGGGCGGCGCGGCGCCGACTGACTGATGCAGGGCGCGCAGATGCGATCCTGTACTAACTCCTAACTGTAGACGACTTACAATGTTCAGGTAACTTTAATCTAAGGTGAAGTACACTTTTAAAAACCGCCCAAGGCCATCTCCGCCTTAGCTGGTTTCGCGGTCGGGCGGATTTTGAACGTTAATCTTTCTTACTGTGTTATTTCAAAAGGATATTTTTAATTTGTTGCTTGATTTTATTGTTGATGGCTTGTATGGCGCAAATTACTGATGTTAGTGACGCTATAAAACAGTCAGGATTTTACTATTTTCTGGGTTCTAGACCTAGACAATCGAAGAAAGATTCTTAGGGTATATAAAATCTAGACAATAGTTCTAATCCTAGACAATAGTAACAACTGTTGTTTCTAGAAACAAGAGTTTTTTATGTACCCTAAGAATCTTTCTTCGATAGTCGTTTTATGTGTAGAATGTAGAGAATGTAAAGAACAGAACAGAAGAGCTTGTACCTACCTACAACAAGGTACAATTTATTCATTCCTTAGCTGTAAGACCTATCAATTATCTGCGTAAATACAAATCGGGCCTAATCAATAAATCTGGCAATTTATTTATTTCGCGCGCTTGTTTTACTTGTAGCCTCGCGAAAATTGTAAAAGGCAGGGATTTGTATAGATATCTTAAGTTTGGGATCGGCGTAAGGCTGACGCATAATGTCCCCGCTTTTCAGGATTAGAGCGAAGTGTCCCCCACGCAATAAAATACGCGCTGGAAACACACGGAACTTATTCTCGTATTTACCGTGCCGCGAGTCTCACTGCACCTGGTGGAAGTAAGAAGTTCCGAATGGGAGAGGATTTTATAGATAGGTTCAGCTGGAGGAGACAGCCATCTATTGCGTCGACGACCGACCTACTTTAAGGGCTGATTGATGCAGATAGCAGTAATATCTATGGTGACATGTTAGCAGTCTGGGGTTACCTACCCACAACTGGAAGCCATGACTTGTAAGTCGCCTGCGTGAAGTAGCGGAGTGACTCATTACTGCAGTTACAGGCTATGCTTCTTGGATGTATATTTTTGCACCCACCAAGCCCAAACGGAACACTCTGACTAACCGGCCGTGTGTTTCCCCATCAATAACTAAGGCTGGTTCCCAGTTCCCACCCGCGATTTGCATGCCGAAGTCGTTCGCGGGCTCGCAGCATCCTCTAATGAAGAGCTCACCTGCAGGGTAACATTGGACAAGCGCTCAGGAAATTGATTGGATTTTATGGAGCTGCTAATCCAGTTTTGTAATCCTTTATCTCCTACTCGTTTACAGGTTCTTGTATCGAAACAGATGGAATCTTTTAAGCTTTAGGTGCGTTACCTTACTTTTTTTTACCTGCCTTGCATAAACAAGGCAAACCATCTAATCGGCGTTTATGAAAAAGTGCTGACTCATCGATAGCATGCAACAACGAGCCCGCGCGGACCGTACGTTAAAACTTGTCGCACTGGCAAGCACCGCTGCAGCACAGCACACACAAAAATGTGCATTCAAATGTGACCTTAATCACTAGATAGCATTTTATATTGACGGCATCAGAGAGACACCTCGAGGGTCACTCGTTTGTGTAAGCCATTTATCATCCAAAGATAACTGGTTTAGTTAGCCTTTATTGGAATGCAGTGCTGTACGGTAACAGTATCGGATTAATGAGCGCAGATCTTTATAAAGTTAAGGATAACCGCAACCTTAAGGCGATACACTTTTAAAGATCAACAATAATTATTTATTTCGAATATGTGTAAGTCCTGTATTATAATAAAGATTCTTTTTCGTTAGAGCGGAGTAAAGTAAAGCGGGGACGGGTTTTCAGGACCTTGAGCTCCCTATTCGTAAGGTTAAACTGTACATAAAACGAAATCTTATCAAGAAAGCCTATTATTCCATAGATGATTACATTAATGATGTTAATGCTTGGCCGGATGTCGCCCAGTTCCACACCGACAATAGTATGTACCTAAGAACAGTCAGACTTATGTAGTTATGCTAAGATTGTATTCGTTGATAAGCGATAAACTTGCTAGTGGACAAATATTTAAAGTGAATTGGAGTCAATTGCACCTTATTCCTTGTTTGATAGTAATTACTATTTATCAAGCTGTTTATATAGTAAACATTTGACTTGTCTAAGTGCTTATTTTGTAAGTCTAAAGAAAAAAACGATTCGATCTGACTCTTTTTGTCCGCCTTTACTCCCGCTTCCGCCTGTGCTACTGAGAGCGCACCCGGAGTCTATCGCCGATAATGTCTGGATGAACAAAGCCTCGTCGAAGATTGCCGCTGCCATTCATATGGAAAGCGGTGAGATTGTAGCGCCAGCGCCACCGTATACCACACCCATTGTCATGGTAAGCCGGGGTGGTACCTACCGTCTTATTGAGTGAACTGTGCCCGCAAACTCAACGCCTTGATGTAGCAAGTTCAAGGAATCCATTTCGACGACGTCTGTGGCGCGGTGAGCGGCGGTCAGCCTGCGACGCAGGAGGTCGTCGGGTCGATTCCCGCCTCGGGACAAATGTTTGTTACGATCTGCAGATATTTGTTCAGGGTGCTATGGTCGTTTTCTATGCATAGTAAAAATATCTATCCATCTATTGTATTGTATTATGTGTATACACATAATACAATACATCTGCTCTGCTGATGATTTCGAGGACAGAACGAAGTCCAGAATATTCATTCAGAAACCCAAACCTGCCGCCATTTAGTACAAGAGAAGAGAATGAGTAGGTGAGCGTGAGAAAAATAAAATCAACAATAACGACTGGGCCGATGTTACCCCGGAAGGAACGACTCCACTAGGCTGAACGGATCTCAGCTGTATCGATAGCATTACTATGTATTCTCTGGCTGTATCCCGGAGACTTCCATTAACTGAATAAAATTGTAAAGTCTCAGAACCCTGGGCGAATGAAGCAAGTGGCTGTTTAGGTAAGTGAGTGTTTAGAGCCCGGCTCGGATACTGCCGAATGTGCCGAGTCGCGTCGGACGCTAATCTTTCTTACTGTGTTATTTCAAAAGGATATTTTTAATTTGTTGCTTAGGTACTGCTCTGGATCGGATCTGATATGTATGAAGCTAGGAAGGTTCCGATACGACATCAAGTCGGTAAGATCGTGCTCTATATGATAAATTTGCTATGATTATAATGTAATTTAAAAAAACTAAATCTTCGATATTTTTATTGATTAACAGCAGTCGGGATTAAGATTAAACTTAAATTTAAGAGTCCTTTTACATCATTACTGGTGTTTTCAGATACGGTTTCATAGATAATAATAATAATAATAATAATAATAAAATATTTATTAGCAGAGATAGGTTTACAAAGCAGGTACTTACAATCTATTTAATTTTATATAATGTTAGGTTATTTTAGTCTTTTATTACATAGATACCTACTTGTGATAAACCTTTTGGATTCCTTTATCCTTTAGATGTAGTTATTCTGTAAGATTGAGGAAGTTAGGCTTTACGCGACTTTTTATAATTTTTGAAAAAGCAAGTTGAAACCACGACTGCATTACATTCGATACGACTTGTGGATACGACACGACACGACCTACAAATACGTGTTAACACAAACGGTCTAGTTTACCTTCACGACTTCATCTCGCATTTTCACAAACAGGTACCGATAGCTTCTGCAAAATGAACTCTATTCCTTACACTAAACGACTATTTTCCACGTGAATGTTAGATAATGGACGAATTCAACGAAATCGCCCAATTTCCTTTATTCGCATTTTCTAAAATGGAAATTGGTTATTTCGTTTACAATCACGTTCCGGTCCTTACCCTGAAATACGCCGTTTTCCTGTAAATCCTGAAGTGCTTCGATAATAGCCTACTTCACAAGGGGTTACTACAAAAACTGTTATAAACCCCTGTAACTAGTTACAACGGTATTCGAAACGGTTACTGCACATTAGCGTTATGGTCAATAACTACAACCCTGCCCTGATGTTATCTAGTGGTGATTAGTGTAACTTTGTCTTTAGTCAACAACATAGTTTATTATAATTATGGAGGTATTACATGTTTAACTGCCATTGAGAAATAATAAGAGGGGCGCATCTTAGTGGATGGTATTCTAAAAATAATTCGTGGTATCATAATAAACAAAATCGTTTTCAAAATGAATGTAGTAGTTTTCCGCGTCGACTTAACCGAGGCGCGAGGCGTCTTCTTCTTGAATGGGATTTGCGTAGTTCCCTATACGCACAATAGAGGCGCTGCTGTGCCCAATTGAATGGAATAAGGAGACTTGACGATATGATATAAATATATCATCCAGCACAATCATAGTAAATATTATTGGTATAAAAAAATTATATATTTCAAAATAAACTAATAAGTTAAGCTGGGGGTTTATCAGGTGCCCTGCCAGGAGTGGGTTAAGCGATATACGCAGCGGGTCGCAGGTTCGAGTCCCGTGCCTGACCGCTATTAATTAAACACCGCTACCGGCGTCGTTGTTTGTCAAAACGCTAGTTAGTGTGGAGATGGCTTTTATTTAATTGAGTCTTATTATTAAATTCGGTTAAATTTAAGTTATTCCTACTTGGAGACTAGGTAATAAAATTCAAGTAGTTATGCAGGCTACACAAGTTAACAACTGTTTGTGCTTAAAATCTTTGTCACGATACCGGAATCCAAACCCCAACCCCCTGCGTCGTAGGCGTTCTACATTTGATTAAGTTATGGCTCATTACATTAAAGACCAATTTTATAAATTTTCTGTTTAATTAAAAGTAAAGCCTCTTCCACACCGAGTAATGTTTTTCCAAATATTTCCACAAGTGCGATAAATCATCCGGGACTGACCGCTATCGGCCGCGGCCCTATACGGATTAAAAAAACACTTCGCGACCCATCTAGATATGCCCCTGACCACCACTGAAAGGGCACAACCTCCGCAATCACTTTCACGGAAAATTCAACTGAGGTTTTTACGATCCGGGAGAGGTTAGGGGTTATTTTCGGGTAAAGTTTGAGTGAAAGATGGATGGTTTAAGGCAATTTTAATTCAGTGGGCTCGCTCGCTGAATTAGTAATGGAATAAAGTGGCCGCGAGGGACGCGGGTTCGCTTCCCGCGGACAGCCGCATTGTTTACGAACATTAAACGCGCAGGTTCAATATTTGTGGGTTAGACTGTTAACTAATTAGTGTTGAATATTTCAACAGTTCTGTCTCCGGGGAACTTGGTGAGCGTTTGTGGAGGCGCTACTCACGCACTAGTTTAACTCAATCTCCTCTTTTGATGACAGGTCTTGACAGTTCTACAAAGTGTTTTCAGAAAATAAGATCCTGAAAATACTTACCTTTTCATTTAACTAAGTATTTTCCTATACTGAATTACCAATGTGTGAATCCACAGACGTTAAAAATTTCAAATTATGTCGGCAACGGAGCGCAGGGACGTGACACCGGTCAAAATATTCAAAATGACATAATAATTCATAATAACGACGTCATGTCGGCAGAAAACTTATCACTTTATCAACATAACATAAAATTATATGAGTCAGTGGCGAATTTCACCATAAATCGTACAATTTTACAGCTTAATGATCATCCGACACACGGACATTCAATTACGCTCAAATAAATTGGAACCGGATAGTCGGGTTGTGCCACGATGACCACATGCGAGATTTTAGTAAAGCTGACATACTGCTAACTGTACTGACATCATTTAAGGTTGTGGTCCACGGACACGCTGAAACGAGGCTGTTAATGAACCTGTTGTGGTCGCATTCTAAACAGAACTTTAAAGACGACACAAATAATGCTGGACAATTCTAGCTTGAGGATTTTATTGACTCATGAACTCATAAGAGTACCACGAAATGAAGACGAGAGCAATAGGGTATATGCATGTGACTTCAAAAAAGCTAAATTTTTTTACGTATTCTCTATTGGTATAGATAGAAATATATCTGTATATTTATTTTTGTATTTTATGATGTTTTTATTGTGAAATTTAATCATTGAAAAGTAGATATTTTAAGTCTCAACAGCAAAATGTCTAAACGCAACGCTATTGGCATGTGAAGCGTGACGTCATACTTGAACATTTTTGTATGGGCATGAAGTTTTGACTTACGTATGGGACTCTATGATCCGTGACGTCATAAAATGCAATGGCTAACATGGCACCGTTTTTATCACCCGAAAGTGAGTGTAGTTTTACTTTTAGTTTTTTACCTCAATAATTTAATTTTTTTTGGGTGTTATATTTTTTTTCGTTTATGTATTAACCTAAATAATTGATTAAAAAATAAATAAAGTCCATGCATATACCCTATTGATCAATCAGTACAATTGAAGGGCTGAGCAAAAACCGATTGGTATGAAGTCGAATACAGAGAATAAGAAAGTCGAATTAGAGTCACAGTCATCGTTTATTTCTTTAGACTTACAAAATAAGCAGTTAGTCAAGTCAAATTTTTACTATATAAACATCTTGATAAATAGTAATAACTATCAAATAAAAAATAATATGCAATTGATGATTTAGCATTAGAATGAGTAATCATTCTATATCGTAATCATTATATTATCGTGAATAGTTCAGTTAATGCATTGCAATCGAAAACCTTATTAGGAATCTAGCTAACTGAAACATTAGAAGAAAAGATAAAAAATATAACGAAAATAAAATGATGGATTAGTCTCTGATCTGATGGTCAGTAATTAATCTGTTGGTGTTCGGCAAGTACCGCAGGGAAGGTCTTTGAAGCCCTCGGAGCGACGAGAGCACGAGTGTCAAGTCAATAGACAGCGACGTGACGAGGTGACTGACTTGATTTACGACCCGGCGACGCAGTCGTGATACGATAATTTAACTGAATCAGTTGAAAGCAGATTATTTGAGAAAGCCTAACGGAATCACTTGTAAGAAGAACGGTGTCAACAATAACTGAACCTATTTCAAAAGAACCTATTTGTTCGATAACGACAAATCGTAATAGCAATCAGTAGTAATTGCATCCTTCGAAAGAACATTAAACAGATAGCAGTAACAGATAAACTTATGATCGTGAGTAAGGGAGTCCCAGACGTGAATTTTATAAGCAGACATCAAGTGCATATCTCAGAGAAGACAGGTTCTGCACCGGCCCCGGGCATTCCGGCTGTCGCTCGACGGCGCGCGCGCGCCGAAACGTCACAACCGACACGCCCCACCAATTGACAACGAGCCGTGACCCTTAGATTGAAGACGTATAAAACATTAAGTAGCGGTGCAGTGATACAACCTTGCGGGACGACACGATATCCTGCATTTCAATGATATAAAACGTGACAAGCACTGAGCGATCACTCAATAAAATGGCTTTTATTTCGCTGTAACAACAGATCAATGTTCCTTAGCTTTTTGCTGCCGATTCACGTAGCTTTCTTTTATAGTGCACACAGTCGACCGCTTTAGTGAATACAGCGCGGATTGTGGTCAGTGCAAATTGAATTTAGTGTTGTGGTTGTTGAGTGTATTTTATATGGACGGTACGTTGGTTTATGAGTTGTTATAGTGTATGTCTGTGTATCTGTCGAACGTCAATTAGCGTGCTGAAGGGACCGGTTGCAGCCCGCGCCTTGTCTGAATGCATATGAGCGGTGCGGCGGCGACAGGACTCCGGGACTCGATCTAGATACTCTAGCACTCTTGCTGTAAAAAGGTTTCTATTAACAAGTAATGATTTTAACAACAGTAAAGAACTTCTTGTAACAATAAGTGTCTTACTGCTAAACACAGTCGTTAAACCTTTATAAAGCGGAAAAATAAAATAAAAGTGAGTATACAATAATTTACAGGAAGTAAGAACAATGACCGAGATAATTCTTTTTAATCATCTTGATTTTAGCCTTTTGTTTCCTCCATTGCTATACCAAGCAAAAATTATAAATCTTTTAATGCTGATCAATAAAAACCTCGTTCAGTTAAACCAAATCTTTACGACCGCAACTGAACAGTTTTTCTTTAAAAGCTTTTATTGGAGTTTGAAGTGCATCCAATTAATTTCAAAGATATTATTTTAACTGCCTGGCAAGTAATGACAGCCATTTGTCCATCGCCGCGTCTTAAACTTCATTTCCAATTTAAATATTTGCAAACTCTATAATTTTTCGCAGTCTCACAGGTTTTACGTCAGCAATCATTGAATCTTTATGAATGTCTGGAGTCATTAAAAATGTATTTCAGATCAGCACATTCATTATTTTCTGATGAGGCCTCGTCTTAAATTCACTTTTACTTCTGTCGCTCGCTGATTTTACGACCAATAAATAAATTATGTCTCAAGTAGGTTAGTTTAAGTATAAAGCAGACGGCAAACCATTTGACAACCATAAAACACGTCTTAATAAATCTTTCTGTCACGATCATCAGATTTTGGTATAAAAAATATGATAACATCCACATCTGATTAAGGATTCTGAAAACAACGCTTCCAAAATAGAAGCCTTTAAATAAGATGCTAATATCGTAGAAATAGATCAGCTGGGGGCGCTCTGCATTGAAAGGAGCCCTAAACGACGGGACATGGGACGCGGTCGGAGACGATTTATAGAAAAATACTGCGGTTTGATGTCGGAAGGGATTTAACGGGTTGGGGACGACGGCAATAAAACATGAGTAACGTTAGTTTCGACAAACGCATACCAAAATTCAGCGACAAGCGCTGAGCGAAGATAACAGAAACTTAGACTTTCAATGTGTGTATATTTTCATAGTGGCATCAACTTGCTTGTTTAGAAAACATTCGTCCTTACGAGTATTGTATTGACTAATCCAATACCTGATAACATATTTATGTTTAATAGATTCAATAGTAGAATTAATCTATTCTAGATTCATTTGAAGATACTTTCAGACGGATGCTTTCGTTTTCCTTCCGCTCATCAATACTCCCAACGTTTTTGAGTCCTGTCTCCTCGCTTAGGATATTAAGTTCATATCCGGGACTTTAAATGCGATCGCGCCTAATCCCGCAATAACCGCGCCCTCTATCGGGATCCGGGAGTTTCGTCACGTGCTGACGTCATCTGCTTCGATACTGTCTTTTGTTTTACAAATATAGATGTCAAAATGACGGACCGTATTCTGAGGGGATAAGGTTGAAAATGTTTTGGGGGTTCGATTGAGATTCAGAAGGCGTAGATTTTGAAATGATCTCGTAAAGATGGATATCTGGTTGGAAAATGGTTTTGAAGACCTCCTTGGTAAGTAGATGGATGTTTTGTTTTCTCCGTTTTTATAGTTTATCAACATCTACTGTAACAATTCTTTCCTACCTGAAAACAAGCCTAGCTGAATACTACACATACTGAGGTTCTATAAGGACCCTGTTTTACTTTTACAATTCTTTTAGTGTCTTTACGCAATCAGGTGTGCCCTGCTACTTCTATTCTATCGCTGTTCCATCAAAATCATAGATCTGACTCTTTTGATTCCATCTTGAATTGAAATTTGGATTTGGTGAATTGCATAAATTACTTATTGTTTGAAATAGCTAAAGTTTAATTACTCTCCGTTCCACCCGGACCCAACCGTCGTACTAAACAAGAACTTGACAGGGTTGTTGACAGAGATATATTCTGCTGTAACTTTTCGCCCGCTCCAATAAGTGGTGGGTGTGAGTGACGCGGTGGATACAATTGCACCCCTCGGCCGCCGGGGCTGACAGCCGGCATACATCACGCCGCGCCCGGACACGCCTGCCTCGATCACACCTACCTAGGTAGGTAGGTACCGATCTAGTGCCCACATTCGGTGGATACGAAATGGATAGTTGACAATTTTATGTAGAGTCTTAGAGATACGTAAGCGAAGAACCTCTGGTCTAAACAAATTAAAAAAGGAAAAGTGACCACTTTACCCACTGTCATGTCTTGGGGAAACAGTTTGACGACGTGTCGTAAAGGCTTTTCAAGACGATCACGATCTAACAGATGAAGTGAAAACGCAAAACTAGAAGGAACTCATCACTATTATCATCAACCTACATATATTAGTCCACTGCTGGTCATAGGCCTCATCTCATGAGCGCCATAGTGCCCCGTCTTCAGCTTGCCGCATTTAGAAATAATGGTTTCTTTTACGTGAATTTTATTCTGCCTGTAGTCTTTCGCAGATCAACATCCCACCTGACCGGGCGGCGTCCTACACTACATTTGCCGAGACGCGCTTTCCACTCAACATAACGTTACCCCGGCGTTTAAATAATCCCCAGCAAGTAGAATTCGCAGATTGCGCTGTTTATTAGTTGGTAGCTCGGCGTGAAAGAGCTATGCTCGCGCGAAGTCTCTCTGAAGGATAGGATTCGTAACGAATACATCCGACAGAGAACCAAAGTCGACATAGCTCAGAGAATTAGCAAGATGAAGTGACAGTAGGCCGGCCTGAGCCCGCGAGAAATCGACAACCGCTGTGGTAAAGATGTTCTTAAGCGGAGACCGCAACTCTGCAAACGTAGTGTAGGATTTCCTGAGGCCAGTTGGGATGACGGATGCGCTTATTAGGGGGGCCTATGTTCAGCTGTGGACTAACACAGGCTGATGATGATGATACTTCATACCAGGGTTGTTGCTGATGCAGGTTTTTGACACATCAGCGGATGCAGATGCTGATGCTGATTTTTGATCTTGACATCAGCGGATGCTGATGCTGATGCTGATTTTGGCCAAGTGCGTGTCTGACCGAGTTTTCCTTCTTTCATCATCGAAACTGAGTCTTGATAAATTATGCCGTGTAGAGTTCCGTCCCCGAAGGGGCCAACGGGCCCTATTATTAAGCTTCCGCTGTCTGTCTGTCTGTCTTTCTGTTCATCAGTTGAGCTACCTGTAGATTGTATGCAACAGTCTGCAGTTAGCTCAATTGTTACTACTAGTTCTAATTTATTTCTATTTGTTATTGAGGCTTCGAACTCTGCAGGGTGTAGGCTCTTCAGATGATTTTTCAGTGACGTATTCGTTCGCCCTTTACGGGAATACCTAATCTTTTTTACAGACTTCACACTTGGCAGTTTCGGCATTAATTAATTTAAAATAATTCTAGATCTTTAACTCATGGGGGGTAATGCCGATAATCCCCACGCTGGGCATGCGGGTTGGGGATCGCAGTCTGGTGGAAGATTTGCTCTGCAGGGGGCGCTGCTGCCCGCCCTCCAGAAGATATGCCTTAGTCGCCTCTTACGACACCCACGGGAAGAATTGGGGTGGTGCAAATTCTATGCCGCCGTTATTAGTATAATATTATGGGCATTACCTCCCATGAGTTAAACACTAAAAAGGTGTTTATCAGGGGGAGGCCTGCGTCTAGCAGTGGACCGATACAGGCTGTGGATGGATGGATGGGATGGATTTCTAGATCTCACTTTTTAAAGATGGTGACATTATTATAACCGCGCATACAAACAACACAACACTACTGACGCGACTTACTTCAAATACGAACGAGCACTAAAACCTGTATTTTATCTCCACGCAATGTGTAGTGCGACGAATAAACAGGTCTGTGCTTGTTTACCTGATTTGTACAAAAATGCGCGTTAAGCCCCGCCCGCTTCGGACAAGTTGCGACTCGAACATCAGCATCGAAAATCAGCATCGATCGATGCGGATGCGGATGCTGATGCTGATGTCTAATTTTATGCTGATCATCAGCGGATGCTGATGCTGATGCTGATATCCGCAACAACCCTGCTTCATACCTGTAAAATCTACTTCATAATTAATTACCAACATTAATATTCACCTGCCATATATTTTACTTGATTAAATTGACTTGTAAATGTTCCCTTGCCAATAAAATTATAATTTATAAACACGTTCTTAGGACGAGAGTAAAATAAGTGTTTATTGACTTATTAACAAGAAAACTACACCACTTATGAAAAAACCCAACCGAGGAACCGAAGAATTAGAAATGTAATGACCTACGATACGAATCAAAATAATAATATTTTCTAAAGACCGCGGGGTTCCTGAGATCTAGAGCAAATAAGGTGCAAAACAGTGCACTTTTATGTTTTTTTTACTGAATTGTGTTTGCACAACCAAGGAACCAAAGATTTTTTTTTTAATTTTATGTAATTCTTGTTTTTTACCACGGGATCCCGTGATTACTGAGATCTAGGAATACATTTTTAACAAATCCACTCGGTTCGATCCTTAAGTATGTTTTAAGCGTCCGATAATGGGAATCAGGCAAAATTTGTGTTTAGCGTTTTTAATAAATCAAATGCAATATTTCATCTTAGTAATATTTCATCTTAGGACGAACTCTGTGGCGCGGTGGGCGAAGGTCCGCCTGCGATGCAGGAGGTTGCGGGTTCGATTCCCGTCTCGGGACAAATGTGTGTACGATCTGCAGATATTTGTTCAGGGCGTTCTGAATGTTTTCTATGTAAAATAAAAAATATCTATCCATGTAGTGTATTGTATTAGGTATATCAGTTATCTAGTACCCATAACACAAGCTCTGCTTAGCTTGGGGCTAGATAATGCTGTGTGAATTGTCCAGCATTATTATTTATTTATTTATTTAGTGCTGTAAACGTACCTTTAAACATTAAACTGTACATAAAACGAAATCTTATCAAGAAAGCCTATTACTCCGTAGATGACTACGTAAATGATATTAATGCTTGGCCGGATGTCGCCCAGTTCCATACAGACAAATAGTATGTAAGACCAGTTAGACTTAGTTATCCTAAGATTGTATTAGTTGATAAGCGATGGACTTGCTAGTGGTTTCTTTTTCACTTCTTCCACTAGTGGACAAAAAATTGAAGTGAATTGAAGTCAATTGCACCTTATTTCTTGTTGATAGTAATAACTATTTATCAAGCTGTTTATATAGTAAAAATTTGACTTGTCTAAGTACTTATTTTGTAAGTCTAAAGAAATAAACGATTTGACTTTGACTTTGACTTTGACTTACCAACGAGTCCTCCCCAGCCCGAGATGTCTGTCAGCTCGTTAAAATTAAAGTTTCCACAATCGCGGCTGAGATCGTGCTCTTCATGCATTATGGAGTCCACTGCTTACTGGTGCGTTTCAGGATTCGAGACGAGCCGATAAGTCATACACTCCGGTACCACTAAAAATACATTCTACCAAAAAACATGCAAGTACATACGCTTTATTATTCATCGTTAAATGATTCAAATATATTTTTTGTGGAGTGCATCGAGTGGAGTGAACTCGAATGTAAAAACCCGAATGTCAATGTGTATCGGCGCACGAAGGTCCAGAATATCATTAATATTATCATTTTCTTGTCTCACCAATCAGGAGAAGTAATTACTAATTCACTAATTAATTAACCAAAACACGTTAATTTCAGGTTATGACATTTTGAAACTTATACTCCTTGTTATAAGGTTATGTTGATTGCAAGGATTTGTGGTAAGGTGGTATCGATGAAGTCATTACGTCGTCGCCATGGAAACAGCACGAGTTCTGAATTCAAAGTTTGGAATTTGGAACGCTCTGGAAAACTTTTTCAGATGGTAAAAACCATTTTGATCCTTTGTTGAATTTCAGCGACAATCGGCAAAAATAGTGGTATAGTTTTGATTACCTACTTATTGATTTGCCAGCACAAGGATGGGTAAATTTAGATCTGTACAGGTTCCTAAATTCGTTAAGCTGATAAGACACCGTTAAGGATCAGATCTTTACTTACTCGATGGATAAGAGCAGATGTTTTTATTATAACTATTGAATGTCCCACAAAACAGCTTTGAAATGGCAGTAGTAACACTTGAAAGACAACTATTTCATCGTACCTACTAGGTACTAAGTAGGAAGGAAGTCAAAAATCGAATAGTGATTACCTAAACTTTTCATCAGATCTGCCAGGACTCTTGGACACCAGATATAATATCCAGTTAGGTACTTAAGTAAAACTAGGTTTTTTTGCTAGGTTTTTCTGGCCTCGGATCAAAACATTTTCGTCCCATAAGGGTTGTACAACCGCGGGAACAAGTCACGTCTGCTTTCAATATGGCGCCGCGCGGCAGATGCCGGCTCCTCCATGAATACCAACTTACAGCGCTGATACTATTACACTGCCTTTATTCATAGTAACAGGAGCGTCGCGATGTTTTGCACCAGGAGATATTATCTATCAGCGGGAAAAGTTACGGTAATTTTCGTGCCAGCAGCATAATTATTGTCAGGTGCCCCAGAGGTGCACGATATTGATTTACGTCCTTATTCGTCAGAATCGTTGTCATTAGAGTCCATTTTAGTAATTTGTAGCACCTACTATGGCGATAATTCTGCCATCTGTGCACCTACCTTGTGTTAATTTTGATTTCATTGTAAAATAAATAAACAACTTTTCTTTGACTGGATTCTTAACGTTTTTAGGTAAGAATGCAGATTTAAAGAGCTAAGAAATCTTTTATAGAATTAGGTACAGTAAAAAAAATTCAATACGCGACCAAAATTTAAATGATGACCAAATTGCTAGCAAAGTTCACAAAAAAATCTAAAATAAAACTTACCAAGTGTTGCCGACAGTAATTTGAATGTTTAAAAGTTCTACACCGACAATAGTACCTTACCTATGCAATAACATAAATGAGTTGTGTTAGACTTAGATATGCAAAGATTGTATTACATAGTTGATAAGCGATAAACTTGCTAGTGGTTTCTGTTTCACTTCTTCCGCTAGTGGACAAAAAAATGAAGTGAATTAGAGTCAATTGCACCTTATTTCTTGTTTGATAGTAATTACTATTTATCAAGCTTTTTATATTGTAAAATCTGACTCTCTGACTTTAAGGCCCGTATTATGAAAGCTTGCTCAGTCATCGATATATGCTTGAGCAACGCTTTTCAATGGCATAAACTTCACTCAAGCATAGCTCTATGACTGAGCAAGCTTTCATAATACCTCCCTCCTCAGGCCTCCCGGCGAAATTTTTGATCGATGTATGGGCCTAAAAAAAACTAAAAACCGACTTCAAATTCCTTACCTACCACTTACCGTCTTTAATCATAATAGTTTACTAACTTAGCACACAGCTATCTCTCACTGTGTCTTCCTATATTGACATAAATCAGAGTGTGAAGTAACGCTGCTATCCGTTTTTATCGATAAAAGTACTTTTTGGATATCCTCCTTGCATCAACGTGTAAGCCTCTTGTTTACGTCCGTTGCCATGGGAACCGCTGGAGATAAATTGTAATGAGTGAAATTATCATGAGAACATGATGTTTTAGATACTATTTCAGCACACACATTTTCTCGTGAATCTTACTGTACCATCTCAAATTCAACCTTTAGACAGTAAAGAAAGAATTATCAAACTTCGATGAGAAATGGCGAAGATAATAATTATCACCGGTGTTGTAACTAGTCGTTCGTGATTTTTCTGAAGTAAGTATTTTAAGTTTGCCGGGATAAATACTAATTATATTATGTGATCGATTCGGAACCATTCTCTATACATCAGCGAAATAAGTTTTAAAATCGGTCCATAATTGACGGAGACGTGGGTGAACATACTTATTATATACATAGGAATTCGTAGAGACCAGCAACAAGTGAAGCGCTTAACTTTCTAGTTGGTAGGTACTATTTTAATAACAAACTCCTTTTATTAGGCATCATCATAAATCACAATTTAAGCGGACAGTTAATGAATTTTAATTAAAAGCAGAAGACCTATCTCCTCGTTATTCCTATCTTACGTACTTGCTCGTACATAACTGAGCCCTCGGCGGGCGACGTGTGAGGAACAAGCCAGTTTCATTATCCATAAACATAAACAAACTGCTTTAAAATCGATATTTTATCGCCAAGCTCTGATTAATTTCCAATTTTACGGCAGGCGTAAATTATTCAAATTCTAATCATTTGTTACGAGCGATAATCATAAAACAGGGGAAATAGTAAGCTCTTTCTAGAGATTTTTATCTATAATCCTACAGGGTGGTCCAGGTAAAGTAGTGAAACACGACCTGGATAAAAATAGCACTATACAACAACCCTTTCTTTTTTACACCGTCATTTCTTATGTCCAACATAAACGTAATCAATAGCGGCATTAACAAAATGCCCGTACCGAGTCCCACTAATGCCGGGTCCCTAATGCCCGATAACGGCGGGTCTAATAGGCCCCATTAACCTGCAGATAACTTAATTCTGAAGATGGTCGGCAGGTGACAGGATTTACTTACTTTACGTAGTTTTATTTTGAGGTCTGATAACAAATTTATATTTATGGTGCTCAAGATATGATTGTGGTGCTTTTAACTTTTTAATAAATAACGGGATTAGTTTGACTTTGGAATTTAACCTACCTTAATAATTTTACCTAAGTTAAATTCCAAAGTAAAACAAGTTATTACAAATTTCAAAGTTAAACATAACTTAACTTCAAAATTGCATGTCGCAGAGACGGCACAAAATGACCTACAAAACGCAACCAAAATCGAATTATATCGAAGCTAGATAGCTACATAAAAAGTGTGAACAAGCAAAGTAAACAGATATCCTACAAAATTACAATAATAAATAAAAATAATAATAATATACGTATATCACATACATAGCAGAAAAATACAACAAATGACATATATTTTTTGTACCAAATTTGTATTAGTAAAGTTAAGTAGGTATTTACTTTCTTTTTGTAAGGGCTAACGAGCATCTCTGTTATTAATGCAGACAAATAATGAGATACTGTACTTTCCGGTTCATTTCTTGTGTAAACTCCGGCCCGTGTAAACTGAGCGGCGTATTTACACTTCACCGCTCATTTGAATCTGTCCACCTTTTACCAAATTACTTGACACAGCCCAAATTAACTCCAAAGCTGTTCCGATAAGGTCTGCTTTACTGAATCGAGTGTTAAATTGTTTATTAAGTATTAGATTAAAGTTATCACAGTCATTATGCGTGCAGGTAACTTATTGATTCCCGTGTGTACGTACTATTGGAAACTATTAATGTAGAGAAGATACCATAGAGTAAAAATTCCGTAGTGAATATGCAGTAACCTGGCGCGGCGTCGGTCGTCGGAGGCTGACAAATGGACCGCGTTCGTCGCCAGATAGAGATGTTCCGTGTTATTTAGGGTTGTGGTTAATATATTTAATTTATTTAAATGGTTCTAGTTTTCGGTGTTCCCACAGCTGCCCGCGTGACAAACAGCCTAAGATAGGATACATTAATTGAGTAATAAGTAATAAATAATCACCTTTATTGCCTACTTGGTCTTATAATAAACACATAATTCAATATTATCACGGCATTACAGCCATTACAGTAATTTAGAATTGGTAAAAGTAGTTAATTAAATTCACACGATGTTTTTATGCAAAATACCTTCTCTATAGTGTACTTTAAGAAATATCTTCATAAATAATAAGTAAATCAAAGAGTCGTTTGATAGGGATCTGGCAGTAAAAAGCATCAAGCAGCAAGCAAGCACGCACGTGTCTATTTGTCAGGCAGGAGCAAAAAGAGGCGCGTGAGGTGAGAGACGTGACGGCAGGCTGCGAGCGCGCGGCGGCGCGGCGGCCGCCCACCCGGACCTGCGACTGTACGTACAGCGCAGCGGTGGAGCGTACTTGCAGCTTTTTATCGAGTTCTCAGATATATCTTTGTTTTTGTGATTATGTAAGAGCTAAGCTACCAACATAAAGACTATTTAAACTTTCGCGATTTGTTAACATAAATAAATGATTATCACAGTATCACATGACAGAACGGTAGTCGTGGATACTGCCGTCAATTCTCGGCTGTAACTCCAAACTCAAACTCAAACTCAAACTCAAAAATGCTTTATTTCCATAAATACAATAAATGTACACTTAGAAAAGGTCAATTACATTCAGTCGCCCCGTGACCACAATCGCTGTAATGCGGTAGAAACGTAGGGGAAATAAAAACAAAGGTACGCGATAAATACCCGATAAATAATCATTTAACAACATAAAGACATCTTAATTGATATCTTGGTTTGACAACTAATTCATAATTCATACATCTCGCAGATTTTGAGCTCTACCTGTTAAATATTGAAAGTTTTTGAAGAATTATGAGTGTTTCTCCATTAAAATTTAAAAATAAATATTAAAAATATTGTATAAAATATGTATTAAAAAATATTATCGTAATCTGAGACACTATGATTGAAAATGTCAAACAACTTTTTCCACTAAACTCGAAATCTTAACCAGTTTTAAGATCAGATAAATGATTAAAATTAAATCGATTAAAAATATCTAATCGCGTTGTCCCGAACCTAATTCGTAGCGGAAGGACAACGTTGCCCTGATTACCCGGAGCTGTCACTGTCAGCTGTCAGATCACGAGTTGACAGCTCCGTGCGCGGGACGCGACAACCAGAATGGTGATGGCAAGGCTAATTCACCGTGAATGTTATGTGAGAGTAATTAGTTTTATGTCAATTTTAATGGCCACCTGCTGCGGACTGTCATTAAAACAAAGAAAGACAAAATTAGAGAACGCTTTTGAGTAAAATTCTTTAGTTTTTTATAATAATTTTGTAGTGTACGATAATGATTATCTCCTCTTCGAATTAAATTTCATAGATACCTCCGTTCAGCCGTCTTGAAAATGTGACACAAAAAGTTACATTACCATTCATTTATAATAATAAAAGAAAGTTAAATAGATAAATAAATTATTAATAATCAAATAGATAAAATAAACCTCTGTGTACTGTTCCTACATCAGCTTCCCTGCTCTGTGGCAAGTAAGTGTTTTGTGAAGAATTTTGTTCGTCTACATAGATATTAGACGGAAATAAATCATAGTTACGAGCGCCGACCTCTGAACCGAGATTACATCGAAACCAACAAAAAACAAACCCGTAATTATTCCAAAACTACGAATCATACAAGTGTTCACGTACGAGGTATCTACATGTACATCTATAGAGTTCGTCCGTTTGTCACTGTTCTCACGATCTTAGGACGATATCACCGAATAGTGGAAGGGATAGGAACGGACTCTTAATGACTGAGGACAAGTGGCCGGACAAGACAACCCTTCGTAGCAACGACATTTTGATTAGCACATTACCAGCCTGCACTTTATTACTCAGAACCTGTATCTCTTTAAATACCTACCTAAACATAATGTTGTATACGAGACAAGACTGATTCAGTAACTTGCACCATGGTTCTTGTGTCAACTGGCGTTAGTTGACGAATCATAAGAATCAATACTGTAGGACTGTGTGTAAGTAAGTTCCTATCCTACAGTACCAGGTACACTGCAAAATTAACTTGCGAGTTTTTAGAACTGTCATTTAAGTATCCTAAAAACTCGCAACCAATTTTATCGTCATTTTGCAATCATTTTACTAAAATACTAAACAAAGTAAACAACCGGTTGTAAACATATTTATTTATAAAAGAAAATTACAATCAAATAATTAAAACTAGTATTTACGATAGATTCAATTGAGCTAACTGCAGACTGTTGCAAACAATCTACAGATAGCTCAACTGATCTTTATCAATATCAATACCAGTCGTAGGCGTACCCAGATACTGGCTGCATGCTAAATACTCTGTTCATTTTCTTGTTAAAATGACAAGTGATCATTAATTATCCCATTCTAAATGACTTCAGTTTTTATAAAAAGACGTGTGGCACTCGGGGACTGCCGCGGTAAAGCTATTGCAATGCCATCTAGAGGCGAGTTGCTGAACTAAAGAGACAAACGTCATATTTCAAAAAGTCATTAAAAGTTCTACTATTCATCGATAGATGGCAAAACTTCAGAGTTCCGGTTGGAGTGGGGAGTGAGGTTTTTTCGTTACGGAATTTCTGGATTCGGTCCCCGCGCTCAAGGCCCGCGATAGAAGCTATGCAATAGCTTAATAACAATACATAATGAATTTAAAATTTTTAACTAGTTTATGTTTTTAAATAAATATATTTTGTTCATATAGTTTGTTCACTCAACGGACAAATTACCGGCTGTAACAAATATTACCCAAAACACAGTCGAAAATAATTTCATTTGTTTGCTATAACTTTCCATGGACAAGTAAATGTCTCTCTTCCTGTAGCAAGCACAGACACTTTGTGTTTCCGCGTCACAGATCATAATCTATGGAAGCACTTCCTACTTTTTCTCGTCGTTTATTCAAACAGACGACATCTCCATGTAGTTAGTTATCAGTCCGAGATCAGGAACGTTTTCCTTTGTTTGTTTATGATGATATGCAGATGGTTTTCCTACGCGAGTGTGAGATAATTATGATGACTTCTTATTACTGATTTTCACATTTGCATGAGGAAGTGTTGTAACAGAGGTTACAGAGGCGTCCTCATTTCTAGAGTCTCTTGATTAATTATTTCCCACTCGCATGGTTTTAGCACTGCGGCCGTTCATTACATGTTTATCCGCTATAGTAAGGTAGCTTTTACCATGAATCTAGGAGTACCCCTTTATCATGAATCCGGAAGTTACTTTTTACCATGAATCTGGGTTGGAGTACCCTTTTACTATGACTCCGGGAGTACTTTTACCATGAATCCGGGAGTACCCTTTTGTGCAACTGCGATTTATAAACTGCGAATAGCTGAGCAATCAAAAATATACTAACGAAACTGGCAGATGACAAGTTTATCCGAGTAACTCTTATTGCGCGGTCACTTGAGACAACTCAGCGGGAGACAGGTGAAGGCCTTATATTTGATCAGTGTTATGGGCAAAAACTGAGCAGATAGTTTACTAACTGATCGTTTAAGTTTTCATGAAAAAAAGTTATAAGAACGAACGGTTCCAGACTAAGAACGAAATGTTAATTCGTAACTTTTAAGCTTACTAACTTTTTCTCAATAAATAACTTTAAAAAAGTGGGTGTTTTTCATTAATTGCCTCTTAACTGACCTAAATTAACCAATGTCACGTTTAGAGACAAAATAAAATTTAAATGGTTACTGATACCTAACTTAAATTGTATAAAATCATAGGTTTACTACTTTTTACCCCAGATGTAACTAGCCTGCTTCAGAAGAAATCTTAACATTGCATTGCTTAACGAGATCGTAACGCCATGTAAAGGCACTAGCACTTGAAAACCCGTTGGATGTGGATTCCACAGCCAGCGTTACGATAACTACAAGCAGGTACAAGAACAAGCCATGCTCGCGTTGTAACAGCCTACGTGGGGAGTGTGGACACATGCCTACAAGGCGTGGACATAGCCTACTTCGGGCCTACATGTCGCGGGCGCGGAGTGTGGACGAACACCGAATAGGCGATAGATATGTTAGTCATAAACACGTGATTATTGTCGCAGCGCTGCGCCCCGCATACAGAGCAGGCTGACGAAGCTCAGGCCCTTCCACAGTAGACGACACGATTCATGAGTTATCAGACGATGCTAATTTTACATTTTTATGAAAAGACTGGCTGGACTGCGTTTATATCTTCCTTTCACTTGTAGAGGACATGTTTGTAAACTGTATTTGAAAAGAGAAACCTAAATGCCTAATTAATAACTCCGGCGTACCAAATGGTTATTAAGATTTTAAAGTTTACGCTCATATCTAACGATAATGACAGTGGGTATCAATGGATTTCAACTTCAACTTCTTATTTCATGGCTGGCTGTGTCTGTGCTGCCACAACTCTACGTGTCCAAAAGAGTCATAAACTTTAGTAGACAAAAGCAATAAATTTCAATAGAGAATAAAACTAGGCAGTTCTCTAAAGAGGCCCGTACTCCCAAAACCGTCTCTTCAAATCGAAATTTCTGGTTCATTTTTGTAAAAACGCTAATCTTATGCAATTATGCAACTTAAGAGTTGGTTTTGAGTTGACTAGCCCCTAGATGATTCTTTGGCAAGAATCTTCGACTGACTGACTCTGGGCTGTAATATTGGACAATATTGCAGTAATCGTGTCGTACAGTGTGAAGTCAGTGAGGGTCGGGCGAGCGCGGGGCGCATGCCTGCGCGTGGCGCAGAGTAATGGTGGACGAGACTTTTTAATACAAGCTTTTTGTCTAGTGAAGTGAGTGAGGGACGAAATGAGGAATTTCATATTAAAAGTTGTAAGTTCAAGTTTTTACTTATTTTATTTCTAAGACGTCGCCGGAGCCTGGATTCCAGAGGACTGGAACTTTTAGAATTTTAATCAAACTTGTCAGCTCGTGTTATCTTTTTGTTCAATGTTAGAACATGTAATTTTTACATACCTAGTGAAAATTTGTGAAGTTTGTGTGTAGGTGCTTACCTACATAATAGAGAACAAGAAAAGGATAACATCGAAAAGCGAGTAGTATTACTATTTGTTTATTTTCTCTCTACGAACAAAATAAACCCAGATTGACTGCGCCCTTTCAGTAAATCATACATTTCGCCATAAACCACTTACTCCATAGTGTTTATATTAACTTCCTGAACTCGTCAATAAGCTATAACCTAAGGCCCTCGCACACGACGGCAGCGCCACGTGTCGCGTGTGTGCCCTTTACACACTGTTCGCACTTTATGATTGGCTTTATGGCCCTGACGATTTATGGTCAGCATCGACACGCGAGTCTCGACCTTATGGGGTAAAGGGTTCCGAATTGAGTGGGTGATGAAAGAATGCAAGGAATTATTGTTTTGACGGACGAATCAAGGGGTTAGTCATTTATAGGCATTTGCATGTTAAATATACCACTTGTGGTAAAAGTGTGAAAATAGAGTTTTTCCCAATAACTCGAGTGCGACGTGCTATGTCGACGCACAAAAACGCACCTATGGCCCTCGTCTCTCGAAATGTATTCCCAACATCTCAGTAAGTCAGTGATTTACAATCTACATCATCGATCATGAGACAGATGTTGACTTGACATTGGTATCAATTCAGATATTGCCTAAACTAAACTAATAGATAAATAGATAGATAGATAACTCTTTATTGTACCACACAAACATAAAATACAATACAGAAGGTCATGTACAGAATCATGGAAGTACAAAGGGCGGCCTAATCGCTTTGAACGATCTCTTCCAGGCAACCTTGGGATGGACTGGAGATAAAAGAACAATATAGACGGTGGCATTTAAAAATCAACTTAGGGAACAGAAAGCAATATGAATATACCTATATTACATACTACATTGACCTCACTAAAGATTACGCCATCCTTTTTATTTTGATCGTTATGAAAGGAAAGATGACATTCTTATTCCTGTCATATTAGTTTAGTTTAGTTTAGTTTAGTTCTGTCGACATCTGAATTGACACCAATGATTGAGGAGATGTTTGAAATAATCATCAACCTTATACTTATTTTATTCTTAACTAATTTAGTGTTATAGTAATCTAGTACAAATCATCTGATTAACTCCGCTTCAAAACAAACAAAAAAGTTATTATTAAATTCGTGCATTCGATAAAAGGCAAAGTTCCCATTTAACCTTTTATCGCCGCAGCTATGTTCATCATCGGAATAGCTTTTAAATAAGTCCAGCCCTCTAATAGCCTGCGCTTTAGAGCTAATGTGTATAATAAGGCCGGGATTACGTCGGGCGTTTTTTCTGCGCCCCAGAGTGGATTTCATTACGATAGTTGCGCCCGCGCCACGCCCGACCGACCAATCATTATTGAACATCTATAGAAGGCAGTATGTACTTACTTATCTACCGAGCTTTATAAAGGTGCTGGCTTGTGCAATTATGTTTTAAATTACAAAAAGGCAACATCTAATGTTCCATTCCAACATCTGTGTATGTTAAGCATGCAAGGCATGCCACTGGCAAGAGAAGGAATTTAGTAAAATAAAAATAGGCAGATTTTGAGGCATACGCTTCTTGATGTCAATTTTGTATCATATTATATTAATATAATTAATGAAATAAACTCGATTTTCGTAAGCTGCCCGTATTGGTTTCCGACCACCTCTTGCCCTCGCATGCCGCCTCTATTCCGATAAGTTCAACTCAAAGTTCAACAAGTCGCAGGAGATGATGCGCTCTTCCGCGAGCACTTTACCCCACCTATACCTCTAAACTCTAAGAAATCAAATAATATTCCAAAAGTTTGTCGACGTCGACGAGGGTTGAACCCGCAACCTTCCCCTCAACTTCAAGTCCCGTCCAAGTAGAACATTTCCAGAATATTCTTTGACTTGTTAGAAATGACTCCGAGTGTGAGCCACTTCCTTGGACTGTTGGAATAGTAAAAGTAAGATGAAAGAAAGGATGGTGGCCCCATTCAAATAACATATCCCCGAACGACTCCTGGTCAGCCACGACCACTTGCTCAGTTTTTTTATTTATAGTGTGCCTGGTGTGACAAAAACCTATATTCACTATACCTCTATGTTACACTCTCACTACTCCAACAATCCAAGCTGACGTGCAAATGTTTTACCAAGCCAATTACGATGGATCGTGCGGAGAAATAGCACCAGTCGTACTTACCCGGGAAATCATGGCGTCCTCGGAAACTGTTGTATTGTAGTTATCAGTTCTGACCACTTTTATGAACCTAGAGCTTGCTGTGCCTTGCCTTCAGAAATATTCGTTGGATCCAACTTTTATCGTGTAATAAACATACCGTAAACTAGTTAGGCAAATGGTGCTTTCTCTGATTTATTTTATTTATTTATTTATTTGATGAGATATTTGTTGATGCGTAACATTTTTGATAGCACTAAAATCTTAGGTTGTTAATATGAATTATGACTTCATCATTACATCATGAAATTGGCTCGTAAAGATTTTTATGTTTGCCAATCTTCGGATCCAATCGGAATCATGGATCTACGTAATTACTAGATATTTTTTTTAGTGTATATTTGGATTTTGTATAAAATTTTCTTAAATATTAATACGTTTTGAGTAGGTACCTACTTAATTAATAAGGAACTAGATACTATGTTTTTTTGAATTTAAATTTGTTAATATGAATAGATCTTATGAGTGTTAATTTAAAATTGACTTGTCTTGATATCCTTATCTTGTAAGCAGAAATAAATGTTATTGATTGTTGATTTTTGCTTCTTCCAAAGTCATCCAGCAATCATTGATCACGCATTTGATCAATATTGTCATAGTAAAAAAACTGAATATAATAACATTGTTACTATCATAATTGTATTAGAAGCAAAATCCATTAGTTTTGTCAGTAAATGTACAGTTTCACAGTTTCGCAGCCGAAGCATTTATATCCGTATCGCGCTATCAGCACACTGCGGCGGACAGCGCCGCTCATTACCGCTGATCTAGTGGACGCTCGCCTTTATGTATGGACGTGTACCATCAGCTCGTTGGAAGCTGTTTTTGTGCTGATCCTATCAGGAATATAAACTCCTGGAGAGTTTCCTGGCGTTAATGCGTTTGCCTTTTACGTTATCTAAGTAGGTAATGATGCTGGTAATCTAACTGGTCGATAGGCACTTACTATTCAAACTCATTTTGTTCTGGATTGTCAATCGTTCCCATTTTAGTAAGGGATTACATTTTATAAATGGCCTGCGAATCAAGCCTTCAGCTTAGTCATTGGAGCGAAAACAGCGAAATAAGCCTTGAAACAAGATATTAAGCAAAACTCAGTCTTATTTGCTGTTTAAAGGATCTAAATTGAAAGCTCTGAGATTGGACACAGAGACAAAACGATACATTTACTTCACGATAAATTTTTATTAGTGTCAGATTGAAGCGATATCATTATTTCATACAAACGAATAATAACTACAGTATTACAACCCCGAATACTCAAACGCAAATCAGATTTGACCACGTCTCAAATGACTACATTTTGACAGTTTTCAATGATACGAGTATGTGTCAAAAAATCGTCACTTAAAACGGGCTCAAATCTAAGCGTTTAAGTATATGGGCATTAGATGTGTAAAAAGGACATCAATGGGCTGATCAAATGATGGTAGAGAAGCCTAGAAAACATTACAAAAATTAACGCACACCTACCCACAGCTTCACCAAATCACCAGGCACCTGTCCACTACTGAATGTCCTCATCAACCTGTATTATTCCACAATCCACATAGCTTACGACATAGGTTCCCTGATGAGCACCATATCGCCTTGTTTTCAGCTTACCGCTCTACTGAACGTGGAAACATACAACAACCTCCCTTGGGCTTTGCCGAAATCCCCACAATGTGTGTGTGGGGATTTCGGCAAAGCCTCCAAAGCATCAGGACAAACCAACTAGCGTTATACAGCTTGAACATCAGACACCACTAAACGAGGACCTGAACAAATTTAATTGAAGTGTCTATGTAAGATTCTTGCACAAGTCAGATTCGCGAACGAAGTCGCCCGACACCAATATTACGGGGCGCCGTGCGCATGTACCGGCAAGTCTTGCAAGATATTGCTGTTTAATTATGTTGTCTTGTCAGTTTTTACAATGACGACATAAATGCTTCTTTCTGTGTATTTAAGGCCAACGGGTTAGTCTTTATATCCTATTTTTAGGTTATTCTTATTCTTCGTTTCCCACATTTCAATGGACGCTTGAGTCCCTAAAACAATAGTCGATATTTGCTCTACATTGGTTGTGTTGTGAAGCAATTACGTGCGTTGTCGCCGGACGGACTGGTTAGACTGCTATTAGAGCGCGTTTTTGCTCGTTAGGACTTTAGGAGTGGAGTGGCCGGGCTGGTACCTACTCGGTGCCAGCGAGGCAGGACCCGGGCGGGGCGGCGGCGGGGCGGCGGCGTGATGCAACCACTCGGATAACTTGTCTCGTAGACGAGCTTTGGCCGAGGCATAGATATGTCACTCGTCTTTGACTCCTCTGGTAAATATAGTAAACGCTACAAGGGTAAAATAAACAAAAGTTTTGTCTATTTTACCGAGCTGAGCTCGGCCGAGGAGAGGAAATGGATCTCTGTATTGGGTATTGCAAAAAGTTTTTAAAATTAAAATTAGTTGTAAGTCACATAAAAAATCACAGTTTTAAAGATATACAAGAGTAAAAGTAAAATAAACAAGTATATAAATAACACGATGCATAAAGCTACCGCACGTCGTCGCGTCTTTTCCATATGAAGGGGATTTTTTATATCAGTTATCTAGTAACCATAACACAAGCTCTGCTTAGCTTAGGGCTAGATAATGTTGTAAGAATTGCCCAGCGTTATTTATTTTTGTATAGAGATAGAGAAACATTCATTGACAAACACAAACCTGATGTAGCACAGACAGAAATAGTACTTAACTTAAAGTAAATCAAACACACAATACAAAAATGTCCTAAATGAACAAATATTGGGAAAGGAATAGGTAGGGCGCCCCTCTAGATGCGGAAAGCGGCTTTTATGGCTTTGCAACAATTCAAAAAGCAAAAGAGAGTATTGATATGGATCAGTTGAGCTACCTGTAGAATGTTTACAGTCTGCAGTTAGCTCATTTGGATCAATTGTAAATACTAATTTTAATTTATTTATTTTATTTTATTGTAATTTATTAGACACTAATTAATCTTGTAAAAAAGTTTTATAGACAAAAATATAATATTTTCTGAAAATACGTCTGTACTAAGTCTACTAACATAATGTGTTTAACCAGACCATAAAACATGCAATAACTAAGCATTTAGAAAAGCCACAGACATCTTCGAGAGCTATTCATCGATGTTTATATACAATGTAAATGTAAACGTGTTCATAAAATTACAGTTTTTATAGCATCGACATGCGCGATGGAGCGTCGGCCTGATATAACCTATGTACCAGTAACTATTCAACAGTCTACTATAAGATAGAACAAAAAGTAACTGTTCGGCTGTCACCCCATGACAGCTACAAGAATGTCATGTGCAGCTAAGCGCATCAAGCGAGCGTGTAAGTAATAAATAAATAGATGGTAAAGTTTGTTTCGTGAATTGTTCAGCAACTTCCGCCGCCCTAGCTATTGACAGCTAGGCAAGGCTAAGGCTGCGTCCTCGGTGGACATCAGAGGGCCTAGACAATGTAACAATCGATGTCGAAAGCAATACTCGTAGTAGAAAACTCCAAAACTCTATGGGTTTGACAAATGACTAGATATGTCACGTGATCTGTTTCGAATTTTTCCCTACGAATCATTCAATTGTTTTCGATTCGTATCATAGCGAATGCCGGTTGGCTAGGCCCTCAGGACCGTCTTCAATAGAAAAAAAATGAAAAAAAAAACCTGTGTAGTAAACATTTCTTAACATAAAGACCACGCCTGTGTCTGCGCTAATTTGACAAGCATCCGGGGAACGGATGTTGAGTTATACATACAAACTTCTAAACTAATAATTAGGTTTGTTTAAAATAACTATAAACCGACTTTAATTTTATGATTTTTTCGTGGATTCCATTGTCGCTAATGATGATGATGATTTATCGTTAAAGCAATACACACACTGTCAAAATTTCCACTGTCTAATTATTACGTTTCATAAAATACAGCCCGCTGCCGGACAGAGAGGAGGCTTAGTAATAGGTACACATTTTGAAACCCTACGCATACAAAACCCTCACAAAATCATCAGTCCAGCAGGGGTATTCATTCAATTCAATTCCGAAGCGAGAACGTCAGATTAAGCTCGAGATAAATTATAATGAGTGAAATTATCAGGAGAGAGGATGTTTCAGCGCAGACATAAGTTTCTCGGAAATCTTACTTTTATGGCACCACCTCAAATTCAACCTTTAGACAGTAAAGAAAGAATCATCAAACTTCGACGAGAATTGGCGAAGATATCACCAAAATTGTTGTGATTTTACCTAAGTATTTTGTTGTTTTTTAAGCTCGACGGGATAAATAAATAATCCTGTGAGAATAAAACTTTGCAGCCTGAGCCCGCGCGTGGCGGAGTCTTTAATCATAATGCATTCCAATAGAATAGGCCCTCCCCATAGTCCGACGACACTCATTGAGAAATGGCTTCGCGTGCAAAATGATCCGTTAAGGTGTTACTGCGTCACAGTTCACGCGTGGCCATAACTTACGTGTGAGTATCATTCACAGCAACGAATGAGCGTGACCACGCTTAATTAAAACTAATCGAAATTGATTCGAGTCTATAATTATGAAAATGAATGGACTCTGCGTCACCACCTCCTCAGGCCTACTCTGCAAAACGATTGTATAATTAAATTTTGTTTTAAAAAACTATAAACCGATTTCAACTTAAATAGTTTTTTCATGGATTTTTACGGATTCCATTGTCAGAACTGAACCAAATTAAGGTACCACACGGAAGCATTCATTTAAAAAAAATCATAGAAATTGGACCACCCCGTCAAAAGTTAACAAGGTAACAAACATAAAAAAACAGTCCAAATGAGAACCTCCTCTTTTTTTGAAGTCGGTTAAAAAGATTATTTAAAACGACCACGACTCAACTTGTCGAATTAAAACAAAGTATGTATAAGTACATCTCAGTCGGGTGTAAGAAAGGGAACATACGAGCGCACGCGTTGAAATCTTTTCTACGGTCCTGTGCAGACTCCTAGTGGGCTACGATTACAACACATGCGTTATCTATTACATTTATTATACATACAACCCAACAACCTTACTCTTACTCTACTCTGACGACCTCTGTGGCGCGGTGGGCGAAGGTCCGCCTGCGACGCAGGAGGTTGCGGGTTCGATTCCCGCCTCGGAACAAATGTATGTACGATCTGCAGACATTTGTTCAGGGCGTTCTGGATGATTTATATATATAATAAAAAATATCTATCTATGTAGTGTATAGTATTACGTATATCAGTTATCTAGTACCCATAACACAAGCTCTGCTTAGTTTGGGGCTAGATAATGCTGTGTGAATTGTCCAACATTATTATGTGTGCGGAAACGAAAAAAATGATCTCACTAACATTGAAAATTGCTGTAGTAAATACAACACAATACAACATTATTTATTGTACACACGGAGACATTACATAAAACAAGTAAAATGCGGCCTTATTGCTTAGAAGCGATCTCTTTCAGGCAACCTTTGGATGGAAACAATTATGCAAAAATAAGAAAGGCACGGATTGTACCAAAGACTGTGTAAAATAGATATACCTCTACAATAAATTTCTTGCTTACAGCATTAGTTATATGAATTTACATGTCATACTTAAGTGGTTTTGTGATCTAAGAGCAAATGGGAATCCATGTGTTAGAACAGAACCTGGGTCTCTTCAAGACAAGGGTAAATAGGTATCTTCTAGACCTTCGTGATACATCGTCGGCCGCATCTTCACTTTCCATCAGGTGAGATTGCGGCCAAACAAAGCTATATTTCCCGTAAAAAAAAAGAGAAACAATCATGTATCTACTAGGGGAAACTTTGAGACAATACCCCACCGAGATGAGTTCTGGTTGCGGGGCGTGCTGCAGGGCGGAGGGCGCGTCAGATGTGCTCCGAGGCGCGGGCGGCGCACCGGAGCCCTATAAATATTCCGACCGTTATGCGCACTGTCCCCGCGAGTTGTTTGTGGCGGGCCTCGCATGCCGGGACAGGGGGGAACTGTACGACAGGGATTGTTGTCCACGACTGGAAGGTCAATGACCACCTGTAGGTACACCTGTACTTGAATACATCAGTGAGTTCACGGGACGTTTGAAAGGGTAATGGATACTGTTAGGTACTTACCTAGAATATGGTATTAGTTCATGTACTCGTAGTATGGATATTAGTGAACAGGCCCGCTGTGAATGTGGGGTCCTCACCTCGACAGCCTATATTTGTCCACAGCTGGACGCATAATCGTTTATAATTAGCACGGAAGGTACGAGACATGCAACACAGCAGCCTTAAAGTAAACTGAAGTAGGTACTTAGTTTTAAGCCCATATTTATGTTAACTGCCTTATAATTTGTTTGTACAAAGATTAAGTGTTAACTTTAACTTTAAGGCCACCTTGTAAATTTTGAAATAAACATTATTCTTATTCTTAATCCTCACGCTGGGCATGCGTGTTAGGGGATCGCAGTTTGGTGGTAGAATTGCCCACCCCCGGTGGATATCCCTTAGTCGCCTCTCATGAGATCCCCGGAAAGAGTTGCGGTGGTGCAAAGCAGGCTAGACTTTTAATTTGGTTCAGTTTCGACACTGAGATCCATGAAAATTCATGAAAAAACTATAAAAATTGAAGTCTGTAACAACAATACTAAATTATAACAAAATTAATTATTATATTTTATTATTACGTTTAACACAGAAAAAAACAAAAAACCATCGTACATTTAGTACACTTTAAAAATTTTAATAACACAACTTTTAATACATTTTAAAAGCTCTTTATTAATGCCTTTGTAATAGTTTTATTTTGTATAGTTTAGGCAGAGATGTGAAAATAGGAGTTTGGTGGCCACAAAGGGTAAATTCGTATCTCTGCCTAAAGTTTAAAAATAAGGCAGTGTCACATTGGCTCGGGTATGCATTTAGTTAGCCAACTCATAAAAGATGTAACTTTGCTACAAAAGCTTTATATTATTTTCTTCTACCTTTCCTCTTAATTTATGTTATGTTTAATATTTCTCGGACCCAGAGCCAGGCTTTTATAGCTCGTCTAGCCCAGCAGGGCTTTATGAGACGCGCACTGACTGTCACCAGTGTAGGAACCAAAGCTCTCGGGTGCAGACAAGTGCGCTCGAAGAGAAAGGCAGATAACTTAGAACAAGGCGCATTACTCTTGCGCGAAACAGTTACCGTGCAGATTATAATTTCTTACAAAATCGCTTTATTCCAATTATTGTGAGTGAGATTATCCTTCAATTCCATTTATAAGTCGGTTGCAATTATTCAATATTTAATCTGCAATACGAATTAATGTCTTAAGGCGCATACCCGAGCCAATCTGACAGCAATTCCTATTTTATCATATTTTTACGTTTATCATAGGAATTTTTAAAAATCCTACGTTCAGTTTGTGGTATGTATCTATATAAGCTATTTTTTAATACCTCTTTTATAATTTTATCTCATATAGTTTAGGAGGAGATGCAAAAATAGAGTTTGGTGGCCAAAAAGCACAACTTCGTATCCCTTCCTAAGCTTTACAAAACTACTGAAACTATTACAGAGGCATTAATAAATAGCTTATAATAGATACCACAAACTGAACGTAGGATTTTTAATAATTCCTGACTTCAACGTAATAATAAGATATAATAGTTTGGGGCGCCACTTTCGCTGGTGTATGGGCCTTAAGTATTCGTCCATGTGCATAAATATTGATGTATGTACTTATAAATTAGTGTGAAAGAGGTAGAGGTATAAAGAGGTATGTACCTACGAGTATTAGAACTCTAAAATCTTTCGTAACGGGATATTATACTATTGCATTCAAATTTAAATTCAAAAATGCTTTATTTCCATAAATACAAAAAATGAACACTTAGATAAGATAAAATCATATTGAAAATTACACTGACACGGAAATAAAGTGGTATTTTTGATTTCAGCCGTTTCGGTATGTAGACTAAAGTAAAGAAACCACGAAGAAACCTTTAGTCTGTTAGTTGTCGTTCTCCTAGTTGGAGCAAAATCCATCCCAAGCTTTTTTACCCTCTATAGATAATCTAATATTTTGTAGTAAGCCTTTTTGCCTAATATACTTTTGACAGTTTTCACAATTTCTTTACTGATATTTTTTGCAGTAGGGGTTTTGTTGTAGAAGCGTATACATTGCCCTTTATAAGTTACATTCGTTTTATGAAGCCTGTTGTGGGTACAGCGAGTTTATGTTTATTTCTAGTATTTAAATGACGTATATCGCAATTTGTTTGTGGATTAGGTGCCCCTGTAAAAAAGCGTATTTTTTTTAGATAATAAATAAATTATTAATTTACTGAGGTGGGGCTAGATGATGCTGGGTGGATTGTCCGTCCAGCACTATTTATTTTAGTTTTAAAGCCGAGAAGTATTCTGCAATCTGTAAATGGTGATTGTTTCAGAAGATTTGAGTTATTAAGAAATCAAATAGTCCTAAAAATTTTCGGCATCAACGAGATTCGAATCCGTGGACACAACTACGAATAAGAATAGTCCACAATTATTTTATTTCTTAAGATATTACCCATAGTGTAAAACTATTGGTAATTTAAAAAATATTTTAGTTATTATTGAGTTAAGAACAGTTTTGAAGGGTAAGCTTCACTCTCTAGCCCTCAGGCTTATATACAATACAATACAATACCCGGGTATTGCAGATATGTAGTTGATACAGTTTGCGGATCTCTGGGCGAGATAGCGGGTGCAATGCAATTGAAAAGGTTGTGGTTAAAGATAGCATCGGTGCGAGTTCGGTTCCCGCCTCCGTGCAATCCGTGCAATTCGTGGTCGCTCTCGCATTTCACAACTGTTTGTTGTAGTTATTGTACGATTCTTTGTAAAGGTCAGGGTTTTGTGGGAGCGGGTAACGGAATGACAAAGTATCTAAAAGATGTTGGACTCATCTGCCTCGCTACAAGCTTATGCAGAGCTTGTGTTTTGGAAACCGTATGACTGAAAAGGTAGGTTAGGTATAGTATATATACTTTTATTGTAAAAATATTTACTTTTGTTAATTTATGTTGAAACAGAGCCTGGAATCAAATTGAACCCGGTTTTTTTTGCTATTCGTCAGTCGTCATAAGTAAGAAATATTTTTTCGACGATTCTAAACAATTTAAACAATAGATAATAGCATTTTATTTGCATGAAAACTATTACCTTATTGTAGCATTATTAGTTCACCATTAGGTTTTAATAACAATAATAATGTTGGACAATAGGGTATATGCATCGATTTTTTTTTATTATTTTAATCTATTCTTTAGGTCATTATTTAACCGAGAAATGATAAGACGCTCACTGAATTTCGCATTAACAAGGTAAAAAAACAAATCAAAACTACAATCATTTTCGGGTGATAAAAACGCTGCCATATTGGCGCCATGTTTATGTGACGTCGACGTTCACACTTGATTAAAACCTTTTGTGACGACCTCGGTAGTGATCATCTCAAGAAAGAGGTTTTCCGAAAAAACTGAAAATAATCGACAATTCGAAATGTCAAGTGGGCAGAATAGTGTCAAATCATGGTGCAGCAAGCAGAATAAAAAAAGATGAAATGTGTACAGTGATGTCACGTCCGCTCTAGTCAATGGCGTAGCGTTTTGAAATTTTGCGATTGAGATTTAAAATATCAATTTTTCAATGGTTAAATTCTACAATAAAAACATCTCAAAATGCAAAAATAAATATGTAGATATGTTTCTATATCAATAGAGAATACGTATATATTTTTTTAGCCATTTTGAAATCACATGCATATACCCTATTCACTAAGCATTATCTAGCCCAAAGCTAAGCAGAGATTGTGATGGGTGGGTACTAGATAATACTTACCTAATACAATACATAACATAGATAGATATTTTTAACCAGACGGTTAAAAAGGAGGAGGTTCTCAAATCGACTGTATTTTGTTTTTTTTATGTTTGTTACCTCAGAGCTTTTGACTGGATGGTCCGATTTTCATGATTCTTTTTTTATTTGAAAGCTGGTGCTTCTTCCGTGTGGTCTCATTTTAATTTTGTCCAGTTCTGACAACGGGATCCATATAATTGGAGTCGGTTTATAGTTTTTCTAAAACAAAATGAATTATTTATTATATACATAGTTAGAAAAAACAGCATTATCTAGGTTGATATGTTTGTCACGAGGTAAGCTACACACCTGATTTGTAAATAGATCTGTACTCCTGAGTAACACTGGTATCACCTGGCCCAGGCGAGCCACTCCTGAGATTGGAGCAGGAGGCTGCTAATGGAGCTCATCTCGCGAGTGGCGCCGCGTCGTGTCGTGTCCTACTTGCGGATGTGAACCTGCGCCAATCCGCTAATGACTGCGCTCTTTGTGTCCGCGCCAGCGCGGCTTGAATACAGGAATATAGACAGGTTTGGCTTTATGGCACAGTAACGTTACATCAGAGGGAGAAAGGCGACGATAAGGTTTAAATTAAACAAAGACGCAAAATGGTTGCCAATCGTTCTTGATGAACACACGCGTCGCTTCGACCAGACGCTCAGATCATTTTTTGAAAACCTGGAAGCCTCGGTAGGTGTAGGTACCCCACGGACCCAGGGTCTCCACTCCAGGGGAGCAGATGAGTAGGCTCTGTCGAGACCTGCATATTAGCGCCCACAGATTAGCTAAGTACATTAGAGATAGTATATAGTGTAAACTATATTAACCAAAATCTTAAGGCGCATACACCAGTGAAAGTGGCGTCCCCACCTATTTTATCTTATTATTACGTTAAACACAGAAAGTTTTAAAAATCCATCGTACAGTTTGAGGTATTATTAGCTATTATAACTTCTAATTCTAATCCTTATACGCAACTTTTCATCACATAAATCAGTTCCCGTGGGATAAAAATTACCTTTAAACGTTTTCATTGGAACAACGCGTGCGAAGCCGCGGGGCGCAGCTTAGTAACTTATAATAGATACCACAAACTGTACGATGGATTTTTAATATTTCCTGTGTTAAACGTAATATGATACAATAGGTGGCGGTGTCATATTGGCACGGGTAAAAACCATATATATAATATTGAAGAAATGCTTTTAGGCCGACTAGGTGGCCAGCACAGATTTATATCCTTCATCTGAAGCGGTCAGTAACGTGTAGTGTAGGTAACTGATGCTAGACCAGGTAATGGATGCTTTATTTGAATAATCAAATAAAGCCCTTCCTAGAACAGATAAACGTTTATAGCTTCGACGCAGCATCAATGGACATGAACAATAGCTCAACTCATTATGAGCGCGATGGGTTTCTGTGGCGGCGCGGTACCACGGACCTACGGAACACCGAAATATTTAGTGGGGTGATATGGGCGTAGAACTGAATCAGACCTACTCGGAAATTATAGCTGAATAAAGTTACATAGCACCTATCATCTAGCAAGCTTTCCATGTCGTATTATTTTGAAATAAAATAAAGTGGTATCTTTTTTCGCGTGGCATTTTTGAAGCGCTTGTTTTATGATCTATATAACTAGGTACCTACAATCCGCGTGCGATTGGAATGGGAAATTACATTACACTTCCTACAAAATGAATGGGTAAAGATTTTTGCAATTTCTGACTTTTTTAGTACCTACTCCAAGTCTTCAATCTCACTTGGTACGATATAAGTACATTTTAATCAGTACGTAGGTCTAGCAAGATAAGTACAAGAACAGGATAGATTATCCTGAATTTTTATTTTTGCTAATTGCAATTTTTTTTGCTAACTGTACATAAGTATTTAGTTATTGTGTTCAAAGTTTCTCTAAATCTTCTTGGATGTGTGTTCTAAGACTACTTTCTTACTGTCCCGCCGTAGAAATCAACCCAGTATACAAAATTGCACATTCACACAGGAATTTCACATCTATTGACAATATTGGTAGTTGTACCTGTGCTTTAGCGGTCAGTCAGACCGTGAAAGCAGTGTGGGAACGGCAGCGGTCCGGTGCGCGGTGGACCGAGACCGCTTCGCACCTGTCCACTGTCGAAGGTAATCATAGGCTACTGCTTATTGGATTTATACAATTCAACCTCAGAATAATACGAACAAAAGAGTGAATTAAAATAATTATTGAAATCCGAAATAGTACAGTACTGTGTACAGTGTAGTGCATTTATGGTATCTACATATAAATTGGTGTTTCTTCACGCCCAAAAAAATATAAAAATGCACAAAAAGTTTGACCCCGACGTGATTTGAACACGCAACCTTCTGATCTGGAGTCAGACGCGCTACCGTTGCGCCACGGAGTCGATGAGAGGAGTCTTGAAATAGACAAGCCGTAGCGCACGCATGCTCAGTCGTACTCGTGACGTCACGACCTTGGTGTTATTTGATGGAATGACTGTAATATCTTATCTCTGGTTGTTTTGCATTATTATCTGCAAACGCTGATTGTTGATATTAATAAATACTGTAGAAACTCAGCGCATAAGTAAACTAAAACATTGATAAATTAAACAAATATTATGAAACTAATTCACGCGGGAAATGTTATGCTGTATTCTTTCATATTGTACAAACATAAAAAAATAATGCTGGACAATTCACTCAGCATTATCTAGCCCCAAGCTAAGTAGAACTTGTATTATGGGTACTAGATAACTAATAATACATAATACAATACACTACATAGATAGATATTTTTTTATTATACGTAGAGAACATTCAGAACGCCCTGAACAAATGTCTGCAGATCGTACACACATTTGTCCCGAGGCGGGAATTGAACCCGAAACGTCCTGAGTCGCAGGCGGACCTTCGCCCACCGCGCCAAGGAGGTCGTCAAAAATGAAAAAATACAGCTGAAATCAGATTAAGTAACATATTTTTCCTTAAAAAATTCACGAAGGGATTACTGGTAGGGTCTTGAAGCGGTGTTTTTTTTATTTTAAGCCATCTTATATCGCCCCTTCGGATTTAACTTGTCGTAAAGTTTTCCTCCCCCGACTCGTGTTCCACCGGCGGGCGCTGGCGCGGCAGAACTCGGTGAGACCATAGATGTAAGAACAAAAGGGGAGGCACTGGCTTTTAAAAGTGGCAGCCTCAAATTAGGTCCGATTGTGTCCTCCCACCTTAGAGTCGGAACGGCGGCGGCGCGGTGGCGCCGTGCTAATCGTTTTCTCGGTCACATTAGGTAGGTACCTCTCTCTATGTTGTTTATTTAAGTACAATACATATTGCAAAAGAATAGAAAAAGAGTGTCTTTGCGGTTAGTTATAACACAACTCAGGCCTCATTATGAATGTAAGGGATAACTAACGGGTTACGACGAACCTTGTTTGTGTTGAAAGTTAACAAGCATACATTCATAATGAATTCGTCAAACTACGAAAGTTTCTATAGTAAAACAACTCAGGCCATTTATTGAACGTCACATATCTACAGCATTTGACATATATCTATGGATGAGCCTCGTTTAAAAGAAAACTCATTATCCCTTTACACCCGACGGTTTTTTTTTTCAAATTTCGGTTTTTAACCTTTATGTACGCTTTCTATAAAGCCCTTAACCCTAGGAAATGCAACTAAAAAAAATCAGTGATTCTTATGTGACCCACAATTTAACCCGCACGATCGTGAGCTTCAGGTACAATTTGACAAACTCACGATCGTGAGGGTAAATTAAAATTGGTCAGTTTTTAGTGAAACAACAGGAATATTTAAACCATTTTTGGTATGTTTTAGCGTATTATATTTATATCAATCATTATCAGTATCAGTCTTCATAATTAAACTTATATCTACGTAATCATTTAAAAAAAATCAACATTTCAAACAAAACGCTTAATTTACCTCAATAACTTTCAACAAAACACAATATTATTCTTCTAAAACATATATCACCTTCTAGGAACTATCAAATAAAAATTATTTTTTGTGGTAGGACTTGAAACAGTCCTAGGAGGTCCTTAGGAGCAGAATACATCTACATACGGCACGTTTATCCCACCTCTTGACCATGGATGACGAGGCAAAACCTGTGCAGTTTGATGCCATTAAAACAGATTTATTGTCTTTCCACTTGACAATCACTGTTGGCTTGCAGACGTATAGCTGACTTTCACCTCGAGCCATTGCCGCATCTGTTTTAAATTTGATAGCTGCGCGATCAGGGATTTTGTTGATCATTATTGTACCAGTGCTGTGCAATTTGCGTTTGCGCATCTCTTTAATCAAGGGTACAGTAGTGAAGTACCTGTCGTGGTAAACACAGCTCCCTGGTGGTACACTTTTAACCAAATGAAGAACTACAGAAGGACCCAGTCCAAGCGTTGTGTCTCTATTACCTAACACAGTCTTCGCCCCCCGATAAATTTCAAAATCCAGCATCAGACCTTCAATTGTCGTGAGTACAAAGTTTTTTAACGCAACGGGCGCGGCTTGTTTCTTACTATTTGCCGAAGAACACACCTACCAGAGAATGGCACCATCTGCTCGTCTATCGAGTAGAAACCGGGAACTCTTTCCAGTTTGTTGCAGGCAACTTTGACTTGATCAATCATTGGCACCTTCCACAACGGATTATCTCTTTGACTCATGGGGGCCTCATCTGTATCGACAACGTGAAGTGCATTGCGGATCGTTAGGAACTGATCTCGGGATATCTGCTTACCTCGAGTTTAAAACCAGCTCTCCAATACATTGGGACTCTAGGGTAGTGGATACATCTAATGATGATATGGATGGAGAATACTCTGGCTATATCAATTGATGTTGTTTTGAGCGTCATGAAATGGCATCTGTTTCCATACTCGTTTGCGAGGCACTGAGCGAGTCAATCTTTGGCGTGAAGTAGCTGCTACTAGTGGTGTATACTCTGGTTCAGGATCAATACTTGGCTCCGGCTCAGGGACTTGTTCAGGGAACACTTCTTCTATTTGAAGGTCTTCAAGTATATTCGGTTGAATATCTCCTTCATCTTCATCAAAATCTTCAATATGTGATAGATTTCCTTCCCCCAAAATTTGCAGAACTTGCTCTGCATTCAGTTCCTATGCTACTAAAAGTAAAAAAAACTACTGTTATTACTAAATTATGGCTGAAAACAACATTTAAACGTACCCATCTAGTAAAACAACTTTTCGGACCTACAACCGAAGCCACACGATCGTAATAGTGTAACTTTGCAACACAATTATACCTAAACTACTAATAAATTCAACAAAACAAAATAGCCTGCGTAATCGGGGCTCTTTTAGCATGTAAATAAACAATAAACCATAACAATAGAACAACGATTAATAAGAAAAATAATGACGTACCTGTGCCCGTGCGCGGGTCAAAAAACGCCGCCATCTCTGGAAGAGGCTGCCTGTTGACTGACAGCCCGCACCACTCCCGTTATTTTTTAGTGCGAATGCAACGCCCCGCACCATCGATCGAGGCCGGTTGCGTTCATGAAATACGAGTCGTTTGGCGCGTAATTTTTTTCAAAGTTAAACTCACGCTTGTATCACCACGAGTGTAAAGGGTTATGGTAGTTATCCAGGATCCCTCGCGGAGGGAAGATGGTTATCGCCTCGTTTCTGGCAAATTCTCTTCAACTGTAATGCCAGAGCGGTCATGGTCGACATTGTTCTGTAAAGGTGCCACTTATCTCGAGTTTATGGCAGAAATACAGGTTTCTGGAACCGAATGATTATTGTAGGAAAATAATATTTTATGCGGTGATTAGAAAGTTTTGATGTTTAGTATCCAGAGGTAATGCTTGGGACATAAATGTCTGGTGAACTGGTTAGTATTGTCGATTTACGCCATTGCCTAGGATTATGGAACTATGAAACTCTAAACTAGGTCGTAAACCCTGTAAGGCCTGTGAGTGCTTAATACTAGATCGTATTACCTAGATTATTATTATTAAGCAGCTAATATTTTACCTAGAGCCGTTTGTTAATACTGGACGCTGAGACGGCTGCGCTGATTGTAATGAGATTCTGATAATAATGTGGAAATGGTTTTCAATTACATAATAAGCTACTACTGATTTAAGCGAGTTAGGTACTAGGTACTATCATGAGAATTTGTAAATTTGTAAAAAGTGTGTTCTGTGTTAGGTCAGCCATGTTCTATTAAAATCATTTTAATAAATCCTTTTTTATATCTGATAGGGTCATTTATTGAGAAAGAAAATAAATACTTATAATATATAATCTAAATACATACTTACATTAGAAAATAGTTATAGGTACTCAGTATAAATATTCTGCAGAACGTACAAACTTGTCCCGTGCTGGAAACCGAACCCGCAACATCAGTTAAGTGTAGATAAAAGATAGAGCAGCTCTCGTAACGTAACGCTTAGGAAATGCAATAAATTAGTATAATTCGGGAGAGTCCATAAAGTGGCGGAGTCCTTAAAGTGGGAAGCGTAGAGGAGCGGAGGCCCCGGGCCCCGGGCCCCGGGCCCCCGGGCTTGTGGCATGTAGTGTGGGAGCGCGGGGTCTGATGGTTTCTCTCAATAAGATCTTAGGTATTCAACGAGGTCACTCTGAATCTAAAGAGTTTTACTTCAGTTAAAAATTAAAATAAATATTGCAAGCATTTCCTACATTGGGCATTGTTAAAATAATTCGCTCTTATTCATTTATTTGTGCGATGAACGATTTTTGTAACCGTTACATTACATTGGATTGTATTTTTTTTATGTTTGCTACCTCAGAACTTTTGACTGGGTGGTCCGATTTTCATTTCTATTGATATGATAGCTGATGCTTCCCGTGTGGTTCCATTTTAATTTGGTTCAGTTCTGACAATGGGATCCATGAAAACCCATGAAAATACTATAAAAATTAAAGTCGGCTTATAGATTTTTTAAATAAAATGAATTATTTTATTACGAATTAAAATAAAAACAACTAGGTGCTAAATAATATACATGTAAGCATTTCATTCCAATCAAAGCAGTTGAAAAAGTGAGCCTCGACCGGAGTGGAACCCGCAACCTTCCCACAGTTTATATGTTACTAGCTGCGCCCCGCGGCTTCGCACGCGTTATTCCTATGGATATGTTTAAAGGTGATTTATATCCCACGGGAACAGATTGATGGGATAAAAAGCCTTTGTTTGATTCCAGGTTTAGAATTACCTGTATGCAACATTTCTGCCAGATCAGTTCTGTAGTTTTGGCGTGAAGAGGTAACATCCATCCATCCATACATCCATACAAACTTCCGCATTTATAATATGAGTATGATGATGTGTCGTTCTCTCGGTGTCTCCTGCTCTAGTCGCCTGTCTCCTCGACTACGAGTGGAGTCTCCGTCACCTCGCCCTGACTACTGCATGCAGGGGCTAGGAAACTGTCTGTCTGTCTACCTCACCTGCACACTGTTGCGTCCAGCAGTGGACCGATATAGGCTGTTGACTGTTGAGTCAACAGTCTATATTGCTCCAGTGCTGGACGGAGGTATCCTCCTGATAATCGTATTTGTTGGCGTTTAGTTTATCTAATAGGGGTAATGCCCATAATCCCCACGCTGGGCATACGGATTGGGGATCGCAGTTCGGTGGTAGAATTTTACTGCAGGGGGCGTTGCTGTCCAACTCCCGGTGGATATCCCTTAGTCGCCCCTTACGAATTCTAAGCCACACCACACAGCTATTATACAGCCTATGTTCAGCAGTGGACTAATATAGTCTGGTGTTCATCGTGAGCGAGTAGTAATTAAATGGATGTTCCATACGTGTTGATGACGATTGTCAATAAAACCTAGTTTTCCCATATTATTTCAGTTTCCCGCCATGTTCGTGGCCCCCTAAACCACGCACTCGTCAGATTTTCGCCCGCGGCGCGCTCGCGAGGGCGCCGCATATAAAGTATCATGTTTTATTGTCCAGCCGGATGGATGGCCCAGAGCGGAGGGGAGACATGTCTTCGCTTTTAGAAACACTTCACGATAAGTAGGTACTTACGTACCTTACCTACTGAGTTCTATGTATTTAGTAAAAAGAAATGGATCTTCTGAGAAATAAAGTTCTCGATAGTTCTATCATTAATCTAGTCAATGGATATAATGAGAAACATCCCATTGAAAACATGATTTTAAATAGCACGTTTGAAAACTAATCAAATTAAAAGTTTTGTCTTCTATACTGATTATAATTGTATATGTACTATTATATGACTGAATACCTACCACAAGAGCGCCAAGAGTGCTTATGCTTGCTTACCCGTTCAACCCAAGATTTTTCTACCCAATAGGAATATTGCTCCGCTCTACCCAAAATATTAGATCACAGTTCTCCTTTCTACCTTCTTATTTCAAATTTCTATTGTTTAAATTCAAATCAAAACGTGATGGATGATGATTACGAACTACGAACCCTCTTGTTTCGGGGAGTTGTTCAACAGTGGACGACGTGGACGTGTGTGGATGAGGTAAACCAATATCTTGATCTAAACGAAACGACATCCGCAAAGATTGCTGTAGTTACGTCTGTAATTCGCAAACAAAGCTAATAACACTTAACGTTTATGAGCATTTAACAAAAACAACTCTGTGCGACCACTTCTGTGCAGTACTGGATCCAAGCCGCAGGCAACCACATGTCAACCACTACGCAAAAACAACCTTACAACCCACAAATAAGGCTCAAAGTAGACTGGTAACACCCAGGACCAGTTCGCAAAACCAGTGTTCTACAATTTTATCGAAAGCGAGCCATAACTCTATTCAAATAAGGTGCAAACTCGGCTGCGGAGCGAGTTCTGCGCAGGCGCGTGTTTTTACCGCGTCGGGATTGGCCGAGAGTATTCCTAGTATTGAAATTGTCTGGGAACTAAATGAGATAAGTGCGGAGTCGATTCAAATTAGTTTGGAAACCGTTTTAAGTTGGAAACTGAAATAACGCGTCTGATTTAACTGATGGAGGAACTCTTGATTGGCTCTTTGATAGTCTGCCCGGATTCAACATCCTTTCCATTTAAAATAGATTAGTTTCGCTTTGATACCTGTTTGATGCTTGTTCCAGTCAGTCTGTCTGATCCTCATTGGAGAGGGTACAGAAAGAGTTGGGTGATTTCTATCAATTTTCATTTCAACGTTAAAATTAATTTACATTCAATAACTTTAACTGCCATGGCTTTCAGGGCTTTTAATGCAGGGACTTTTATTGAAGGTAAAGTAGCTAGGAACTCAGCTTTATATTGGTAAATTAAAATACTTACTTATAAAAGGCTAGTTTCGGCCCGGTCGGCCTATTATACTTCTGACAAAAGTCAACCCGATCTGTTCAATAGATTTTGCGTGATAAAGTAACAAACATCCATCCATCCACACTCAATATATTCAACGTTGAAAATTATTGGGATAATGATTTCTTAAACATTCATAGATATATCTACAAACTTTCGCGTATAAAATATTAGTACGATATTAGCAAAATCTGTTATTCCTACTTCTATTTTCCATTTGCCCGATAAAGCCATGTCTCAACTATTAAGGCACTAATTGACTTTGTATAGAAAGTGTCGTTGTCCAGATTCGAACCCGCTAACGGCAGATAAGCTCCCAAGGCGACGGGCACCAGCTAGGCGATATTGGAAACACTTCGGGCGCTGCAGAGCGCGCCATCTTGTACATTACACTCCCAGTTAGGGAGAGCAGGTAACTGCTATGGAGTTATAAATCTACTTGAAATGATAACCAAACTCAGGTATAACATAGTGTTGGAAACTAAAGGTGCCTTAATCTTGCAAGGTGTTTGTTAATTAAGCTTTCTTGCAGCACATTGTCAAAAGCATTATAAGTGTCAGGGATTTCATAAAACTAAACACCAATTATTTTAGTAGAATTTATAATAATTTGCGTTTCGTTCTATAAAATCCCTGACAATTATACAACAGACAAGATAATGGAATGAACCAGTATACGACTCCAGGGATAAAAATAGAATACGGTTATATTCTAGAGTAACAAGCTGTTTTATTCGATTCATTTATACATATAATATCATTGGTGCTTAGAATTTAAACACGAAAATTTAAACACGACAGAAATTTGAATAGGTAAGCTATTCAAATTTCTGTCGTGTTTAAATTTTCGTGATAAAAGTAAGAAATTGTTCGTCAAAACATTTTCATCCTTAAATCTTAATTATTGGTCAGTTACTCAGTTTCACGATGTTCAGTTAATGAATGTTAATCTGCTGTTCTCGTATCTCGCTCGAGCCACGGTTGGGCAGTTCTAGAAAGGCTTCAGGCTCATGTATGGCCTAATGCTGATTGCGCGGTCTTTATGGACAAATATCACGTCCACGAGAGAAGTCAGACGCTGGCGTTATGTCCGTGTCCGGCATCGCTGTCAGCTGTCAGACAAACATCAGTTCGATCTATTCACGGGACATAAAGAAGCGTAAAACTAGGAAAAAAACTCGTGGCATAAAAATTACTATTTTATGCGATAAGTTTTTTTATAGCGTACAGTGGTGGAAGGCAATCCTATACGCAGAAGTGGGTAAGATCCGACTGGAAATATTGATGATTAAAGTTATGTAAGATTTAATATTTTAACTGCATAAGAACCTTCGGAGTGCTAAGGTGTAAGAGTTTTACGAGCGAGCTAATGAGGTCCTCTGCAGTCCTCGACAGAGCGGGAAGCAGAGAGCAGTATATCTGCTGCTACAGAGCTCTGGTGGCGGGTGTCGTTATGATCTCTATACAAAGGCGATAAAGCGGTAATAAAACACGATTTAAATATAATGGAGTCGCTGCCCGCCGTGCCGCCGCCGCCGCCGCGCCGCCGCCGGCTGGTATTTACGAGCGCTAGGGCTGCGCCCGCCGCCGTCGCGCCACGTGCTATGCCGTACGTGGGGCTGGGGACGATAATCCACCTCACCATAGGATCCTACGTAACGGGAATCCAACTTTCAGAGAATACAACACTTTCGGGTAATCTAACTAAATGGGAATTCAACTTGCGGGGAATACTAAATGGTCCAGAATGCGTACCTTTCATATTTATCATCATTCTAAGAGTTAGTTTAGGTCGTGTCGTGTAAGATCATATTATTATGATAGTAAACCAAGCACTGCACTGGTTCGGTTGAATACAACCAACGTCTCTAACTCTGTTTTATAGCGGAAATTCTAGTAGTGTACATCGCACAACCAAACTCTGATGTGGAATGTTTACAAACAAACCACGACACAAAAACCTTGCTTGACTTGGCGTCGAGTTTCAGATAAAAATGCAAGGAATATTTATTAAAGCAAGGATCAAAAATGCACAATTGCCTAGTGGTTATGTAAATTCCATGCAAAAATATGTGGCAATGGCAATGATAGTGAATTTTATTGTAACTATGAGCAGTTTATTTACAAACTTTCGACATCGAGTTTACCCTATAGTGTATTGGAGAGAAAGTAGGTAAATCGAATAACTATGTTAGTAAAAGTCCTTAACTGTATTATTTGCTTCAGATTTCTAATTGAAGTAACCTATCGGTATAGAATATTAGCCAATCTAAAAGCATTTGCTCTAAATGAGTTTAAGTAGAAGGGAGTGAGAGTGGGCAGCATGCTCGTTTACAGAACGAAGCAGGTTCCAATGACGTGTTTACGATGCACTGGATTATCCTAATAAAATATCTAATAACAAAATATTTGTCGATATTATTTTAGGGTTCCGTACTAAAATGGTAAAACGGGACCCTATTATTAAGACTCCGCTGTCCGTCCATCAGTATGTCTGTCTGTCCGTCTGTCCGTCTGTCAACAGGCATACAGTGATAGTTAAACAGTTAAAATTTTCACAGATGATGTATTTCTGTTTCGTCTATAACAACAAATACCAAAAAAAAAACAAAAAAAAAAATATTTAAGCAAGCCTGCACACAACAACCATGATTTTATTGTTTTATAAATAACGCAGCGCGCCCCGCGGCTTCGCACGCGTTGTTCCTATGGACATTTAGACATTTATATTAAAAATTGACAGAAGCTCACAGTTTACACCAAAATGCTTGCTATCTAGATTACGAACTAATTAAAACTAAGGAACAATCTAAGAGACACATAAATAGAAGGTAGGCTGTCATTAAACAGGTTTACGTGTTGGAACTCCAGTAGAAACTTATTTAAGAGTTTAAAGGTGATTTGCATCCCACCGGAACTGATTTATGAGTTAAAAATTAGCCTATGTTTGATTTCGGGGTTAGAATTATTTGTATGCAAAATTTCAGCCCGATCCGATCTGTAGTTTTGTTGTGAAGAGGTAACAAACATCCATCCATCCATCTATCCATCCATTCATACATCCATACAAACTTTCGCATTTATTATATTAGTGTGATGGTACGGAAACCTTCGTGCGCAAGTTCGACTCGCACTTGACCGGTTTTATTTGATTGGATTTGTGAGAGTTTGAGTAGGTACCTTACCTCTTCAATGACACGCCTCGCAGGCAACCATTCCTTTAAAGTAGTTTTTTTGTCTATTAGTCATAAACTAGACTGGTTAAGATGTAACGTTGTGGCGTTTTCGTTTTTGGTGGTAGTTAAAAAAAAACAAAAACGTCAGCAACAAAATAAAAATATATTAAAATAAGAAAAGGTCGAGGGAAGTTATGCCTGTCTGATTTCACTTCGTGGTCCGGTACTATCCTGGCTATCCTGGAGGCTGCACAGGTGGTGGACACCGACGGTCGAAAGCGGAGAAGGCCCGTGACGTCAGCCGTCGAAGATGGTTTTAGCCGTGTTAGGCGTAGGGAATTAAATATTCCTTAGGGATTAAACCCTAGCGTTGGACCCTGTGAATAAATGTCCACAGTAAACATTTTGTTCTAACCGCTTTCCGTTAGATAGTGAACACCCTGTATTGACGTGCCTATGAGGAGAAGCCGAGAAAGTAGGTAGTTGGTGCAGAGGTGGTTCACTATCAGAACGGAGTTACAAGCAGTGTAGGAAGAACTACATGAAATATAAGATCGGCAAAATGAAATGTATTTAGCTGACAAATACATAAGCGGGTTTATCATGAAGTGATAAAAAGATAGGTAGATTTATATAACAAGGTGCAAAGAATCCTCTCAGAAAGCAGGATGATGTTTCCAATTAATGTTTGCAGTTTAAAGTGAAAAGATGATCCCAGGTAAAATGGTAAAACACATGATAAAGCGTAAAATCACATATGAATGTTTTATAAAAGTTAACGATTGCCTACCTACTTAAAGCATAAAAATAATGTTCAACACTTACCCTATCGGGGTGCAGATGACACTTAAATTATCTCGAATAGATACTTCTAAATACGTCGGAAGAGGTGACAAATTATGTGTCACTTTTTATAATAATTTAAGAATGATTTGAGCCGGCACGTAAGAAGACACTAAGCGTACGTAGGTAGCTAGTGAACGCACTCGACACACGTCCGTTGCGAACAATGACAATTCGGGGCTGACCGGCCGAGCTCCGCGGTTGCACGCGCTAGTCGAATGTTAGTCCCCGAACAATAGAATGGGCAACGGCCAATCCGCGCGGCGATCGTGTACTACGTCACGCATAACCGGTACTGGCGCGGTCACAAGTCTTAACGCCTTGCTGTTGCTATGAAGTTAACTTTGTAAAATTAATTTAGGTAGCTATTAAGGTAGGTAGGTATGTATTTATCGTAGGTGTAATTGTAAATAGTATATTTGTTTAATTTGTATATTTGCTCTAATAATAATAAATTGACGTTTTGTGTATATATTTAAAAGAATGTATTTAATAATGTAAATATGTAATATAACGACATAAAATAAATAATCATGTACGTGCAACGTTACATTACCCCCCGCGTCACAAAAGGATTTTATGTATATTGTTAAAAAAATAAAATCCGCACAAAAGTGTCATTATTCATATTTATCCTTTCAAAATTCAATCTTTCATACTTCACGCATCCAAACAAGCAATAGTGGCCATTTTAAAGGCTACTAACGCGACCTATCATTTATTAAGGTAACCGTTTTACTTAAGGGGATACCCGTATGAATATTTTTAGTACAATGTTGGGAAAAACAAAAATGTGACGATTCGGTAGGTTTAAACGGCACATCCATTTTTATGAACTTAATATTTACTTATTTAAACTAATCAATTTTAAATCTTTTATATGCCAGGTGCCAAGGTTTTTACCTGACATGTCTTCTAAAATGTAGACTAAAGGAGACTTTTTATGTTTAACGCGGCATTTGATGAATTTTGGTGCCAGCTTTTTACTAAAGTATTTGTCTTTGTCACTGAGAACATACGCACGCTTCATCACTATATCACCAACTTCAAATTCTGTCGATTTCCGACGCAGATTATAGTTAGACGTGTTTTTTGGCATGCGCATGCCAAAGTTTTGCTTGTACTTGATTAAATATTTCTGAAAGGCAACCTAAATTTTCAGCATAACAATCGCGTGGAAGAAACAAAAATTCATCACCTAGATCATTATCGACATAATGAGTACCACAAACGACCAATTCTCTGCCAAATACCAAAAATGAAGGAGTAAAGCCAGTTGCCTCATTCACCGAGTTGTTGATGGCAAACTGCACCTTGGGAATAAAAACGTCCCACGTCCGGTGGTCATCCTCCACGAATGTTGATATGCAAGTTATAATCGTTCGGTTATATCGCTCGACAGTGTTGACCTGCGGCGTGTATTTTGGGGTATAAAATACATTAGGGACGTTATACCTTTTAAAAAGGGACTGGGTGACAGCACTTATAAATTGGCTACCATTGTCCATAAAAATAGTTTGAGGCGTTCCATGTATGAGGAAGACGGAATCTTCCAGAAACTTACTAACAGCTGTAGAAGTAGCAGAGCGCAATGGACAAATAAGACAAAACTTTGAAAAGCAACAAGTCACAACTAAAATGTAGCTGTTCTGCTTTCTAGTGACAGGCAGAGGACCCATAAGGTCAACAGAAATAGCTTGGAAGGGGCGACAGCATTGCTTCGGACGACCCATTTCTCCCAAGATTTGATGATTCTGAGCTTTGTAAGTGAGGCATTTGGTACACGAACCAACAAACTTTACGACGTCCTGGTGCATACCTGGCCAAAAATAGCGTAACGCGAGACGACGATACGTTTTGAACACACCAAGATGTCCAGCCGTGGGCTCCGCGTGGTTTTCGAGTATAACTTGCTCTCGTAGTTCCTTCGGTATTACCTCTTTCCATGCAAATTCTGAAGTTAAGTCAGTCACGTCATGTTTGTTCTTTGTCAATCTAAAAAGGGAATTGTTTTTGATAAGAAAGTTAGGGAAATTTTGTGGTTTAGTAAGGCAAGAATTATAGATGTTTTTGTACCACGAATCAGTAGTTGTTGAGTAGAGACCTGAAGTACTGATCGCATTAACGGGAACTGCTCTACTTAGGGCATCTGGTATGACATTGTCAACGCCGCGTCGATGTTTCAGCTCAAAGTGAAAAGCGGACAATCTGACACCCCAGCGAGCTAACCGACCGGTAGGGTTATTCAGGGATAAGAACCATTTTAAGGCACTGTGGTCTGTATAGACCGTGAAAGGCTTCCCATTCTCTAAATAACACCTCCAGTGTTCCAAAGCAATGACTACAGCAAGTGTTTCACGCTCTGTGATGCTATAATTCTTCTCTGCTGCTGACAACGACTTGCTCATATAAGCGATAGGGTGCTCCTTACCTTCTATGGTTTGGGTTAGCATAGCGCCCACACCGTAGTTGCTGGCATCAGTATGCACATCGAATGGCTTATCGTAGTCAGGGCAAGAAAGAACCGGAGCGGAAACTAAGCATTCCTTCAGCTTCTGAAATGCACAATCTGCTTCCGGAGACCAGACGAACGGAGGTCCACCCTTCTTGCACGACGTCAACCTATTGAGCGGAGCCGCTATATTGCTAAAATTAGGGACGAAACGACGATACCATGTAGCTGTCCCGAGAAAGCGCTTTATATCCTTGCGACAGGAAGGTGTCGGATAATTGAGGATAGCTTGAACTTTCTCAGGATCGGTACGTAGTCCATCACTATCGACGACATAGCCCAGATACTTGAGCGAGCTCCGGAAAAACTTACACTTCTCCAGGTTGATGGTGAGGTTGGCCTGCTTCAATTTCTCTAAAACGCGCAGTAAAATGGAGACATGGGAATTGAAGTCATTCGAGACGATGATGATGTCATCGAGGTATGCGAATACTTTGAGTTCAAATTCACTGAAAAGCATGTCAACCAGCCTCTGCTGAGTGGCAGGCGCATTGGTCAACCCAAAAGCGGTCCGTTTGAAGCGAAATGTACCACGATTTGGCACATAAAAGGCAGTTTTGTCTCGGTCTTCAGGAGCTATCGGGATTTGCCAAAACGCTTTGGACAAATCTAAGCTAGACAAGTAACGAGCGTCACGAAGGTTGTCCAAAATCTCCGACACGTAAGGCAAGTTGTACGCATCGCGTTTTGTAACTGAGTTCAACTTACGACTGTCGAGGCAAAAACGTGGCTGGCCATTCTTCTTGTTGACTATCAGGACAGGGGACGACCAAGCGCTCTCACAAGGTTCGATAACGTCGAGACCAAGCATCTCGTCCACCTGTTCAACAAGAATACGCTGCTTCTCCGGCGACATCCGGTAATAGCGTTGTCGAATGGGCTGTGCGTCGCCAGTGTCAATTCGGTGAGTGATAGCTTTGGTCTCACCTAAACCTTTGCATTCGGCGGAGATACCCTTAAATTGAGCAATGATGTTGTCTCCTACCGATTTTTCTGAATCAGATAAGTGATCGTATGCCTGAATGAATGAAGAACGATCGGTGTGAAGGCTAGCTGCAGAAATGTCTGAATTGAAAAACACGATATTTGAAAGTCGATTTGGAAAAATATCAAACTTTTTCCAAAAATCGATACCTAAAACGAAGTCAATATTAACATTTGGCACAACATAGACTTTCAAAACATGAAGCATGTTTTCAAAAGTGACAGGTAAGTTCAAATAGCCTATACTGGACATAGATTGACCGCCTGCTGCTGAAACAGTGATACTATGGTCCTTCTGAATTTCGAAACCCTGTTGTTCAAAGACACGATGAAAATTGTTACCTACAATTGTTACGGCTGCACCAGAATCCATCAAAGCATGTAATTTTAAATTATTTATATGTACGACGGCATAAGGCCTAGGATCGTTAATCGGTTGAGTCTGCAGAATTGTGTTTATCTTATATGTGCTAAAATATAAAGTTATAGTTTGAAGCCATTTGGCCCAATCATCACTATCGAACTTCTCAGCTTCGTTAGTGTTACAATTCTGCAGGGCTACTGGTTTTTTGAAGGCTCAGCCTTATTTTTCTTGCATGTCGGGCATTGCGGAGTTTTAACACCCTCATGACCACAGACGAAGCAAATAATTTTGTCCTTATTGGCCTTACATTGCCTCAGGTTATGGGTATTGTTACGACAACGCGGGCAATACGGTGCTTTGGGAGTAGTAGACATTGCATGTACATTCTTATTACTGTTATAATTACCTTTAGAATTATTATTATTAGTATTGCTTTTGTCAGAATTTGTGTTATTATAAGACGGTCTCTGCGATGAATGACCGCTATAGGCAAACTCAGGTGCCATGGTTTCGGATGTGACCTTGGGAGGCTCACGAAATCCAGCAAGACGTGCCTGGATGTTTTCGTAATTACGACATAGAGATTTCAAGGTGTCAATACTATCGATGTTAGCGGCAGAAGCTAAAGTACTCGCGTAACATGGCCTAATGTTGTGCAGGAGTATCTCTAATTTGTCCACATTAGAGAGAGATTTTGACAGACGAGAGAAAAGACCTGACATTATTGACAGATAAATGGTAATGTTTTCTGTTTCACCCTGAGTCCTAGCTCGTATCTCCGAGAGAAGTCTGTAGTCGAAATCCGCTTGATCGAAATCATTTTTAAGTAATGAAACAAGTTCATCCCAATCTGACACTTGGCCCTGAAGTCCACGGTACCAATGTAAGGCGTCACCTGTAAATATTTCCGTGGCGTACGACAGTAACTTTGATGAGGAAATATTCCTAGCGTTACTAAATTCAGAGATGCGCTGTATGAAGGCTCGAACACACGATTTCCCGTCAAATTTAATTCGAGTAAGTTCACCAGCTACGCCACGTTCGCAAGAAACGGTAATATTTAGCGGAGTGCTAGCTGTTTGATTTGAATGGCTAGTAGAAGATGAAGCCAATAGAGAGTCAACAGCAGTGTCTCTAAGCAATTTATTGCGTTTATATAAATCTTGAAATTCGGCTGCCGCAATATTATAAAGGTCAAGGACCTGTTCACCACATTCAAGCCGATTAAGTCGGTGGTAAATGTGATGGAGGTAGTTTTGAGCACGAAGCACAGCATTCTTATCAGGCTTGGAGTCATGTATTTGTCTTACTTTAGCAAGGACGTCACTCACGCCTTTTAAGTCCTGACTAAGTTGCAACGAACTATCGAGAATGTCGTCGGAAGGATAAAGCGGGGCTAATTTAGTGATTTGCTTCCTTAATTCCTCAACTGTAGTGCCGGGAGTTTCGCCTCTAATATTGACCTCATATTCTAACTCTGATTTTTGCAGCGATAAAAATTTTATAGGGTATTCCATTATTCCAAAAAAAAAACTAGGAATAATAAAAAAAAATAAGGCACCAAAATAAAGTAAGTGTTGAACAATGCCTAAATAATCTACTCCGTTCTGTTACAAAGCCAGCTAAATAACGTTATGGTTGGCAAAAAAAAATCAAAAGCATAAATAAAACAACTGAAAAAAAAAACAGTTACAGAAATAAAATCAAAAAAAGCGTTATTGCAACTAATGTGTACAACCACGTAAAATAAAAGTTCAAACTAGACAAGTTTATTCAAAGAAAGTTAACACTTTTGTACTCGACTGTACTAGACTAGAGAACAAAGCCTGCACAATTGGCGTAGTTTTGAATACAGGATGTGTAAAAATTACAAAAACTACAAAAAACCAAATCAAACTAATACATTAAAAAAAAGACAATCATTTTTAAACATACAGGATGTACACTTTAGTTACGAGCAACCAAAAATAAAATAACGTTTTACAAAAATAAAAAACAAACACGTAACACTCAACTACTACGAAGCAAAACCAGACATTTTTTTCTAATTAACCACGTTTAAGGGCGCCAGTGTGGCGTTTTCGTTTTTGGTGGTAGTTAAAAAAAAACAAAAAACGTCAGCAACAAAATAAAAATATATTAAAATAAGAAAAGGTCGAGGGAAGTTATGCCTGTCTGATTTCACTTCGTGGTCCGGTACTATCCTGGCTATCCTGGAGGCTGCACAGGTGGTGGACACCGACGGTCGAAAGCGGAGAAGGCCCGTGACGTCAGCCGTCGAAGATGGTTTTAGCCGTGTTAGGCGTAGGGAATTAAATATTCCTTAGGGATTAAACCCTAGCGTTGGACCCTGTGAATAAATGTCCACAGTAAACATTTTGTTCTAACCGCTTTCCGTTAGATAGTGAACACCCTGTATTGACGTGCCTATGAGGAGAAGCCGAGAAAGTAGGTAGTTGGTGCAGAGGTGGTTCACTATCAGAACGGAGTTACAAGCAGTGTAGGAAGAACTACATGAAATATAAGATCGGCAAAATGAAATGTATTTAGCTGACAAATACATAAGCGGGTTTATCATGAAGTGATAAAAAGATAGGTAGATTTATATAACAAGGTGCAAAGAATCCTCTCAGAAAGCAGGATGATGTTTCCAATTAATGTTTGCAGTTTAAAGTGAAAAGATGATCCCAGGTAAAATGGTAAAACACATGATAAAGCGTAAAATCACATATGAATGTTTTATAAAAGTTAACGATTGCCTACCTACTTAAAGCATAAAAATAATGTTCAACACTTACCCTATCGGGGTGCAGATGACACTTAAATTATCTCGAATAGATACTTCTAAATACGTCGGAAGAGGTGACAAATTATGTGTCACTTTTTATAATAATTTAAGAATGATTTGAGCCGGCACGTAAGAAGACACTAAGCGTACGTAGGTAGCTAGTGAACGCACTCGACACACGTCCGTTGCGAACAATGACAATTCGGGGCTGACCGGCCGAGCTCCGCGGTTGCACGCGCTAGTCGAATGTTAGTCCCCGAACAATAGAATGGGCAACGGCCAATCCGCGCGGCGATCGTGTACTACGTCACGCATAACCGGTACTGGCGCGGTCACAAGTCTTAACGCCTTGCTGTTGCTATGAAGTTAACTTTGTAAAATTAATTTAGGTAGCTATTAAGGTAGGTAGGTATGTATTTATCGTAGGTGTAATTGTAAATAGTATATTTGTTTAATTTGTATATTTGCTCTAATAATAATAAATTGACGTTTTGTGTATATATTTAAAAGAATGTATTTAATAATGTAAATATGTAATATAACGACATAAAATAAATAATCATGTACGTGCAACGTTACAACGTTCAGTAGCAACCCTCGGTAGCTAGGGGTTGCAATATCCGATAATAATAACGAATAAAACTGTCAAAACCCGTTTATTTGAATAATGTCATCCCTTTAAGAAAACTTCTAACTCCACCACCGGCATTCATTGCAAACTCTACCCTCTACCTCTTAGAGTTTATATTCGAGTGAGGAACTTTAAAGTAACTCGTTTTTTATGAAGCATACCGTAAATGCCACCACTACGGAGGATAAGTGCAGAAACGCGGGAAATTCAACAAAAATGGCGGGAGATTTACGGTTGTGATTCAAGTTGGAATACTTTCACGCCCTCTGGCGTTATGAACGAGAAAACTTGTAATTTTGCGCATTATTTTAGAATTTTTCATCTGAACCGCGAAAATATTAAATTTATTCTTTCACTTTTGAAATTTACATATATGTTAGGCATATTATAAGGAATCATATGACGACCTCTGTAGCGCGGTGATTTTTTATGGAGGTTCGATTTCCGCCTAGGGATAAAAATGTTTGTACGATCTGCAGATATTTGTTTAGGGCGTTCTGGATATTTTCTATGTACAATAAAAAATCTATCTATTTAAGAGTGTATTGTATTAAGTATATCCGTTATTGTGCCCATAACACAAGCTCTGCTTAGCTCGAGGCTAGATAATGCCGTGTGAATTCCAGCATTATTATTATTTATTATACCTATTACAAAAAGCTGGTCAAATCACTAGTTTATTACTGCAAATTTCAATCACATCAATATTATTAATGCTATAATTTAGATAGATGTTCTTTACTTCAAGCCTAAACTGTTGAACGGATTTAACTGAAACTTTGCGGGGCGGCTGCGGTCTCGGCCCCGTCCTGCAATCGCAAGACACCTTCGGTAATGTACACTCAATACAATGTTGCCTTACAACCATTGTGTTTCATTCGCTACGTATGCGTATGTTTGCTAGCTTGGCTTTTACTGACCTAGCTATCGAGTTTCAGTTGGCGTAGTATTCAGTTATCTGCTTCTATGTAGTTCCTAATTATCTAGTTATTTGTTGATAATTCACTTGAAATTGCTTTATACTCGTAGTGACAATTACAAATATCTATCTATGTAGTGTATTGTATTATGTATATCAGTTATCTAGTACCCATAACACAAGCTCTGCTTAGCTTGGGGCTAGATAATGCTGTGTGAATTGTCCAGCATTATTTATTATTATTATTATTATTATTAATTATGGTAAAAGATTAATCATCAAATGTCGTTGTAGAGTTACACAACTCAAATTATTTGAAATTTGATAAAGATCAGAAACAAAAGCGGATCTAATCTATCCAACAAAGGTCTGATCAACTTCAAATCCAATTTTTATTACAAAAGCACAAAATTCATTACTCGTACAATTCGACTTCAATCCACCTGCCTGGACTGCATTTCTTTTGACTCTTATTTTGTAGGTGGGTAAAGTTGAAATTGTTTATTAGTAGAGTTGTAAACAATGGATTTCCCGTTCACACGTCGCTATGCGTTCCCATGGAGCAGTTGAAGCGCTGGCTGGGCCGGCATTGTGTATGGAAATCGGAATGCGTGCGTAATCACAACCGAAATGGATTTTTGTACAATTATAGCTCGAACAATGGAACCTTCCGATTGAAATTGATAGTTGGAGCTGAAACAGGGCAAAGATCGCCGGGCGAGATGTGGTAAAACACGTAGTGTTGTTCCAGACACACTTTTTGTATTGTATTTATTTATTTCACATGAATACATTGTTGTAGTACACCTTGAATTTGATACATTTTGGAAAATTATCCATCGCGCGAGTCTAGGTGCAGTACATTGCAGTAGTACAGGCGCGACACGACCGCACTCACCCTGATGAAGTCAATGAATTCGTCAAACTATGAAAGTTTTTATAGTAAACTAGCTTTTGCCCGCGGCTTCGCACGCTCTATTCAAGTAGCTATGTCCGTCCCCGGGATACCGTTTACCTCCCTGCCAAATTTCATCAAGATTCGTTCAGCCGGGAACGAAATAAAAAAATAAAAACTCCTAATAAAAATCCTTATAAAAAAAAAAAACCTATGTCCATTTACTGGTTCTAAGCCACCTCCCTGCCAATTTTCAGCCAAATTGGTTCAGCCGTTCTTGAGTTATAAATAGTGTAACTAACACAACTTTCTTTTATACATATAGATTAAGATATGTGAATTTAAAAAAAATGATGGTAAATAACATGAAATGTAGCTTTGTGCAAATGCTGATTCTATTAGCCGCTCGTCAATGCAAATAACTTTTAAACGTGTGTTGTCTGTGGCAGTAATAGTACCTAACCACAACAATGTCACATTCACCGCGACCATAAAGTTCAGGCGGTTTTAACTGCTTACGATTTCAAATGCATTTTACTCAGAGTAAATACTTTGCTGTATTTTTAGCGTCGAACAGCATGCGAAGTATCTACATACAATGATGGTACTTGATAAAGGGCACAAAATAGAATGTAAATATCGGTAAATCCGGTAATAGAGGCCACAAAAAGCGAGTAGCACAAGTGCGCGCGGCGCATTCTGCCGTTGACGAGTAAACCGCCTGTCTATGTCACTGTTACATGACATCTGACAGCTGACAGCTGCATGACGTTCCGTTCCTATTTGAAATTCGGATGCGCACTCGTTTCTAGCTTCTTTTACGGCGATCGAGTGAAAACGGAGCTCTTCCGTAAAGGAAAGTGGGTGATGTGGTTTTCTATGGATTTATCAAATGCTGTGTATGTTTCCTGTTATAATATAATGTAACATTCTGTGCAAGGTTGTTGTATTTTCTCGGTAAATACGAGAAAATACAACAACCTTGATACCAACCGGATAAACTACTTACACACACGCATGACTTACTCTACTAAGATAGTAGAGTAGATACCTAAATCATGTAGTACATTTTAGGTTCCTTCTTCATAAGATATTTTTTTATTAAATAATTTTATTTTTGAGAATTGGACAAAACGGAACATTTTTTTTTTTATAAAATTTAAACAATCCTGCAGTGAATATGCCTGCCTGCCTATAAAATACCCACTTTCAGTTTATCCCTATTTTTTCAGAATAATTTCTCTAACCGTTTTTTCGTATCGATAATAGGTAATATGAGTATTATTAACTGACCTGTCATCCTGCATGTGTTCGTTGGCGCGCACCCAGGGCGCCGCGCCCCACTCCTCCTCCGGGGGGTCCCGGCTCTTCAGCAACGACGACAGCCACGTGTACGACTTGCTGCGTTTCATGGCCTCACATCACTATATCGACTGCGCACAACACTAGCGGGGGCATCCAACGTACAACGCTAGTGGGACATCCAACGTACATTACTAGCAATCACATTCAAGGGTCACACTTTTGCACTTTTGCTGTTTGAATTTCGAACAACCTTCACTGGTTTATTTGAATTAGGAACTATTTGTACTTCACTGGTCTTATTTGTTTTTGGAACACTCTAGATTCTGAGTGTTGTCAATTTTGAACCATTGAACTTAGAACACTGTTTTTAATTCTGGCACTTTTTGTCACTTGTAAATTTTTACATCACTATACTCGTATTGGAATGGAACTTCTGAGCTCTCCTCGCTCGGACGGACTCTATAACGACTTGACATCAGAAGCTATTGATATATTGAAGCTGTCTGAATGTTCTCGGAACTATTGAGGAGCTGAGCGACGCATTGTTGTGTCGGTAACGGTTTAACGACCGTCAAAATATCAATTAATTTTGACTCATTAAAATTTCTCGCCTCGCTACATTGCTTACACGCAGAAACTCCGTGCTTTATGATTCCCATACCTATCTTAACTTTGATTAAAGTTTAAATTTCCGTGACCGGAATGGAGATCGGAGAATAATTTGGAATCTCATCGAACAACCTGTTCGCAGCGCGATTCATCACGGGTTCCGTACACGGACGGTTATGTCGGTTATATTGTGGTTCTGTTAGCCCAGAAATTCCACTTCATGAAAACTTAACACAAAATGTTATGTTCACTAACTCAAACAAGGTGCACTGTGTGAATACTGAGCCCTTAGAGTATGCAATAGAAGGGCCACTTGTAACTTCAATGTTGGTAAAGTTACAAAGGTCAGCATTGGCAAGGTTGAAGCAAATAGTAAGCACGGGGGGTCAAGGGCCCCGGAGAGGGGGGTCCGTTACCTCAGCGGCATCACGGGGCCCCGGCACGCGACGCGACATGGCCCCGGTAATGGGACAAAGCTCTCCGTAACTGAACATTCTGGGAGTGGTCTACTTATGTGATATATGCGTTTAAAGGTTACGCTTTTCCTAAGCTTTATCAGAGGTAACCTAACAAAATAATTTTCCCCTCCTCGACCTCGTGGTCAACATATTCCCGTACCGCGCGGGAAGGATGCGGGTTCTACTACGTACCTAAGTGAGTAGGAAACTCTGTATTGTATAGGCTTTACTCAACCGTCCTTTGTTTTGGAAACACAAACCACGACAGAATTAAGAGTTATTTAGTTCTCTATACAAATTATTAAATGAGCTCTGCAATAGTTCCACAGAACCAAACTAGGTCGTACCCAGTCGTGATAGAGTCCAGTTCCGGCCAGTACCTGAAACAAAGATGGCGTTGTTATTGTAAATACTTTTAAAATATAAGTTGTGGTGGTGTCAACTAGAACCGAATGATGGATGTGACGAGCGGCGTGCGTCGGGCTGCAGCACAATGGACAGTTGTCCACATGCGATTGTACAAGACTGGTTTGGTTCGAGATAAAATTGAAATAATACTCAGAAAACTCGTGGCATTTACTGGCAAAGAAATAACTTATTAAGGGTCGCTTTTAAATATCGTTGCATTGCTTGGAACTCAATGTAGGTGTGAGCTATGAAGTTAAAAATTCAGAGAACTATACATCGCGCATTGAGTGGAACTAGCCCGATAGATAACATCACTATGTAGTTGAAACCTCGCGACCTCGGCTCCATACATGGTTACCGTCATACGAGTTGGTGTGATGACGTCATCAATCAATCTGACTCGACACGTCGCCGAGTTCGCTTTCAATTAACCTTTTCTCACCATTCGCTTTCGAATTCCGCGCCTTTTGCCGCTACTGGAACTTATAATGACTACAAAACTGCAAGTCAGCATGCCAACATAACATGAACTTTATAACGAATGTCTTACAGTCTAAACTTGTATTGATAGAGCTTTGTTGTGCTTTCGACTCGAGCTTCAATGTGAACGCAATCATTCTGAATTCAACTTTGTAAGATTGATGTAAGTTTGTTATTAGAATGACAATGTTTTTCAATAACCTGCTGATCAGCTGATTCTTTGAGCACTATCACGTCGGAGTAAGGTTTAGATTGAGGTCGCTGGTTGCGTGTGGGCCGGGGAGGAAGGGAAGTGACTTGCTGATTCGGAGACATTCGGAGAGACCCGGGGGGGGGGGGTAGACGGCAGGTGGAGGACGGTCTGTTTGGTCACGTGAGTGGAGTAACGAGTGTGAGTGAGTGGAGTCTTATTGTTGGAGGATGTGCACAGATCTAGGAAATATGTGAGATTTTGTCTGCATTGACGATTTTGTCTGCATTGATGAATAAGAGTTAGGTATCATTAAAAGCAAGGTTTAAAGATGAATATCATTATAATTGTAATGATGGAGCTTTCAATAATTAAACGAATCTAGGCAAACGCACAGTAAATACATTTTAATAGACATTATCGTCTTAGACCTACGCTACGTGCTTCGGAAGACAAATCCAACTGTTCCGTTTCGAAGGAATTTCACCATTTTTGATATATTTTCGTACTTTCCGATTCATTTTGAATAAACGACTGACTTCAGAAATATTTTTGTTTATTTCAAATGGTGAATATATTGAGGATGTTTGCAGCGCGACAGATTTAAAAGGTGTCTATTATGCATAAAAAATAGCTTGAAAATGACTCGATTTGGTGGTCAAAATATGGAAAAGTTGTTTGTATAAATATCAAAAAGTTTTCTAAAAACTAAAACACTACAAACATAGCTATTTTTCATCTGATTATGAAAGTACGTTTGTATGGGGGCTAAGATATCCGCACCGTTCTTAAGTTTGCTCAATTTCAGCTGAAGGATAACTGATCTGAAATTCAGTTGCAAGATTTGCAACCAAATTTTCCCACACATACACCTGGTAGATATCAACAAGTTCAGGGTTCACCGTTAAACAACGCCATGCCTCTGGTAGAGCCACTGGTGGACCATTCTCCGCGTGGCTGCGAGCCGGCTAGTTGACTCTGACCTGACACGTCCCCGCCATGTTTGTGTTTGATTTGACGTGTGCTCGTCAAGTCGCCGGCCGCTGTCGGCCACTGTCGACGGGTCACAGCTGCTGCGGCAGTCACTACGGATCCTCTCAGCTGGGACGTGACACTGAGTTATGCCAGATAACTTACAGTTATAATACCGTTATTTTAATCTCTATGCAACAATTTTTGCTACGTTCACCTCAACAGCCCAATTAATCCACTGCTGAACGTAGACCTCCCATATAAGCGCCTTATTGGCTGTTATCTCATGTTGGTAATGCCCGTAATCCCCACGCTGGGCATGCGGGTTGGGGGTTACAGTTTGCTGGTAGAATGTTTCTGCAGGAGGCGCTGCTGCCCGCCTCTATTTTTGCTACAATTTAATTTAAATAATAAATTGTACTGACAAAATTTATCAAACAAGACGCAAACAATCCACAAAAGAAAAAAAGGGCACTATATTACAAACGAGTACAGTACTTAATAATAAACATTCTTACAATCAAATATAATGTATCTATTTTATGAAAGACATTACTGAGCACAAGACTTTTTTATTTAATTATTGATGATACAGAACATAACATTCCTTGAGTCCGATCCCGCATGCAGAAAAACATGACCGGGCAGGAAGTGCACGAAACCATAAACACACATTTGAGCCATATACTATAACTAATAGTCTATGCTCATAGAATACGTTTACAACACAACCCCTATAAACCTTCTAATCGAGATACCAATAAATAAAATCAATGCGAGTTAAATCGTTACCTCTAAGCGTGAAATCATCAATGGTACTTCAGCATAACCAACGGTACTCTGGCCTCGCCTGCCACCAGCCTCCGCGAGGACACCGAGTCCGCCGCCGCACCACGAGCAGCCGCGACAGCGACTGATGCTGATGGCCGCGTCGGGCCCCCCCCCCCCCCCGGCGATCAGCGACCACTCCGCAAATTACAGTGCTAACCAAATTACCACCATCGCGGTCACGACCGTCCCTACCTATGTAGGTGGAATTAGAGCACTTTCGGAGTGAATTGTTTCAGTTCTGACCTGAGTGTTATTCATTGTAGCGCAAAGCATGTTCACCGACAAAAATATACGATGGTACAAGATTTTATGATTGGTTTATGCCTACACACAGAAATATGGATGATGAGGACATCATCATTATATCTGTGTCATCCGCCCTGGCCATGTCCAAGTGTGCAGGAGGGACATATCATAGTGCACAAGTGCGTGCCCAAGCAAACACAGGTGCACTTTCTACTCATAAATTATTATAGATTATAAGTATTTATTCAGGTATAAAACAAGATTATATTTCGGTTAGATAGAAGTGCCATAAAGGTTACTACTATTTATTTAAATCAAATCACGAATTATTTACTTCCATAAATACAATACATATGCAATTAGAAAAGATCAAATTATTAATTGTGATTGAAATTTCCTATTGAACCTTAGTACACCTATGTGGGACTATACAGTGCCCTTTAGTACAGGTAAACAGGTATGTATGTATAAGATGTATCCTTGGGGCCAGGTAGAGCCCTGAGCAAGGCCGCGCGGGCTCGCCTACGCCTGACCTCCCGCCCTGTGACCGGGTCGACACCTGTCTGCGTCTAGCAGCGCTCGTGTTGACGATGTAACTCTGTAAAGAAACCGCTCATACTAACCTAAAATTCACTTTGTTGGCGCGTCCTTTTATACGTAATTTACATTACTTGTCGTTAGATCCTTATAAACGTAATTTACATTACTTGTCTTGATTTTAGATCCTCCCTTCAATAAAAATTGCTTACAAATATATCTAAAACTCGACGCCAAGTAAGTGAGATTTTGTTATTTGTGTCGTACTCTGTTTACTAACATGCTTCATTCAAAATGGATAAACCATAGGTTTTAGCAGCAAATGTGTTTTTGTTTAAATTAAAATAAATAATTCTGTACAATTCACCCAGCATTACGTAGCTCCAAGCTAAGCAGAGCTTTTGTTATGGGTATTAGATAAACTTAGTTTCTGATATCTGTGTAGATAACTGATATTATACTTAATACAATACACTACGTAGATAGATATTTTTTTATTATACATAGAAAACATCTATGAACGCCCTGAACAAATGTCTGCAGATCGTACATACATTTTTGTCCCGAGGCGGGAACCGAGCCCGCAACCTCCTGCGTCACAGACGGACCTTGGCCCGCCGCGTCACAGAGGTCGTTTGCTGCTCTACCTTCTTCTGTTTGCGGCAAAAGTACAGGCAAACGGCAAGAGTACGTTTGTACTAATTACGTAATCTATCTTTATTTCATTTCGGAGGTTGATTCCTGCATCTCGAATTATCTTACAATGACGCAACCTAAAGTCTATCATGTAGTGTTCTGTTCATAGCACAGAGCTGGTGACTGTAGAGGCCTGTGACAGCGTGCAGTCGACGCTCTATCTGCCCGCGCGCACAGCGGCTCATTGTTCGCCCGCTGATTAGCAGCACTCATTAATGTTGAGCAGCGTTATCTACCTGCCTAATGTTTCATTGATAAGCTGTACCTACTGTTTCATTAAAATGTACAAGTTTTCAATTCGATATTGAAAACAGGCTTCGTGTCTCTAATATATGTATATATATTTTTTGACATCTGTAATGTATTGTTTTAATAAGCATATCAGTCATCTCCTGCTTAACTTGGGGCTAGATGATGCTGTGTGGATTGTACAACATACATAATTGAATTTATTATTATTTATACTTAATTTTAGTTGAAGAAAAACTTATATCACTTAACTTTGGCTTAACAGGTAGAGTTAACCATTGTTATTATGTATTATTTTCAGTTTCATTATTTTATTTTATAAATTGCGTAGCTTGGGGCGAGATGATGCTTGTGATTTCCCAGCATTATTTATTATACTATTATTTACTCTCCTGTAAGTGTAACTTAGTCAGGGCTCATTCTGGTGAGTTCCTTAGCCCTCTCAAACTAGATAAGAAAATACATTAGGTTATATCTGACAAAAACAATGAACACAGCAAAAAATAAAAATATAAACTAAAGTATAACATTTCACAGAATAGATTACGGCTGACATTTGAACGAGCGCGCTCATCACGGCACAGTACCTACGTACTGTACTTACGTACTTGCATTACAACGTTAATCAATGAAGTGAAGTACACTGGAGTAATGACGAAACGTCATTAGTCTGATGGAGACGTCTCCGTCAGACTAATGACGCTGATGATGATGGATCTGCAGCTCCGGATGCAGGTCGCCGGTCGCCGGGATCTCTCTTAATATCTAGCCTTTGACAAGTTAATACGTTAGTAAGTAAAAGTAATCACATTATGTTATATCGTGGTTACAGCACAATCGAACATTGTAACATTAGGTATTGAGAATTTCTTTATTTCGGTATTGATCTTTGGTATTGTTTCGTAATATACAACACAAACTCAACACACTAGGTACACGCACTTGCACACAACACATACAGACTAACAGACGTGCACACAGCACATCCATACACATACACACTCACACACACACACACCTGACACACCACATACAATCTCAACAATTACATATGCGTAAATTTTTGCAACGCGTTATTAATTGTTTAAATTTTATTTTTCATATATGTATATATTACTTCAGAGCTGAACAGGTATCTATATACTTAAAAGAGAGTCCCAAATCTATGCATTGTAAATTAATTTAAGTTTACTTGATATTATTATATTTTGTATTTTTTTTTAACAAAGGAAATATCAATCAAATAGTGGAAACAAATTAGAACTGTCACTTACAATTGAAACAATTAAGCTAACTGCAGAAAAACAATCAACAGGTAGCTCAGTTAAAAAATTCTATTTTGACAAAGTTTAGGTAATTTCTCACGAATATTTGACGACTAAGCAAATAACTGCACACAGTAGAGTCTGTGTAGCATGTTATCTTTTCAACTGACTTCAAAAAGGAGGAGGTTCTCAATTCGACTGTTATTTTTTAGTTTATTAAAGTTTTTTTTAGAGTTTTTTAAAAGTTTTTTTTTAAGTTAGGTACCTCAGAACTTTTGATTGAGTGGTCCGATTTTCATGATCCTTTTTTTAATTTGAAAGCTAGTGCTTCCCGTGTGGTCCCATTTTAATTTGGTTCCAACTATGAAAAAATGAAACCTTGAAAAAACAATATAATTAAGGTCTGTTTGTAGTATATGGTTATTGATATTTCGACGAGCTAAATCAAATCTTTCAAAAATTGGAACCTTCTCCGTCGATAGATCACTGTTTAAAGGAAGTAGCGAATCAGAAGTGTGAAAATTATTAATTATCATCAATCTGACAGGTGAGTTTTCGTGGGGATATAGTATTACCTGCGCCCACGCTCGTTAGATGCGACTAAAGCTATCCGTACACGTCGATCACGCGTGGGCGTGGGCGTGGGCGTCAGCCTCCTGCGCGAAATGATTGTCAACCCTGTCAAGTTGTCAAAATCAAATGTTATCTCGGAATTCAATTAAGTTTCTTTGTCATATGTAACGGAACTTTGGTGGAATTCAAATCGCTAATTATATGACGCTTCCGACTGGTATTGATATAGATCAGTTTAGCTACCTGTAGATTGTTTGCAACAGTCTGCAATTAGCTCAATTGTTTTAATTTTAATATAGTACTTTGTTAGTATCGTTTTGATTGTAATTTTCTTATAATTGAACCTAGTACCTAAGTAGATTTATTGAGATAGAAGTAAGTAAGTATATATATATCTTTTCATTGGTCTCCACGATACAGGCTTTGCCTATTGTAGAGCTGGAGACCAAAGGAAAATATCTGTTAGATTCATTGTTACAACAATAATTTTTTTTTTATTTTTATTTTTCATTTTCATTTTATCCCTCAATGCTACCTTTTACCGTTCACCGAGTCAGTAAGTCGTCTAGTTTACGGCTTTGGCTAGACACTTTAGAATAGCCCCCGTATGTTTCCTCCCCCATAATGACCGGAGCCGCTGTTGTTCATTGTAACTACGTTACGGATAGGTAAGTTGTATCCTCTTCATTATTAATTACTTTCGGTTAATGTTTAGTTAACTATTCATTAGTTGTGTACGTTAGTTTTCTTATCAACCGACCACCGACTGTTACCTTGAGAAACTATTTAATTTACATTTCATTAAGCCTCAACATACTTTTATTAGCTTTATTTTTAATCCCTTTGATAACAATGCAAAACGGAACAACTCACATTCCTACTGTACATAATTTTTCATAGATAACAAACGAACTTCATAGCGTAGTGGAGACTTGAAACGTCAGAAGTCGCAGGTTCTAATTAGGGGTACACGTTGGAGCAAATCCCGTCCCAAGCTTTATTATCCTCCAGATAATCTGATACAACCTCGACCTCTGTGGTGCGGTAGGCGAAGGTCCGCCTGCGACCCAGGAGGTTGCGGGTTCGATTCCCGCCTCGGGACAAATGTGTGTACGATCTGCAGACATTTGTTCAGGGCGTTCTGGATGTTTTCTTTTCTATGTATAATAAAAAATATCTCTCTATGTAGTGTATATGTATTAAGTATATCAGTTATCTAGTACCCATAACACAAGCTCTGCTTAGTTTGGGGATAGATAACGCTGTGTGAATTGTCCAGCATTAGCATTATTAGCATTATTAACAATAAATTAAACAATATTTTACAGTAAACCTTTTTGCACAGCAAGGTTTTGACAATTAAAATTTGTCTAAGTGCTTATTTTGTAAGTCTAAAGAAATAAACGATTTGACTCTGACTCTGACTCCGATATTTTGTACAAATCCCTCGTTGGTATTGTTGATCGAAGATCATAGTACAATAATAGCAGAGCGCCCATCGCGTGGGCGCATGCTTGTAGCAACTAGTTAGTACTCAGGCCACGGACGTGGACGCGTGTAACGACTGGAGACCAGAACAGCCGAAATCATTGCCGAGGACGGCACCAGCTGCGCCCACACAATGGAGCAGCATCCTCTCCCGACGACGCATCCACTGACAGATTTACTTTACCAGTTAGTACAGGACAATTTGTTACTTCCTCGTAACACCTCACCGAGGAACACCTCCCCACTACCGGCACCTTCTACCTACCCGTTTCATTTATCCTCAAAAGGTGTAGAAATACTCTTTAAGAAATTTTTGACAATTCGAAGTTAGTCTTCACTACATAGGTAAAGACCAAGTTGTCTGTTAGTCCCTATGTATGCTAAGATCTTTAAATCTACGCAACGGATTATTGATGCGGGTTTTGATAGATAGAGTGATTCAAGAGGAAGGTTTAGGTATATGTACAAAACATCAGTATTGCGAAGCCGGGCTGGGTCGCTAGTTCTCAATATAACATTTTCTTTGAATGCGTTGACAAGTTTGCTCCCGCCTAAAATTATTTCTTGCCATTTGTGATAACTCATACCTACTACCTATGGGCTATTCAAGAAAGACTCAAGAAGAGGTCAAGACGACTTCTTCTTCACACTTCGACATATTTATTCATTATAAAATAAATATATCGTTCAGCTGATCTGATGACGAGAATGAATATCTACAACAGCGCCGCGGGACCCGAGAGCTGGTGAGTATCTGGTGCAGTGCATCAGCATCGCCATACAGCGGGGCAATGCAGCCCGCCACAGCGGTGCGGGGCGCGACCACTGCTCTGGATATGGATCAGTTGAGCTACCTGGAAATTGTTTGCAACCGTCTGCAGTTAGCTCAATTGTTTCAAGCGTTAATACTAGTTCTAATTTGTTTCTATTTTAATTGTAATTTTCTTTACACTTTAGATATTTATCGTCAAGATAAGTTCGCGTTAAATTGTGATATTTTATGGTTTTCCCTATATTTATAGCAAAAGTGAGCAAGGCTAGCAGGTTACAACGTTGTTGTGTGCTGTTGTATTATACCGCAGTGCAATACTAGAGGTCCCGTAACGTTGGAGTAGCTGGTGGTGGAGCGCCAGCCTGGACCGTTATGCTAATCTTCCACTTAGCGGAGGAATCTCGGCTATCTCGGCTAGCTCCATAGCACAGTGCGCGGACCTACTCGGGTTACAAGTGCACGCACGTTGTACTACCAATAGGCATAGGTAGCCCAGCTCAACGCGGTGCTGTGCTGTATATATAAACCAAGGAGTTTACATACGAATTCCAAGTTATACTGTTTAGCCATGAACAAGTGTTGATCAAATAGTGTTAGATGACCTACAGGTTTTTGCAACTTTGTAGTCTATACAAACATTATACAGCAAATTAAATTAAAATACTGAAAATGCATTATTCGTGCATTCACGATTGCATCCGATAGAACTACGTCATAGAACATGCTATAAATAGAATACATACCTAGGTAGGTACCTAATAGAAGAATATGAGTGCGCGACAAAAAAATGCAGCAAAGTGAAAAAGTGGTGTTTTAAATGGCGGAGTTCATTGTAAGGTCACAACATAATACAGAATTTCATGAAGATCCTCTAGAGTTCTGTGATCGAATGCAATTTCAACAGATCTGTGATAGTTATTTACCGTAGAGAAACGAAGTGAGTGTTTTACAAAATTAAAAGCAATTGTTCAGAAGTTGTGAAGGGCGCGCGCTGGATAATTATGATTAGCTGTGCATTTAATGAAAGAAAAACATTTTTTTACCAAATTAAAGCAGTTTCATGCGAATGGCGAGTCAGTTAAAGTGGCTGGCTACATTAAACAACCGTTCCAATATTTAGTTTTAGCGTATTTGCTTTGTTACAGTTTGTTTAGTGATATTTCGGAATGTCTCGACTGCTTGCTCACTTTATAGTATACTAGCAGCGCCTCGCGGTTTCGCCCTTGTTCGCTCACCGTTTCACCCACCGTTCCCGTGGGAATTCCGGGATAAAATATAACCTGTGTCACTGTCTGAAAAGTAAGCTTTTGAATTGTGAAAGTATTTTTGAAATCGGTCCAATGGTTTCGGAGCCTATTCAATACAAAAAAACAAACAAATCTTTCCTCTTTATAATGTCAATATAATAATAAATCTTTATTTCAGACACGAGATCCATTTTACATATGTAGGTGCACTACACATACACAGTCATTATAATAATAATTATAGATGTGAGGAAGTATCTTACCTTCATATAATATGTATATCGTGAATTGTGTAAAAAATAAATAAATAGTTTGAGCGCATATTATCAGTGATAATTCCAGTTCTAATGTCGTCAGACGTTCAAACCAAGATTACATATTTTAAAACAGCCCCCTGTATAAAGTAACTGATAGGACATAATGACTACTACAATATTTAAACATGTGACAGAAATAACATATCAAGTTTCATTAAGTTAAAAGAAATAGTGCAGAATAAACGTGGCTTATCACTCGCGTGCTGAAAATAAATAAAAATTCAGTGATTTGGTCCTCAGGACACTAAGTTATTACGTGCTAATAAAAGTAACTTTATAGTGAACAAACTAATAAATCTTAACTATAGATATTCAACGTGACAAACACACGGAGAAATAAATTGCAAGTTTTTCAACGAATGGGGTCCCGTGGCGAGGGGTCCCTGACCTCTCCTACACTTCAATAAACTACGGAACGGTCTGACAACACTCAAATAATAACACGCAGACAAAATAAATAATAAGAACAAACATCGGCCTCGTGCAACAATAACCCGTTTGATCGTTAAATCATAGAGTTTTGTTGTACATAGTGTTCAATAGCAGTCTTCCCGAGAGACGGCCGCGGCACCGCCTCAACCTTCAGGAAAACAAACCCCGAGACCAGCGTTTTTAGATCTAATGAGACGGGCGTTTCCTGAACACAGTCGTATCTACAATCATCAATAAGAAGTAAACGATCAGACACAAGCTCTCAAACTGCGGAGCCCGTGCATTCTCTGTTTACTGTAAACCAAACGAAACAGATTCAACCAGATTTTCGTCACCAAGAAGTTACGCTTGCGTTTGGTCTCCGTGCGATTTCTCCTTGAGCAGTGCACTGAGATGGAGGAGATGTCCTCTAACGGCGGCGGCGGCGGCGGCGTCCAGCTGGACAGCGTGCTGGCGCAGCTGGGCGCGTGCGGCCGGCACCAGCTGCTGACCGCGGCGCTGCTGGCGCTCGTCTACGCGACCAACTCCATGTACAACGTCAACTACGTGTTCGCAGTCGAGGACGTGCAGTACAGGTCGGTACACCGACCAGCGGTCGGGCTGGGAGGAGTAGGTTGCTGCTAGTTTGACCGAGTGTGAGCAGCGTATAAATTTGACATAATAATATATGATGTCCCCTGCCGTATCTATCACCAGTATAATTGATTGAGTTCGAATCCGTTCCGCTTGGATCGGATGTTCAGTTTGAGTGAACAATTAATTAAATTATTCATTAAAAAGAACATGATATGGATTATAGAGGTAAGTGCCGTCATCACCCTAAAACTTTATAACCGCTCAAAAATGGCGTGAAACAATCCAAATGTAGCAAAAATTTACTGAATTTTTCTACACTATTTATATTTACGCTGCAAAAACTGTTTTATTGCAGCGAACAAACAGTGGTACAAATAGGCGTGGGAAAGCTGCATAAATCTGGAGCTTCGTGTGTAAATGCCACTATTTCTCAGTGCTTTTAGTTTTTCCGCATTTACAGTTGCGTCGGGGTCCGCGCCTGAAGTTACTCAGCCGATGACTGTCTGTCTGTTATTCAGTTTAGGTAGGTTAGGTATGTCGTTTGATACTTTACAATCCCTTAGGTAGTCCCCTAGTACTGACATACTAAGTCAAGTCAAAAGTCAATGTCTCTAAAATAAATAAATATTAATGTGTACCAAATATCATTATCATAGCATCTTTTGGTTGCCTCCCGTAGTACGTCAGTGCCTTTTAGGGCCGTATTATGAAAGCTTACTTAGTCATCGATCTATGCTTCAGTAACGCTTTTCTATGGCATAAACGTCACTCAAGCATTAATCTATGCTGAGGAAGCTCTCATAATACGCGGGCTTAAGAGCAGTATAATAATGAATGCTTTTATTCTACTGCAGGTGTAAGATTCCTTCGTGCGACAACAGCAGCACGTCCTTCCTGGTCCCCTGGCTGAACCAGACGCAGGACGTGAAGCAGTGCTCCTCCCGCGCGCCAGCACCAGGGGAGCGCTGCGGCGGTCGCAGCGGGCTGGAGCGGCCTTGCGGGGAGTTCGTCTACGATGTGCCTGACAGCTTCGTGGCAGAGGTTAGTGCGAGCTGCTTGGACCAGCATACAGCGGCCAAGCCACTGAACTACACCTTACACTTGGAGATCACATCAACAGCAAAGATGAAACCTAAGCACAATATAACCAGATGTAAGGAAATCGTGTTCCTGGTTATATTAGGTCCTTACATATGAAATTGGCGTTTTGTATGGGAGGAACAAAAAGTCGAATATTTTTTAATATAATATATTTAATTAATCAAAGTATGAACCATTATTTTCTATGCACTTTTTCCATCTTATAGGTAGTTCATTGATCCCTTTACTAAAAAAACCAGTCGGACGGGAATCAATAAAATCCTTGAAGGCGATTTGGACTGCCCCATCGGAGTTGAATTTTTTCCCTTGCAAGAAGTTATCCAAATTTCGAAAAAAATGGTAATCTGTTGGAGCAAGGTCCGGGGAGTACGGAGGATGTCTTAGACTTTCCAATTGAAGCTCTTCTAATTTAGTAGCCGTCTGTTGCGCAGTGTGTGGTCTAGCGTTGTCGTGAAGCAGCAGTGGCGTGGAGCGATTGACCAGCCTAGGTTGTTTAGCCGCTAGCTTTTCCATCATGGTTTGCAATTGCTGACAATAGACATCAGCCGTAATAGTCTGGCCAGATTTGAGAAAACTGTAATGAACAATACCGGCACTAGTCCACCAAACGCTTACAAGTAACTTTTTTGGGGTTAATTTTCGCTTGGGGCAGGATTTGGCTGGCTGGCTGGCCAGGATCCAACCATTGCGCTGAGCGCTTCCGATTATCGTCAAGAACCCATTTTTCATCACAGGTAATGATTCGGTTTAAAATACCTTCATTATTGTGCCGGTTTAGTAATGTAACGCAGCAGTCGACGCGCGTTTGCCGGTTTGCTTCAGTCAATTCGTGAGGTACCCACCTTTCAAGCTTTTTAATCTTCCCAATTTGCTTCAAGTGAATTAAAACAGTTTTATCACTAACATCGCAGCCTGCAGCTAACTCGGACGTGGTTTGCGATGGATCCGCTTCCACAATAGCCTTCAACTCTTCATTATCAACTTGAGTCTCAGGCCGTCCACGGGGCTTGTTCTGCAGGTCGAAATTTCCAGAACGAAAACGTTGGAACCAAAAACGAACTGTGTTTTCTTTTGCAACACGACCGCCATACACATCATTCACCCTTCGAGTTGTTTCCGCAGCACTAGTGCCACGGCGGAACTCGTACTCGTAAATAATGCGATATTTTAAGTTTTCCATTTTGTAAAATGAGTGACGCAAACAGAAAAAAACAGAAGAAAAAATACAAATGAATGACGATCATCGAAGCACAAATACATGAGTCTATAGCTGTACAAATTTGAATTTGGAATTCCTTACCAAAGAGGAGAAATTTGTGATTAAAGTGGCCAGTACGAAAAACGCCAATTTCATATGTAAGGACCTAATATTAAGCTTATAGTAGTGAACCTCACCATTGCTGTCCTTTATTCGGCTTATAATGTGCATGTTTAATCTGAAATTATCACATTAAGATAACGATCAAGTTAACATCTTTGGGAAACTGCATGGCTACTTATACAAAGTCCGCCTGACCTTCTCCAGTGTTCTTCACTTTGGGGTCAATAAATCTTTTACGAGCGCATAAAGAACAAAAACCACTTATTTTTAATTTTATGGATCGTGTTGCTTGCTTTGGACATAAAAATATAAAATAGTCAAACAACTATAACCAGGTCTAATGTAATTAAACGGGGAATGTGTGCGATTCGAAGACGATCTGCGTTTTATGGCGTCAAGTCAACGACTTGTGGGAAAGTGTTATGACGAGATCATAGAGGAAAGACTGTGGTTTGTCCTTTAGAAAGACTACGTAATTATACAACCTGTCTAACTATGTCTGTGTAAACTATGTCTGTGTCACAGTAAAGATTTTATAAAATTAAGCTGAAGTTACACTAGAATAACATAATAATCTAGCCATATATAATGGCTAGATTGTTATGTTATTTTAGTGTATTTAGATTATGTATGGTATGCTAGAAATAGAAAATAATTTTAAAAGAATACAGTAAAGAAGCAGACTAAAATTCGACTCTGTATTATCGAACCTGCAGTTAGTACAATTACCTGCTCAGATTCCAAGAAGCCTTCGGAGATTCGGGTAGTTACCTAGAGCATCCAATCACCTCAAAGACGATTCAGGAAATCTTCAAGCGCTTTATAGCTATCATTGTATTTATTGGACGAGAGATCGATTGATCGTGTGTTGACCTCTCAACGGAATGAACGGCGCAAATTCAACAATTCTCAGAATGAAGCAACATCGGATGTTCTCCATAAAGTGTAGAGCTTTGGAGCGAGTCGTCGAACTCGAACGAGACAAGTGTTGTACTGTAGAGTACTTGTGCGCGCTGGGGGCCGACGACGAGGACATTGTTGATGTACCATAAATACTGCTAGGTGCCATCTAGTCTCAACTAAAGGTAGAGTCTAAAAGCTGTTTAGAAAAGTTACTACTAAAAGCGTTTTTACTACCAGCATTCGTATTCGTAACAATATGACCAACTCCTTGGTTGTTCATTGTTGAAGTGGTAAAAGTTGGATAATAAAGCAGGCATCATTCTGTATAAGCTTGTGAGTGTAATGTAATCCTGCTCGATACACAGGGATAATACTTGCGGATGGTGAATGCGCCATTCACCGCGCGCTGATTTATTGAATGGCGGCGCGCAGGCGGCCATGCTTCACTACTTCACAAGCCGTTTATTGCAGCCCAGGGCTGAAGACCTTCGTATGTAGGTTCCACCTAAGCCGAGCTGAAGTAGCTAAGTTAATGTAAACGAGATTTAAGGTTCATGTAAGGTTGAGAGAGATTTCAAAATATTTAAAGGGAAACAATGGCATATTCGCTATTTACATAACATTGTGAGCATCTGACTAGACAGGCCTCTCCCAACAGACGCCGACGCCATAAATACATATGAGTCCAAAATAGCGGGAAAATGTTCAGCAAAACTCACAAAATGTCATAAGAATATAGATTTGTTAAACAAACTGACAATAATGGTCATAAACCCAAATAACTGTAGTGGCAGTAACCCGAGCAGTGGTCAGAGGTGTGACAACATTGCGTCAGCGAGCGGCGGCGGTGGCGGCGGTGGCGGCGGCGGCGGCGGCGCGACCGCAGACCTCATACATACCTAGCCCAAATAAAATAAATAAACAACCTGATCCATGATACCCGACCTGCGCCCGCGCCGCCAACTACCGGGCTACGCTCTAGCTAGGCACGCATTGTTCCTATTTAGGCGAGCTATTTATTGTTTGAAGTTCCACTAAAGTTCCAACTCTTGCTCGATAAAGGAATCTACGTTTCAAATGTTTTCGCGGGTACTATCATTATTTTTTTACCTACTTAGGTAAATTAAATGTAAATAACATTTAATTTACCTAAGTAGGTACTTAAATCGTCTCTATAAATCTTGCGATAGCGACAAAGTTATGTGTGTATGGCCTAATTTTTACGACTTATTCTTACTCTTCTATTTCTTTATCGTGTATAATAAATAAGCGAGAGTTACGCCACAAGTCACAAAATCTTTAAAATAGCTGAGAAGGCCCCAAGTCCTTGGCTACTGTATGACTAAACAAGATGTGGTGTCCAGCTAAAGGTCCTCGTGGTTGGTTCCAGTTCGGGCTGGCGTGCGAAGAGTGGAAGCCGGCGCTGGTGGGGACGGTGCACTCCTTCGGGAACATGCTGGGCCAGCTGCTGCAGGGACAGATCTCGGACAGGTGAGGGTGAGGACAGTGGAGGGGTAATACCTGATGACCAGGCTTATTCTAGTTTCCTCCCTAGAAATTTTCCCCAAACGGAAAACTGGAATTAAAAAAACTGACTGACGTGTGTGTTTGGTTGATTCTCAATCCAGTATAATAAAATACTTTAGAATCGCCAAAGTTCTCAGAATCTTGAGCCCCCTTAAGAATAATAATGTCACAGCTGCTACTTAGGTATCTTATCAGATTGGAAATGAAAGTTTTTGCCGAAGATTTGGGTCAAAGATTCCTCTTACAACCATCAAAGTTAACGAACATGCAAATCGTGAACTCGTTCATTAGACGCCATATTGATTACCATACAAAATGTATATCGAACAGGTCTGACTTGTGACTACCGAAATTCTGAATCATATCTGAAAACCTTTGTCTTAAGACAGGCTTATCAAACAATGCTGTGAACGGACATCTGTTAGTAGTTTGTTCGAATTAAGTCATTAATTTGATAGATCATCAATCAAGTCACGCGCGCGCGCAATTAGACGTGCCTAGTACAAACTCGTTCCGATTCTACTGGATGACTGGGGTTCGATTAAAGCATTTTTTTATGATAATCATCTATCACAGAAGCGGTTTGTAATATGAAGTATTGTTCTCATACATTATTCAGACTTGATCCGGCGTCATTCGACATCAAAAGATGTATTGCAAGGAAAAAAATCTTCAAAATGTTTTACTAGCTATACCCCGATTAAAAAACATGGTTTTTTTTGTATACAAAGTCGTTACAAAACCTAAGGATATTGTTGGAATATATTTAACGACATTGGTATCATCGAAGCTAAACACAGAAGCTCAACAATTTTTGGATTTGAAAGATTTCATTCATCATTTAATGACCTCTGTTGCGTTTTCGAAGTTAAATATTGTTCGCTGCACACGTGAAATGATGCGTTGTTGAAGTTAGTTAGTGTTTTATTTTTCAGTGATAGAAAACCTTCCTGTTGTTATTCTATCGTGTTTTATACCTTGTTGTTTTATGTTATTGTTATAAGATTTTGTTAAGTTTTCACTGATTTCTTTGTTGACATAAAATATCTTAGATTCTGAATTGGAGTATAGTTGCCTAGTAATTATCTGCTGCCTGCTGCTTCGCCGCGTTAAGTAGCTTATATCCCTGGAATAGGTACTATCTATCTCCTTGCCTTTCATTAAAATCTGTTCAGACTTATAGGCATGGCAAGGTAACACAGATTGAGTTAATTAGTCAATTTATAATAATTATTACAGAAAAATATTAGTAACAATGGATTACGGCTCAATTTAAAACAGAGCTATTAATGCTGTGGATACAATATACGAGAGCCTAATAAAAGTAGTGCTAGTAACGGTTAGGTAATCCAGAACTACTCGTCCGGTTCGTAAAAGACTAGTTACATAGTTTATAACTTAACTGCTAAGAAAGGTAGAACCCAGTTCCGTTCCAAATATACTCATCTACCTGCAATGCCAGATGCGTCCATGTTTACTCGTTGTTGCACAAACAAATCTATTTCCAGTTTACAGCATGGTGCACGACGTTGAGCTCCGTGCAGCCACGGCCCCAGGTTCATTTTGTTCATCGTAGTACCTATAGTGTTGAATAGACGCCACTAGCTGGCGAGACAGAAGCAGAAGAAGTCTTGTGTTGGAAGCCAATAAACAAGATCTGCAAGCTCGCTGAGCGACATGAGTAAGTGTACTTCAATCTCAGCTTCGATAATTCCAGATGGGGTCGTAAGACGGCGGCCGTGTCCGCGGGCGCGGCGGGCGCCGTGCTGGGGCTCGCGAAGAGCTTCGCGCCCTCCTACTGGGCCTACATCGTGCTGGAGGGACTGGAGGCCGCACTCGGAGATGCCTTGTCTCCCATGTTTATGCTCAGTAAGTCTTTGACTTAGTATTAATGATCTGCTAAAGAATGGAGGTAGATGCACGAGGGCGAGGACTGTGATGACTATGAAAAAGAAAATGCGAGGTTTATGTCGAGCAGTAACTTAAGCTGATGCTTTAGATGATGATAACAAAAAATTATCAATAGTGATCGAGCTTTTAATCTACTTGATATCTCCTACTAGTTGTTTTTGGTAGTTCTAGACACCAATACGAATATAATCCATTCCTCAGGTATCGAGATAGTGGAGAAGAAGCGCGCAGTCCTCCTGCAGATGATCCTGCTGAACTGCTACACGGGCGGGCTAGTGCTCATGCCGCTGGTGGCCTGGGCCGTGCCCTACTGGAGGACCTTCCTCCGCGTGCTCTACGCGCCCTCGCTGCTGATCCTCACGTACTGCTTCTTCCTCGACGAAAGCATTCGCTGGCTGCTCAGCAAGGGCCGTCGAGAGGAGGCCATAAAACTCATCCTCAAGATTGCGAAGAGAAACAACGTCGTACTGGACAAAGCTACCTTAAACCAACTGGAATACAAAGACGAGAGTAAGAAGGGTGACTTTAGCGATAAGAAAGCGTTGATGAAGACGTTCAAGTCTCGGATCATGATGCAGCGGTTCCTGGTGTGCCTGGTGTGGTGGCTGACCATCACGCTCATCAACTACGGCATGATGGTGGGCGCGGTGTTCGTGGACGGCAACAAGTACATAAACTTCGCGCTGCTGATGCTGATGGACATCCCGGCCAACGTGCTGTACTGGCTGGCGCTGGACCGGTACCGCCGCAAGATACCGCTCTTCATGTCCTTCCTCGTGGGAGGCATCTTCTGCGTGCTGCAGCCGTTTGTGCCCAAAGGTGAGGACGTGATGGTTTTTTACAAGATCTAAATTCGATATTGACATGACTTGACATGTTCGCTTAGTAGCATCGATTTCGGTATCGGCCTCCGCTTCGTAAATCCAGCCATGATCTGTCATCAAGGCGCTTCACCAGTATACGCCCCGATTATCCCCTTAAATTCGTTTCCCCCGAATCTCTATGGTTTGCTTTGTACGCCCTTTTGATAGTCCAAAAAAGTAGCTCTGATGACGTCTTCGATTAAATCTCGTTACCAATTTTATCATCAGCTATTTTTGAAGCTACATAATCCTTCCTGTCATTCGCAGGGTACGCGTGGGCGGGCCTGGCACTGCTGATGGCATTCGAGACGCTGGCCACGTTCTCTTACAACATCGTGTACATGTACACCTCGGAGCTGTTCCCCACCTACACCCGGAACTCCATGCACTCCATCTGCTCCGCCACCGGCCGCCTGGGGGCGCTGCTCGCGCCGCAGACTCCGCTCTTGGTGAGTGCACTATATTCACTTGATCAATGTCAGACAGGGTAAGGCGAACGTTGAGTCGTCCATAACCACTTAACAGGATGTAGACCGACAGTGGAGTTTTTTTTATCGTTTAGTGAAATAAGTTGACAGAAATAGGTAAATTTAGAACAGACAAATTAGTTTAGTTAGTTAATTTTATTATCAGATCGGACAGCACTGTATGTAACGTGTGGCTCGTGAGCCACATTATCTATGACCGACATCGTTAAGGTGCTAGTCTAGCTGTCACTGTGGTGGGTTGTGTGCAGAGTGCACAGTGTTCAGTTCAAATTAACATGAAAACGGTTAACTCCATACTACCACTCCATAATTTTTATTTGTTAAAAACGAACACAATTTAAACCATCTTTGTTGTAAAGATCATTGAAGATGATGACGATGTATTTGTTATTATTCCAGCTATCGGTGTGGTCTGGTCTCCCATCTCTGATATTCGGGGTGAGCTCCATCATCTGCAGCGGGCTGACTCTCCTGATGCCGGAGACGGCGCGCTGCGCTCTCCCGGACACCGTCGAGGAGGCGGAGCTCATCGGGCAGGCGGCGCCCTACGCCGGGGCGAAGGCCGAGAGCAAGAAACAGGTCCCAGAACCACTGTTGCAGAAAGCAGACGACGAGGATGTTGAGGCCAAGGCGCTCCCGCCTTAGATCACTGGCTTACATGGACTATGAAGCTATCAGAGATACCAGGAGAACAGGGTTGTAGAAGAGCTTGTTAGTCTTCCGATGGAAGAGAGTAATAGAGCTTTGTAAATTATTTTCAAACAACTAGACAGTTTTGTTCTTTTCTGTACCAGAAAAGAACACAAACAACAACAAATCGAGTATTTATATATTTTTGTAGGAAATTAGAATAACAGTCAACCGATGAAAAACTATTTAAATTCTAGTCTTTAGTTTCTAATAGGTGAAGTACTATAAACCTATGTATAATAAATAACCTAGCGATAACGTAGCTAACTGTTGCCAGTTATACTTACGCATAGGATACGTAGTTTAATTTAGAATCGAGCGATACAGAATATTGTACAAGCATGCCAGTGCACGCTCTCGTCATTGGAATTCTAGCTTTATTTCTAAGGACGAAATGCCTAAAAACCAGTAAAATAATAAATAAATGTTGGACTCGCAAAACCTGTGTTTCTTCTGAGCGAGTGACTGACTCTACCACCTACTCTAGAAGGCGAAAGCCTTAAACGTGCTTTTGCTCATCCCCTTATGAAATCTTTATCAGCCTTGTCAGACATTCGACCACAAGACGCACTTGGAGATGCGAGAGCAAAAACATAAATCCTTATTTCCTTATCTTGTTCATACTACTAAAACAATCATCGTAAAGATTGTATCAGTTAATAAACCATCGTAAAATTAGTCGTCATATTAATTTTGATAAGTTACGCTGCAATAATGGCCGCTAGCTTTATGGACATTCTTGCAATTAAACCACTATTAAATTTAATAATGTTCGTTCACACGCGGTGATATTACATTTATTGTACAATGGACCAATTTGTGATTATCATTAAAATCAACAAAAGAGTCCAATTGATGACTTTAGTCTATTTCTTTCGACCATTCTTAAACGAACATGGTGCTATGTTATTTTAAAACAAAGTTTAAACTGTTTGGTTTACCGATTGGAGTGGTCTCATAGAGAGCGTTCGTAATTTGTTTGTTCTCAAATATTTGTAGGGCGGTTTGTTCGTAAGACTCGTACACTGTACAGGGCCGCTCGTAGTGCAAACAACTGGGAAAGGACAAAATACTGGACCTATGGACCGATCGGAACTCGGAACCTGCAATACAAGGCCGTTAGTTCACTAATCAAGTATTTTTTTTCAAGCTTTCCAGTACACAAACACGCCTACAGTTCTTATCGAGCACACTATAGTTTCAAGTAAAAATTATGAGTGTTTTTTTCTGGATTCAGAAAGCAATTCAGAAATGTGTTGATTCTTTCGCCAGTAGCCAGGCTATTCTCACAGGCCTGTGAGCCCGTCGTGGCCATCCACATGTTGAAGAATTCGAGCCTTTTTGCCGCCGACCAATTTGTACCTCGTCGCGCGCACCGGTCCTGTCTGCCCAGCAGTATGTAGGTTACTTTAGAGACCCGACCTCTCCATTGCGATGCAATTCTTGCAGATAAGTGAGAACTGGCGGAGCGGAGTGTTTGATTAATTTATGCCGTTTTCATGTAAATTTCATTGAGAAATGTAAGTAAACGATCGTAAATTCACGCCTCCAGGGCTTGAGACGTGATCTGGATATCGAACGAGCCATTTCATTAGATACGGAGAGGTACGGTAGGTATACATAGGCTACATAGCTCGCTCTCACCTACTAGCCAGTTTACCGTTAGTTTACCAATGTTATGAAACCTATTGCAAACGTAATGCAATAAAATAAGTCAGCCCGTTATTGTAGAATTCTCTTCTATTCCCTTTTCATTGACTATCCCCTCCAGTCTCGTATCATACGGGCAGTGCAGGACACCTGCGCGAGCGTCGACCTTGCACCTTTCCACCGCTCGGCTCAGTCGGCGCACATGACGCCGAGAGCCTTTTGTTCGAGTGACCCGTTCCACTCGAACTCAACAACAACTGGGATTCCTATACATACTTAGCTCATCCAAAGTACTTTAGGGGTTGAGAAACCGTTTGAAATTCAGGAAATAAAGCAGTCAAAAAAATGCCAATGAAATTATTAGAACCGAAGAAAACTGTAAATACCTTTGGTCGTTTGGTATGGTTCCACGAGCGCTCGTTAGTAGGTTAGGTACTAATGGTACTATCCAGTTAAAACGGTTTCTTTTACTTCGAGATAGAATCATTTCTCGTTACGCCTATCAAAAGCAGTGAATTCCGATAACTGGCATGTTTCGTTGTGGGCCCCGATAATTATCAGACGTCGTTGATCGGATCGCGGACAGAACTCATCGATTGCGCTTAATTGGCGTGACCTGCGCCCGCGCAGCCACGTTGGCGGCAGATGTCAGACCTTGCTGACGTGGAAAGGCTTAGTGTGATAGGTTTTATTTAGATAATAACTAGGTACATCGCTGCAGTGTGGGTAGAAATACCAACTGTAACGGGCATCGCTTACAATCGAAGCTGTTCGCGCGAGCGCGTTGAAGTCTTTTGTACAGAAAACGTGAAAGTGAGAAGAACTTCAAACTTTCACATAAATATTTATCCCATAATCAGTTCTAGGCGCAACGAATTTGGAGAATTAATAATGCATTCACCTTCGACCGGAGCCTTACACGTCGGTCGCGCTTGTCAGCCGGCTTTAAACATCTCACGCGGCCTATGAGCGCGACGGCGGCGTCTGAATAGACCTTCATTTATTAACATTTTGAATTATATAATATCATCGTAATATTATCATTGAAATACGAACGGTATGGTATTAGTATTTACCCGTTCGTATTCCAAAATCTTACAAATCTTCATAAAAAGGTTTCACGATTAAGGATGGCTGTTGGCGGCGGAACAAATGAGCAGGTGGATGAGCTCCGCTCCCAAAAACTAAACTGCCCGTCGGCATCTCATCAGCGTTATCTGCGAGTCGTGACTCGTGACCCGCCGTGTGTGGAGCTAATGGCGGCCAGCGGAGCTATAGAGAACGTTACCGTCGTTACAGAGGAGGTAGAGTCGTTCCCATCGGTTCCAGACGATATCCAACCATTAGCTGAGGGCATCTAGATAGTGGCATCCGTTATAGATATATTGCTTTAATAGTTCTTTAAATAGGTTGTTTATTAATTTAGGAAGTATCATCGTATAAACTACTAGCTGCGCCCCGCGGCTTCGCACGCGTTGTTCCTATGGAAACGTTTAAAGGGGATTTTTATCCCACGGGAACAGATTTACGGGATATAAAGTAGCCTATGTTTTATTCCAGTATTAGAATTACTTGTATGCAAAATTTCAGCCAGATCCGTTTTGTAGTTTTGGCGTGAAAAGGTAACAAACATCCATCCATACATCCATACAAACTTTCGCATTTATAATATCAGTGTGGCGTTTTGGGATTTGATAGAACCGTTGCGCATAATATTACTAATAGCAGATAAAGGTATCCTTAGTGCCTAAGCTTTGGACGATAATGAGTCTTTTCCCAATTACCTGAACCATCGAATTACAGTCCAGCGTTAATACCATTTTAAATTCAATAAGGCAAGTAATTTCTAATATTAGTTAGGAAACGTTAACAGCCTCCGTTCGATGGTTTTATGGTTGTAGGTGGTGTCGGTACCCCAGGGCACCTGTCAGGGGTCCTGCGATACCCCGGCACGGCGGTTATAGGCTGTGCCTGGTTGAGGCAATTATCATAAACGTAATTCCGCAAAGGCGCGGGAAATGCACTAGCTTGTAATAGAACGTTACTTTCAAGCTAGGATTTATGAGAAGTCAGGAATGCCACTCGGACCACCTCCTCGCTGGTTACGAAGGCGGTTAATCTTTTCGTTTGGAGTTGTATGACATAGGTCGCTTTTATAATAGGTAACAAAAGGCGGTTACTCATAGGTACTTTGGGTTTTAGCCAGCTTTTGGAATTATACACAGACCTCATAATACATGACTTGGCTACCTCAATAACACACAATTTTCAAATGAAAGTTAAATACAGAAGCAATTACACAATAAAAACATTAGTTAAAATAAAAAAACTATAAAACACCTAAAAATAAATAAGAAGGTGACCAATGTGTGCTGGTAGCAAATTCCTAAAGAGACTGTTGTGAACAGAAGGCGAAAAAACAGTCGAAAATTAGGATTTTGGACTGTATTTTATATTTTCCTGCGTAAGACTGGTTTAAATGTGAAGATCACAAATCTTCCACAAACAACGCACATAAATTGCGGACTCATCAAATGAAGTACGTCTTCAGAGATCTCGCAATGAGTGTCCGCTTTCCACCGAGTGATGAATTCGTGTTGTTGTAAAGGGCAACGCGCCTGTGCCAATGCGCCGCCGCCGATGGAGCCCTCGTCGGTGAAAGTGTTGTCCGCTGTGTGTACCTCGACACAGGCAGCTCGGCTATTTACTGAAGAGGAGAAACTTCAACTTGCCGACCACTCGGCTCGACCACACTTTCAAGATAATTAACAACTATTACGAATATTATGTACATCACATCACAGCATACTTTTTTTTTAACCGATTTGCTATGAAAGAGGAGCATGCTCAGCTGTAATTATGTTTTTATTTTTACTATTTAGTGTGTTCATCTATTTTATCGCCCAATGAACCGCTTTGGAAAATTATTTCACTGTATTGACTACTTAAGGTGTGTTTAACGCAATAATAAGATAAAATAGGTGGGGGAGTTTCACTGGTGTATGCGCCTTAAAAAAACTGTGCAAATATTAAGGAATTTGACACAAAAACAATTAAATTGTAGTTGATAATTATATTTGCAGAAAACTTGAACGTAAAAACAAAACAACAAACGTAAATCTAAAAATATGTGAAGTGCAGAGTCATCAGGGCACATAACTAGTAATCAATCGGACGCAGCGTGGTTTTTTTCTATGCGCAGGCGCAGAGCGCGGCGCCTCCGTGCGCAGGCGCATAGCGCATTAGCACCGCGGCTCTGTAATCACGACACTTCCTCCTCAGCAGACAAATGAGGACGGACAGACAACTACTACTATTACAATAATAATAATTCTTGTCGGATTTTAGTGGACCGAGGGGTTCTTCAAATTCTACTTGCGTAAAGAAATAAAGTGGATTGGACCAAAAAGATATCAATGAATCTTTGCAATGGATTTTTGTGGACCAAGGGTATCTGTTCTGCACCTATAAATTATCTCCTTTACCACGTAAATTGGCCATTAATTTAATAAAATACAAGACATTTACAATCTCCCTTTGACGGCTACATTTCCCCTTTGTTGAAGATAATCTTACTGCCCCAGCTAGACCTAGTAATTGAAACAAGATGATTGGTCGTTGGTACTTTCAGCGTTATAGCAACTCAGTGAATTACTGATCCATAGTTACGCGCAATAATGCTGCAGTTCATAATTTTACAAAATATATTATTTAATCCTATTGAGTTCGCACTTCCTGCTCCCTGTAGCTGCAACAACGAGCCCTCGGGACATCGGAACTGATGACTGAGCATCTGCCTAATGGACGACTAACAGTGGTCCATCATGACTTATCACAGTTATGTTTCTTCTAAATTACGTTACGGCATTATGTTTTGGGGAAACTGCACGGATAGAGAAAAAATCTTGTATACGAGCAATGTATGGCCTGAAGACAACCGATAGTTGTAAGTCCTATTTTAAATCAACGAATATTTTAACAGTTCCAGCTCTTTTTAACATTTACGAAATGGCTGTTTTTGTAAAAACCAACACTAACCTCTTTGATAAATACACGCAGTAGACGTGACCAGCATCACCTGTGCCTTACTAGTGCTAAAACAGCATTGCTTAAAAAAAGCTGGTATGGAATGGCACCAAAAATTTATAATAAATTGCCAAACAACTTAAAGGTGCTACCATTGACAATGTTTAAGAACAAACTTAATAAACTTTTGATATTGAAATGTTATTACCATATAAATGAATTTTTGTTAGACCGCGACATCAAAATTGACTAAACAATGTTTTAATAATAATATTCTTTTTTTTTGTTTTTGTTTGACAGTAATTTAATTTATAATGTTCCTATTGTTATGTAATTTATGAATGGCTTTTGACATGACACTTCATTGTATTTTATTCTAATAAGATTTTAATAGATTATATTGTTAAATATTATTTTTAGATAACTACTGGTCAAAGCACCCCTTTTGCATGCCCTAGATTAAGGCAAAACATGTCTGGTGCTTGCCAACCTCAATAACCGACATCTCTGTGACCCATGTTTGCAAATAAATAAATTTGATTTGATTTGATTTGACGCGCCGCCGCCGGTAGGAACTGTGTGTGCCATAAACGGTTTACGGTGCAACTACATGGATTGGAGCAATGCAATGCAAAACGGTCATATTTGAAGGAAGTTTGCTATTAAATTTACATGTTTAGTGTAGGTTGAGATGGTGTTGCTTTTACACTAATAATGGTTCATTCAGCAAAAACTAAGTAAACACATGTTAATGTTGAACTATTTGAGAATTTCAGAATTAAAGTTATATTGAGTTCAAACTGTCCAAACATGGTCCACTCGCTCGTTCACACCACGCAGGTACTTGACACATTAGAACAGTTATTTAGAGGCATTAATCAGCGGCTAACGGAAGGGGGTGCGGGCGGCGAGGGGCTGGGGGCGCGCGCGTAGATGACTTATGGTCCAGCAGCGGCGACACGCGAGCCGCAGCCTCTCAGGGCTGGGCCAGCGGAGATTGTAATTTATTTTAATTATCAATGAAGATAATTACAATCAAATAATATAACAAAATGAACACTAGTATTCACAATTGAACTACTTAACTTCACTGCAAACAATCTACAGGTACCATCGCCAAAGGTAATACCTATCCAGAAGATATCCAGCAAGCCGGGGGTGGCAACTATTCACTTCACAGAAAAATCACCTGAGTGGTGGTAAGACGCAATTATTGCTGACCATACCTCAACTGATCCATATCAATAATACCAATCGGATTCCCTGTAGCTCAATGTAAAGTTTTCCTGGATTATAAATAATAACTGAACAAACATAATCTGATATGATTTTTTACTTTCATGATAATATTTATAATATACCTTGCCTTATGTTTCATGCTATAAATAAGTTTATTTTTATGCAAACACTACAAAAAATTCGAGTGCGGTGGAATGGTGTACCTAGTTAGAATATGTGAGCATTTTGGAATAACTTATTAAATTTAAAGCTATATGACATGCATGAATAATTGAAATCCGTTTTGCTGGTAACTAATATAGATACATGGCATATAGGTTATTGTACTACTAACATTTATGGTGAACAACCGAAATAAATAGATTGAATTTGAATTGAATTAAAGACAGCTAAGGTTAATATCAAAAATTTTATTAGATTAAATCTTAATTTGTTTTTAATTCGCAAGATAAAGCGTATGGTTCTTCCACACTGGCAGAGACGAGGTGAGCCAAGGCTCGTTCAGCACAGGCAGGACCCATGGACTGACCATACAATATCCAACTCAGTTTGCTCACAAGATTCATTCAAGTCCCTTTTCCCAGAAGCCTGTTTCTTGTCGGACAATCTCGGCAGCATCTCATGTAAGTAGATGCAATGATCTATCTATAGCTAGGCCGCTTAGCTGACTAATGGATCCTATGCACCCTGGCTGGCTCTGTTCTAGGAACGCGCAGTGGACCGCATTAGCATGCGTGGTGCGCTCCGCTCGCAGGAATGCGCGAATCTCTACATGAAGACTACATGTGTTTGTCGTGACGTGTGTGATGCATAAAAATTATAATGAAAAGATGGTGAAATTACTTAAAGTTTCGGATACAAAGCACGTCAAATATTTACCAGGCGATTGCCCATTTACCAAACTTTTGTTAATTGGGCATTGGTTACGATAGTGGATTCAATAATAAAAGTTACTTATGCAAGCTAACAATTGATAATGTTTACAAAAAATTTAACCACTACGCGATCTATCTAAAGCGCTACGCGATCTATCAGAGCTCAATACACCTCTCGCGGGTACTTTAACACATGAAGTGAAGTGCTCTAATTACAATCCGAGAATGCGGCCTAACAAGCTCCATCAAGAATACTGCATGATCCTAGAGTTACCCAGACATAGACATGAGCGCCCGTCACTTGTGAGCCGAGGCATTGGAGTCTCCGCGCTCAGGCGCAAGTTTAATGCGCATTTTCGCGCCAAACTACTAATGATGAAACTCATGAGCACTTGAGTATTCTGTGAATCGCCGGTGCCGGTGCTGGCTGGTTTGACGAGTGGTGGCGGTGGTTCGGCGGACGTGCTACAGCATCGTATTCATTTTGTTTAGATAATTCGACGGATGACCTTATTGAGAACTCGTGCGATGAGCCTTGAACCGATCGCGGTGTGGTTACTATTCTAAAGACTGAGACCGGACTCACTGTCCAACCCGCTGCAGTGCTCTGTCTGACGTCGAGGGTTCTAAATGCGTGCCTACATTATCTTCTAAAGGTAAAGTAGCTGCAGATTTCCGCGATAAATAGTAATTACCAGAGTTAGGTAAAGTCATTACGACTTCCTGGTATGAAGCAGCTCACAAAGCTCTAGTTACTACAAAGTATTGGCAATAATTGTGCATGGAATAGTTACCGTTTACACAAATACTAGCCGGGCGTCGAACCGCGACTGCTCCCGGTCAACGCTCCACGGGGCACTCCTCGTGCGGCGGGAGAGGATCCTCACATCCAGGCACTCACACACTGCACTCGCGGGGAGACACTCGCGCGCGAATTCGGCGGTCGGTTCCGGTACGGGACGGCGAAGGAGCGGCGCGGCGCATGCGTGCTGCGGCGTCGGGCCCCCGGCGCACACTGCCCCGCCTGCGCCCGCGCAGGTCGCTCTGCTTCGAGCTTTTTGCGGTAAAAAGCTCGAGATAAAAGTAAAATTACATCGCTCCCACGACGCGATCCAGACTCTGTAATTGCTGCGCCGGATCCTCTGACTAATGCATCGCAGAACTCGCATTACCGCATTATTTATCGCTGATTTGAGGTTCCATTAAACTCTAACCACCCTCGCCTGACAGATGGACAGTCGTCCGCAATAAACATCATGCCCGCTTATCATTTCTTGGTTCCGATGGTTCCTATTTGTCTTCAGTACTTTAATGGTGAATGTGGTGGTAATGAACGTCGGAGCGGCAGTAAAGAGGTTGATTTAGAGCTGACATTGGTCGCTGGGGACACGAGTGGCTGAGTGCATTAGCGGGAGCTGTAATTAAGAGCTGATAAACTGGGACCCGAAGGATGTCGTCCGACGGCGGTGCCCGGGCGCCCCGCGGCGGCGGCGGCGCTGAGCGGGGCTCCTCGCTCTGAACCAATAAAATATTATTTTGCATCAAACAGCCATACTGTTGCATGATGGATGCTTGCATAGAAATACTATACTTGGTTTTTTCAATCTTTATACGAGACCAAGGTATAAAACTATTTACAATACTCTTGTATGTAGGTAAATTCGATAGTAAATCCTGGAACATGTCGAACCAAAGTACCTAAGTCTGTTGAATTTCTCTTAAAATTCTACCATTCTACCATTTTTTTTATATTTATCTGTAGTAACATTTCAAATCGACTGCAGGTTTATAAGTTAAGCTAAGCCAGTGGATAGAATCTAATAAATATTCCTACAGCCGATGGAATTTCAAGAATCGTGCGACGCAACCGCGAGCTACCCTCACCAAGTATTTAGATTAATGTAAACTATTCAGCATTATAATGTCCCATTAGAATACGGGCCGTTAGACGGGAGCTCCAGGCCTGCGCCCCGGCGGCGGCTGGCGGAGCCCGGGTCAAGCGATGAAGCTATTACAATCTGCACAGGGCATCAGAGACCCGGAAACGGGATAGTAAAGAAGTTACTTTTGAACACCATTCTAATTCAGCACCAAAAAAGGACAAGGCAAGAGTGGATAGGTGTCTTCTAAACCCTCGTGTTACACCGTCAGTCCGTCAGCCACATCGTCACTTTCCGTCAGGCGAGATTGTGGTCAAATAAAGGTCTTATTATTGATTATAGTGAATCAGTTTTGACCTACAGAATTTGCAACGGGTTCAAGCAGAAACCTTATGTTCCATCCATACATAACATACATACATTACATACACAGAATTATAAATTATTCAGAATTCTGTGCGATACTATCTTGCAGAAAATCAAAAAGGACTTTTATATATTATTATTCTATACATTATTTATGTCAGTTCTCATCAGCCTCATTCAAATCATTCTATGCTCTTAATCCTACAAAAAAAGGTCATTTCAGAAGTTTTTAAAAATATAAGGTCGATTAGATCGTCCCAACAGCAGTGGTTGTCGTAAACAAGCTGCTAAGCCGCCGTAACGACGCCGCCGCCGCCGCGACATAAACTGAGTAAGATCTCAATGGCGGCCGCGGACTGCGGAGGTAACCCGATACACTAGCGCGCGCCCGACTGCGCCCGCGGCGCGGCGGGACAGGGCTCCGGTTACACTGAGCGTGTCTGCAGGCCTTAGTAGGTACACTGTACTCTACCATGCAGGGTTCGCGACAGGTGTTGACTGTACTGTACTGATACATCAGGGTAGGAGATTTTCGATAGGTTTTTATGAGAAGACTTGGAAAGGTCGGGTTTGGATTAGGTACTATTGACATGCTTAGAAGCCGTGTGGTACCGGGTTAGAATTTTCACCACCCCAATCCTTCCCGCGGGTGTTGTAAGAGGCGACTAAGGAATATCACCCTACACCCTAACCTGCAGCAGCGCCATCAGCGGAACCATTCTATCTCCGAATGACCATCCCCAGGCTGGGTATTATGGGCGTTACCCACGAGATAAAAGACAATGAGTACCTACTTATAAGAAGGACCAATACAGGTGTTTGAGGTTGAGGATAAGGTTGTCATGCTGACCCTAGACGACGCATCAGAGAGCTTGTGTTGTGATTGTCAAGAAGTTAACTGATGCGAAGTTAACCGATTAAATACTTAATTCAACATAAAGTTGCACTTTTATGGTAACTTTATGTTTGTGTTCTATGTGGAACCCTGTAGCAGAGAATACAAGTTTCGTCGCAGGCTCTCCTGAGATTATAAAAGCTCGCTTGACCGTGAGGAACGAGCTTTTTAAACATGCAATTATCCGAGCAGCGATTACTTGTAATGAGCGAGTGACCTGCGTGCACTGCACGTGCACTATGTGTGCACTATGCGTGTGTGCGCGGCGTGCAGTGCGCGCGGCGTGCCCGACCGACGGGGAATAATCACCTAATGTTTCATAATTAAGTGCACTACACGGCTGTAGCGTCTAGAAAAAGGCTATGAAATTGAGAGTTTCAAATTATCAGTTTGGAATATTTTCGCGCTGCTATAGCTATTAGCTATGTATGCTGTAGCTATTCATAAGGACTTCAGTGGCGTAGCGGGCGAAAGGTCCTGCGACGCTGGAGGTCTCGCCTCGGGACAACATTTGAACTTTATCCGCAGATACTTGTTTCGGGTGTTCTGGATTTTTTCTGTGTATAATAAAAAAACTATTGTAATTAATTAATTATTTACTAGACGCTTCCGACTGGTATTTATATGGATCAGTAGAGCTACCTGTAGTCTGTAGATTGTTGCAACAGTCGGCAGATAGATCAATTAATTATTTATTGTACTAGACATAACTATTTGGAGACAACCGTAATGTTATCGTCCTTTTTAATAATAAATAATTTGATTTGATTTGATTTGACTTTGATATGATCAATTGCTTCAATTGTTAATACTAGTTCTAATTTCTATTATTTTCAATAAAGATTTAGTAATTCATTAGGTAGGTATATTGTTATTCAGTAGTATCCAAAACATAAGCTTTACTGGCTATGGGGTAATTGATGCTGTTTGAAATGTCATGTGACCATTTACTTATTTATAAAACAAAGTTAATCATGATACTGTATCATGTGCCTAGTTATTAAGATGTAGTAAACACAAGCACTGGGTAGTGGGTAGTGTCGCCCGCGGAGATGCCGTACAAGCTCGAGCTGAGCAGGAAGCGACAGAGGATGGAAGCTCTACGACACGACATCGTACAGTACAGGCAACTCAAGTTCACACGCTGTTCTTTATATAACGTCTCTATGTTTTTTTATAGAATCTTAATGTCAAATTAAGTCTTTGTAAACCGTTCCTAAGGCAGGTTTATTTTAGTTGTTGGGTTGAGTGAGACCCTGAAAGAACCACCAACACAAGTGGATTGATCAGATCAGTTTTGCCTTCAAAATAATTCCAATGATCTTACAAGGTTGGTGGACATAATAGGCGAAGCTTTAAAAAACTTTGACGTTCTCGGTCTATATTTACCAGCCCCTCTGTCGCTGACGGAGAGGCTGGCTCCCGTCCGCACCAGCAGCTGTCCACCGAGGACCGGAAGCCGATACCATCCTCACGCGAGCGCGCGCGCTTCCACATCAACCCGCGTGATTCATACTCGATAACTCCTCACGAGATGTTCTCACGATGGAATGCTATTATTTATTGCGCTAGTCTCAAATTAATAACTGATGTTAATTAAATCTCTGCTAATAGGTGCCTAAAACGGCGGATGGTATTTGGCTACCGGAAGGGGCTATAGAGTGGCCATAAAAGGAATATTATTGTAATGCATCCGGTTGGAGATGAAATGAGAAAGGTCGCAGTTTGACCTGTATGCACACAAGTACAACTTTAGAGATGGAATTTTCCGTCTGTGTCGGTTAAAGCATCCATTTACCATGCATTCAAATGGTTACTGCGAGACCTTAGGTTGATATTTGGTATTTACATAAATCCGGTGAGTGTTCATTGATTGTACGAACAGCGTGGTGATGCAACCTCCACAATACAACTATCAAACCACTCTCGCGCGTTGACTGACACACGCACAATAGGTCACATCAACGAAATAACGATTTAGTGAAATAAAATGGATTTCAGCACGGTTACTACGAGTATAATCGATGGTCAGCTACTTGATCGATGTCTCAATAACAGACTCGGTGGGATCAATTCATTTCTTTCATGATCAAATCTTTTCAAATCAATCCTTCGCTGATTATTCTTCGTATAGTACGATTTCTAAGCACAAAAAAGTGTAGCTGTGCGATTCGTAAAAACTTAAATATAGGTACATAAGCTAGCTAGGTAATTATGTAGAAGTAAAATATATAGTTTACAAATGACGTAATCACTGTCTTGTGTAGTAAGCCTGAGAAGAACGCTATTGGCGGAGACAACAATGCTGGGCGGGGCGAGCGCTGCCCACAGCTGCCGTAACTTAATTACCTCTCTATTGTCTGAGTCCCGGGCAGCTCGGGGTCGGAGCCGGCGCCCCAGGGCTGCGGTGGGGCCTCTCTGGCAGGTAGAGATGGAAGGTTGCCCTCAGTTGGGAACATCGTAAGAGAGCGAGAGTGCTTGAGTGGAGGGCGAAGGACCGCGTGCGACGCAGGTGATTGTGGGTTCGATTCGATACCATAAATAATTTATGAGTTTATCAGTTCTCTAATACCCATAACAAAAGCTCTGCGTAGCTTTGCGGTAAATGATATTGTGTGGACGCTGTGTGAATGGTCCAGCATTAAAAAATCTACTAACAACCACACAAGTGTTAGATAAGAAATCATTACTCACCTATCCTTAAAAGTATGTATGTCATAAGTAGGTAGAGTTCGTTCACACACATGACACAGCAGGCATAGAGCAGGACGAGGTTCACCTACTGCAGCTCTACATGTAGCCCTCTGTGTACCTAAGCAGTTGGACACTGAGCTAGGTTGGACAGCCTAGATCAGTGTCCAACTGCTTACTCAATCCAAATTCTAGTTCTTGATGGACATCAAGAACTAGAATTTGGAGACATTATAGCCGCCCCTAGCCGCCTGATGAATAGTATCTGTGAATCGGTGTAGAGCAGGCATCGCATGGCGAGGCGAGGCATGCCGAGGCTGGCTAGACGAGCGACTTATTTAAATTATCTGCGCGCTGGCCATCGGTTACCCACTCCGACTGATACATCGCCTGCCCGCCGCGGTACAGGTACTACCTATAGGTACCTGTACCTACCGTGTAATCTGCTATATCAGGGATGCCAGATGATGCGAGCTCTATCTATACTCTGTGGGCATGCAAATGAATTAAAACGATTCTTCATAAACTCTACCGAAATTGCAGAAGGGTTAATTTAGGCGTTTAAATCTCTACCTCGGCAGCGCAGCAGTCGGGCGAAGGCCGGCCTGCGACGCAGGAAGTGGCGGGTTCGATTCCCGTCTCGGGACAAATGTGTGTACTGTACGGGACAAATTTGTTACGATCTGCAGATATTTGTTCAGGGCGTTCTGGATGTTTTCTATGTATAATAAAAAAAATCTATCTATGTAGTGTATTGTATTATGTACAAAGAGGTTTATATTGTATAATATCAGTTATCTACTAGTACCCACACAAGCTGTGTTTAGCTTGGGCCTAGACAATGCTGTGTGAAATGTACTACTTTTTTTTTGAAATATATAATATTAGGTCCTTACATATGAAATTGGCGTTTTGTATGGGAGGAACAAAAAGTCGAATATTTTTTAATATAATATATTTAATTAATCAAAGTATGAACCATTATTTTCTATGCACTTTTGCCATCTTATAGGTAGTTCATTGATCCCTTTACTAAAAAAACCAGTCGGACGGGAATCAATAAAATCTTTGAAGGCGATTTGGACTGCCCCATCGGAGTTGAATTTTTTCCCTTGCAAGAAGTTATCCAAATTTCGAAAAAAATGGTAATCTGTTGGAGCAAGGTCCGGGGAGTACGGAGGATGTCTTAGACTTTCCAATTGAAGCTCTTCTAATTTAGTAGCCGTCTGTTGCGCAGTGTGTGGTCTAGCGTTGTCGTGAAGCAGCAGTGGCGTGGAGCGATTGACCAGCCTAGGTTGTTTAGCCGCTAGCTTTTCCATCATGGTTTGCAATTGCTGACAATAGACATCAGCCGTAATAGTCTGGCCAGGTTTGAGAAAACTGTAATGAACAATACCGGCACTAGTCCACCAAACGCTTACAAGTAACTTTTTTGGGGTTAATTTTCGCTTGGGGCAGGATTTGGCTGGCTGGCCAGGATCCAACCATTGCGCTGAGCGCTTCCGATTATCGTAAAGAACCCATCACAGGTAATGATTCGGTTTAAAATACCTTCATTATTGTGCCGGTTTAGTAATGTAACGCAGCAGTCGACGCGCGTTTGCCGGTTTGCTTCAGTCAATTCGTGAGGTACCCACCTTTCAAGCTTTTTAATCTTCCCAATTTGCTTCAAGTGAATTAAAACTGTTTTATCACTAACATCGCAGCCTGCAGCTAACTCGGACGTGGTTTGCGATGGATCCGCTTCCACAATAGCCTTCAACTCTTCATTATCAACTTGAGTCTCAGGCCGTCCACGGGGCTTGTTCTGCAGGTCGAAATTTCCAGAACGAAAACGTTGGAACCAAAAACGAACTGTGTTTTCTTTTGCAACACGACCGCCATACACATTATTTACCCTTCGAGTTGTTTCCGCAGCACTAGTGCCACGGCGGAACTCGTACTCGTAAATAATGCGATATTTTAAGTTTTCCATTTTGTAAAATGAGTGACGCAAACAGAAAAAAACAGAAGAAAAAAAACAAATGAATGACGATCATCGAAGCACAATTAATACATGAGTCTATAGCTGTACAAATTTGAATTTGGAATTCCTTACCAAAGAGGAGAAATTTGTGATTAAAGTGGCCAGTACGAAAAACGCCAATTTCATAATGTAAGGACCTAATATAATATCTCGGGACGAGCTGTAGCTTTTCTAAAAATCATAGTGGACAACTCATCAAGAGTCTCTTGGTTTTGTCGGTGCGTCGCTTGTTTTAATTACTGTGTATTTCATCAATCAAATTAGATTTTTTATAAATATTAGTGTACAGTACAGACACTAAAATTAAGGTACAGACCTTACCTACTGTTTAGAATATTTTTACCCGTTCAATCCAAAATCTAAGTCACAGTAGGTACTTAGATTTTGGATTGAAAGGGTAAAAGTAATATTAGGTAACAACAAATTGGGTTGAACGCACTCAATTAATTTCTTCTAGCTTTACCTAGGCTCAAATGGACTCCCACTAACAATAGAGTTGTCCTCGAATGCATAAAATATATGCAGTTCATTTCATCAATTCAGAAAGAAGAACTTGAGAGTTCTAATCGACTTTTTGAGTACGCAGGCTGCGTACTCAAAAAACGGTCATAAATGCAAAAATTTACGCGATGTATGAACAAAATGATACCCGAACCCGAGCCAATGTGACAGCGATACCTATTTTATCATATTTTTACGTTTATCATAGGAGTTTTTAAAAATCCTACGTTCAGTTTGTGGTATCTATTGATAGAGCTATTAGATAGTAAGCTATTTTTTAATACCTCTGTAATAATTTTATCTCATATAGTTTAGGAGGAGATGCGTAAATAGAGTTTGGTGGCCAAAAAGCGCAACTTCGTATCTCTGCCTAAGCTTTACAAAATGAAACTATTACAGAGGCATTAATAAAAAACTTATAATAGATATCACAAACTGAACGTAGGATTTTTAAAACTTGCTGCGTTTAACGTAATAATAATATAAAATAGTTGGAGGCGCCACTTTCACTGGTGTATGGGCCTTAACTCGCTAATCTAACAACTAAAGAACTGTGACTCTACATTTTTGGTCCGTGGTCCAACCCTATCGGAGCACCCTCTAAATAAGACATTAAGGCGACGCTGTATTGATCACACGCCCGAGGGAGCCGCGGACCGATTTATTTAAAGACAAGATCGAGTGGAACTAAAACTAGAACCAACCGCTCCTTCGCACGGGGCGGGATTATCTTACTCAATCAATAACTAGGAATCAGCTATCAATTAAAATCGACAATATTGCTATGCTACTGGTACACAACACAAACTAAGTACCTACTCTACCTACACATAAAGACTCGAGTTTAATTCATAAATAAACATCACTATATAACTGTCATGGTTAAAGTTGACATTTTACAAAGCCAATTTGCATGCCATTCTTGGGTTTTGTTGATGAGACGTTAAAACTAATGTCTTCCGGTGGCATCGAAGCAGGAAGCAGCCTCATCAGTTCATGACGCAGTGTCTCATCGAGTCGAGTGTCCCTGTTCTACCGAGCATACAGGCACTGTGCACTAGACCAGTGAAGCGCTTTACCACCAGGTCTACGCTGCTGAGTAATGACGGTTTCAGTCATACGGATGGGTTTGGTTAAGTATGTGCACGGAACAGAGAGTTCGGGGAGTATGTGAAATCAAAAAATACGAATAAAAAAACCCACCTATGTTATAATTCTGAAAGTAAAATTAACTGATCCAGGATCTAGTTACTTACCTAAAAGGAGAAGTTACTGTCACCTTACCTCTGCCAAGAGTCGATCTTGGTCAACACGCGCACGGCTTCAGTCTTGCACTCCGGGGAATTTTTGATTCCGCTTCCACGGTAGAGAGAGAAGTCGGTAACCGTAGTACGATGAGTTTTGCATCATCCTCATCACAGGGGTCGACCTACTGCTGGGCAAAGGCCTCTCTATGTCTTTGCCATAGGTTACAGTGCACGTTTCCTTTTCGAGTAGTAGATAGATTATTGAGCGCATCTTTCTTTGTTTAGCGCCTTGCAGCGCCCCTACCGTAAACTGCAAGGAACTATTTTAACCACTCGACTTTTTCTACTTTTGTTTTCGAATGATTTTGTGTGTTTTTAGCATTTATGCTGTAAAAAATTTACAATTTTGTGAAGGAGGTATTTAAAGAAGGAAAACTGTATTAAAAATAGGTAGAGCAAGGATGAAAAAGAAAGAACGTACAAAAGTCAAACCAACCGTTATCAACTAAGAAGTGAAGTGAAACAAATGTTAAAAGAAACAATGAAAAGGATTAGCCGAACGCCTGGCCAATCTGCCTGAGCCATATGTCTCGCTGGCAGCTCTGCTCTCCTCATCAGGAGTCCGACAACGCAGCAACCAGCAACCGCAATCATTTATTATTGTGTCGGAAAGTATGAAAATATTAATTGTACCTATCTGATTTCTCCTATGTTAGCTTTCTTGGACCTGTGAAGTGCCCACAACCACATCATCCTTTCTGATTGAACTATTATGCAATAAAATTTATTGAAATGTATGCCTGACTGACCCTCAAGAGTTAAGACTCTTAAAATTGCATTCTTTGCTCGGGTTCCAGAAAAAGGGCCATTTATTTTGTTGATAATTAGCGCTGCGCAGGCGCACGTAGGCTCACAGACGAACAGGAACATTGTCTAGCTCCGGTGCGGAGCCGGCCGCCGCCGACGCGCCGCCGACGCGCCGCCGACGCGCCGCCGCCGCCGCCGTGTTGTAGCGAGGCTGCGGCAGAGCTCCCCGAGAGGTGCTCGTCGTGCTTGAATAATGCTATACCATAAAGTATGACCGCGCCGAGTGTGGCCGGGTGCGTCATGAATGAGCACTTGAGCACTACGTGTGTTTTGTTTAGTTATTTACTTTATAAAGTCTTCAAAGATTGTAAACAAGCCGAGGTGACTTCGTGCTGAGTCCGCGACGCCACGCACGCGGTGCAGCCGCGCCCGCGCCTCCCCCACCCCCAACCCTCCGCCCCGGCAAGATCAAACAGCGCGTTTTGCACAATTATCACCAATTAAAACCTCCTCAAATATTCCGACGCTGATTATGGAAGACATTTCTTCGGAGAAAAAGTAGCATCATTTGTCGAGGAATTGCCGTTGAGTGCGCCAGTAGAGGAACACGGAACTATAAAATAATTAAAAGGAGTAAAACATGAACCTCGGGACCGCGGCTGAAAAAAATTCTGTTTTAAAAATTATCTAAGTTGAGTTGGATTTACATTTAATATTGTGTTGTGGATAGGATGGGTGGGACGAGACGAGAGCAGAGCACGTAACCTGCGTGTCTCGGGAAGGCCGGGCGGGACGCGGTCGCGGCGGCTGTCACGAGATATTTACGATATTAGCGGTTATTACAGGAATGCATCCGCGAACGTACCCTCCTACCCGCGAGACCACCCAGCGGGCTGGCTCCCCGACGTCCTCGCGTTCGCTTATCCAATACATTACATTGATGTTTTGCAATATAATTGCCGGAGCATTGCAAGTCGCAACGGCTCCGCACCGCACTTCTGTTCCACGCACCGTTTGATCATGTTCTAAGAACTACTGATTGATAATGTCAGTTTGTAGAGAATTAGTCGGGACGTTGGGGCGCAAACAGTCTCATACAGAGCGATAGGAAATTCTTTCAAACCATTGATTTTTCAAACTATTCAAAGTATAGGCAAATATATTTTAGTGTTGCCTCTGTACTGGACTGCTCTCTGGGCTGGGCACGTGTTACCTACCTGCTGTGTGTACCAGCGACGCGCCTCCTGCAGTAGGTAATTACTTCAGTTCCTTACTTAATTACTTCGGTTTCTAGCACGATTTCTATTCATTATGAGCGACTGCATTACTGCGGGTAGGTACCTACGATAACAAGTCAAATTGTCTTTACAGGCGCAAGCAGACGCATCGGTAAATTGCAAAAAAATCCTTGGTTTTATGGACTTTTGCAGTCGCATGGGTTCCGAATTTCCGACAATGATGCTGAGGCTGAGTCGAGCTGCGGTTGTAGTCCATAACGATGCGGTCAGCACAAACAAACACAATGGTGACGCAAGTTTTCTCATGGTAGGTAGGTACCTACCTACTAACATTTACTAACCTACCATTTATCGTTTAAATGAAACATGTTATTTATTACAGCTACAATGGAAACAACATTTTCAACTATAATATATATAACTATATATATTATAGATGAGACCGGCCAAACAATAATTACAACTCCAAACTAGCACTTTGAGCTACGAAGTACTTAAACTGTGCTTTAGGTACCTTTACCTTCCACACACATCACCAGAAGAAATTGCATTAATATCTAATCAATACTGATTAAGAAAACTCAAGGCATTTATTGCATAGCAATCAGCGCTCGTACCTACAGATGAAGACGAGACATCCTTGTCTCTTGCTGTTCGCGTGTTATGGTTAACCTTTGGTCGATTGAATTCATATTATTCCGCCAACGCCACCCGTGCAATTTTCCCAAAAAAACTACCTGCTCATTAAGTCATCAACAATAGGAACACAATCCGCCAGCCTTGTTCGGAGCAGCCCGCCCACCGATTGTCGGTGACGTGGCATTAGTGGTAGCAGATATAAAGTGACAGCGCAGCGGCTGGGCAGAGGTCAGGATGGACGCGCGTGCGGCGGCGGTGGCTCTGATGCTGATGGCGCTGATGGCGCGCCCTCTGGCGGCGGACGTCAGCGTCATGAAGGATGTCACGCTGGGCTTCGGGGAAGCTCTCGAGAAGTGCAGGCAAGAGGTAGGCATATCTGCAGTATTTTACAGCTCGACCGAGTCAGAGTCGATTTAGAACAGCTGAAGTAGGGCATGATGTTTGCCGCGCGCAGTGTGTTGTTTCGTAGCAGGATACCTACGCTTTTCATCCTCACCTCATCAGCCTGTATCGGTCCACTGCTGGACGCAGGCCTCCCCCTGATAAGCACCTTGTTGGCGTTTATCTAATGGGGGGTAATGCCCATAATCCCCACGCTGGGCATGCGGGTTGGAGATCGCAGTTCGGTGGTAGCATTTTTCTGCAGGGGGCGCTGCTGCCCGCCCCCATTGGATATCCCTTAGTCGCCTCTTACGACACCCACAGGAATAGATGAGGTGGTGCAAATTCTAAGCCAGCACCACACAGCTACCTACGCTCAAGTAAATCTATTTAGTTTTGGATAAACTCAGCAGCTTTTTAACAAACTTAACCTGTCACACAGTTTGCTCTTTGAACCCTGACAGAAGGCGATTTACCAATGATTTACTTTGGTGCTCTACACAACGGATTATATAATAATATGGGCAGACAATATAACTGATTATAACTCCTCGTTTGTGGTCTCAGTCCCAGCTGACGGAGGAGATGATGGAGGAGTTCTTCCACTTCTGGAGCGACGAGTTCAAGTTCGAGCACCGCGAGCTGGGCTGCGCGCTGCACTGCATGAGCCACCACTTCAGTCTGCTGACGCCAACCTCCCGCATGCACCACGAGAACACTGATAACTTCATCAAGTCCTTTCCCAATGGTACGTGCAAAGCATTTCCTGATTTCTTTCGATGGGGATCGCTGTAGGTACTCTTTTGCTATTTTATACGCACGTTCAAGCCGTATACGTACAAGCTTCTCTTCCGGGTTTGATTCACAAGCAGGAGGATACTGCGGTGGTTCGGATGCTGGCATCGTCATCATGTTGCGTGTTTTTTTTAGTAGGCTGTTCCTACCTATTGCATAACGTCCCATAAGCGATAGTCATAGTCACTGGAACTACTAGCACCTAGGTACTAGTCTGAATCTGATAAAACTTTTAACTTATAGCACTGCTATCGTATCCACCGCAGGCACGAATTTCGAACGTGCTGTAGACATTGGCACGTGTGGTGCCCGTTTAGAATACCCAGCGTGCGGATTATGGGAGATGAAAGCCAATAAGGCGCTCATCAGAGGGAGGCCTGTGCTAGTTTAATGGGAAGGACATGTGATGTGTTCCAGGCGAGGTGATATCCAAGCAGATGGTGGAGCTGGTGCACGGCTGCGAGCAGCAGTTCGACGGAGAGGCGGACCACTGCTGGCGGCTGCTGCGCGTGGCCGAGTGCTTCAAGGCGGGCTGCCAGGCGCGCGGGCTGGCGCCCACCGTCGAGCTCATGATGGCAGAGTTCATCATGGAGGCCGCGGAGTAGACCACACCACAGTGCAGAGTGAACTGTTGGGATGATACAGATGAATCCATAATTTACTTGTTTTTTAGCCTACTTATTAATTGTAAACGTAATAAATCTTATTATCATCAAGCTTTGTTTATTTTCAAATGTCGGTAGGTACGTAGAATATGTTCATAATAATTTTCGTATCTAGGGTATTCAATTCATTTGGTCTGAGCCTAGGTTAGGGTAAAGTACGTATGTTAAAACTGCGAAAATAATTTGATCAGAGTTCTTTTATTTATTTAGTATCTACGCCCCACGGCTTCATTTATGGGATAAAGTGTAGCCTATGTTTGATTCCAGGATTAAGATTGCCTGTATGCAAAATTTCAGCCCGATCCGTTCAGCAGTTTTGGCGTGAAGAGGTAATAAACATCCATCCATACATTATAATATAACTTGCAGTCTTCAGATATTTTAAAGCAATGATAAGTTTCAATCTTTTTCTATAAATAAGTGACAATATTATTCTAATTTGTCTTGTTCCTACCTAAATGTAAGTACCTACTTTAAATAAGTCTCTATTTTTTTATATAATTTTATTCTAAGTAAAAATTAAGTGTGTCACCTTTAGTTGTAAGTTGTAACTTCCTTGTCAACTGTATTTAAATAATGTTGTACCTAGCCGCCTAAAATAAGTTCAGCACAAGCGCTCTAAACCAATTTTACTTAATTCTTTAATGTAACTTTTTGTGTATTTAACTGTTGGTGGTTCAAATAAATAAATCAATAGAGTCCTTCGCCATGCGCCATCTCGAAAACTTTTTTAGTAATCGACTGTGCTGATACCGCAGTATAAAATTAATGGTGGACAATCCACAGAGCATCATTTAGCCCCACGCTAAGCAGAGCTTGCGTAAATATGAAGGCTATGCGTAGTGTGCGTGCTGGTATGGTAGGAAAGGAACTAACCGTAGTACCTATGTCTCGGTCACGTGCTCGAGCCCTTCGACTCAAGGTTAGTTTTTCTGTGCTCTTGTTCTCAAACAACGCTCACGAGCACGAGCCAAATTTATGATTTACTTTATGTAGAATAGATTAGAACCAAAGGGACAACGGATTATTCAAAGGCCTCTAGTGCGTTAGCTATTTTAGAAAAGATAAACATTGGGGATGTAGCTCAGTGGTAGAGCGTTCGCTTTGCATGTGAAAGGCCCCGGGTTCGATCCCCGGCATCTCCAGATTTTTGGAGATATTTTACGGCTTTTTTATGTCGAGGTAAAAAAAGAGATGAAAAACCGAAGAGAAAGAGGATGGAAAAAACTATAAAATTCAACATTACTAAAAACTACAACCATAAAATTTATTTTTTTAAATAATATTCGTCGCGTCGTCGTGGCAAACCTTGGCAAACAGTCGACTGTCAAAGGGCCACAATCAATCTCAAGACAAATAATCTCAAGACAAAAAAACAAAGTGCAAGGTGTAGGTAAGTGACCTACCCACGTACCCACGCACGTCAACACAATTCAATATAGTAAGTAAGTGGCAAGCAGCAAGCAGCCACCGGACTGGTTTTCCCCGTTCGGCAGCTTCGTATATATAACCTTTGTGCTCCGTGCAAGTTCAGTCAGCTAAGGAAATCCATACAATATTTTGTCAAAACATCCTTGGTTTTGAATTACCTATCAGAATAAAGGATGTGGCTGCAATATCTGCTGTTGGCATGCGCCTGCGCGGCGGCGTGGAGCATGGCGGAGCAGACTTTCCTCGCCCATCCTTACCACCCGCGGGCAGCGCCTCGGCACGCCGCCGCCCCGGCCTCCGCCCCACCGCCGCCGTCCGCGCAGTCCCCCGGCCCGCGGCGCCGGAGGAGCGCCTTTGACTTTGACGAGGACCGCGAGGGGAACGATGCTCTCCGCTGGCGGCTTCGGGAGTTGATGCAGCGGCCGGACTGGCTGCCCGAGGTGCGCCCCCGCGACAACCACTCCGCTGACATCTTAGCTGACCACAGCGACAACACTGGGTACCGACTACCGACTACCGACGCGACTATGATAGGAGGCTAATTTATTATATTATTTTTGTAAAACCAAACAAAATTAGTTTTATAAATTGAATTACCTTACAAGTTACAACAACAGAGTCTATAATTACAACTATATCGTATCCATTTTGAATGGAGCATAAACGTAAACAAACCACCCATACTTAACCTAAAATTCACTTTGTTGGCGCGTCCTTTTATACGTAATTTACATTACTTGTCGATTTTAGTAAAAAAATGCTTACAATTTTATCTGAAACTCGACGCCAAGCAAGTGAGATTGTGTTATTTGTGTCGTACTATGTTTACCAACATGCTTCATTCAAAATGGTAATGATAAATCATGATAATATGATAAATCATAGATAGTAAATATAGAAAGTAGAATGATAAATCATAGATAGTATTTAAGTATTTACAATTTCTTTTAATTACCTACCTATTTCTTATATAAATCTAAGCCGTCACCAACACCAAGGCAGAGTTCCCAGAATGCTGGCAGCATTGCCCTAGTGCCGTAACAGGTAGGTACCTAGTAGGTTGGCTTCTTATAGTTTGTTATCGCAACGTCTTGTGTTCGTTCTTGCTCTGGGCATAGCAGTTTCGACATAGATGGGACAGACATCGGTCGCAAAGTTTTCCCGGATACATTTTAACGTATTTTGATTTTCTTTACAAGAATTAAGTTTCATTTGATTCAATAACTATTTATTTCAAAAAATACAGATGCGATTTACCATCGGAACTATTCAATTTTGTCAAATTTGTTTTTTTAAAGGTAACTGCGAGCAAATTAGACAGCCCGATAAGTTTGTAGCGATCCTTCACTTGAGGAGTAGGCTAACTCCCCGAAAAGTACGCTTTTTAATGATGAAAGAGTTTTTTCAATCGGTCCAGTAGTTTATGAGTTTCGGAGCCTGTTCATACAAACAAACAAACAAACAAACAAACGAACAATCAAATCTTTCCTCCTTATAATAATAATAATATTATATCCTCAACGTCAACCTAACCCCTTGATAAGCGCCTTATTAGCATTTGTATAATGGGGGGTAATGCCTATAATCCCCACGCTGGGCATGCGGGTTGGGAACCGCCATTCGGTGGCAGAATTGTTCTCCAGGGGGCGTGCTGCCCGCCCCCCGGTGGATATCCCTTAGTCGCCTCTTACTACACTTACGGGAAGAGAGGGAGTGCAAATTCTAAGCCCTAAGCACCACACAGCACAGCTAATATATTAGTAGAGATAAACAATCAAATATTTCCTCTTCATCTATACTAATATTATAAAGAGGAAAGATTGATTGTTTGTATTGAACAGGCTCCGAAAGTACTGGATAGGTTTGAATAGGCTCCGAAAGTACTGGACCGCTTTAAAAAAATATTTCATCATCAAAAATCTTACTTTTCAGAGTGTGACATACATAGGCTATATTTTAACCCGGAATTCCCACGGGAACAGGAACTACGCGGGTAAAGCCGCGAGACACTGCTAGTAATTTATAAAAGATTAGCTATCTACTCGCTGAGAATGGTGAGGTGTATAGATGCTTAGGAAATAAGGTTATTAACTTCTGCCTTGGCCAAGAATAGTCACACATTTCCTAGATTTTTTGGTAGCACCGTACAGTACCGCTCGATCTGTCTGACTATGAAATGAATGAACCATTCAACTTCAACTTCTTGTGTGTGGCTCATTGATATAGGTTTCTTCTTCTACGGTGTGGCTTCTGGAAATAAATGATTACATTTCTATGAAATGAACTGACTGACACTGGCACTGCATGGCAATGGCATTTATTGAAAAGTTTTGAATGAACGAAAATAAATATCAATCTGGGTTACCAACTTCGTATTATTGTCATAAGTGTGGTTTTTTAGTAAAAGGTTTTTAAAAAAAAATCGGTTAGTAGATTTTTTTATATAATATTATTGAATACCTCCACCAAAACCATAGCTACTCCCTTCACTCAACACACACTCTTCGCATTGCATCACACACTCTCACACTATAGTGATCTATAGCGTGAGTGAGGGTGTGCATCGTTAATGCGCCCTGGTACATAAGAAACGACGACCTCCACAGGGACCTTAAAGTGGAACTTGTTGTTAGTGTTATTAAAAAGTTTGCCGGAGCTCACGAACAGAGACTTCGTCACCACGTGACTGTCGAGGCTGATCAAATCAAATCAATACTTTATTTGCTGAAATGTAGTCTTATATCTATCTATAGTTGGCTCTACTACATTCTGCCAAAAAGTGCGTGCAAATATCACAAAGGTAGGTAAAATAAATATAAAAAAAGATTTCACATAATATGTGACTGTGTTAAATATTATTTAACACAGTCTTGCACACAAAATTCGATATACAACAGCTATCCAGCTGCTTGACAACACTGACATAATTATTAAGACGACTGAAATGGACAAAATCTTTTGAGTTGTTTTATTGATGAGTAGTTGAAAAATATAGAGTGCTATTTAAAAGAACACAAAATGAAAAGTGTCTTCGCCTTAAATAAATAGAGACATTAGGAAACGTGTTAATGGACACATTCTTATTATCCGAGTATCTTAGCAGTTTAGGTCATTATTTATTAGACTAGATTGTAATAATAAGACGTATATAGTTATGAATAGATAATTACATTAAAAATAAAAGAACACAATATAAATTATTAATACCATTTTGATAGTTTTATATTTATCATTTACTTAAGTTTTCAAACTTAAGCTTATACTTTATTTTTTGTTTTTCTTTTTGTAAATTTATTTTTTACTCTGTAATAAGTTTCCAGTGTAATTGGTGTAGGTAGCGCGTAGCGCTGCACTTAGCTTCCCGGCACCGCTGAAAACCAGCGCTGCTATGACACAATTGTGCCATGGCAGGGGCACAATGGTGCCATAGCAGCATTTAACTGAGCTGGTGACCTGTTTGTGTAACATTTACCTACCTACATATAATTTAATATCTGTTCATTCCTATAGTTCATCCATTACCAGCTATGCTGTTCTTGTTTAATGAAGCACTTCATTTCAAGCTGTGGAGTTTTATTGTATTGTAATTTTGGCGTGAAGTGAAGAAGAGGTACCTAACAAAACATCACATTACCTAGAAGTAAAGCATATAATATATTATAATCTCTTCTCACTGCCTTACTGCAGAACCAACATGAGCAAAAACGCTGTTATTCCCAGGATCTGTGGTAATTATAACACCTTGGCCAAAAACAGTCATCTAGATTTATCCGACCCCTTGAGCAAGTTTCACAAATCTCTTATCTCTATGCTATCCAATGACGATCTTGATCTTTAAAACTTACTATATATCTCTCTCGATACCACCTATGTATCTAATACCTATCAGTCTTCTAGACTCATATCCAATCTTTACTTATAATATTATATATTTGTAACCTGTAGGTACCTATACCCTACGGTCCATGTATGTAGATATCCTACGTGTCTAATTAGTAAAACTGTATTAAACTTTTATTCTAATGAAATAAGACATTATTTATTACCTTAAGTTTACTTTAGCATAATAAGATGTTTAGTTGAGTTGCCTTCTTATTTACGCATGTTGTGGCTAACCTGTAATTTAGAGAGCACTAGTTTTAAGTATCTTGTATTATAATTTGTATCCCTTGTGTTATCTCTAGTTGGTTGCCCTGAATAAATAAATAAATAAATCTAAACTTTCGCATCTAAAATAGGTACTAGTCAAAGTCAAAGTCAAAGTCAAATCGTTTATTTCTTTAGACTTACAAAATAAGTACTTAGACAAGTCAAATTTTTACTATATAAACAGCTTGATAAATAGTTATTACTATCAACAAGAAATAAGGTGCAATTGACTTTAATTCACTTCATTTTTTGTCCACTAGCGGAAGAAGTGAAAAAGAAACCACTAGCAAGTCCATCGCTTATCAACTAATACAATCTTAGGATAACTAAGTCTAACTGGTCTTACATACTAATGTCTGTATGGAACTGGGCGACATCCGGCCAAGCATTAACATCATTTACGTAGTCATCTACGGAGTAATAGGCTTTCTTGATAAGATTTCGTTTTATGTACAGTTTAAATTTACGAATAGGGAGCTCAGTTGCTTCAGATGGAAGCTTATTATAGAATCTTACGCAATTGCCCACAAATGATTTCCCTACCTTTCGTAATCTATATGATGGGATGTGTAATTTGTTCTTGTTTCTTGTATTTTTATCGTGAACATCACACCTTTTCATAAAGTTATCTCTGTTTTTGTGTGTATACATTAGATTTTCATAGATGTATTGCGATATTACTGTTAAAATATTTATTTCTTTAAATAATTCCCTCAACGAGTCACGTGGATTTAATTTATAAATAGCGCGTACCGCCCTTTTCTGAAGAACAAAGATAGTCTGGATGTCAGCTGCCTGTCCCCAAAGCAAAATACCATAAGACATAACACTATGGAAGTAACTGAAGTAAACTAACCTAGCTGTATCTTCATCGGTAATGTATCTAATTGTTCGAACCGCATACGCTGCTGAACTTAGTCTGTTTGCGAGAGCATCAATTTGCGGTCTCCATTGAAGAGAGGAATCAATATGTAACCCTAGGAAAACAGTTGAGTCTACAAGGTGAACAATCTCATCCTTTAGCATTATCTTAGTTGTGAGCTCTCTTACATTTGGTAACATGAATTTTATGCATTTGGTTTTTGAAGCATTGAGTAAGAGGTTATTGGCGGTGAACCAATCTAGTATTTGTGAAAGAGAATTATTTACATCGTCATAATTATGTTTATTTCTGTCAACTTTAAAAATCAATGAAGTGTCATCAGCAAATAAGACTATATCACAGAGATCTTTTGCTAGAAATGGAACATATACTAAAAATAGAAAAGGACCCAATATTGATCCTTGCGGGACTCCTAAATCGATTTTTGATCCCCTAGATCTTTCTTTACCAATATCTACTTTTTGGACTCTATCAGATAAATAAGATTGCATAAGGTCCAGTGCCTTGTTTTGAATTCCATAATGTCTTAGTTTATTTATTAATGTACCATGATCAACGCAATCAAAAGCTTTAGAAAGGTCACAAAATACACCAATAGCGTTTTTCGCTTTATCCCATGCATCCAATATGTGCTTTAATAGAACTGTACCAGCATCAGTTGTCGATCTACCCTTGGTGAAGCCAAATTGATTTTTATGTAACAACCTATTGAGGTTGAAGTGAGAGGACAACTGTGTGAGAATAATTTTTTCAAAAACTTTACTCATTGCAGGAAGTATTAAAATTGGCCTGTAATTGGCCGGATCAGTGTGGCTACCTGATTTATAAAGAGGAACCAGTTTACTATATTTCATGAGATCAGGGAAAACTCCTGCATCAACACAACTATTGAAAATGTAAGCTAAGTATGGAGCAACTTCCTTAATAATAGAACTCAGTACTTTGGTTGAAATACCCCAAAGATCCTCAGTATTTTTGATGTTAATAGACTTAAATGTTTTCACAATATAATTAGCGTTTACATGACTAAATATAAAAACCTCGGTACATTTATCTACAGATGATTCTAATAATTTAACCGCGATTGAAGGTGAGGAGTTAAGAGACCGGGTAACAACTTTAGGAATATCAGAAAAGAATGAATCAAAAGCATCGGCAATATCTTTATCGTGTGTAAGTATTAAATTATTAATTTTTAACCTTATCTCTCTTTTTCGTGACTTAGATTTACCAGTTTCGTTATTTATAAGTCTCCATGTTGCTTTGATTTTATCAGATGAGTTTACAATTTTTTTCCTCAAAAACAGGCATTTCGCTGTGTTACAGACTTTTTTAAATGTTTTTGAGTAGTTTGTTAAATACAAAAGAAACGCAGGATCATTTAACATAGCTTCTCTAGCACCATAAAGATCATATAGTCTATTCCTACTTCTATAAATACCGGGAGTGGCCCAATCAGTAAATCCGACCCTGTCCCTAACTGTGCATGTTTTATATTTAAATACTTCGCTGTGTTCTTTGTTTATAACACTTAAAAGTTTGGCAAAAAGATTATTAGGGTTATCGGAACAAGTTATATTAGCTACTGCTAGTTCCACTTGACTTTGAAAATTCTTAATACGGCTCTCTGTAATAGGCCTATAGGTATATTTCTCAACTTTGTTTAATTTATATATTAATTTTGCTTTCCCGTTGTCGATGTTGTCAGTTTAAATTTTTATTTGACACAATCGCTTTAATGCCCTCATTAGTACAGCTACTAACTACATAGACAGGCTCGTCAGGTAACTGCGTTATACTATTTATAACGGGATCAAAAATATTATATGCTAACAATTTAGCAATGTTCAGTTTGTTTTTTTTGCTTAGGTACATTGTATCCTTATTCAAAAAAGTATTACTAATAAACTTATTAGTATCAAAAAATAATACATCACTATGACGACATGTCATGTTGTACATCAGCATGTTATTTTTACATACATTGTCATTTTTAATTGATGTCAATGACTTTGAGTAAGGGAAGGAGCAAATAATAAGTTTCCCTAGACCATTTTGTACCTTTCCCAGAAGTACTTCAATTAGCCTAATCAACTGTGACCGTTTCACACAACTTTCACCAAGCTGAACAATTAAAGTTGTACTCTTATTCAGAGAGTCATCTTGCTGAATGCTATCGGTAATTATATTTATGTTGGCATTTGGATAGCAATTGTTAACTACATTTTGCGCCAGCAAGCCACTCAGTATTAAACCCATGCCAGCACCCAACCCATCTGAGTATATTATAGTCTTCCGGGTATATTGACTGTGGTCTGGATCTAAATCTTTAACTGGAGATGGCGCAGTTTGAGCTGACGGGCACCCCGTAGTGGGGGTTGGAGCTGTGTTGCTGCTAGAGGCACCACAGTGGTTCTTGAGCGAAGGTGAGGGCGGCGCCAGCATCGCGGATGGTAATAACAGCGGTGACTGGGTCACTACAGCACCATCTTCAGTTAAAGAGTTTGTGGTACTCTCAAGATTAGTTTGAGTGCTGCTGTGCCGTACTTCAGAATATACACTATCATTACTTACAATTTGTAACATTTTTTGGTAGTTTTCATTGGCATCTTCTTGGGCTCGTTTATATTTACAGGTAACATCATGAAGTGCCCTTTCTAAATTAACTATTTCCTCTGCCATATAGTTTAAATCTTTAGAATTACGTCCTAATAAACTATAACAAGAGTCCAATTCTTCTTGTAAGTTATATCTAGATTTTTCCTTGCTCAATTTTGCATTATTGAGAAGTTGTTTCTGTTTTTAAATTTTTCTTTCAGATTTCCTAATGAAGTTACTTAACTTAACATATTTTTTAATTTTATTAGTCCCTTTCATGACGGGTGTCTGGCTGTGACTATGGCGACATGGTGTACTGAGATCCACATTTGACATGTTAACATTATGTAGATAAAAGTTCTGTTCGAAGATCTAAACTAGAAATACTAGTCGCTGAAGTCAACGGCTTACACTCTAATTTATCAAATTTTATTCTACACTCTGAAAGCTCTTGCTGTAAGTCTTTGTTTTGCTGCAACACCAGTTCATACGATTCGTGGCAATTGTCCACGGAATGCAAGCATGCATTCAAACGGTCGACTTCTGACAGTGCAGAAGTGTAGTGTGGGTGACAGTCATGTGAATAGTGTGGTGTGTAAGTGTGGGCGTAGTTTATTGGTAGGTATGACCAATAAATTATGTACGTCCAATAGCGAGTTTGTAAACCAATTCCGTTTATTTTTCTTCCCAGGTCTGATATATTATATTTTTCAATTTATTATGGCAGCTGCCCTGTTATTTACATTATCTACCGGGGTACACGGACGCCAATACTGGGGTCGCATCTATCGGTCCCGTATAAGCCTTACAACTTACAAGTCATCTACGTGTGCCAAAAATCGAACACTACATAAACCATCCTTCGTGGATGTAAAGGCCATTGATGAATTTGATGATGCCCTGGGCCCTGTTATTGTTTCGAGATGGCAGCACTGAAACATATCATAACATTCTCATTCACTTTCGTTCTGATTCTATATATTTCATTCAGTCAGTCAGTCAGTCAAGTCAGTCTTGCTTGACTGTCTTGAGTCAGTCGCCTCACTCCCTCCCTCCGCCCTCCACTAAATTCCTGTTCTGTTTTCTTTCGTCGCACACGACAGCACGTACATAATCATATTCACAAAGACAATTTCATATGTATAAACTAATACTTGAGTAGTGTGAAATAAAATGTGCGTTTAAAGTGTCAGTGTAGGGTGTGCTCGCGCCGTGAGCGACCATGGGCTATGACATCGGCTGGATCATCCCTCGCATGCGGAGCCCGGGGCGCCTGTGGTCCTGCGCCAGCTCCCTCACCGTGGCCGTGGTCGGGCTCTTCAGCAAGATCATCATCGGTACGTGTGTCGCTAGCTGCCCGCGCGGCCACGCTAGAGCAGCCTCCGCTCTATAGACTAACACAATAGGTTCGCAGCGAGTTCGCAAATAGTTTTTGTATGAGGTTCCTCGTTGCGACGCTACATACAAGTGCAACTGTTCTCACTGCGCGCGCGGCGGCTGTGCTGGGCGCCACGTTCACGTGCCCGCCTTCCGTCGATCACAATAAACCAGGTCATTCCCTCCACCCGCCACTTGTAAACATCACTCATCAAAATCTGTTTCATCATTCGTGTCATGAATGAAATTTTGCTTACACAGTTCTTTGTGACTAATAAATAGTTAGAAAAACTATACATAATTATATTACTAATTTAGTGAAACACATGAATTTCTAATTCCACATAATTTATCCATATGTAAATTTTCTAATTTAACTGCTAGTTAGCAAATAATATGCAAGCATTGCTTTACATAAAAGTAAAAACCGTTTGGTTATATAAGACAAGGTAATTACTTTGGTTGGCTTGGCTTGTTGTTCAGTCTAAGTGAAGTCTCTGAGACCTTGAAGTCATTGTTTTCTAAGGTGTGTTGTGTAGCACACCAAAGTCCGCATTTTATAATTTCCTTTAATTGCTTTTCTGATTCATTTAACAATTAAAATGAGTGTTGATTATACAACACGGCCCTGAGAAGTACTTCCGTGTATGAAGGAGACCAAAGCATTTAGATAGATAGAAACTCTATAATGTTCCACACAAACTTCAAATACAATACAGAAGGAAATGTAGAGAATCATGAAAGTACAAATGGCGGGCATTTCGCCATTAATAAACTGATCCTTTGTGATTTATTTATTTATTTATTTATTTATTTAATAAGGGCAACCAACTAGAAGTAACACAAGATATCACAAAATTATGACCGTAAAACTTAAAACTAGTGCACTCTAAATTACAGGTAGCCACAACATGCGCAAAAAACAAGGCAACTGAACTAAACAGCTGATCGTAAATTAATAATAAATGGTTAAATCAAAGTGGTTTATACATTATTTTTATAGGCACAAGCAGGTACCTGATGTACCTGTGAATCGCATGTTGTATAATTAAGGTAAATTAAAAATAAATACAGTTGGACGTAATTCAATGAGGGAGGGAGGGAAGAGGAGGTATGGGTAAAATGTAAGTTCGTAACTATAGTATACTTAACGTAGATTGATTTTATGTTAAGTATCAAGATCCTGGTTAATTAATATAGGCTTAAGACATTTGACAAATTTGTTCAGAGGGTCAGATATATCAAGAGGACTGTTTTTGGCTAAGGTGTTATAGTTTCCACAGATCCTGGGCATGATGGCGTTTTTGCTCATCTTGGTCCTGCAGTAGGGAAGTGCGAAAAGATTATAAGCTTTGCTTCTAGGTAGCCTGAAAGGAGCGTTTATTTGTAGCATATTATTTAAGTTAATACAGTCTATGTTTCCGTTGAAAAGTTTGTGTAAAAAGAGCAAGTCGGCTTTTTTTCTACGCAAAGATAAATGAGTACTTTTATAATGGTTAGTACGCTTACGGTAACTGGTCAACTTTCTCGCCAAATTGTCGCTGTATGACAGATGGTATAAGAATCGTTTTTGAATTGATTCGAGACGTTTGCTGTAGATGTCATAGTGAGGGTTCCAGATAACAGAGCAATATTCTAGAATGGGACGGACAAGGGTTTCGTATAGTTTGATTTTAGTATGGGATGATTTAAAAGCTTTACTGTTACGTATGATGAACCCAAGTGTTTTAAAGCCCTTGGAAATTGTTTTGAGGATATGAGCCTTAAATGTAAGTTTAGAGTCTATAAGGACACCGAGATCACGTATTTGGTTGACGGTATTGAGCATTTTGCCATTGAGGTAATATTTATTAACATCAGGTTTTTTGCTAGGATTAAATTGGATATAAAAACATTTGTCAGTATTGAGCGCCATTTTATTGTCAATACACCATGAAGCTAATTTGTCTAAGTCCTTTTGTAAAAGAATGGCATCCGAAGGTTTTTCTATCTGTCTTACTATTTTGAGGTCGTCGGCGAAGAGAAAGAATTTAGAGTAAGAGAAGCAATCTGTAATATCATTAATGAATATGTTAAATAGGATCGGACCCAGAATAGAGCCTTGAGGCACGCCGGATGAGGCATAGAAAGCATTCGAAGCAAATCCACCTATAGCCACCGTAGAAGGTCTTTTTTCGAGGTATGATCCGAACCAATTAAGTAATGCCCCAGAAATACCTAGATGGTTGAGTTTAGTCAGCAATAAAGAGTGGTCAACTTTGTCAAAAGCCTTACTAAAATCAGTGTAAACTGCGTCTACGGGTGTAAGTTTGTCGAAGGCTTCAAAAAGTAGGGTGGTGTAGGAAGCGAGGTTGGTTGCGGTGGAGCGGTTTTGCATAAAGCCGTGTTGAGCCTCCGTTATTTGTTGTTTCATGTACCAGGTTAGGTAATTTGCAATAAGCCTTTCAAGCACTTTTCCGAAAATAGCGAGTATGGAAATAGGTCTGTAGTTAGACACCAATGTGTTATTGCCAGACTTGTGAATAGGAACAACAATTGCTTCTTTCCATTTTTTAGGAAACGTTCCCTGGGTTATAGATTTATTGTATATAAGACAGAGTGGATCCGCAAGTGCTGATGCGCATCTTTTTATAAAAATAGGTGGAATGCCATCCTTACCAGCACCTTTATTTATATCAAGGTTAGACAGTGCTTTAATGACGCAGTTTTTATCAATTTTAGGAAGGCAAAGGGAACTAGACGTGTTACAAGTTTCATTGTGAGCGAATTGGCAAGAAGGGGCTATTGCAGTAATAGACGACGACGGGTTGAAAATTCTAACAAAATTTTCAGCGAAAAAGTTGCAAATATCGTCGCCTTTCTCTGCTGTTTTGTCGGCGAGTTGCATCTTAGCCGGGTAGGAAGTGCATCCTTTTCGTTTTGCTTTAATAAATGACCAGAATGTTTTAGGATGTTTTGTGACGGCATCTTCCATGAGAGCAATGTATTTATAGTAGCATGATCTTTGCGCTTTGGCGCAGTCATCACGTAGCATTTCGAAATGTATAATGTCAAGAGGGTTTTTATACTTTTTTATCCTAGCATGCAGCTTATATTTTTCTTGAAACATGCGCACTAGTTCCTTGGAGTACCACACAGGGTATTTGTTTTGTGACTTCTTTTTAGTAGGTATATGATTTTTGATGATTAATTGAAGCTCACTGTAGAAGGTTGTAACCATTTCGTCAACTGAGGAGGAGCCTTCTAGGAACTTGTCATCCCAATTGATATTGTTAAGTTCAGAAATTATCTTGTTATAGTCGGCTTGAAAATAGGCTGGTCTGAATTCTGATTTTGCATTTAATAGATTAGTATTTGTATGGACTGGAATGGTAAATTCTACAGAAGGATGGTACTTATCTTCCGGAACTAGTGGATTGACACAATGTTTAAGTTGTTGGATAAGTCGATTGCTAAGGACCAAGTCCAGTGTTTTAGCATCGCAGTTTGGAATTGAACTATATTGGTCTAGAGCATTAAGTGTAACAAAATCCACGAAATGAGCATGAAGTTTCACATTGGTGTTGCATTCAGGGATCTTATGCAAGGAACTAGTGTCTTCAATCCAGTTCACTTTAGCAAGGTTAAAATCTCCAATCAATAAGGTGTGGTCGTGCTTGTCGATTAATTTCTGGGCACTATCGGTAAATGTTTCAAGGACACTAAGTTGGAGGGGAGAAGGTAAGTATGCTGCACCCAAAAGAAGTTTAGTAACTTAACGTCCCGCTTTGTAATCAATGCAAACCCACAGATCCTCAATATTACTCTCAAAGTCCGCCAGCCTGCTCGATATCAAATTTCTAGTAACAGCTACTAACACGCCACCGCCATCTCTCCTTTTATGGAACATACTGGTACCTCGATCGCGTCTATACACAACATACCTATCGTCAAAAAGTTCAGAGTCAAAAACGCCATCATTAAGCCAAGACTCAGTGAGCACTATAACGTCATAATGGCACAATGTCAAGTTAAGATAAAATTCACTAGTTTTAGTTTTAAGTCCTCTGGTATTTTGGTAATAGATTGAAATACCTGGGCTATTCATTTAATAAATATAGGTAGGTATAGATAGACATGAAAATAGGATAGGTAGGTAATAAGTAAATAATTATGTACCGACTTAAATAAATATAAAGTTGGTTAGTAATATAAAGTTATAAAGTAGGTAAGGAGAATGGGAATAGAAGTAGGTACGTACTTGGGTTGATAAGTAGCTATAGATTTAGATATATTATATACCGAGCTGTTCTACTAATTTACTTAGTGCAGAGTAGCAAGTTTGTCTAAACTATCGATCAGAATACGATCGGAGTCTACAGTTTTCTTAACAAAGATGTAGCCGTTTTTCACCCATACGAACTTGAATCCTAACTCCTTAGCCCTAGAGCGTGCAGCGGCGTGCAGCGATTTGTTTTCAGGCGATAGGTGTTCCACGACGAAGATCGGCTGTACTTTTTCCGCTTTGACTCCCAGTCCTAGGTGGTAGGTGCTAAGTCTGTTACTAGGGTTGTACCGGTTGTGCCTTTTGGCGGCGGCGAGGAAAGTGTCACGCTGGCGGGGGCTGTTCAGCTTGACAAGAATAGAGCGTGGACGGCTATTGTCTGCGGTTTTCTTGGCGACTCGCGTGCAGTACTGAATATCCGAGTCCTTGATGTCGCACTTTATAGATTTACTCAGCTGAAGGACAGTACTCACTAGGTTTTCAGACTTACTTTCGGGTACGCACTGAATTTCCACGTTGCAGGATCTTGCGTGCTGTTCAGTTATGTTTACCCGTTTGGTCAGATGTTGCAATGCTTCCCGCAAGGAGGCGTTCTCCTCTTCAAGGTGTTCAATTTTGGTGGATTTCTGTTCCAAGTCGGTTTTTAGCTCTTCGTACCTATTACCGAAGAAAGAAATTGTTTGCTGAAAGCTATCAATGAGTTCTCTAGTCTGTAACTGTTCCAGTGCTATGTTTTTGAGAGAGCTGCCTATTTCCGCCTCTATTATTTCCTGGAGAATTTTTCTGGTGATAGGAGTGTTATCGACTTGGTCGTTGTTACTCGCTTCGAACGAAGTTAGGGAGGTACATGAGCCCTGAGGGTTTGGGGTTATGTTGATATCCGACTTCGTGGGAGAATTTTTGCAAGATTTTCTATTGTTGCGAGTTCCGGCTGGCTGTTGGGTTGGACGAGCGGGGATGTTGGTGCGCCCCGCAGGTGCGTGAATTGAACGAACTGGGATGTTCGAATTGTCCCCTTTCGGTAGTTTACTGCGACAGCCTGGACAGATCCACAAGGTCCTATTCTCAATACTCATAAGCTTAAAGCTTTTAGGCGAGATATTGGCACATTCGAGATCGAACCACAGCTGACAGTGGCAGCAGAGCAGTCGCTCTCGGTTTGGAATAGCGTTAAGACAACCGCCACAGTCTTTAGACATCCTTAACTTGCAAAAGTCCAGCTGAGCAGGTAGATGCGCAAGTAGATAATAAGGTAAGTACCTACCTACCTACTGCTAGCAGTTTTCAGATACCTCCAAAGTAGGTAGTAGCTGTCCGTGATATAAGCGGGCGGTAAAGAGTTCACGTGAGGTCAAATGCGGCCGCGGGCAGTTATCAGTCCATCACAGTCGCACGAACTTGCGTATGTATGCGTCCGTCCCAGTCGCACAACTTGCGATCACTTGGTTCTTACAGTTCACTTGATTTTAAGAATTAAGTAGTTTTTTAGTTTTATTTGTTAGTAAACGCACTTAAAAGAGTCTTTGATAAGTCGTAGTTATTAGGAGAAATGCACAAATTAACTTTTAGCGGTAAGATTAATAAGTTTTCGCGGGAAAAATATACAGAGCTGTTGATTAGTTGAGGTTTCGCGTTGTGATAAAAATGAAGAATCTCAATGAGTACCTAATGTTTAACTAGGGTTGTGTTGTGATAGGCAAGCAACACGCTAGTGGTCCAGCTGATCACTGCAGTCTCATTATCTCTGTGAGGCTGTCACGCAGTGCCTGTCACTTCCTATCTACATTGGTATATCACAACACAATCCCCCGTCAGCTGCCCGATTACTTTAAATTCTAAATATTTTTTTTTTAATATGATTCATTGTTTTTGTCATGCTCATTCTCTTCAACTGCTTTTTTGTAAGAAAGTTAAGTAAAAACATTTAGGTTTGAAAAAGATCACTAAATAGAGCTTGTATATAAAGAGCTGATACAGTAGGTATGTGTGTATAATTTTTTTTATTTATTCTTAAATTCAAAGAACATAAACACATGGACGGAGTACACAGTCTTATTGATTGAGCCGAAGGATAATTAATGACAATACATAAACTATATTGATTGAAATTCAAAAATTGCTTAGCTTGGGGCTAGATAATGCTGTGTGAATTGTCCAGCATTATTTATTTATTTATTTAAAAAGGCTTTCCATCCTGGTTTATACCAATAAATAAAGCCTAAAACATGAGCACTGTTAGACAGTAAAACTAACTAAGTTATAAGTAGTTATACCCAACAGATGAACATAGAGCCAGGCTGAACTCTCATGTCACTCTACGTTAGTTAAGTTGCTAATTAACTTTGTCACTTCCATGAACATTTAATGTCATTATAACTTCTATCAACTACTTATCATTTCGCTCAGTATTATCTAACTCTCTTACAAAATAATAAAATAATGGAAGTGTGTTGATTTTACACATTAACTCAAAAGTGCTCTGTGTGTAGGTGATGTGATGTTGGCTGTATTGACTGCCTGCATACAAAACTTGAAATATAATAGTTATCACAACACAAGCACTTTATGGGAGAATGATTATGGTAACAATTTTGTTATATTATGTGCATATAGGGTAGACTGGAATGCCATGGCTCAGGACATAGGAGGCTGGCAGAAGAAAATAACCAAGACCCACCAGTGTGGGGCCCTGATTGATGTGATGATAAGTTGTGTTTGCTAAAGGCTCTGCATCCAACTTGAGTACCCGCATCCACTATCTATCTTCTAGTCTTCTGCCGCAAGTTAATAACGCTACTCGCCCCCTGACGATGTCTTGTGTGTGTTGCAGACTGGCTGAACAAGACGACGGTGTACAACCGCGAGGCCCTGACGCGCGCCGTGAAGCAGCGCCCGCCCGGCGTGCCGCTCATCACCGTCTCCAACCACCACTCCTGCTTCGACGACCCCGGCCTCTGGGGTGAGTTGATCATGTGTTCTACCGAACAACTGCACTCGCATTATCAGATGGGACAGCAGACCGACCCGACCGGGAGAGCTCAGGCGCAGGATCAACCCGAGGCGCGGGTTGTATGTGCCTGTGCCTACTGCCTATGTGATATATACTGCCCCCACAACACATCACACAGTTGGCTAACTCTAGTGACCGATCAGCCAACCACCTGGTTATAGACGTGGGCCTCCGTTGCATTCGCGCGGGAGTAAGGAATGCAATGGACCGCGAAATGTCGGTGAGCTCGATACTTGGACCGCGGAACCGACACGATAGCTATCCGTTAACCGGTAGGTACTTCACAACCCATTGACAGCTATTTAGCTGAGCAGTGATACTTTATACATTGATTGGTTCACGCGGGGCACGCCAGCAAAGTTCACATTTCAGCCAATCTACAGCAAACCTTTTATATGACACCTATAAGCTTTCCTCATGAATCACTCTGGTCATTGGTAGGAAAATCAGTTAGGTAGGTATTCTACTTGGTTTTTTGAGTTTATCATATTCAGAATTTCAGACAGACAGACGGCGAGCGACCTTGTCCTCTGTAGATAGGTAAGGTACCTAGAGAATGTACATCTTACGATCAGGTAGGTACACGTTTGACATGTTATTGTATCCAGTGAGCAGATCGATCCCGCGGCCCACCCCGCGTGGAGCGCCGAGCCGGGCTATTATTATAGCTGCCTGCGGGAAGGGAGGGCTCGGGTTATTCATAACTGCGTCCTTGGCCTTCATCTCAGCACCGAGTAGGTTAGCGCTTAGCCCTAAACTAATATTGACGCCTCTGACTTTCCCGACGATGCAATGCAATGCAAGCGAGAATCCGATAAGCCGCCGCTTGCGTGACTCAAGCTAAGTAGGTTACTTACCTACTTAGCTTGAGTTTCGAGTGTCATTAGATAAATTATCTAACGCGTCCTGATTCGTGTCTCCGCGACATTGTACTAGATCTGCAGCACTCCTGCTGGCGGCCGCCTCACGCCTACGGCTGCCCCAATTTGCGGCGACCACGGAATGACAATGACCCCAAAACGCGATTGATAGTGTCTAATAGACCACTCGTGGCTCGATCCAGACAGAGCAATGTTAATGACGCGCGAAGGCCTTGCAGTTTACATGCATAGGTAACTTTTCTTTTCTCACATACAACAAAACCTACCCACTGGCACAGAAAATTAGAAAATCCAACAACTCTTTCAGAGTTCTTTGCAAGGAAATAGTTTTTTCTTCAACAAGTGAGCAAATCGGGTTTTTGTTGCACGTGCCCATTTTAAATCCCGAGCTAGCGAAGCAGTCTAGGGTATTTTATTATAAAAACTATCGTAGTTTGACGAATTCATTACAGATGTCCCTCGTTAATGAATGAAACGTTGGTGTTCTTTCAACACAAATAAGGTTCGTAGTTAACCCGCTTACATCCGTAATGAATCAGTCTAGGGTACTTTAGTACAGTAGTCTACTATAGAGCCACTCGCTACGCTCGTGACTCTAAAGTAGACTGCTGAGCTAGTGAGGGATTTAAAAGGCGGGAAACAAAAAATATTTGCTCTCGAGTATAATATCCTTTTCACCTCTCTCGTTCGAAATCAATGACTGTGCTACTCAAGAAAACTCGAATTTGCTCACAAGTGGAATAAATTGATACTCTATGGTCGGCGCCGAAAAAAAGAAATAAAAAGACGTGTGGCACTCGGGGACTGCCGCGGTAAAGCTATTGCAATGCCATCTAGAGGCGAGTTGCTGAACTAAAGAGACAAACGTCAAGGTTTTTTCGTTACGGAATTTCTGGATTCGGTCCCCTCCCCGCGCTCAAGGCCCGCGATAGAAGCTATGCAATAGCTTAAAAACTCATCGCCTTGTTTAAAAACTTATTTTGGCACGACGATGCTTTACTGCTTTACTATTGCTACCAATGTTTTATTATTGTTTGATAATTATCGAAGGTTCTATATTTATCACCTGATAAAATATCACGTGATACTGAAGATTGACCTCTGCGTCGGCCCTAAGAACTTGTGCAATAAATATTATAAACTCGAATTACTAAATTATTTTCATTTGAATAACTTAAAATATCCGTAATTTTTATTCGATACACACCAATGAAGAGTATTGAACTCACCGACAGACCTGTCAAGTATTTGAACGCACCGTGCAATTAAAAAGTGACATGAACCTACTAATTTTAATATAAATAACTATTATTCCATTTGTGAGAAAAAATCGATTTTACTCACTGTTTTGAGCAGCAAAGTCACTGTTTTCGAGCGAGAGAGGTGAAAGCATAATTTAATTAATCGGTCGATGGCTCGCAGTTCGATGACAGCTTTCCCTAACCCACACGGCCCTGGGAACAAGAACCAATCAATCGAAATTACTGTTGTTTTTTCGTCAGTCGTCCGTCACAGGCGGGCCTGCCGTTTGGGCCTTTATTGCGTTGCGAGAGCTTGCCTTCACTGTTTGCGTAAAGCATGCTGCTACCTAGCCACACCTCATGAGTGTTATGCCTGGTATGACCCAGGCCGGGGTGTGTCCCCGCGCCCTAGACACGCCATAAACCTATAAAGCCGCATACATTTTACAAGTAGGTCGCCTAGTCAAATTTGCTAAGTAGTTTTGAATCGTCTGTTTTATTAACACCCGGAAAAGTAGGTGTTATGATGAGATTGCATTCGTAATCGGCGTGTAGGTAGGTGCCATCGCGTCGCGCTATCGGCCGCAGCTCCCGATAGCGATAGGCGAGCCGCTGGCATCATCGGCCGGGCACGCGGTGCCCTCCGCGTGCTCTACGATAGCTCTATCTTCGCAAACTAGGTACTAACGAACAAATGAAAACAGCTAGAAATCATGTCTCTCGGAACATTTGTAGATGAAGCTAAGTGGTTGTTTTCTAAGTGGCAATTTGAACGGTTGTTCGTTGCGGCGTACCTAACCTACCCATGTCACGCGACGTGTCACCCACGCACTACTTTTAGCATAATGACCGTGTCACAACACAACAACCTACCCACTACATTGCACCAGCACACGCCAGCAGAGGTATGGGTGGCTACTGTTTTTTGCTACCGAACTAACGATTGGTTAATACAATTTTTTTTTCTCAAGTTAGGAAAATTAACAGATTGTTTTATTACAAAAATGCCGGGTAACTAAGGGCTTATTTGTTGTTATTACGAGTACATAGGTCTAAGCCACAGAAATCTTAATAATTATTATTACGATTTCTGTGGTCTAAGCACTACTCCGAGACCTAAAATTGTAGTAGGTTAGGTAGGTACACGTTAAGTACTTGTACCTGCCCACGAATGAAGAAATGCTAATGTTTGATGCGCTCCGCACGAATGTCGGTAGGCACCAGCTCGAGGCTCTTCACTGAATAGATTCCACTCTGTACTCGTATTCTTGCATGGTACATGAACAGCACCTCGTCATGAACCCGTCGAGGCTCCACTGGTCCACCGCTGCTCCGGTCTGACCGTCTGGATTCAACAGCAGGTAAATGTCCACGTCCATGGCAGGAGGACGTAGATATTTACATGCTTTTGAATAATGTCTATTGTTTCGCGTTAATTAGACATTATTATGTTCACGTCGTTTACTGGAATGCTTATGTTGTGGTATGTCAGTTAGCTACTAATGTATTTTAACTGACCTAATAACCTTTTAAAAACCACTTGTAGTAAACGCTGTTAAAAATCTCCATAAGTTCGTATTACAGTAATGTCGGATTTATTAGTCGTAAAATGCGCACTTTAACCTCCAACTAAAGGGGTTTATGATTGTGGTAAGACTAAGTTGGTAATAAGTTATCTTTCGATGGTAAAACTAAACCGTCGCCGGACCGGTGCAGGTGGCTGGTAGGCAGGCAGGTATTAGGTATGCCGATTGTTTTCACGCAACGTTCTTCAATGTTTGTGCCAATTTGACTTGATTTACAATTCCGTGAATGTATAGACGAGCCACTCAAACGCAAACCCAGAGTCGTAATTATTGGAGTGCCCTCATCAATGCAGGAAAAAGAAGTATTTACTTGCCTTTACCAACAAAATGTAGCCGAACTACAGCTAGATCTCACTCTGGAAAATTTCCTGTCGTCAATAAGATTGAGCCATAAGTCTGGCAAGAAGGACGCTGAGACCTGCAACTTTGAAGTACCGGCAGCTATTCGCAGAGCCCTAATAACAAAAGAGAGAGTTTTTGTAAATTGGTCCTCGTGTCCTGTGAGGGATTTCACTTTGGTCACACGATGCTTTAAGTGCCAGCAATATGGACACGCTGCCAAGTCCTGTCGAGAGACGACCCACATCTGCAGCCACTGTGGAGGTCAAGGTCACTCAGTAAAGGAATGTACTAAAAAGACGTCAGAACCCAAATGTGCTACTTGCCTACATTTCAAGAAGCCGAATAAGCACATTACAGGCTCTGCTGACTGTCCGGCAAAAATAATCGCAGAAAATAGGTACATAAACTCGATAGACTATGGATGCGCCTAAAAGTGCCGACACAGTAAATATAAATAATAGGTGGTTCTGTTTATGTCTGTATCAGTATTTAATTGTAGGTATTTTATGTAGGTACCCCTAAATTTTAGCCTAGTTTAGCGTAATTAGCATAAGTTATTTTGGAAATCTGTACTGTCGCTTTGTTTTACTTTAATTATATTTTACAAATATACATACCTTTGTATACCTTCTAAGTAATATTTGCCTGAGATACAGGTTTTACCTATGTTTTATCCATCCAGCATGGAGCATGTTAGTAAATAAACCACGATACAAATAACAAAAACTCACTTGCTTGGCGTCGAGTTTCAGATATAATTGTAAGCAATTTTTATTGAAGGGAGGATCTAAAATCGACAAGTAATGTAAATTACGTATAAAAGGACGCGCCAACAAAGTGAATTTTAGGTTAAGTATGGGCGGTTTGTATACGTTTATGCCTCATTCAAAATGGACACGGTATAGTTCAGGCACACGTAATTTATAGTTTTAAAGTTATTATCATTCAAATGTTATACATATTGACTTAAGAAGTTTTTGAATAAATTATTATTATTATATTATTATTATTATATTATATTAATAGTCAATGGCAAATGTGGCTGGGGCCCTCACCAGAGCAGATGCGAGCCGGAAAAATGCACAATTCGTTTCGTCTCGCTTGGACACCGCAGATATTATTTACACGCAGATGCATTTAGACTTTCAAATGGTAAAATGCTGTTTACCATAATCGTTTTCTCTTCTAATTTTCTTAGTCTAGATGAAACTTTTCATTTGCATTTTATTTTTCCCTGAGATTCCAAGATTATATCGTGTTTTAAACGTCTTTTGTTTATAATTTTATGTATTTTTTTTTCGTAATAAGCGTGTAGGTCTTATTTTATAAATAAATATTATTTATGTCAAATTATATATGCTATAGAAGTATAGAGCATAGCGAAACCAAGGAAAGCCAAGGACCGGCGGCCGCGGCCTCCTCGCTAACGAGACGGCGAGGATTAGGAAATGTGTTTGCTAAGTAAGTAATGTTGTGTTTGTTGCAGGCGTGCTGGACGTGGTGTCGCTGGTGCGCGCGCGGCGCATGCGCTGGTCGCTGGCGGCGCACGACATATGCTTCAGCAACGCGTGGCACGCGGCGTTTTTCGCGCTGGGGCGCTGCGTGCCCGTGGTGCGCGGCGCGGGCGTGCGCCAGCCCGCCATCGACTTCTGCGTAGAGCGGCTGGCGCAGGGAGACTGGGTGCACATCTTCCCGGAGGGGCGCGTGAACGTGGACAAGGAGGTGATCCGGTTCAAGTGGGGCGTGGGCCGGCTGGTGGCGGACAGCTGGGCGCTGGGCGCGGCGCCGCTGGTGCTGCCCGTCTGGCACGAGGGCATGGACCGCGTGCTGCCCAACACGGAGCCCTACCTGCTCAAGTTCCGCAAGCACGTGGTGCTGCACGTCGGCGAGCCCATTCAGATCACATCCATGCTGGACAGGTGAGACATGACACTCTGCACGACCGGGGCAGCCTGGCTGCGGCCTGGAGTGAGCTCCACAAACAGATATATTCGCGTACGAGTGGTCGTGCTGTACTCGAAGTGGAAGGGGACAGTTGATAGATTCTATCCCCAATCGCCTTCGAACAGTTGGATGTAACGAGGGCCGCTCTCATTCCAGGTTGAGGAAGAGCAACGCGACGGAGGAGGAGACGCGCGAAGCCATCACGGAGCGCATCCAGACGGAGCTGCTGCGGCTGCGGGACTCTGCGCACGCGCTCATCCGCCGCGCGCTGCCCGCGCACGCGCAGGACCTGCTGCTGCCCCCGCCCCCCGCGCCGCAGGCCGCGCCCCAGCCCGACGACAACGACAACACGCAGCTCAGCGGCAAGCAGCCCGCCAAGGAGCTGTGAGCCCGCGGCGCCGCGGCGACTGAATACCTCTTGAATCGGAGACGATTCCTCTAGTTAGCACAAATTATTATGTTACGTAATTCGCCATATCAGACGTTAGTGGGGGATTCTGTTGATAGTGGCGTAGTAGTGTACGTGTGTACGAGTGCGTGTCGCGTCGGCCCGCGGAGTCGCGCGGCGCTCGTGCGGGCAGGCGCAGGCGATGTGCGCGATATGTAGACCCCGACCAAAACAACTGACCACGCATAACAACAAGAGATTCGATATAACTTTTAGATATTTGTAAATGAACACTCTCGTCTAACCTCAGAGCCATCTGCGAATTGTTTAGATCGATCGAGTCCGATCCGACAAAAGAAAAAAGAAATTCTAGTCTGGAACTTGCAAAATATTTTGATACCTTAGTGAGTACGTATATGAGTGTCGTAGTGTCGTAGTGCCCCGCCCCGGCTGTAGTTAGTTCGTGTTGCGGTGAGCGCGGCCTGTCCCTCGCAGCCCTAGTTATATTATTTATTGGCGCCGGCGCCGTGCGACCGCCGCGCCGCCGCCCTGTCTGTGCATTGTGCTAGTTCTATGTAGACACCGGAGCTTGTATTTTGTAGTCCTTTCCAACACTTTTTATACATAGTAATGGTTTTAATATTTTGTACGAGTTTACCTCCAGTCGGTGTGGTTTACACCGTAGACTCCGACGCCGTCTTGTACCACTTTTTATACTTGTACCAAATTTCCGATTTTTTACTTTTTCGAAAGCAATACATAGGTAGTGATCGTGATGTATGCTTGTTTGTTTATGTCCGCGCAGCGATGTGCGGCGCGCCGGCCGTAGTTTGTCCAAAAAGAGAAGATTCGTGGCGTTACGTTGCGGTGAACTAACTCTTTTAGTCGTACTGCAATGACAGAGCAGTGTTGTCAACGCAACAAAAGTTGTCAATTGGCTCACGAGCGCCCTCACTTCCCACTACGCTTCTCCTTTTGAACAGTCTACAAGATATTATTATGTTTGTTTACAACTCGCACAAAAAAAATCTCTTTTTGGCGAACAGTTTGAACAATCATTGTAGCATTATGAATCATAGGAAAGAGCCCAATCAAATCGACTCGTTCAAATTCTGACAAAAGATCAACGAGTGATTTTAATTTATTTTATACGTTATGTTTAAGCTACTATTATTAGTATTCGCTACCTATAGATTGTTTGCAACAGTGTGCAGTTAGCTCAATCGTTTCAGTTGTACAGTTTTAAGTATTAGTTTTAATTTTGTTTTTCAATAAACTTTCAATACATTTATTGAGTGGGGAGCATGTAAACAAACATAGTAATGTTGAGTTCGTCCGGAGTACAGTCTCCCGCCGCGCGCCGTCGCCGGCCGCGCCTGTGGGCGGTGTGTTCGAGTTCTATCTGTATATCATTTCCATGAGTAGTTCCTCGACCGACAGACTGATTACGGTAAAATTTCCCATCTAATATTTGCTATTTGAGAGCCCTTTTGATGGCCTTGAAAGGCATTTCAGTGGCTTCTGCCGTACAACTACAAATTACGAAGGCCATTCAACGGCTTTTAAACGCCACTATAGGATGGGTGGTTTTGCGTAATTCCACAGCGGGCCGCGGCGGCGGCGCGCGGCGGTGCGCTGCGGGCGCGTGTAATTATGTACCTTTTAGTATTTACCGACAATCGCCGGCTTGTAAATAATTGACTATATTAGTTATTGTTGTATAAGTCATAACATAATCATAATTCTGTTGTCCAAACTTTGTGGAATGTGCTTTTTGAAAATCTACTTTTTTTTAAATAAATTAATGGACTTGTAATGTTTGTATTTTTTACCGACTTCAAAAAAGGAACGTGCGTCAAGTTAGCAGCCACACCATGTGGAATTTGATGGTTTCAACTAATGCCAATAATTAATGTGCCATAAAATAGTGCCTCTCGATGCCTAAGTAAAATAAATAGACCCCCAGTACTTTAGTAGATATTTAGGTCTTTCACTGTGGCTGCTATCTTGACGTAAAGCTGGCAGCCCCACTGATTTCGACGAAACTATAGCGAGATAAGAATCGTGAACTATGCCAAATAACTGTCCCGTACGATACCTATAGTCTGTCCATTCACAATAGAGCATGTTTACATACAAAGCAACTGACAGTTCAATCAGCTGATGAAGGGGTAAAAAACATTTTATTATTTAGGTTAGCTTTTGCCTGCGGCTTTGTTTGCGGCATAACGGATATGCATAACTGATGTCATAATTACATTTTATTGAACCAAAGATAACAATAACAAATGAGTACTTGCCTATATAACCCACGGAATTGGTTCTCAATTCCGTGATATAACCTATCAAGTTATACCATATAATGTAAGTAGTGGCTGCTATTTTGAGCTTTGATGGGTGTCTCACTGGGCTGTGCTAGTGCTGTGATATTTGATGTAGATATATGTATGTAGGTAAGTGGCATAATTAAACATAAGCAGGCACTGACAGCAGACATAAGACAGCCTTGTGACATCAGCTTAGTGTCAATTTTAAATCATATCCTATCTATCTAGAATAGAATAAAAACTAAGATATAATAAAAGCTAAAAAAATTGTTTCAAAAAAATATAAACCGACTTCAATTTTTATAGTTTTTTCGAGGGGTTTCATGGATCCCATTGTCAGAACTACATGAAAATTAGACCACCCAGTTAAAAGTTCTGAGGTAACAAACATAAAATAAATAATAGTAATACAGTCGAATTGATTCCTTTTTTTAAAGTCGGTTAATAAAGGAAATATTTATTTTTGTATCATTCCTTACTTACACATCATTTTATTTTTCAATACATGTGTTTCTCTTCTGGGACAATCTACTCATCATAACTGTCACTGTATGAATGATGTAAGGTTGGAGAGCTATCTCTAGCGTGAACTTTTTTATTTAAATTCAGAATCGTAATAAAAAGTAACCAATTGTTTGCCACCCAGGACGTCAAAACTTAGATGCGTTATGGTTGGCACTGCTATAAAGTTAAAAATCTCTGGTGAATTTAATCGTTTGACCACATATTGATGATTTTGTGAATTGAAATAATTGGATTTTGCATTAACTTGACGTAAATATTTAAAAAGTTACAATCTAATAGAATTTACAGGTGAAATCATCGTAATTCTGCTAGGCCTGCATCATTACAGCCTATAGAGCTTGGGTGCTAACTAGTAGCACCCGAACTCGGAGAGATCTTCGGGCGCGAGGCCTTGGGGAAAGGCCTCTGCCGCTCGAAGAGGAGAGGGGTTGTCGCCGTACCAGTGTCCCGGCACGGCGGCAACATGAGGGAAGGATGGATGTGACGACGTATGAGTGGGCTATGCAGCCATAAGGTTGTGTGATAATGATAGGTGATGAATGGCATGAGATACGCGGGACGCAACCTGCAGTACTCGTGCACAGGTGTGGGACACGCGGGACAGTGATGCGCGCGCTGCTTTAGCTAAGTGTGCGCGGCACTGTGCCCGCGTGACTAGAATAAATGAGAAATGTATGATAGAACAAGTGTGAATGAGAGATTGAGTATGTGTGCGTGTGTAAATGTGTGACCCACACCTGGTAGTATGGGGGGAGAAATGCTCATTTGGGCACAGCAGTCGACATAAGCATTCAACCGTCTATGTCCTGTTTGTGTCTCAATTGAGGGTAGCAACGTCACCAGGAAGAATGGAGTCGGTGAGTGTGTGGAATGGTGGGCTCGCCGGCTATGTATGGGAAGAAAAGGGGACGCCAGTCGGATCGCGGAGGTAATATGTTCCCGTGGTTCGGCGAAAGAGGGACACCGGAGATGTTTTTAGTTGGTATTACGCCCTTCTCAGGGCGTCGAGTCCCACATAATTCTGGTCTTCCCCAGACCAGTCTATTCGTAAACAAATTTTCCTCGCCGAAGAAAAAAAAAAAAGGACTGCATCATTCATTACATCATTACGCAGTGATAACCCTAAAAAACAGCTGATTTGTTTTATTAGTAAACATGCTCTATTCTGAATGGACATGGTTCTCCTACAAAGCTTAGAATTAGACCTCTTCTGGTTTAAGAGATATTTGGCTCTGTACATCTACGTACATTACGCAGAGTACAGATGAGTACAAAAGTTTACATTACGTTTGCCACTTGTCGCTAGATGGCGTTTATTGCAGTTAAAGCGCTTTGATCACTTATAATATACCTACCTATGCTATACCTATGTATAGTTACTTTATTCTGCCGTTGTATAGCCTTATTGTATTAATTTATATACCACTCGATAGATGACAGGATTTCGATTTGGTGCCCACGTTTGTGAGACAAAATGTGTTCACACAACGGCTAGCCACATTATCTACATTACGAATGCCACTTGTCGCTAGATGGCGTTTATTGCATCTAAAGTGCTTGCTTGAATTTATTGATGTAGGAAACAGAGGTTGGTGGCCACTAAGTGCAACTTCGCACCTCTTCCTCATCTATTCGAAATAAAGGACTAGCGTCGTTTCGCCCACTGAGGAACATTTTCACAAAGAGTTATCCAATGTTTTCGACAATGTGTAATCTCAAAGAATAAGCAAGCTAAAGTGGCAGGGGGCCGGCCATATCTCGCGAAGAATTGGCAATTGATGGGGTAAACGTGTTCTTGAGTGGAGACCGAGGAGATTGCGACTCAGCAAACTTAGTATAGGACGCCCTCCGGCCAGGTGGGATGACGACCTGCGAAAGATTGCAGGCAGATGCTGGATCCTTATATTACAATTCTATGTTCAGCGGTGGACTAATATAGACTGGTGATGATAGTATTTAGGTAAGGTAAATGTGCTGAAAAGTAAGCTGTTTGTTTTCTTAATAAACTACATTCAGCACCTACAGGAACGGAAAAGAACTGCTCAAACGGAATTATGGTTCTTAGGTAGGCAGGTTAGGTATATGATATTTATTAAATTCTTACACAAAGTATTCATAACAATATACATTTCGTCAGGACGTCAATAGATAAAATTATTATCATCACTTGGAGCGACGACGCGCCCGACGCGACGCGACGTTACTATCTCATAGGAACATCGCTTCTTCTAGGAAACATTACATATTTACAAATTCACTATGTCGGAGATAAAATTGCAACAAATTATTATTAAAAGGTTCAGGAAAATAATTGATTGATAGCGTCCATTGTCATTCATACTGATGATTTATAAGGTTCTCGTTCAGTAGTCGCGTGGGGTCAGTCGGTGTGCGGGTGCAGCGGCAGCGCGGGGGCGGCGCCGAAGGGCGGGCGGTAGGCGGGCAGGCCGAGCGCGCGGTACAGGCGCTGCGGCGCCGCCACGTCCGCCAGGTACAGCCGGCCCAGCGCTCCGTGCACCGGCACCGCCGCCCCGCCCAGCACGCACGCGCGCGCGCCCCCGCCCCGCCACCCCGCGCCGCCCGGCTCCACGCACACCGCCACCCCGCGCCGCGCGCCCCACCACTCCACCAGCGCGCCGTACTGCTCCAGCGGCGTGTCCTCCAGCGGGTCGTACAGCGCCACCAGCACCAGGTCCGGAGCCTCCGGCAGCGCCGCCTCCTGCCCGTCGCTCAGCACCGGCACGCCGTCCAGCCGCAGCGCGCGCAGCTCGCGCTGCAGCTCCGCGCAGGCGGGCGCCGCGCCCTGCACCAGCGCGTGCAGCCGCGCGCCGCGCGAGGCCAGCAGCCGCGCCGCCGCCAGCCCGGCCGCTCCGCCGCGGTGCGCGCCGCACAGCGCCACCACCTGCGGCGCCTGGTGCCGGTTGCGCGCCTCCAGCCTGCGCCCGCCCCCCACCAGCCGCAGCGCCACGTCGCAGGCTGCGCGCGCCACCATGCTCAGCGCGAACTCTGCGAGTCCCTCGCGCCGCAGAGCCTCCCACAGCCGCTGGCGCACGACGCCCAGCACGCTCGGCACGACGCAGCCTCCGTCGGTCACGTAGTCTGGCGCGGCGCGCAGGTCGCGCGGCACGCGCAGGCCGGCGCCCTCCTCCGCCGCCGCGCCGCCGTCGCCCAGCACGTTCTCGTCGTGTCGGTACTTGCACTCGTCGGCCGTGCGCACCACGTCCGGCTACAAACACCAACACGCTCATTTAAGATAATGACAATAATGCAATCTCAAAAGTAGTTTATTGGTCAGATGGACTTTATGATATGTACTTTACGCGGGAAACCGCGAGGCCCTGCTAGTCTTATATAATTTATAAATTTTCTGTGCCCACAACTCGGCTACACAAAAAAATGTATTTTTTAATAGGCAATGTATAAGCTTCTATAGCAAAATTCTTAGTAAGATGCATAAATGATCAATATATAAATTCAAACAAATCGTCAAAACCTTGCTGTCCCAAAAGATTTACTGTAAAATATTGGATTATCCAGAGGACAAAATAGTTTGGGGACAGGTTTTGCTTCAACTTGATAAATAACCACTAACAGGCTAAAAATTACTTCGTCACTTCTTAACTTTTAACCTACATACAGAAGCGACAGAAATCAAAAATATTTCACTTTACTTGTCAGTGTTTAGTTAATACCTAGCGAGTTAGTGACGTAAAGGGTACATTTCATTTAGTAAAGGGTCACTAACTCGCTATTTGGAGGCGGGTGCTCGTGTGTCTGTCTGTGTACCTTGGAGTTGCGCATGGAGGCCCAGACGGCGCGCTTGTCGAAGAGCGCGAGGTTCCCCTCGAAGTCGAAGTCGTCATCGAGCGCGGGCTCGGCGGCGCCCCCGAAGCATGCCTCGTTGCGGCGCCGCGCGCGCTCCCCGCCCCCGCCGCCGCCACCGCCGCCCCCGCCCCCGCTGCCGTCCAGCTCCGGGATGCCGGTGGACTCGCCGCGTCCCCCGAACGCGTTGCCTCGACTCTTCGGCGTCGATCCCGATCCGTAACTGCCTGTGCAGTACATTCGAATTACTAATCGATATGTATTAGTTTATGTGACTTTAATTGAAATTAGTTTATCAGTTAGATTTGTATTGCTCTCAATCTTAAATTAATAATTGACATGTTTCTCCTCATTTCTATTGCATCATATTATTTTCCAACATAATTGTATAATTATTGTTGATAAATAAATGATTAGATTCTGTTATAAAAATTGACAACATGCTCTTCGAGTGCCACTCCTGAAAGAGTTCTCACAACAATTATGTGAAATAATCATTGATATCCACAATCTACTATTATACAATCTATAAGTCCACAGCTGGACATAGGCCTCTTTAAATAGGACTCTGTCAAAGTAAAATTGTATTATAAAGTTACTATGTTTTCTGAAACAGTTATGTATGATACCAACCTGCGTGAATAGTGTTGTTCTTGCGGGATCCTTGAATGTCCAGGGGCTTACTGCGAGCCGCATTCACTGGCTTAGGACTCTTGCGGCTGGCGTCGGCAGCACTACTGGTTGTCTGGTTACCTACACAGTGCATATGCAAATTAAAACAAGTATAAATATACAATAGTCTGGTGTGATTAATACAATAATAACTTTCCCTGCATCAATACCTGTGTAAAGTAAGGCAGCTCTATTCCAGTGGCATCTAGCTCATAGGACAGGAATGAGCCAAGGTGAGGTCACTAATGGTGTCGATTCTGTTGTTTTAGGATTCCTAACCTAAATTTTAAGATTTCTAATTTTTTTATGCTAGTTAGAGCTAAAAATTATGGTTTTCTCTATACAGGTCCTAAAAATAACTATATTAAAAATTTACCAAAATCGCACAACCTCTCTGAGTTGAGTACTTGGGTGTTGCTGTGAGCAAAATATGTTTTTTTTTCTAAAATGTTATTTTAAAATACTTCTTTATTTGGGTCAAACAGTTCGTCCATTTGTATGAGAAATCGTTTAGAAATTCAAATCGATACCAGTTTAAAATCGATAAATTTTAGTCATGAACTAATTAGATGCCTGCTAAAATTAGGTAGACGTTTCTAAAATGTAATGCAAAGACTAGGATTAAAGCTACTTTTAACTAAGTTGAGTTGTTTTAGATCTATCAATCTAATTTAAGAGCTGTCATCCTAATTTTAAACTCGTTAGTTTAATTTTTCAACCAACTAAAATGTTACGCAATGAATATGGTTATAGCCATTTTAACTAAATTAAGTTGTTTTAGCTGGCATCCTAATTTTAAATGTGTCATGTAATTTTTTTAACCATAGAATCGTTTTCATCTATTTGAAATTCCGAAATCCTAAATTTAGCTTATCCTAAAACAACAGAATCAACACCAATGTCAGTGCAGCAATCAGCTTCAGGAACCTCTTGCTAGACTCATAGCCGCGTAGGAGTCCAGGGCAATCTATTATTTATTTATTTATTTATTTATTTATTTATTTGGGAAACAAAAAGCATTAATTATAGGTGACTGTAAGTTCTTAAAAACTAGTACAAATGAAGCTAAAAACAGTTTCCACTCGTAGCCTTAAAAATAACCTTAACTAAATTTACAAGAGCTATAGTGATAGTTAAAAGATACAATATGATAAATGTAATATTGAGTAAAGTGCGCCCGTATTGAAATAGTACGTACAATGTACCTAATTATATTTAAAAAAAAAATACTCAAATCTAAATTGCATTCAAAATAAAAACAATAGTTCAAAGCAGTTTAAGTTTTCCTGATGTCAGTACAGTACCAAATTGAGCAGATTAGTAACTACAATATAATAATAATAATACTCGTAATAGTGTGTTGTTAGAAATAATAATTGGTGATTAAGGCCCTCACTCAAAGAATTTAATATTAATTAACTTTTTGAAAGCATTGCGCCTCATGTTGAAGAGGTCGACGTTTTTAGAGTATTTGGTGTTAAAAGTTTGAAAAGTCCGCAGTAGATACGAGTTTTTACGGTAATTTGTGGCGCAGTTTGGAACATTTAATTTAAGGTGGTTTCTCCGAGAAACTCGGCGAGACGGAACGGTCAGTCCTATGCCGGATAAAAGAGTGGGTGAGTCAACCAGGTTCAAGACAATATTGAGTAAAAGTGACAGGTCAGCTGCTTCTCTTCTCAGCTCAAGCGGTAGCAAATGGTGGTGTTTGCAGCTATCCGTGAAGTCGGGCTTAAAAATCTTGTGCTTATAATTAATAAATTTAAGAAATTTCCGCTGGGGTTTTTCAAGCATATAAATATATTTAGTATATATTTGTCAAGGGTCCTGGTTTAGCATTAGTACCTAACTAAATGAATAGCAGGCCTCTAAACTCTGGGAAGAGTTGTGAAACAGCAAGGAGAGTAGAGATAGGTGGTTACCTGTGCCCGTGGTGCGGTTGGCCTGCAGGGTCTCGCAGACGGTGGCGCGAGCGCGGCGCGCGGACGCGGCGGGCGCCGGCACCGTGCTGTGCGCGGCCGCGCGCTCCGCCCGCGCCGACAGGATGCGCAGCTCCTTGATATCGGAGGCACTGCACGACACACGGCACGGTTACACAACGCACAAGCAAACCAATGCACAATCATAAAGATCAACTTACTTTAGCGTCACTTGAGATTTAGGATACGGAAAGCCGTTTCTGAAAGCCTTCGTAAGAGTTATCGTAGCAGCATCAGTTTCCACGATGGTCCCTTGATAACATCCCAGGGTCTCACCGCAGTTCACGGAGACGGCGAATCCTACCCAGTTAGACATAGCTTTGATAGGGGTTTCTTTGAATGATTAAACACAAGCAACAACAGTGGTATTAATTTTTCCATGCAACCATCTCTTTGCATCTTGCTTTTGCATGCAAGACGAATTCGCTCGCTCGCTTTGCATGCATGCAACAAAGAGAATACAATAACTTTGGCATGCAACAGACAGACTTGACTTGACTTGACTTGACAGAAGTTGGTGAGGTCATGGTGAGGTGTTGTTGGTTCGTTCCACGGACGAAAGAAATCACCATTTCTTTACGTTCGTATAAGCCCTACGCAGACAGCCTATAATTAGTTAGCGCGTCTTGTAAAGCGCGATTTCGGCGATTTTCCAGCGCGATTCCTTACACACAGCGGTTTATTATTAAGCGCGATTACGGCGGCGCGGCGCAGCTGGGCGCCCCCGCCACCGCCCCCTCCCCGCCTTACCGGCAGCGCAAACGACGAATGCCGTCCCGCCACCCCGCACCACCCCACCCGCAAGACGCAGCTTCAAAAAACGCCAAATCACAGCTCAAAAAAAAGCCGCAGGACGCGGAAACTCCTCGGACAAGCTGAATCGCGGCAGTGTGTGCGTCAACGTATGCGTTTCAGTACAAAATGTTCTGCAAGCAAATATCGCCAAATCGCGTGACACAGGACGCGCTTAAAAATTAGCGTTGATGTGAGTAGGGCTTTATCGTTTCAAATTCAACTTCTTTTCTTATTTTATGGTTCGACTGCGCTCGATCGACTCCTACGAGCACATCGAGCTTGTATGTACAGTCACCAGCATAAATATATGACTATGGGCAGCGCTGCAAAAACATCTGATTATCCATTGATGGTATAATTATGTGACGATACGTAGCCGGTAAAAATATGTGATGATTTACACCCGGCATAATAATCGTTTGCCTTGTAACAGCATAAATATCGGATCACCTCACTTTTTTCTTGAACCATGCATTCTACCTTTCAATACAGCCACTCAACTTCAACTTCTTGTGAGATGGCTTTTACGTCTGGTTTGACGCAATTCATAGGGCTATTCAATTACAGCGTAATGTTAAATAAAAATAAATTAAAGGTACCATATTATAATTTACTTTCAACTATTTCTTTAAAATAACATTGATTTTGGAAAAATATTTACCATTTTTTATATAATCAAAATTAAAGGTTGAATAGTTCTCGGCATTCTACCTATTCAACTGTGGTAGAATAGCGAAAGCTACCATGGCTATATTCTGTCATCCCTAAAGAGGATTTTCTATGCCTAATAAAAAACAGCGGAAATACGTCAATCCTATCTTCGTATCATTTTTCGAGTTGTACAGTTTTGTGTGATTGTTACAATAAGTTCATACTGTACAGGTTGGCGGGATTAATATAAAGGGAGCCGGTCGGCACGGCGGCTGTAACGTGGACTGTAGAAACAAGATGGTGTGCCTGTGTGCCTTCCAACTCCGATTTATCGTAGTACCGCTTTTCCTTTTGTACGTGTGCGCTGGGATTCTGTAGATGGGTTGAGGAAGAAAACAATGGCGTGAATTCAGGAGTACTGGCTGCGGGTCCAAGGTGCGACTGAGCGAGCGATGAGAGAGAGAGAGGTCCGTTCCTTCCTATTCTTGTTTGGCGCGTAGGTGACTTGTGGGGCGGCTGGCTGCTGACTGAGGACTGTTTTTTGCGCTGTTTTGCGCCTATATTTATACTAGCGCGCCCTTCTCTCTGCTCTACGTAAGGAGGAGCGAGTCGTTTCGCCGTTCGCACCTCGTACCTTTGCCTTTACTATTTATTATTTACAATATACTATAGGTAGGATTGTTTACCTACCTATTTGAGTGAAACTGTCTAGGCAAGGCTTATACTGCTGCCTTGCCTAGTCTATTCTATTATTTGTCGTAGCTACCCTACCTCTGCATGAGTAGCTACGAACTTACTATACAAACTGTACCTATTGTTTTAAGCCTACTTAAATCTACAGTGTTGTAGTTGTTTATTTACTTAGGCTAGGCTTAAAGCTAAACTATTCTATACTTATAGCTACGATTTTGTAAATGTTTTATTAATTTTACATAACTATACTTAACTAATACTATGCTTAAATACTATGGCCGTCCGGAACACATACATTGATATAGGCATCGATTTTACGCCTGATTTTATAAAAGAAGAGGCTAAAGTATTAATGGAAAACCTTTTATCACCTAAATCAAAATAAACGGACAACGTTTTTTTAATATATTTTAACGAAGTCTCAAAGACTTACCAAGCTTCAACATTATGGAGCGTGTATTCTATGTTAAAGACAATACACAATAAACATTTAAAGGATTTCGAGAGACTAACATCGTTTCTTAAGAGACAAAATTATGGATTTAACCAAAAAAATACAAAGTTTTCACTTCTCAAAAGGGTACCTACCTTACCTGAAAAGAACCTTTCACTATCTATAACTAATAATTGCTATAATTTGACCATAGACTTAAAATAAATATCTCTCCTAAATTGTGTTATGTAAAATAAATACAATTTTTTTTCATAAGCTCATTCATATTTTTATTTTTACTTTCCTTGTATTCGTAATGAAAAGCACAGTGTTTACCTCGGGTGAAAGTAACATTTAGTCCCTCGAACTAGTAGCACCCTTGTTACGCTTGGCCGCTAAACCCCGTCTCGGGACTAAATAAGTTACTTTCATCCCTTGGGTAACAATGTACTATTATTCTTTTCCTTTATTCTTCTTTATTAGGGATGACATTGTTTTCGTTATAGCGGGTATTATTCATTCTCCACAATAAGACTCGACCATCCGCTCTTGATTGGAAAACGTTTTTATCAAGAAACGCGACATTCTAAATTCAAAATTCATGTATTGACTGTTAATTGTTTCAGATATTATTGCAGTTTGTGTGATCCGATAATTATGCTTTTACAGTAGATAGATATTTATGATGTTACAAGGCAAACGATTATTATGCCGGGTGTAAATCATCACATATTTTTACCGGCTACGTATCGTCACATAATTATACCATCAATGGATAATCAGATATTTTTGCAGCGCTGCCCATAGTCATATATTTATGCTGGTGACTGTACTCATCGACTTTATACCCAAAGTCGATGTATGTACTAATAAGTATAAAGGCGCATGATCCGAGCTTGTCATTTGCGGGCGTGATCTCTGACTTTTTGTTCTCGAATTCGACATATCGAATTCGATATTTGACGATAATATAAAACGACTGGGATAATAATTACGGTTAATGTTTATTATCACTAAGTCCACCTAGTTTATCATTAATTACGTAGATATAACACAATCACAAGTAGGTAAAGACGCGTAGGTAAAATGCAAGAACCAGTTTTTGTTCAAATCAAAGTATCGTCCACAGTTGTTTCACAATCACTTCAGCTCAGCAACACAATTAAACGTTAGTACACAACACAAAGATATAACAACACAAAGATATAACATTGAAATCATAATAATAAATCGAGAAAACACGTTCCGTCGCGTTTGGCTGGTGCGACCGGCGTCCATCTTCTTCCTCCCTATGGCCGCCGTCACTACCATGCCCCCCAACGTTACGTGAGAGTGAATGCTCCCACAGTTCACCCTATCTCTGCTAGATGGCGCACTCAGCTTGTTGATGCGCCGTCACGGCCATACTGACATACGACCGTCCACGGGCGCCAATCTTCTATTGCTTTCCTAGAACAAAAGAGGCCACATTGTCGTCACTTGTTCCGCTCGTCCACATCCTGACCAGGAAAATAGCTTTCTACAATAAGATCTTTAATGTAACTCAAAACAACGTATCACACAAGAAAATTGCGAGACTGTATGTATCCCTTCGACCTTCAGTTACGGACCGGATGACATACTTCCTCCGAGCAACAGCACATTGGACCGGACGTGTGTGTCCCTTCGACCAGCCACACGGGCATAGACCGGACGCCACAGTCCTTTCAACCAATACAAACGCAAATGTGGACCGGACGAGTGTGTCCTTTCGACCAGCCCGATGGGCATGGACCGGACGGCACTGTCCTTGCGAACCACAAGCTCCATGTGGACCGGACGGGTGTGTCCTTTCGACCAGCCCAACAAGCATGGACCGGACGACACTGTCCCTTCGAACCACATCCTATGTGAACCGGACGGGTGTGTCCCTTCGACCAGCTCAGCAAGCATGGACCGGACGACACTGTCCTTTCGATCACAACGTGGACCGGACGGGTGTATCCTCTCGACCAACCCACAAAGATGGGTTTGGCCCGGATGACACTGTCCTTTCGAACCATAACCTACATGTGGACCGGACGGGTGTGTCCTTTCGACCAGCCCAACGGGCATGGACCGGACAACCACATCCTATGTGAACCGGACGGGTGTGTCCCTTCGACCAGCTCAGCAAGCATGGACCGGACGACACTGTCCTTTCGATCACAACGTGGACCGGACGGGTGTATCCTCTCGACCAACCCACAAAGATGGGTTTGGCCCGGATGACACTGTCCTTTCGAACCACAACCTACATGTGGACTGGACGGGTGTGTCCTTTCGACCAGCCCAACGGGCATGGACCGGACGACACTGTCCCTTCGAACCACAACCTACATGTGGACCGGACGGGTGTCCTTTCGACCAGCCCAACGGGCATGGACCGGACGACACTGTCCCTTCGAACCACATCCTATGTGAACCGGACGGGTGTGTCCCTTCGACCAGCTCAGCAAGCATGGACCGGACGACACTGTCCTTTCGATCACAACGTGGACCGGAAGGGTGTATCCTCTCGACCAACCCACACAGATGGGTTTGGCCCGGATGACACTGTCCTTTCGACCACAGCCTAAGCGAATAGATGGTGCACTAAGCTTATCGATGCGCTAAACGAATAGATGGTGCACTTAGCTTGTCGATGCGATGCGCCGATGCGCCGTCACGGCCGGACTGACATACGACCGTCCGCGGGCGCCAATCATCTATTGCTTTCAGAAGTCTGCTGTGGTTGTGACATTGCTAGTACTCTTGTTAGTAACGCCTCCCTCCATGTTCGTTAAAACGTTTGCACCGGCATGAATTTCTGTTCTATGAACTTTAGGTATTTTAGCCCTCCTAATTCCGATCACTGGTGATGAGGGTGCCCTGCTGGGATAATTATGTGGTTCTTGAATCCCACTTCTGATAAAGGCGCATGATCCGAGCTTGTCATTTGCGGGCGTGATCTCTGACTTTTTGTTCTCGAATTCGACATATCGAATTCGATATTTGACGATAATATAAAACGACTGGGATAATAATTACGGTTAATGTTTATTATCACTAAGTCCACCTAGTTTATCATTAATTACGTAGATATAACACAATCACAAGTAGGTAAAGACACGTAGGTAAAATGCAAGAACCAGTTTTTGTTCAAATCAAAGTATCGTCCACAGTTGTTTCACAATCACTTCAGCTCAGCAACACAATTAAACGTTAGTACACAACACAAAGATATAACAACACAAAGATATAACATTGAAATCATAATAATAAATCGAGAAAACACGTTCCGTCGCGTTTGGCTGGTGCGACCGGCGTCCATCTTCTTCCTCCCTATGGCCGCCGTCACTACCATGCCCCCCAACGTTACGTGAGAGTGAATGCTCCCACAGTTCACCCTATCTCTGCTAGATGGCGCACTCAGCTTGTTGATGCGCCGTCACGGCCATACTGACATACGACCGTCCACGGGCGCCAATCTTCTATTGCTTTCCTAGAACAAAAGAGGCCACATTGTCGTCACTTGTTCCGCTCGTCCACATCCTGACCAGGAAAATAGCTTTCTACAATAAGATCTTTAATGTAACTCAAAACAACGTATCACACAAGAAAATTGCGAGACTGTATGTATCCCTTCGACCTTCAGTTACGGACCGGATGACATACTTCCTCCGAGCAACAGCACATTGGACCGGACGTGTGTGTCCCTTCGACCAGCCACACGGGCATAGACCGGACGCCACAGTCCTTTCAACCAATACAAACGCAAATGTGGACCGGACGAGTGTGTCCTTTCGACCAGCCCGATGGGCATGGACCGGACGGCACTGTCCTTGCGAACCACAAGCTCCATGTGGACCGGACGGGTGTCCTTTCGACCAGCCCAACGGGCATGGACCGGACGACACTGTCCCTTCGAACCACATCCTATGTGAACCGGACGGGTGTGTCCCTTCGACCAGCTCAGCAAGCATGGACCGGACGACACTGTCCTTTCGATCACAACGTGGACCGGACGGGTGTATCCTCTCGACCAACCCACAAAGATGGGTTTGGCCCGGATGACACTGTCCTTTCGAACCATAACCTACATGTGGACCGGACGGGTGTGTCCTTTCGACCAGCCCAACGGGCATGGACCGGACAACCACATCCTATGTGAACCGGACGGGTGTGTCCCTTCGACCAGCTCAGCAAGCATGGACCGGACGACACTGTCCTTTCGATCACAACGTGGACCGGACGGGTGTATCCTCTCGACCAACCCACAAAGATGGGTTTGGCCCGGATGACACTGTCCTTTCGAACCACAACCTACATGTGGACTGGACGGGTGTGTCCTTTCGACCAGCCCAACGGGCATGGACCGGACGACACTGTCCCTTCGAACCACAACCTACATGTGGACCGGACGGGTGTCCTTTCGACCAGCCCAACGGGCATGGACCGGACGACACTGTCCCTTCGAACCACATCCTATGTGAACCGGACGGGTGTGTCCCTTCGACCAGCTCAGCAAGCATGGACCGGACGACACTGTCCTTTCGATCACAACGTGGACCGGAAGGGTGTATCCTCTCGACCAACCCACACAGATGGGTTTGGCCCGGATGACACTGTCCTTTCGACCACAGCCTAAGCGAATAGATGGTGCACTAAGCTTATCGATGCGCTAAACGAATAGATGGTGCACTTAGCTTGTCGATGCGATGCGCCGATGCGCCGTCACGGCCGGACTGACATACGACCGTCCGCGGGCGCCAATCATCTATTGCTTTCAGAAGTCTGCTGTGGTTGTGACATTGCTAGTACTCTTGTTAGTAACGCCTCCCTCCATGTTCGTTAAAACGTTTGCACCGGCATGAATCTCTGTTCTATGAACTTTAGGTATTTTAGCCCTCCTAATTCCGATCACTGGTGATGAGGGTGCCCTGCTGGGATAATTATGTGGTTCTTGAATCCCACTTCTGATAAAGGCGCATGATCCGAGCTTGTCATTTGCGGGCGTGATCTCTGACTTTTTGTTCTCGAATTCGACATATCGAATTCGATATTTGACGATAATATAAAACGACTGGGATAATAATTACGGTTAATGTTTATTATCACTAAGTCCACCTAGTTTATCATTAATTACGTAGATATAACACAATCACAAGTAGGTAAAGACACGTAGGTAAAATGCAAGAACCAGTTTTTGTTCCAATCAAAGTATCGTCCACAGTTGTTTCACAATCACTTCATCACACAATTAAACGTTAGTAATTAATTAATACAGAACACCAACACAAAGATATAACATTGAAATCATAATAATAAATCGAGAAAACACGTTCCGTCGCGTTTGGCTGGTGCGACCGGCGTCCATCTTCTTCCTCCCTATGGCCGCCGTCACTACCATGCCCCCCAACGTTACGTGAGAGTGAATGCTCCCACACAGTTCACCCTATCTCTGCTAGATGACGCACTCAGCTTGTTGATGCGCCGTCAAGTACTATACAAGCTCTATGATGTACTTACGAGGATGATAGAGGATATTATAGACTACTTATTAGCCATCGAGTTTTTATGCTTTAAAAACTCTATTAGCCTACGAGGGTAGGATAATTTACTTCGTCCGTACTCCACTCGAAGAGACGTCCATCACACACAAAAGAGCGTAGATAAAACAGAAAGATACAAACCTACTACCTGTGCCTACCTCGATTCTTGCGAAAATTAGTTGAAATACAAATTTCAAGGCGTAATCATCTCCAGAGACACGTTAGAGTCTGTCAAGCGAAAGAAGGCCCTGATATATCGCGGCAAATTCAAAAAATATTAGTATGGCAATACATTAAATAATAGGATAACTTGGAATTACATAATTTGATACTTTGATATTATTCTAAATAAATATACTTACATATTTTTTTAAAAGTAGATGAAAAGTAAATTCATTTGTTGAAGGATGAAGATGAAATCCGACAGCGAACCAGTTATCGACATAGCTCAAAGAAATAGCAAGTTGAAGTGGCCATATCTCGCGCCCTGGCCCTTTGGCCAGGTGGTATGACGAAAATGCAGTCATCTGCGAAAGATTCCAGGCAGATGCTGGATGCGGCAAGCTGAAGACAGGGCGCTATGGCGCTCATAAGGGGAGAGCTATGTCCAGCAATAGACTAATAGTGCCTGGTGATGATGAATAGGTAGATGATATACTCCAATATAAACAAGTAATATTCTTCAGAGTACCTACACGCCTACGGTGTATCTTAGAAATATCTTAGTGTAGGTAGGTAATCAATACAAATTCTCTCGTTTATAAAGTAATTTTTTTTATTCGTCGTAATCAAAATCTTTATCTAAAAATTCCACTTGATACATCGGAGTCACTGGTATCATCACTGCTATTTTCTCCCACATTAATTATAAAACTTTCTAAATTATCTTCTGTAATTCTGTCTCTTTCTTTGTATTTTGCTTCTATGTTGATTACGTGTTGAGTCATTTTTTTTCAATCATCTGCTGTTATGCTTTGAAATGACTCCTTATCAACATTTTTCCGCATTTTTCCGCAGTCACGTTTACGTTTCAAATTCATTCAAATTCAAAATGTTCATGGCCACCTTTCTTTTTGCCAAAACTCCATTATGAGTTCAATTGGGTTCAAGTCGCAATGATATGGGGGAAGTCCTCATTAGTATTGCCATGTAAAAAGTTACGTAAAAAATCGAGTGTCTTCTTTCGCTTGACAGACTCTATCTATTAGGTATGGTCCTATATTATTTAATTTATTTATAAATGATATCACGCACTTTTTTTAAAACTCTCACATGTATTTGTTTGCAGACGACGTAAAATATTTAAAGCTATTTAAAGAACCCACTGTTGTACGATGTACGATTTATAGATTAGCTGTGAGAGTAAAGAGGTTAATCAGCCTTAGAATCATCCAAATTTTGTAGTACAGTACTATAAAATCTCTATGCTTAGAATATTTAAAGATTTTTTTAAAAAATTAGTACCCCATCTGACCCCTTGCTTCTCCAAAGTGATCTAGATCGCCTGCATTCTTACTGCACTATCAATAAACTTGATCTTAATGCTAAGAAGTGTTTCTGTGTCTCTTTCAGTAGGTCTCCCAACATTCTGACTCACAACTACAACATCAACCACCAAACTCTCGTCAGAACGAATTCTATAGTTGATCTTGGGGTCACCCTGGACTCTAAATTACTGTAGTGACACAGATTAATTAGCAGTACGCGGCGCAAACGCGTTTCGTTAATTCAGCGTTTTTAGTAGCTAAGCCTTGTGTCGCCAGTCACTTCGTAGAGCTGACTTCACTTCGTAGTGTTGACCCTCTGATACCCTACACGTGTCCTCTGGGTGGTGCTAAGAGCGATACCCTCTGGTGGTGGCTTCGGCCGTGGCTTGTAACCACCCTCCGGACTGGGCCAGTCCGTGAAGCAACTCAGTTGTGTTTCGGAATGTGGTTCGGAGTAGCCATCTTCTAGACCTTCGTGATACATCGTCGGCCGCATCTTCGCTTTCCATCATGTGAGAATTGTGAGATTGCGGTCAAATGAAGGACTATTTCTGATAAAAAAAAAAAAAAAAAAAAAAGGGCCCCCTTTGAGTAGTCATATCCTAATTAAGGATTAAAGATAAGCATTCTATTGTAATTTCATGTACGAGTGTTGTGTGTTATCAATAGACTCAGTTAAAATTAATAACTCTTTTATTCCAACCAACCCACAATAGGTAAAGTAAAGACTAAAGTAATATAATACAAAATTGGTGACCCCGACGTGATGCTCCAAGTTACAATTACATTTACCTACATAATGTAAGATCTACTTTAAGTTACATTTACAGTAGTTACAACCATTTTTACACAGAACTTGCGAACTTGTTGTTGAAATGTGAGAACAAAATCAAGTATTTGACGAAGTTGTGTACGGGTTCTCCCAACAAGTCAAAAAAGAGACAGAGTACGAACTTTTCCCCACTGCGTAACAAAGACTGCTATACGCCATCGTTTAGAATGATTGGGTCTTTAAAGAAACAACTTCAAATGACTCAATCACCATTAAAAACTAACCAAACAAATTCTGAGCCGTGTTCACCAATAGATGGCGTTTTATCATCTAATAACATCGGAAGCAGCACTCCAAACAAAAATCATGACTTAAATGATACGATTCTGTCAAATAAACCACATAGAAATGGCTCTCTTACCGAGAAAATAAACAAAGCAGACGAATTGGAAATAGAAAGGAAACAACGGAAGCAAGAAGACTGCCATAAGACTCCACATCCTGGCTACAAACAAGAACGCTGTTTCAGTAAGAAATCTTTGATTATTTTAGGGAGTGAGCACGTTTCGGGCCTGGCCACGGAATTGTATGACACAAGAAGAGGAAAATGGAATGACGAATACAGACCGCAAGGATATGTGAAACCGAATGCCACAACAGAGGAAATTCTTAAACATTGCGACAAAGTAGAGTACCATCTTTCAAAACACGATATTGTAGTATTAAGTATTGGTAACCATGATGCCAGTCCTCACCAAATTTATACTGCATTATGTATAGCGTTATACAAACTCCAAAAAACAAACGTCATTGTGCTTCCCGTTTTTAAAAATAAATACCTAAACGAGGAACGGCTAAACATGAACATACGACTTTTATGTAAAAATTTTGACCACTGTAATTTTATATCTATGAGCTCTATCCATACAAATTATTTTTATAAAAATAAGGCTAATTTTGTCAAAGAATTATGTAATGTCATAAACGTAGCGATTGACTATTCAGAATATAAAACTCAATACTTAACATTTGAAAATCTAATTAAAAACAGGGACATGTTAAACTGTTTTAATGTTTCAGCACAACAAGAAAAACATAAACTTATGATTAGGAATTCCTTGGAGAGGATCAATGACACGGTTTCGGCCGATATTAACAACGGACAGTTTTTTCGTTCCCAATGAGAATAAGTTTGTTATATTCCACCAAAATATTGCAGGTGCACTTAACAAACAAGATCAACTCCAAGTAGCTCTACATGATTTTTCCAAGCAAAATTTAGGTATTCATGTGATCTGCCTTACCGAGTCATTCATTCTATCCGGCCATGAACGAAACCTGAATTTACCGGGTTATCGACTAAAATCGAGTTTTTCAAGAATAGATAAAAAAAGATCAGGGGTGTGTATTCTGTTGAGAGATAACATTCCTTGTACTAACTTAGTGGTAACTAAAGAGTTTGCGGAACCGAGAAGTTTTGAATGCTGCGGAGTCGAATTAAAGGGGAAAAAACTTTGTATAATTTGTCTTTATCGCACCCCCGACTCAAATATTAAAATATTTTTTGAAAAATTAAATGCAATGCTAACTAAAATAACAAGATATTCAAAACAAATTGTTTTGGCGGGAGATTTAAATATTGACACGTTAAAACCTAACAAAAATTCGAAAGAACTACGTGAGCTGTTATCGAGGTATAATTTGCAGCTTCATATTAATACACCTACAAGAAAACAGACATGTATTGACCACTTAATAAGCAATATTTCTCCTGTTATAGGCCGAACGCATGACTTAGGTTTATCAGACCATAATACGGGACAAACTCTTGAATTGAACTTTAAAATTAAATTTTTAAGACCATTTTATTTTGATGAAATACGTGATTTTTCTTTTACGAACGAAAGAAAGTTTATTCAAGCAATAACATCACTATCATTCGCTGCCGTTCGCTGAATCGGATACAAACAAATCCTATTTAATATTTTATGACTATTTAAAATTATTTTTTGACTTGTGTTTTCCCAAAATAAAGATTAAAATTAAATCAGACAAGAAATTAATAACTAAATGGCTAACTAAGGGCCTTAAAAAATCGTGTCATACAAAGAGACGACTCTACCATAACTATAATTTCAATGCGGTTAATAAAAATGTAAATAAAATTAAATATTTAAGTTATTCGAAGACACTTAGACGTTGTATTCTTCAGAGTCAGAAAATAAGTAGTCTGAGATACATAAATAAAAGCAAAAACAAAGCTCAAGCTATGTGGAAATTAATAAACACAAAAAGTGACACGGCGGACTCTAAACTTGACATTGAAAAAATTATTTATAAATCTGACATCTTAACAAATCCACTTGACATTGCATCCGCTTTTAACAATTATTTTATATGTAGCACGGATGATGAACAAAATGTTACCGCCTGCAAAAATACATTCGAAAGTTGTAATAGTAGTATCTTCCTCACGCCAACTACTGCTGAAGAAATTCAAAAAACTATAGGCATGCTAAATAATACTAGATCAATAGGGTATGATGAGCTGCCTACAAATACTTTGAAACAAATTTCAGCTCACATCTCAAAGCCTTTGAGCCACATTATCAACATCTCTTTTGTTCAAGGCGTATTCCCTAACGCCCTAAAAAAATCCATAATAAAACCGTTGTACAAAAAAGGGGAGGTAACAAATATAGATAACTATAGACCGGTAGCGCTAATACCGATTATGTCAAAAATTATTGAAAAAGCTATGCTTAAAAGGCTGAATAACTTCCTGGAAAAATTTAATATTATAAAAAACGAACAAAACGGTTTTGTTACAAATAAATCAACTGCACTTGCCAATTTTAACTTAATTAAAGCGATTTCAGAACATATTGATTCGGGAACGCCCGTTGTCGCATTGTTTTTCGACATGAGCAAAGCCTTTGATTTTGTTCATCACGAGAAATTACTGTCAAAGCTTTATAAATACGGCATTAGAGGTACAGCTTACGATTGGTTTGAGAGTTATTTGAAAAATAGAGAACAATGTGTAGAGCTAACTAGAGTTAATAGTTCTATGCAAAAGATCAAGTATAGATCTGAGTTTAAGCGTAACAATTATGGCGTACCTCAAGGGAGTATCCTAGGTCCTAAGCTATTCCTTCTCTACATCAATGATCTGCCTGATGCAACAAACCACCAAGCCGTTCTATTTGCTGATGACACAACATTGATAATTGAAGGTAAAGACATAGTAAATTTAGAAAATGACATTCATGAAGGAATTTTTGACATAGTGAATTGGCTAACTAATAATAATCTTCAAGTAAATTTGACAAAAACTAAGATAATGCAATTTCAATCTAATCGACGTAGACCTCTTAAACTTGACATTCAATTTAATAACTCTAAGATAGAAGAAGTAACTTCATTTAAATTCCTAGGAATACATTTAGACAGTAATATTAACTGGCGTACACATATTGATACAGTTTGTTCAAAATTAAATAGGTATGCATACGTTTTGAAAAGATTACGCGAGATTGCGTCTGTAGAAACTGCACTCAGTGCGTATCATGGTCATATAGGATCGGCTCTACAATATGGTCTACTTTTGTGGGGCAACAGTGTAGATTCGGATAGGGCATTCAGGGCCCAAAAAAATTGCATACGTTCGTTATGCGGAGCACATTTTTTAGACCCCTGTAAACCACTCTTCAAAAAATACAGAATTCTTCCTCTGCCATGCCTCTACATTAAACAAGCGGCAGAGCTAGTTAAACAGCATCCAGAACTTTTCAAAAAAAATGTTGACTTGCGATCTAGAAGACTAAGAGAAATTTCAAACAACAGATTACACACACCAAAATATAAACTAACAATGACACAGAAACAATCCTACTATATGACAATAAAAATATTCAATAATCTACCAGAGGATCTAAAGACCCTGTCTAGAAACTTATTCGATATACAATTAAAGAAATGGCTTCATAAAAAATGTTTTTATTCTATGAATCAATATTTTAACTACAGGGACTTAGAAGACTTCGAATATATTCATTAACAATTTTTTTTTTTTTTTTTTTTATTATGTTATTCATTTTCTTAATTAATTTTGTAATAGAAATAGTAATTGTATTTTAGTATTGTGTAAATAAGAAAATAATATTTGCATGCCTAGGTTAGGTAGAATATAACTGGACATAATATAGTTTTAAGACCTACATTGTAACATATATTCTGGCAAATAAACATCTTTAATCTTTAATCTTTAATCTTACACATTTTTCCCATTAAAAATACAAGGAAGATTTGTTCGATAACACCACGCTTCTTACTGTCTATAAAATATTTTAATAAAAGCCTACTAGTATACATAACATAATATCAACAAACATCTTTGGATTCTACAATATCTTTATATTCATTACAGAAATTGAATACATGGCTAATAAACAATCAAAAACACTGACAGTTGTACTAGGAATCGATTAATCAAACACACACTAAAGCAAAATAAATAATTTAAAGATACACATGACAGCTGCAATAACTTTCAATTAACAGTAACGAGTAATAACTACGTATCTACTTCCGAGAAGTACCTACCCAAGTATAATGCGGATTGCAGACCAAAGCTAGGTTAGCTTAGCTGACGCAGATTTTAATACGTGTAGGTTTCATACTATGAAAACTAAGTGAAAAACTGCGTTTTTATTTATGCGAGCTATGCTAACTAACTTAGCATAGCTCGTATAGCTTTAGATCAGCAACTTGCTTTAGGCTCGGAACTTACTAACTTTTCAAGTTGCAAAGGTCGCCGCCTCTTGCTAGCGCAAAATAATAAACTTCTATACTATACAGTCCTTTCATACCCTCATACTCAATATCACAAAATACGTTTCCATTGAAACGGAGTAGATATATTCTAAAGACCATAAAGCCGGAAACACACTGCTGATACGCCACGTGATCTAAGTCGCGTGGCGTTTCAATAATGTGGAGCCCTTTAGGTTGTTCGTTTCGTGTTGACGTAAAATAATGTTTCGTGTGGTTTTTAATTATTTCTGCGTATCTACTACAAGAACAAAACTGACAGCAATTTGCCGTAAATCGTCAACCATTTTCTATGAAATAATAAAACCTACTTTACTGAATAAATAGGTCAATGGCTTATGATCTGTCAAAACTACTAATTGTCGCCCTTCAATTAAATGACGAAAGTGAATTATCGCTAAATAAATCGCTAATAGTTCTCTATCGTATGTACTGTATTTTCTTTGAGCTTCAGACAATCGTTTCGAGAAAAATCCTAAAGGTTTCCATGACTTACCTTCTTGCTGCTGTAACGATGCGCCAACACTGGTATCACTAGCATCTGTCATGAGGGTCAATGGGCTATCTATATACGGATGAAATAATAGAACTGCTTTTTCTAAACTTAACTTCGTTAATTTGAATTCATCATCAGCCTTTTCTGTCCATTTAATTACCGTTTTATCCTTGCGTTTCGAGTTATGCAGATATTTATTCAGCTCAGCTTGCTGATCCGCTGCATGTGGAATGTGAGATCTATAAAAATTTTAAACACCTAAAATTAATGCTTTTCCCAAATAAATAAATAAATGAATAAATAAATAAATAAATAAATAAATAAATAAATAAATAAATAAATAAATAAATAAATAAATAAATAAATAAATAAATAAATAAATAAATAAATAAATAAATAAATAAATAAATAAATAAATAAATAAATAAATAAATAAATAAATAAATAAATAAATAAATAAATAAATAAATAAATAAATAAATAAATAAATAAATAAATAAATAAATAAATAAATAAATAAATAAATAAATAAATAAATAAATAAATATTATTATCTACAAGCTGAGCCCGGCGGCTTCGCACGCGTTGTTCCTATGGAAACATTACAAGGTCATTTTCATCCCACGGGAACAGATTTATGGGATAAAAAGTAACCTATGTTTTATTCCAGGATTAGAATTACCTGTATGCAAAATTTCAACCCGATCGGTTCAGTAGTTTTGGCGTGAAGAGGTAACAAACATCCATCCATACATCCAAACATCCATACATCCATCCAAACTTTCGCATTTATCATAATTAGTGTGATCTTATAAAACCCTGTTATGTACTATATTAACTTTATGCCTGTACGCTACCTAAAATACTGGCCTCGTCTACTTAATATCATAAAGGTCCAAATGCTACCACCTCACAAAAAAATGCATTTTTGGGTTAAAAGTATGTATATATGTATGCCAAAGATAACGAAGCAGAAGAAGCCATGTCAATAAGTCAGTCAAACAAAAGTCAAACAAAACAAAACTTAACAGCAAAGACAAGTAAGCCATGAAATTCTTACGAAGTTATTGTCAAAGAGAATACAATAACTTCGTAAGAGTTATTGTATTCTCTTTGCATGAAATAAGCCGTGCGTTCCGACATGAGCTATTATCGATGTTAGCGATCTCAACGATATTTGACGTTCCGAGTTAGTTATCACGATTATTGACAGTTGAGTGCTATCCTATCTCGGAACACTCAATGAACGTGCTCACGGTCACGTGTCGCTTCCTCGCCTGTCAGATACTTGTTAGTCAAAAAAATAAACAGCACAACAATTCGAAATCCAGTAAAAATGGCCGAAATTCGAACTTTTTGTTCTCAAATGATTCCGATGACTCGGTTGGGGAGTGGGACAGCGATCAATCCAATTTGTTCCCTCTCGTACTGCTCTTGAGACAGCATTAAAGTTATTCTCCGACCGTTGTTGACATCGTCATCTATATGAATTTCCATTTCTCTTTAAAAAACTTGCAAACAAATATAATTTTTTATCAAACAGACAAGATCAAGGAACGTAAATAAATACTCTCCGCGGAAGGATGGCGAAGAAAATAAATGCCAACTGTCAGTTTTGACAGCGCGCTCACAGTGATTTCTGTATGTAGGATGGTCACTGATATCGCAAAATGGCGCATGTAATGACGTCATCTATGACGTCACACGAGACATCGTTGTCGCGCTCACGGTAAGTCGGAACGCTTGATAGCGCGCTAATATCGATATTGGCGCAACTCGGAATGCAAGGAAGAAGTTGAAGTTGAACAGTTTGGTTGTTTGGTGGAAGCAAAGGCAGAAATCGCTTGGAGTAATTTGTTTGTTGCTTGCGATAGAATCGCAAGCAGTACCTATTAACCTACCGTTTTGTTTGAGGACGCCGAATAAAGCAGATTTCTGACTAATATATTTAGCAGTCTTCCGTATTTTGATCCCATGGTATGTGATGTGCTACATATTTTATTCGGTTCATACATCGAGTTGGATTTTAACTCGATGTTTTCATGTTTTATTAAGTTTTCAGGTTTTCAAAGGTTAGGTTTGGAATTTGTTAAATAATTAGGTAGGTATGTACCTACCTACTTAAGCTGTTTATATCTGAGATGATATAAATTGCTTACCTATACACATCCCTACACATCTTGAGCTGTCCCACAGTGTGTTTTTGACCCTTGAATGGAGAAATATGTTAATTAGTAATACATATATTTCTCCATTCAATAATTCAATAAATTAGGCTGTCCCTAAATAATTATAACACACTGTTTGTCCCTAACTCCCACCCAGATATTAATTAAAATTATTATGTAGCTAAATAATTTTTATTAACTATCTGCACCCTGCGTCTTCACTTCACACATGGTGTTCCTATGGAATTTTTTTAAGGTGATTTCTATCCTACGGAAACTGATTTATGGGATAATATAGCATATTATATGTATATCAATTAGGTGCTTAACTAGGTCATTTGGCTTGGTATACCAGACCGCCCGTAAACAAATGTGAAAGTCATTAATAAGACCTATGTTAACTGAAGTTAAATTACCTAAAGATTAATTTTATCTACTATTATTATGAGTACGTCATTATTAGAGAGAGATTGTGAGTGTGAGGTGTATCGTAGAGTAATAAAACTGGCCAAGTGCGAGTCAGATATGAGAACAAAAGGTTCCATACAATTATCTACAAAAACGGCAAAAAGTCATGTCTGTTGTATGGGACTCTAAAAAATATTTATATTATTCTGTTTTCTAGTATTTCTTGTTGTAGCGGCAACAGAAATCAGTGAATATTAAAACTCTCTAACTGTCATGGTTCATGAGATACAGCCCGGCAACAGACAGATAGACAGACAGACAGCAAAGTCTTAGTAACTGGGACCCGTTTTACCACGTTTTAACCTTTGGGTATGGAACCCTAAAAACTAGGTATGTGTTTGTTGTAGAAGTTCAGCGATGGGACGTTTCTCCCGGGAGCGGACACTGGGGAGTACGTGAAGGAGAACGTGGTGCGAGGGGGCCCGCTGGGCGCGCGTGCGCTGTGGGCGGCGCTGGCGGCGGCGGCGGCGGCGCTGGCGCTGGCGGCGCACGCAGACTCCGCGCTGCCCGCGCCCCTCGCGCGCGGCGCCTCCCCGCACCGGTTCATTGCGGAGATCGCGCACGAACATCTCGTCAACCTCACCAGCATCGGGCCCAGGGTACGTGCGAGTCATCCTCACAGCGCTTTACATAGCCCTCCTCCGTATCGCCACAACACAATGAACGGTCTGCGTTGTGCAAATCATTATCAATATCTCATCTTTTCGGCGTAAGAATCCTCCAGCAATCGTTGAAGACGTATACAATCGATACAATCCCCAACTCGCTCCACTGCGCTGGTCGTCAGGCAGGGCCCTTGAGAAGTAGCGATAAGGGAGCCATGTGCAGTGCAGCTGCGGACTAGTTAGTAGCGATATGGTTGTTGTTGTGGTCGCAGGTGTCGGGCAGCTACGAGAACGAGGTGTTGGGCGTGGGCGTGGTGGTGGCGGCGGTGCGCGAGATCGCGCGCGGCGCGGCGCCGCACGTGGCCGTGGAGCTGGACGTGCAGCGCGCGCACGGCGCCTACCCGCTGGCCTTCATGGACGGCATGAACCACGTGTACGAGCACGTGCAGAACGTGGTGGTGCGCGTGCGCGCGCAGGGCCCGCCGCCGCGCGCCGCCCCCGAGCCGCGCACAGCGCTGCTGCTCAACTGCCACATCGACACCGTGCCCGACAGTCCCGGTGAGTGCAGCTCCTCTCTCCACAGCAGCGGGACGGATCCGCCGAGGACCGCTCCGACAATTACAATATAATTTACTACTAGTACAGGGTGGGGCAAAAAAAAAAACATCCGATGTTCTTTTACTGTAATTTTTTTTTATTGAAAAAGCTTGGTTCTTCTTGTAAAATTTATTTACCTACTTTTAGAACTTATTAATATCGATCAAGTGACCGCCCGCCGCCGCCAGAGTTGATGACCGTATGGCCATCAACTCTGGCGGCGCAGCGACGGCGGGCAGCCGGGGGCCCGTTTTGTGGATTTTCCATCACTGTTGCCAGAACTTCGGGCGACAGGTTCTCGCATTCCTGGCGAATATTCTCCTTAAGAGCGTTGAGCCTCTCAGGCTTGTTGACGTAAGCCCGCGACTTTAAAAAACCCCATAAAAAGAAGTCTGGAGCGGTTAAATCGGGTGATATGGCCGGCCAGTACATATAACCAAAACGAGAGACCTTGAAACGCTTACCTACCTACTTCTGAATACCTATCGTTTATGACTCGAGCGGTATGCGTTGCACCTGCACCGTCCTGTGGGAAGTGTGTGGGAACCACATGTTCTCCAGTCCCAATTCATCCAATTGAGAAAGAAAAAAAATCTGTAATCATGACTCTGTAGCGCGCTCACGGCGCTGGTCGATGTTCCGGGCTCCTCTTCGACATCTTGGACAACGGCAGCGATATTCTCAGCAGAACGGCTCCGACGCCGGCCAGTCTCGGGAACATCTCGTGTTGTCCCAGTCTCTTCAAGGCGAGCGGTTAAACTCCGCAGTGTTTGTCCAGTTGGTGTCGGCCGGCCAGGAAATCTTGCGACGAAATTCATGCTGCGCCAACACAACCGACGAATTATTGCGCAAAAATATGGAAACATTATTACCTATTCCGTGTTTTTGCGGAATAAACCTGCTAGTGCACCTAGTGAGTAGGTGCCTGCAGCAGGTCGGGGACAAATACTCATGGTCCTGACTGATGAAGTGGGAAGTCAAAGTTGTTTCTTGTTAAAGTTTATGTAATATTGTTATATAGTAGCGTGTAATATTGTTATATAGTAGCTTTATGATCGCCTCTCATCGGGTGCTCATGAATACGTTCTCGCATCTGCCCTTGCCTCGCTTTTTTGTTCTTCACGAAACCGGTTCCTTGTCGGTTAAGATTTGACCGAGAGCGAGCGAGAGGAACGATGACGCCTCCTCATGCATCTAAACCAGGTTCTAGCTCAAAACACTTACGTACCCCTTATTCATAATGGTCTGCTAACTGTTGCTAAGCAGTGCTATTCTCTCTCTCTCTGACTTAGATCACGATTTGCGTGTGGTAGGTAGGTATAGGTACTTTAATATCGTAGGTTGAGTTATTGGAGATTTGGAACTTACAACCTGCATATGGTTTACCCGTATTGGGATAGCTAAAGATGTGTAGATGTTTTTCAAATAACATGCCGACCAAAATTTACTAGGCCATATTTTATTTTTCGTAGGAATTCTCTAAAAACTAAATCTTTATTTTAACATATTTTAAACGTCTCCTTTATATTCCTTAAACTTTAAAGGATAACTATTCGTACAATTTTCTCAGTGGTTATTAAGAATTACTTTAGACAATTTATACCTCAGGTTTTTATTGGAATCCTTTTTTTTTCAATTTATTATTGAAGAAGTAAAACGGGGTATTCCCAAAAAAATACAAAGATGCGAATATCTCAAAAATTGTTTACTTTTGCATATTACTTTATGATGAGGTCCAAATTGTTGCAAATGGCCTTGCCCATCACCCCCTAAAAGGGTCTGGTCTAATTACCAATAACCCTGTATACAGGGTGTAACAATGCTGGACCAAACTTTCAGATCTGGTGCAAGTTTGAACACTGAATCTAGGAAAAATATTAAAAACCCCCGTCCTTTAGTTTTTTAAAAATTAAATAAATACGGAATTTTTACTACATTAGGCAAACGACTGATGCACGTGTGGCATTAAAAATAAGGTTAAAAGGTCTACGTACCTTGTGTACTCTTTAGTAGATAAACTTTTTATAACGGGGGACAGCCGCGACAGCACGCGGTACCAGCACCGGCAGCAGCAGCGCGCGCGGTGCGGCGGCGGCGGTGTGCTGAACGTGCCGTAGTTATGTAGGAAGCTAGCCAATGCATTTCAATTTTCCCTTCGTAGGTACTTTACGGGCTTAGGACCGTCAAAATACAAAACCGCACTAAAACTAGGTCTGCATTGATGTCGCGAGTCGAGGACCGCGGCGGCGCGGCCGCTCGGTAGGGCACCGTTTAGGTATTATGTTATGAGCTTATGAAAGAGATAAATACAGAAACGCAAGCCATTTTTTTTTATTCCAAAGAGACACTACTTAAAAAGGGCGGGATTTTGTTTTAATACTTTTCCTGAATTCAGTGTTTGAACCCTACCTGAAAATCTGGTCCTTAATTTTTTTTACCAACTATAAATGAGTAAAACTTTTAAATCCATCATGGTTATTAATACTAAAGTTATTTTCAACGGGATATTTACCATGATTAGTGATTCAGTTATTCCGTGTTCATGGCGCATGGAACTGTGCCGAAATATTGGAAAGCTCAAAATTCTAATCATGGTAAATATCCCGTTGAAAATAACTTTTGTATATGAGTAGAAAATATCTTTTTTTATCATTTATTGCTTGAATAATGGTATTATAAAGGTCTCCAGCTTAAAATAAGTGCACATAATTCACCGGTAAATTCGGCATGCAAAATAGACACAAAATTTAAATTGAGCAGGATATAAAATAAATATAATATTATTAAATTAAAAAAAATAATATAAAATTAGTCTATCTTAAGATCTCATTGAATTTATATAATGTCAATTTTATGTGTTAAGGCCCATACACCAGCGAAAGTGGCGCCCCCAACTATTATATCTTATTATTACGTTGAACGCAGGAATTTATAAAAATCATACGTTCAGTTTGTGGTATCTATTATAAGTTGTTTATTAATGTCTCTGTAATAGTTTCATTTTGTAAAGCTTAGGCAGAGATACGAAGTTGCGCTTTTTGGCCACCAAACTCTATTTTTGCATCTCCTCCTAAACTATATGAGATAAAATTATAAAAGAGGTCTTAAAAAAAGCTTATAATAGATACCACAAACTGAACGTAGGATTTTTAAAAATTCCTATGATAAACGTAAAAATATGATAAAATAGGAATTGCTGTCAGATTGGCTCGGGTATGCCTTAAGAAAATTCAGATACAGTATAGAACGATTTGTCAATAAGCCACTTTATTAACATAAATGCAAAAACTTTGCAAGGTAATTCTTTGATATCTTTAGGTATCTTGTTGAAAATGCGTCCACACAATGGCTGACAACTTTTTTGATAAAGTGCAGTTCTTGGCGTTCTGGATAAAACAATCCGGGTTCCTAACGGTTTGGTAAATATCCCATGCTTTCGTAAAAAGGTTTGTGTGTTCCTTGGCGAATTTAGCAGCTTCTAGAATGTACATACCTACTAGGCAAAGTTAATAACTTAAGATTTCGGAAAACAGGCACACACGATTTCCAGGGAGGTAAAATAAATAAAAATAAATAAGTAAATAACCCTGGACAATTCACACAGCATTATCTAGCACCAAGCTAAGCAGAGCTTGTGTTATGGGTACTAGATAACTGATATACATTAAGGTATTCCCACAATTGCACGAACACACTTCTTTTGAGCCCTAAAGACTGGTAACGTCGGTAGAATTTCCCCAAAGTATCAATGCGTATTTCAGGGTTGAGGTTACGTATCCGTGATAAGCCGTCAATATTCACTGAAAAAACGTGTGGGTTAAAAATAAACAAAATACTGTTGAAAATAACCCAGCATGTTTGTCAATATAGCCTGCAAAGTTTGTAGCTAAAAACAAATAAGTCAACTTTGCTATCATTTCTTGTTAAATATTAACCGTTACAGTTGGTTAAAATATTTTAGTATTAATAACACAGTTGCCTACATTAGTAACAACACAGTAAAGTTGGCTGCGTTTAGCTAATTTTACTGGGTAACCTGAGAAATGTCACCACCAAGCTTAGTCGTCACAGTCAACCAACTTACTAAATTACAGCAAGCTCACTCGGCATATAACATCAGTGTTACATTGTTAATAATAATCGGTTAACTCGGTAACTACTGCAATGTTACTCGGTTGTCTCAGCCAATTTATTGGGCTACTACAACCGGTTCACTCGGTAGCTGCTGCAATGGTACTCTGTATTCTTAGCCAATTTATTGGGTAACTACAACCGTTTAACTCGGTAGCTGCTGCAATGTTACTCGGTTTTCTCAGCCAATTTATTGGGTAACTACAACCGTTTAACTCGGTAGCTGCTGCAATGTTACTCGGTTTTCTCAGCCAATTTATTGGGTAACTACAACCGTTTAACTCGGTAGCTGCTGCAATGTTACTCGGTTTTCTCAGCCAATTTATTGGGTAACTACAACCGTTTAACTCGGTAGCTGCTGCAATTTTACTCGGTTTTCTCAGCCAATTTATTGTGTTACTACAACCGGTTAACTCGGTAGCTGCTGTAACGTTACTCGGTAAATACAGCTAGGTTATTGGGTAAAATAAAGCAATGTTATTCAGTACACGACGAAACCAATTCAATCGGTACAGCATGGTGCAGACGTCATTATGAACAGAAAATCTTAATTTAAATATCAATAAAATATTGAAAGTACCTACAAGATAAGTACTTTCAAATATCTTATTAATAATTAATTAAAACATTTTTATTCATAATACGGTAAGGTCCATGTCACAATTGAATTGGTTACGTAGTACTGAATAACATTGCTGTAACTGACTAGCTGCAGATACCTGTAGATAATAAACAAGTTTTATTAATAATATTTACTTACTAAATTAGTTAAGAATACTAAGTTGCTGAGAGCAATACTATAAAGAGGCTGTAGTGACCGAGTAGCATTACTGTAAAATAACGTAGGGTTATTTGGAAACTGAAAACAATCATAAATAAAATAATACTGATTTATTTTTGACTTACAAAATGATACATAGAGGAGTTTCATATAGTATTACTACAATGTATTCAAAATTAATAAAGTCTAGGTCAACTATAATTTATAAAAAACAAATCTTAAGTGCCATCATCATCACCAATGATGAAAATTTTGCGTTTTTCTAATAGATAAATCCAATTATTGATTTATAATGTTGAATTTGATAGCAAAATGTCAAAGCCAAATCAATCCACACACAGTATTAATACCATAGCTTGGCAATGATATAATGTTCGTACTTGAATTTGAGCCTTGATTGAAATATTTTAAAACCTTTTAAATTATTAAAATATTAAATCTCACTATTCACATAATTATGAGTTAAGTTGTAAGTAGTAATAGTAATTTTTCTATAGCAGTTATTTTTTACATGTGTGATAAATCCTTCCCTGACTTCAGCTTTCGATATGAGGGACAGGCAACGAAGAGATCCTATAAAGGTTACTTTATTCCTCTGTACGGGACCCTAAAAAAAGCCAAAATAACAGGTATTTTGTATGGCAGCCCTCTTTAATTTCAGCTTTTATTTTATTTTTATTATTTGTTGTTAGAGGCAAGAGAAATACCTTTTACGGTGCATGAGATACAGTCCACTGACAGACAGACAGCGGAGGCTTAGTAATAGGGTCCCGTTTTCACCCTTCAGGTACGGAACCCTAAAAAGTACCTATGCTAAATTATCATAAATATAAAGATTTCAAAGTGTACTTACAATCTTGCAATCTGAGAAGTTCATTTAGTTATGTCGTTGTTGAGAGCACTATTTCTGTTCTTGGCCAGTTTTTTTTTTCTATTAAGTGAGGAAAACTCTCAATAATATCTGTATACATGCCAGCATATAACTCTTCACTTCAAAGTCCGTTTTGAGCTGAAAACAAAATCATAATTTTAGTCTAAAAATAATATAACTGTGAGGTACTTTTCCATAAACTAGTATTTACAATTAAAGATTGCAAAGCGAAGCGTGGGGATCATACAGAGAACACAAAGAAGAACACAGAAAGGAAGTGAAATTTATTGAATCCACATCGTATCATACAGGCTAACCTATGATAAGAACACAATGAAAGTAAAGTAGGTACCGACCTTTAAACATCTCGATGTTAAGACTCGAGATTCCAAATAAATTTCGGACCTCTTCATCCATAATTTTCCGTATTTGATACTGCACTGCACTTGAATATTTCCTAAAATAACACAGTAATATTTCTTTTTCGGCTTTCGGCGGAGCACATAACACCACAAAGAACTTTTGTATAAGAAGGGCGCGAGTCGACGGAGAAATGACGGAGAAAGAGAAAATGAACGGACAATGAACGGAGCCGAGCGGAGCGGTTCTTTTTAAATACGTTTCTCGGCTGTTTTCTACCGAGTAACGTACCCGATTATATTAGGTCCTTACATATGAAATTGGCGTTTTTCGTACTGGCCACTTTAATCACAAATTTCTCCTCTTTGGTAAGGAATTCCAAATTCAAATTTGTACAGCTATAGACTCATGTATTTGTGCTTCGATGATCGTCATTCATTTGTTTTTTTTCTTCTGTTTTTTTCTGTTTGCGTCACTCATTTTACAAAATGGAAAACTTAAAATATCGCATTATTTACGAGTACGAGTTCCGCCGTGGCACTAGTGCTGCGGAAACAACTCGAAGGGTGAATGATGTGTATGACGGTCGTGTTGCAAAAGAAAACACAGTTCGTTTTTGGTTCCAACGTTTTCGTTCTGGAAATTTCGACCTGCAGAACAAGCCCCGTGGACGGCCTGAGACTCAAGTTGATAATGAAGAGTTGAAGGCTATTGTGGAAGCGGATCCATCGCAAACCACGTCCGAATTAGCTGCAGGCTGCGATGTTAGTGATAAAACTGTTTTAATTCACTTGAAGCAAATTGGGAAGATTAAAAAGCTTGAAAGGTGGGTACCTCACGAATTGACTGAAGCAAACCGGCAAACGCGCGTCGACTGCTGCGTTACATTACTAAACCGGCACAATAATGAAGGTATTTTAAACCGAATCATTACCTGTGATGAAAAATGGGTTCTTTACGATAATCGGAAGCGCTCAGCGCAATGGTTGGATCCTGGCCAGCCAGCCAAATCCTGCCCCAAGCGAAAATTAACCCCAAAAAAGTTACTTGTAAGCGTTTGGTGGACTAGTGCCGGTATTGTTCATTACAGTTTTCTCAAATCTGGCCAGACTATTACGGCTGATGTCTATTGTCAGCAATTGCAAACCATGATGGAAAAGCTAGCGGCTAAACAACCTAGGCTGGTCAATCGCTCCACGCCACTGCTGCTTCACGACAACGCTAGACCACACACTGCGCAACAGACGGCTACTAAATTAGAAGAGCTTCAATTGGAAAGTCTAAGACATCCTCCGTACTCCCCGGACCTTGCTCCAACAGATTACCATTTTTTTCGAAATTTGGATAACTTCTTGCAAGGGAAAAAAATTCAACTCCGATGGGGCAGTCCAAATCGCCTTCAAAGATTTTATTGATTCCCGTCCGACTGGTTTTTTTAGTAAAGGGATCAATGAACTACCTATAAGATGGCAAAAGTGCATAGAAAATAATGGTTCATACTTTGATTAATTAAATATATTATATTAAAAAATATTCGACTTTTTGTTCCTCCCATACAAAACGCCAATTTCATATGTAAGGACCTAATATTTAAATGACACTAGCCGGTTGCTATTAACTATGGTCATTTGCTAGAACCAACCGATTAAATTTACTTATTTAAAAGGAAATAAGTAGCTTGATCAAATTAAATAAGTTTATCTTATGTATTGATAAAAGAGAAGGTGTGTAAAAATCAACCGAAAATTATTCGATTAAAATCAATAAACACTCCGCTTAAAATCAAATGAGTTCAACTTATCTAACTTTAAATAAAAATGTTTCTAAAAATTAACCGAGTGAATTACTTGTTCAAAAACAACAGCTTGCTTATTTAATATTAAATATTTCTCTTTAGTAGTGTAGGGGTTCCTACAGTTATAAGTTAAGTTAATAGTTAATTAGTAGAGGGAAGGATAATGTACGAATCAAACCCCCGAGTGCTAGTTTGACACTGATTTAATATTGGTAAGAAATTGCACAATAACATGAGTAGTAAGCAAATTGGTGCAAGAACATGTGTATAAGTAGGTATATATGCTTAGCTATACGTGACCCAGTTCAATGACTTCTACCTATCGTGCGGTATTCCGTACATTCTGCCGGCCAAAAAGGTAACAGTCAAATCACTAAAGTTATAAAATGCTATTGATCAAAGTTGTATAAAACTTAAGTAAGTAGGTATAGCAAAGGGAACAGCGAGTAACGTTATGTAAACAATGTAAACAAGTATAAAATATGTAAATGTAAACAAAATTAAGTTAATTAAGTAGTGGGCAATATAAATGAATCCTTAAATATTTCATAACTGCACTACACTAAACTGTTAACGGTCACTGGAATGTCTAATCGTAAGGATGGAAGTCGTGGTCGGCCCCTCGGAGCCAAGTCGTCCAGCTCGAGGTCCGTGACTGCCGCCGCCGGCGGCATCCGCGCCACCAGTGCCGCTGCTGCCCTTGTGGTTGAAGGAACCACCATCCCCGCCGGTGCGCTAGTAGTTGGCGTATTGAGAGCCTTGTTCCTGCGCCAGCGTTTCCATAGATACATACATAATACAACAATGCTTAGTGCGAGTATTGTGTAGAGACCTGCGAACTGATGCATGTCGTGTACTGTGAGTGGCGCGTTTTCTTGTTCTTTGATTGCTTTGATTTGTGTATCTATACGGCGCCACTCATCATCATGAGTTTCAGATGAAAGCTCGATGCCAGAAGAGTTGACAAGTGTGTTTAGTATTGATGTCTCCGGTCTTAAGTACTTGCTGTCATCTTGGATTGTGATATGGCTCAGGTAGTTGTTATGTGCGAGTATTGTAATTGTATCACTCTTGATTGTGCAACCTTGACCTATATCCAGTAGTCCATTTCCTTTGAGTGACTTTATAATCATGCCACTACCAGTGCAGAATATGCGGACTGTGCACTTTCCACAGCACGTGAACAGCCAGCTGTTGTTGTTGTGTAACTTGATCCATCGCTCGTAGCACGCCGCCTTCTTTGCGTGACACATTGTTATGTTTTGTATTTTCAAGTTACAAAGTGATTGTTTTATTTGCAGCGTATAAATGGGTTTATCTATATGGCAGAGTAGTTTGTTTGTCCGTACAGTAATACAATTATGAATGTCTGCTTCAGTAAAGGTGATGAGCAGGTCCTTTTGTAGGTTGTACGCGATGTAAGGTGCTATAAATTCCATAGTATATGATTGTTGAGGTAGGCTTATTATCCTGTCCAGCTCAAAGGATTCCTTGTTTACCAGAGGTATTCTAGCTTCGATGATCATGTAAGAGCCGAAGACTCGTCCCTTTATCTTCATAAGTTTATAAACCTCCTTGACGTCTTGCTTGTCGGCAGGTAAAGTCAGGTCGGAAGGTAAGTGATTGTTTATTGTATTCATTTGTTCTTGTAATTGCTCTGGCGGCAACAAATGTATGTCCATATGCCCATGCGTTAGGTCGGTGATGGTGCTTATTATGTTTTCTTGCATGGTCCTTAGGTGAGAGAGGATGATAACTGCCGATATCGAAGCTGATAAGATGTGAAGTTCCATGTTGTTTATAGTTTGTTGCCGAGTTGATGTATATGTTATGTTCTGTAGGTACCTTTGTATGACTCCAAACTGTTTGTTCATGATAACTTCGTTTCTCTGCATGAGGTTAGTCTGAGCTTCAATAACGCTTGTTTGGTTTTTTAGCAGAAGCTGCAGGTGATTTTCGTTTTGTGAAATCTTCGTTATGTCCTTTTCGTACTTCCTTGCAAAATTGTCATCAAGTACTCCAAATAAAGAATTAGCTAAATAGCCTACACCGTTGATCAGTCCTCTTTTGGGCCTTTGAGTAGGTTGGCTCGTGAGAATCCGGTTGTAGTGATTTAGCTCTGATAGCTCGTGTTGAAGTTGATAAATTATGCTCTTGTACTGTAGTGGTAGTTCGATATCCTTAGTGTGTAGGTAACCCTCCAAGTGGTTGACGTAGTCTGGCATGTAGTCTAATCCTGTCCAGTAGGTACTCATGTTGTAGTAGACAATCAGTTTCCAGTCATCTCGTATGATGTTCATGTTGTACATTTTATCGAAGTAGATGTCCTTGTCGTCACTGAATGTTGAGATGTTGTAAGAGCTCTGCCCTGGAGTCAACAGGTTTAGAAGTAGCATTGTTAAAATTAGGCTTATGGAAGGCCTCCGTGTAGCGCACACTGGTCGCCCGCTCGTCGACGAGTAGACCGGTGTGATGTCATCTTTTGTAGGTTCTGCGTCATTGATCTGTTGTTGAGGATCTTCGTTCTTCATAGATAAGGGTGACAGTTTCTGGATTGGCCTTTTCATGTCGACGTAAGGAATGATAATTGATAACAGGCCAACTTTGTTTAGTTTCTTAACTTGTACATGATGTTTGTCTTGAAACTGCATAGATTGAGCCGTCTTTATTGTTAGATTATGAGTGTTAAGCATCTCTGTAGGGAATAGGTTTTTATATTGAGGCGTTGGTAGATTTTGCAATCGCTTTGTAAAACACCATAGCCAGCAGATTTTTGTATAGTTCCAGTTAATAACTAGCAAATCATTTTTATATGTTAGGGCTAATGCTGCGTTCACACTGTGTTTCTTGACCTTTATGATCAGTGATTGGTATGAGTTATTTTGTGTGCTTTTGTTATAAGGCGTAGTCAACCACTGCGGTCCTTGCCACCACAAAGGATTTTCTGACCAACGTAGCGATGCCAGTTTTTTTGTAGCGTAGTCTGCTGCAGTGCCTTCAGAGCGAACGTGGTGCCATGATGATGATGATGATGATTTGATGTTGGGTAAAGTATGTACCCTGTTAGCTACAAATCGTGTCCGTCTGTTTGTGTCTATATGTAGCCAACTAAATACCACCATTGAGTCGTTCCACGCATGAATCTGTACAGTAGACATCCACGAAAATGCTTCTCTGACCTTCCTTATTAAGTATAAAACATGAATAAGTGCATAAAGTTCAGTGCGAGCTAAGTAAGTTTTCGAAGAAACTGTGTTGCTGGTCACAATCGTCAATGTGTACTCGCCTTTAGAGTTTGAGGTTACAAGGTAAATAGTACAATAATTTTCTGATGCGTCGCAAAAATAGTGAATTGCATAATATTTGATTCCAATGTACGAGTATCTAAGTCTTTGGAATTTATCTAAAGTTTGAAAATCCCTTCTTAGTTGTAGCCACTCCATTGCATTGAATGTCTTGGAAATGTTGAATCGATGTTTTGTTTTAATTATGATGTCATTATTGGCGTCATCTTGAATTTGTTTCGGAAATGTTAATGTGTCTGTAAGCGGGTTCGAACGTGATTCCAAGGTTTTCCTACTTTCTTCTTTTTTAAAGTTAAGGAGTTCTAGTTGGTCATTTGTGAGGTCTAGTATGAGTTTTTTGGTATTACTGGACCAGTTGCAGTTATTGTGTATCCCAGGTTCTTTTAAAATGGATTTGATCTCCTGTTCTGGCGGCTTAACCTTAGATATGTTGTTATCCGTTTGCCCTTGGTATTCATAGTCTTCTTGTTCCCAATCTTGTGATATTTCACCCATGTTCCTTACCAAGACGTGACAATTGAATGTCTTCACGCTTCCCGAAAGTATCCAGCCCAGCCTTGTTTGTTGAGCGATAGGAGCCATGTGCGGGCCCTTGAGTAGACCGCTCATCAGTATCTCTGAGTAAACGCTCGCATCCAGGAGTAAATCGATAGGTTTAGAGACATTGTACTCAGGGTTGGCGAGTTGAATATGTTGCAGGTGTGGCCATGATTGTCTGTTGAAGGTCACATTGGGTAGCTGGTTTAAGACGTGCCTAATAACCAAAGCTTGTGTAGTAAAATCAAAGTCCTTATAAATTGATTGACACTCCAGTGTGACGACTGCCTTTCCGTGTTTAGATCCATTTCCGATGCCAGAGACAGACGCGTGGTACCGCTGTCAGGGCAAGCCCTAACATCTGTGCAGCGTTTTCAGATAGTAAGGAAATCTGGGAGCCTTGGTCCAGGAGAGCTGTTAAGGTGACGTATTCACCGTCCGCGGCCTTGACGTTGATAGATACGGTCGTAAGTAAAATCTCCTCATCATCAGTAGCGACGTGATTAACGCTGTGTTGTTTGTTAGGTTGTTGTGGTGGCGTTTGAGATTTCGCAATACGAGCCGTAGGTACGGACGATAACCCGGCCTCGCTTGTTTTATTCGATAAATTGTCAGTAAGGTCGATACTTGTATATGCATCATGTAAAATCGTATGATGGTGTTTATAACAAACTCTGCAAGTTTTCTTCGATGTACAAGTGCTGTCATTGTGTGAGTATAAGCAATTTTGGCAAATATGCAATTTTATTGCGGTCATTAGCTTCTCGTCCGGTGTTAATTTATTAAAATTGGTACATTTATATAAATAGTGGTTGTTGTTACACATAGGACAACTGATTGCGCATGCCGCGCTAGCTTGATGTTCCTTGTATGCATATACATTGTAATCTCCGTATGTTTCGGGATCTAACTTCTTTGAGATGAGGTGAACTAGCAGCGGATCCCAGGTACTTGTATCGATACCCAGGTTCTTTATGGCGTAAAGGCACTCCCTTGAAGTATCGAAAAGACGTCTGATTTCGTTTGCTGTCTGCTTATGAGCTACAGGTTGGTTTAAAAATATCTCTACTTGCTTATTAAAGAGCAACTGCGGGTTGTTGTATCTGTGAGTTAGGAGTTCCCACGCAGTGTCGTAATTGTCTGTAGAGATATGAAGATGCTGGATAAGCCGCTCGGCATCTCCCCGAACTCTTCCCTTCAAATGTTGCATCTTCTGGGACTTCGTAAGCAAATTATTATTATGGATGCTTTCTACGAAGAGGTCGTAGAAGGTAGGCCATTGTGTATAATAATAATAATATAAGCCTTTTATTCAGACATCTTACAATAAGCAGTATACTATATTACATCAATATTCTTTATACACTGTGTTAGACTAACTCCTCTGCTTCGTCATCTGCCTGTGTGCCTCTTTGGACAAAGGCCTCCTCCAATTTTGCCCATTCCTCTCTATTGCTAGCCAATCTAGACCATGTGCCACCTGCTGTGTCTTTTATATCATCGACCCATCTTCTTGATGGCCTGCCTCGTTTCCTTCTGTTGTTTCCTGTGTACCAGTACATTATAGTTTTAGACCACTTTTCGCTCCCTCTGATTGTGTGCCCAGTCCATCTCCACTTCAGTTTTCTGATGGTTATTGATACATCCTTTGTTTTGGTGAGTTTTTTTATCTTGGTCAGTTTGATTCTGTCACTGAGCTTTATCCCCATCATACTTCTTTCCATGGAATTTTGGCAAGTCGCTAGCTTTTTGTTGTGGGCTTTAGTGGTTGCCCAGGTTTGGCATCCATATGTAAGAACGGGCAGTACACAGGTATCAAACAGTTTACGTTTCAAAGTCATGTTCATTTCTTTATTTTTCATTATGTCTTTTAAGCTCCAATATTGTTTCCAAGCATTTCCTATACGTCTGTCAATTTCTTTCGAAGTTATGTCCCTAGGTGATATGACTTGACCCAGGTAGAGGTATTCGTCTACATATTCTAGTGTGTTGTTGTTTATGCAAATAGGTTCTTTGTTACCATTGGTCATGGCTTTAGTTTTTTGTGTGTTCATGACTAACCCTGCTTTGCGGCTTACTCTATCAAGGTCGTTAAGCATTTCTTGTAGGTCTTTGCTTGATGGCGATAGGATTATCAGGTCGTCGGCGAATCTCAAGTGTGACAGGTGTTCTCCATTGATTACTAGTCCGCGTTTTTTCCAATCTAGCTGGCGGAATATACCTTCTAGTACAGCCGTAAAAAGTTTGGCCGATACAGGGTCACCCTGGCGAACACCTCTTTCGAGTTTGATTTCTTTGCCCTCCTTCTCCAGTTTTATTTTTGCTTTGCTGTTTATATAGAGGTTTCTGAGTAATCTGGTGTATTTATTTTCAACTCCTTGGTCTTTAAGCGATTGCCATATTACCTCATGCTCCAGTGAGTCAAAGGCTTTGCTATAGTCAACAAAGCAGCTGTAAAAGGTTATGTTGAATTCTTTGCCTTTCTCGAATAGTTGCTTCACAACATGTATGTGATCTAATGTCGAATATCCACTCCTGAAACCAGCTTGTTCTCTTGGTTGATTCTCATCAAGAGTTTTCGTTATTCTGTTTAAGATTATTTTAGCGAAAACTTTGTAGATATTCGACATCAAGCTTATAGGCCTATAGTTGTTTATGTTGTTTTTATCACCTTTCTTGTGTAGCAGTGTTATAGTTGACATTGTCCACTGTTCAGGGATAACTTCATGTTTCAGAACTTCATTGAAAAGATGTGTAAGGATCGGTATAAGGTGGTGTTTATTTTTTCGAAGGAATTCATTGCTTATCCTATCTGAGCCCGGAGCTTTGTCTTTCTTTTGGGTTTGTATAGCTTTATCCACTTCTGCCGGTATTATAATAGGTACTTCCTCACCTCCAGTCAGATCAGTTGGTTGTACTGTGTTTTTCTTGGCATAAAGATCTCTGAAGAAGTCTGTAGCTATGGACATGATTTCGGGGCGCTTGGTTACTTTCTTATGGTTTTTGTCTATCATGTTCGGTATCCAGTCGGTTTTCTCTTTCAGTTTCTGTAACACTTTTTTGATTCCACCGGTTTTTTGAATACATACTTCCATTAAGTCTAGCTTGTATTTTTGGCGATCTCTTCTCATGCCTTGTTTGATTTCTTTGCTTAATTCTGATATGTTCTTTCTTGTAGTTTTTGTCTTTTCTTTGATATTGATTAGTTCAGCACGATTTATAAGTAGCTTTTTGGTTTCGTTTGTAAGCCATTTTATAGTGTCATTTTTGTTACTTTGTCTATCTTTCTCTTTTTTATTCAAAAGTTGTTCGAATTTGTTATATTTGTCTTGAATACTTAGATCATTTGTTTGGCCATTGTGTATACTTGCCACTAAATGTAGGTATCTCAATTTGAGGCGTTGATTGATGAAGATGCGACGTTGAAGCCAGCTTGTAATTTAATTTTTAATTTTCTTTATTGGCACACAAAACAGAAAACAATCAAGACAAGACACTGACTTACAAAATTATAACTAAGGTTCTTATGCTAGATTGGATTCCTAAACATGCATGCACAACATGATTCAAACATAGAGCAGTAAAAGCAACGATATTCTGACTAAACAAGATAAAGTAAAAGAAGTTAAAATATTGAAAACTTAATTAGGTAAATGTGAGATGTAGAACAATAAATATAACAATAACCTAGTATTACAAGATAATTAAATAACAAATACCATTTTTCTTAAATAATACGATGAATACAAAATACTAATAATAATAATATTACAGAACTAAGGCCTACCTAAAATCAAAAGACTTAAGAATTATTCCGAAATGAGATCTTTTTCAGACTCTGCTAACAGAGCTGATAGAGCTAGTTTTTTAAATTTGGGGAGACTACTGACAAAAATATCTAAGTTTTCGTGGTGATTAACTAGTAAATCATTGAAAAGGCGACACATTCTGACGACGGGGTTGTAAAACGAGGTGTTATTAGTATAAACCTGAAGGGCGAAAGTATTGAGGAAAGGAGTCCGGGATCTAGGCTTAGTGCTAATATTGAGCAATGATAGAAGGTTTGGGGAGTCGATCACGGAGTGTATAATTTTATACAAATGTATGAGGTCATGTAGCTTACGCCGATGCTCCAAGGATAGAAAGTTAAAATTTCTCAGCCTATCAGTATAGCTCGATAAGTTCCTACCGTAGCTGCATTTGTAACATAAAATTTTAAGAAACTTTTTTTGTACTCTTTCAAGGCGATTAGTGTGGTTTTTGTAGTAAGGAGACCAGATTACATCGTTGTACTCCATGACACTGCGCACTAAGGCATAGTAAAGGTAAATAAGACTTTTAGGGTCTCTAAAATCTTTAGTTGACCTTGAAATAAAACCAAGCAGCTTACTACTTTTGGATGTTATGTGATCGTAATGGTAGTGAAATGTAAGTTTTTCATCGAAGAAGACACCAAGATCCCTTACAACTGACTTTCTTTCTAAAGTGCGACCTTTCAGCCTATAATCATAAAATTGTTTTTGTTTTTTGGTAGTAAAGGAAATGATAAAACACTTATTGACATTTAGAAACATACTGTTCATATCGCACCACCGATCAATCACATTAAGGTCGGATTGAAGCATCAAGGAGTCAGTCAGGCTGCCTATGGCGTTGTATACCTTAAGATCATCTGCATACAATAAACAGGGGCAGGTTAGTTTATCAACTAGATCGTTAATAAATACGCAGAAAAAAAGAGGACCGAGATGGGATCCTTGGGGCACTCCAGATGTGACGGCAGTTGGGGACGAAATAAAGCCTTTGACAGTCACCAGCTGACTCCTTCTGCGTAGGTATGACTCAATCCAGCGAAGGAGATTACCGTGTATCCCATAATAAGATGAAAGTTTGGAGCAAAGCATTGTGTGATTGTAGTTCAAAGACCGCTTGATTTTCGTGTATGTCTCCTCGTACGTATCAAACTCACCATCATATCGAGAATCTGATCCTTGTAGAATGTTGTCAATTCGCAAGTGTAGGGAGTCGATTGCATTCCATCGTTGCTGTAATGTACGCAGTTCATCTTCGATCTCCCATCGGTCTCGTATCTCGTCAACTTGAATTCTGTTTACCTGACGGCTGAGCGCGCGGAAGTTGGTCCTCTGCAATGATAGCAACTCACTTACCTGCCCCAGCGAAGAAGTAGTTTGCTCAATTGGTGCTGGCGGGGCCGTCGAGATGGGCCTTAGTGATCGAGTAGGCACTTTCTCGGCTGATGTCCCCGGCATTGGTAAGGGTGATAAAGGCTGTAGTGAAACATCCGCAACCGCAGTCGCAGGGGGACAGGACGATAACTTAACACGGACAGATTCATAGTAGGTTTTCATTTCCTCGAATTGATTTTCAACGAAGTAAGGATCGCTGTCATTTGTGAAAGTAGATAGCTTGTTGTTATTGGATTTAAAGTCGACCCACAGCTTGTCGAGGTTATCCAGACGTTCATCCAGGTACCTGCGGGTCTTCCGACTTGGAGAATCCTTGCTAAAGTTCTAGCTTCTTAATAGCTTCAACAATGTCGTGTTGGCTCTGAAGTAGGTTCTCCATGGTGTAGCTGTTGTAAGTAGTAGATGTAGGTAGGTACCCAGGTAAGATGTTCAGTACTTACCTGTTACTAAGTACCTGTAGGTACTCAGTGTCCTCGTGAAATTAGCACAACCTTATGCGCCTTCTCAATGACTGGTGGAACCCGCTGGTGGGAAGCCAGTCAACCGATTCGCAGTCGCACGTAATTCACTAAAACACTAGAGCACTGTTTTCCTGTTTTGTATCAAACGTCGATGATACTTCACAGAATAAGCAGTTGACCGTATCCCGGTTGTAAACCGTGTCTCCCGAACGTCGACAGGAGGCGGCCACGGCACTGATAAAGAGTAAAGTTCGAAGGACCAAAAACTGTAGGGGTTCCTACAGTTATTTATTTATTTAAGCTTTTATTATGCTAAAAACTAAAATGTTTGTGTGAACTGTTTGTAACATACTTATTCTAATTCCTAAAATTTTAGCGTGTCCTGTGACACATAAGCCTCTTCCAGCCCTTTCCACCCTTCTCTACTGCGTGCCGTTCTGGACCACGTAGCACCTCCTGCTTTCTTAATGTCGTCCTCCCATCTTTTGAGCTGTCTACCTCTTTTGCGTTTGCCGTCGCGTGGGTACCACTCTGTAATAATCCTTGTCCACTTCTCTTTGCTCTCTCTTGACATGTGACCTGTCCATCTCCATTTCAGCTGTTTGACTTTGATAATAACGTCTATGACTTTAGTGCTCGATCTGATATCTTCTGCTCGTTTTCTATGCCTTAGTGTGACACCCATCATGCTTCTTTCTATTCCTCTCTGGCAAGTTCTGAGTTTCTGGAGGTGTTTCAGTGACAGTGCCCAAGTTTGAGAAGCGTATGTTAGGCAAGGCAGGATGCACAAATTGAATACTTTTCTTTTGGCAGCCATAGGGTAGTGTTTACTCTTCATTATTTCCTTAAGGGACCAGTATCTTTTCCATGCGCTTGCAACTCTCCTTTCGATTTCTAGATCTGTTTGGTCTGAGAAAGATATTTGCTGACCTAGGTAGGTGTATTCTCTGACGTAGTCTATTACCTCATTGTCAACTGTAATGGTGTTTTCTTCTCTATTTGTCATGGCTTTCGTTTTAGCTTTATTCATTGAAAGACCAGCGACAGCGCTCTTCTCCGACAGTTCCTGTATCATCGTTTGCAGGGTAGTGGCATCGTCTGAAATAATCACTAAGTCATCTGCGAATCGAAGGTGGTTAAGGTTTCTTCCATTCACGTTGATCCCCAGATGACCCCACTCTAGGTTTCTGAAAATGTCTTCGAGAACTGCGGAGAATAGCTTAGGTGAAAGAGGGTCTCCCTGGCGTACTCCTTTTTCGATAGGGAACTCTTCCCCCAGCGACTCTAGTTTTATTTGAGCTGTGCTTTGGCAGTAGATATTTTTTATTAATCTTATATATTTGCTCGGTACTCCCTGCTTTTGGAGACTATTCCAGAGTGAACTGTGCTTGATAGAGTCAAATGCTTTACTGTAACCTACGAAGGCTATATACATTGGTTTACGGAATTCCTGGCTTTTTTCTATAAGTTGCCTCAGTGCATGAATGTGATCAACCGTCGAGAATCCCGCTCTGAACCCCGCCTGTTCTATTGGTTGTTGCTCGTCCAAAATGTTTGTTATTCGTTTTAGGATTAGCTTTGAAAATATCTTGTATATGTTCGGCATGAGACTGATAGGTCTGTAGTTTTCTATTTTGTTCCTATCTCCTTTCTTAAATAACAAAATGATTGTGCTCTTAGTCCACTGCCAAGGTATGTATTCCGTGTTCAAGATTTCATTATATAGATCTGTCAGTTCGCTTATATTTTCAGGTAGTGTCCTTTTTATAGTCTCATTTGTTATGTAGTCTTGACCAGGTGCTTTGTCATTTTTCTGAGAATTCACAGCCTGTTCTACTTCTTCTCTCAGAAAACTAGGAATTGTAGCTTCATCCTCTACATTCCAGCTTATCCGGTTTGGTGAGTCTTTATCTCCTGAATAAAGTTCCTTGTAGAAGACAGTTGCTGTTGTTAGTATCGGTTTTCTGGCTGTTTCTTTTTTCCCCTTACTGTTTTTCATGTTGGGTATCCAGTCCTTCTTTTCTGTTAGCTCTTTTATTGCCTTCTTAACTCCTCCTGTTTTCTCTATGTAGTCGTTTATGACTTCAGTTCTTCGTTTATTTTTATCTTTTTTTATGTTCTTGCTAATTTGTTTACTAATGTTTGCTATCTTGGTGCGGGAACTTTTGTCTCTTCGGGTTGTTAGTAACAGTCTTCTTTCCTCTATCAATGCAAGTGTGTTTGTTCACATGAGAGGTATTTTCGCTTTCGGAGTGTTTTTGATAGTTCCATACATTCTACTAACTTTTTGGTCGTATTTTTGTTGATGTTCGTTTGTACTTCGGCTTAAATCGTTAGCTCTTTTTTGTATGTGCATTTGGTTGTTACAGAATTTTCTTCTGCTTGATTTTCTTTCTTTAATATTTAAAGTTCCTCTAACCATGCGGTGATTAGTATTGAATTCTAGCTGGTTTAATATACTCAGATCCTGGAAAGCATTGGGATTGTTTGTCGCTATGTAATCAATTTCATTCTTGACAGAAAAATCTGGTGAAAACCAGGTCCATTTCTTTTTTGTATTCTTCCTAAAGATGCTGTTTACGAATTTCCTCCTACAGTTATAAGTTAAGTTAATAGTTAATTAGTAGAGGGAAGGATAATGTACGAATCAAACCCCCGAGTGCTAGTTTGACACTGATTTAATATTGGTAAGAAATTGCACAATAACATGAGTAGTAAGCAAATTGGTGCAAGAACATGTGTATAAGTAGGTATATATGCTTAGCTATACGTGACCCAGTTCAATGACTTCTACCTATCGTGCGGTATTCCGTACAAGTAGTTTCGAATCAAGATCGAAAGTGTTAAAATTAACAAATTATGTTATTTGAAAATTATTATTGATCTATTTGTTTTTAGCCAAGAACAAATAACAATGTTCACAAGCCTACTTTATGCCAAGTTCACTTATAGATTTTTAAATAAGTCTTAGTTAAAAATTACAGATATGATTGTAACCGAGCCAAAAAGGTACTTTGTTAAAATAATATTTTTTCAGTGTTGTACTACAGCTTGATGTTTTCCGCAATCTATAGAGTACAATATACAAAATTATTTATTTTGGTACATACTTGGTCAACGTGCGCTTTCCTGCAGTTGCGGTCTAACATTACGCCTAAATATTTTGTATTATCGACCTCATTAACACCTTCATGGCCCAAGACGCAGCTGCCAGTCTCTATCTGCGTGGAGCTGCGGCGCGCCCCTGCGGGTCGCACCGCAGAGCTGGGCAGTGAATGCGTTATACATTATACACTAAACATTATACACTAACACCTTCATGGCCCAAGACGCAGCTGCCAGTCTCTATCTGCGTGGAGCTGCGGCGCGCCCCTGCGGGTCGCACCGCAGAGCTGGGCAGTGAATGCGTTATTAGTCTGTCCATTATTGTTAAGACAGAGGTCAACATGTTTCCTGCCATAGTTGCTGAATTGAATAAAGTTAGTCTTTGCTACATCAACAGTTGAATTGTATCTTGGGATGTCATAATGACGCAGTTGTTTTAGAGCTTACATGCCTTTATACATTTTTGTACAGGTAGGGTCTACATGATTTTTCCAACCTAGGGCCGGATCTATTTCGATGTAACAGTATTGTTAATTAGTGACGTGTCTCGGTCCGTCAGGCGCCAGCGACGACGGCGCGGGCTGCGCCGTGCTGCTGGAGGTGATGCGCGCGCTGGCGGCGGCGCGCTCCCCGCCGCGCCGCGCCGTCATCTTCCTCTTCAACGGCGCGGAGGAGAACGTGCTGCAAGGCTCGCACGGGTTCATCACGCAGCACAAGTACGTGCCGCACGCGAGCGCGCGACCACGCGGCCGGCCGCGCCGGGGAGAGAGCGCGCTGTAGTCTGTGTGTCTGTGTGTGCAGGTGGGCGCGGACGGTGCGCGCCTTCGTGAACCTGGAGGCGTGCGGCGCGGGGGGGCGGGAGGTGCTGTTCCAGGCGGGGCCGCAGGACCCCTGGATCATGGAGGTGAGCGGCGTCTATAACTCGCAACCCGCCTACAACACTCGACTACTGAATTCCTCAGAACCGTGGTTATAAAGATAAACTATCTCCGGTGTGGTCCAACCAGAATCTAGATTCAGTACTCGAGGCTTTCATCCGTTCTTTAATAATACACTATGTATTATTAAAGAACGGATGAAAGCCTCGAGTAGTTAATAATACATAACAATTACGTAATTATGAAGAGAACAATACCGAAAGAATAAGACCAAAATGAGCAAATTCAACTGGTCTTATTCTTTTGCTATTGATCTCAGAGGTGGAAGATCAGTGGTGGGTATGCGTGGAGCAAGGAGCGATTGAACTAAGTAATGTGTGTGTGTGTGGGTGCAGCTGTACGCGCGCGTGGTGCCGCACCCGTTCGCGTCGTCGCTGGCGCAGGAGGTGTTCGAGAGCGGGCTGGTGCCGGCCGACACGGACTTCCGCATCTTCCGGGACTTCGGCGGACTGTCGGGCGTGGACCTCGCGTGGAGCGCCAACGGCTACGTGTACCACACGGCGCTGGACGTCGCGCAGCGCGTGCCGCCTGCCGCGCTGCAGCGCACCGGCGACAACGTGCTGGCGCTCGTGCACGGTGCGGTGCTCTACTGTAGATACTACTGCTGCGTCCGACGCACGCCCCGTGCTCACTCGTGTGCGCTCTGTGTGCAGGCATGCTGCGCAGCGAGCGCATGGACGGCGAGGTGGAGCGCGAGGCGCGGCAGCCCGTGTTCTTCGACGTACTGGGCGTGGTGGCGGTGAGCCTGCGTGCGCCCGCCGCGCTGCTGGCCGCCGCCGCCGCGCTAGCGCTGGTCGCGCTCGACGTGCACCTGGCGGCCGGCCGCGCCAGCAAGGAGCGTGAGTAGAGCGGCGGTCGGAGCGCGTGCACCTCCGGTGTCCCCGTGTGAACGTATCTATATACCTCGTGTCCGCAGTGTTCGTGAGGCGCGGCGCGTGGTGGCGCTGCGTGGCGCGCGGCGCGGGCGCGGCGGCGGCGAGCGGCGCGGCGGGCGCGGCGGCGGCGGCGCTGCACGGCGCGCTGCTGCACGCCGCGGGCCTGCGCCTCTCCTTCTACGCGCGCCCCGAGATGCTCGCCCCGCTGTACGCGGCGCCAGGTACCTACCCCTCCATTGTCTGATCTATCGAAGGTGCGAGTACAGCAGTGCAGTATACTATACGTGGTGTGTGTGTTGCAGCGCTGCTGGTGTCGTGGGCGGTGGCTCGTCGGCTGGTGGCGCGCTGGGCGTGGGCGCGGGGCGCGGGCGGGTGGTGGGCGGCGCGCGCGCTGGCGCAGGGCAGCACGCTGGCGGCGGGCGGCGCGCTGGCGGTGTGCGCGGCGCTGCGGCTGCGCTCCGGGTTCCTGCCGGCGCTGTGGACGGCGCTGCCGGCGGCGGCGAGCTGCCTGGCCGGCGGGCGCGCGCCGGCGTGGTCGTGGGCGGCGGGCGCGGCGTTGCCCATGCTGCAGACGTGGTACCTGGCCGTGCCCACGCTGCGCATGTTCGTGCCCATCGCCGGCCGCGCCTCCAGCCCGCCGATCCCGCTCGACGTGAGTGCAACGCTTTCGAACTGAAGATCGAATTAGAACTATAAAATAACGTTAGATTTTGCACCAAAACCTCATAAAATATCGTAGACATTTTGAGCCTCATTCACCTGACAGTCTCTCACGCTGCCCCCGGTGCTGTGCTGGCGCAGGTGTCGCTGGGCGTGCTGACGGCGGCGCTGACGCTGAGCGCGTGCTCGTGGCTGCTGCCGCTGGTGGTGGCGGCGCGCAACCCTCGCCCGCTCATGTGGTGGCTGGGCGCGGGCGCGGCGCTGGGCGTGGTGCTGGCGGCGTGCGGCGCGCCCTACTCTGCGGAGGCGCCGCAGCGCATCATGGTGTTCCACACGCGGCGCACGCAGCACCGCCCCCCCGCGCCCCCCGCCACCGACCACCTCTACTGGCTGCCGCTGATGGACGCCAACGCGCCCACCGACCGAGACAAGTATGGTACTCACCGACCCCCCTTCTATTTATAACCGACTTCAAAAAATGAGAGGTTCTCTCAATTTGACCTTTGTATTTTTTTATCTCAGAATATGTTTCATGCCTATTTTTCCCTATTACCCTATTTTTCTAAAAACAAATAATAAGATTAGAAATTTATTTCCAAATTAGGGTGTTGTTAATAATTGAAACAACAATTTTAAATAGGTCTTGTAATAAATGTTAAAATAGTTAGCCGCCTGCTGTAACACAGGCTCTACATCTTCGTAAGAAGGATCTGTTCAATAGGCACGAGTACCTGCGCTCTCCAATTTCTCGAGCCGCTTCCAAAACACGTCGACGAAGTTCCTGTATTGTTGCTATTGGTTTTTTGTTCACTATTTATTTTAATTGAAAAGATCGTACAGGTATTTATGACAATCGTTGTGTCGAGTCGAGTAAGCCGAATCGACACATCGATTGTCATATATGTACCTAGATACTGGAGCAATAGAGCACTATCAAGCCACCAGGTAATAGCTTGGCTTTTTTAAACCTGAAAAGCCTCGGCTATTTTGAAGATTTACACAAAGTAATATTTTATTTATATAATAATAATAATTCTTATTTCAGGTAACTTGATCCATATTTCATTGCTACAGTTAGTAGGTAGTTTCTTAAATTAAATGTTAGTCACACTTATCGCTAATATTAAAATTATCTTACTACCTACAGTACCTACCGGGTACATTTACACTAAAACAAACAAATTTAAATAGGCAATTAATTGAATCAGATTAAATAGAAATAGAAATTAAATAGAAAAATGACTTAAAGTCAAATAGAAAAATCAATTACAATCAAATAATGGAATGAATTTAAAAATAATAATGATCTTTGTCACACGGAAAACATAACAAAATAAGCGTTAATTTAAAATCTGCTATTTTGAATACCTTCATAATGAGTTATTGCTGTCTCGTAATCGTGATGTAAACGGGTCACTAGAACTTGCCAACGGTTCTGGCCTTTTTAACCTCTCAACCCCGACAGAACCAGAACATCTAACTTTAATATTTTGTAACTGTACCGAATTCCGGGACTATGTCCTTCCTCGCAGTATGAACTCAAATCGTGCCTCGTTTCATTTGAATTCATTCGGAAGTGATGCGCGCCCAAGGAATTAGACTTTCACCGTTAGCGAATTAGTTATTAAGTAGATTTAAATTAGTCTTCGAACAATTCTACCAACGAACTGCGATCCCCAACCTGCATGCCCAGCGTGGGGATTATGGGCATTAACCCCCCCCCACTAGATAAACGCCAACAAGGCGCGTATCAGGGGGAGGCCTGCGTCCAGCTGTGGACCAATACAGGCTATTGAGGTAAATTTGTCTTAAATTATACTCAAAATGCTTTTATCATAAATATACCTGAGGCCTAAGTAACCTAGATTTTTCAATTTTATTCGTAGAAAATTACGAAATCTGTAGGTAAGTACACTAGATAGCGATAATTAGAGCGCACACGCCCTCTAAATAGATATATATTTCAGAATATGTTAAAAGTAGAGAATGAGAAGTGGTGTGAGAGAGCATCGTATATGCAGGGGCGGTGCTGGGCGGCGCGCGGGAGGTCCCTGCTGGTGAGTGCGCGGCGTGGCTGTACTGCGGCGCGCCCTACTACCTGCCCGTGCTGACGCTGCTGCCGCGCTCGCTGCTGGCCGCCGCCGCGCCGCACCCCCCGCCCCCCCTGCAGCTGCACGTGGCGCTGCGCACCGAGGCACACAACGCCACGCACCACACCATACATCTGCACATGACAGGTGAGCGCCGCATCATCCCGCTCGACTCCATTTTCTATTTCATTTCCAACTGGCCGTCCATGAATTAATTTTTCACCGTATTCAAAAAAAAGAGGAGGTTCTCAATTCGACATTTTTTTTATTATTTTTGGGGGGATAAAGTTGGTATTCCCCCAAACATCTGGTCCACAGAGCCCGGTGCTCTTTCGACCGACAGTTGATGTCATATTTATGTCAGTTGTTAGCGACACAAGACGTGTTTGCACGATCTAGGACACTTTTTGCTTTTTATATAGTGTTTAGGAATTTGTCTAAACGACATCTAGTGGATATTCGTTGAAGCTATTAGGTAAGTTAACTAGCTTCAGTTTTTACGATGTTACTTCCTCTGGCGCCTCTATCGACTTTATGCTTTGTAGTTCGGTAGTTTGTCGCTAGAGTTCGCCTACATTTTATTTATTTTTTTTATTTTTATTTATTGGGGAAACAAAAAGCTTATACTACTTAAGTAACAATACATAGAATTAGACCAAATTAAGCTACAACAGTTTCCGCTCGTAGCACAAAAAGAATACATAATAACTAAAATAATGATGTAAAAAATAATAATATCGTGACTTGTTTATAGAATAACAAAAACAAATGTTACCAGAAGACTGAAACATGAAAGATATGCCTGTTATCGGTATCAAGTAGAAGTAGTAGTAGGAATAATGAAAAAAGGAGGATAGGATACTTAACTAAATGGGTACATAACAATAACTAAAATAAATAAATTAATAAATAAAAAATAAGAATAAGAAACCCTCATTCGAAGAAATGTATATTAATTAGTTTTTTAAAAGTATTTTGATTAATGTTGAACAGGTCAACATTTTTAGAGTATTTTTTGTTAAAGACATGCATGGTCCGAGGTAGATACGAATTTTTCCGATAATTAGTGGCATAGGACGGGACATGAAGCTTAAGGTAATTTCGCCGAGAGGTCCGGCTGGCGGCGGCGGCGGCGGCGCGGCGGAACCGCTAGTCCTATTCTGGATAAGAGCGGGGGTGAGTCGACAGTATTTAGTAATATGTTAAGCAGCAGTGTCAGGTCAGCAGCTTCTCTTCTCAACTCAAGGGGTAGCAAGTGATGCTGTCTACAGCTACTAATGTAGTCAGTTTTAAAGATTCTGTGCTTGTAGTTGATAAATTTCAAGAATTTGCGCTGGAGTTTTTCAAGTAAAGTGACATATTTATTGTACTGGGGATTCCAGACCTGCAAGGCATATTCAAGGTGACTTCGGACCAGTGAACAGTAAAGAATTTTAAGCGTTTTAAGAGAACTGAAGTCCTTGGTCACCCGGAACAGAAAGCCAAGCATCTTCATTGCTTTAGAGGTAACTTTTTCTATATGCTGGTCAAAAAGTAATTTGGAATCTATGGTAACTCCGAGGTCAACTATGGAGTCTGTCCTTGCAAGATGTTGATTGTTTATGCTATAGTTGTAAGTTAAGATGTTGGGGGACCTACTAAAGGAGATGCAAAAGCACTTTCTAACATTAAGGTCAAGCTTGTTGACCTCACAGTACCTGTGAAGGCGGTCCAGATCGCCCTGGAGAAGCGAAGCATCGGATGGACTAATAATTTTAGCGAAGATCTTCATGTCGTCGGCGAACAATAAAAACTGTGAGTAGGTAAAACATGAGCCTATATCGTTAATAAATATGCTAAATAGTAACGGGCCGAGAATCGATCCCTGGGGCACGCCGGAGGGAATCGGGGAAACCCCAGATTCATATCCGTTGAGGACAACTGTCTGACAGCGACTTTTGACGTACGAGGCAAACCACCTAAGTAGATTACCCTTTATGCCAGCAGCGCACAGTTTGTCGAGCAAGATGGAGTGGTCGATACGGTCGAAGGCTTTACTGTAGTCAGTGTAAATTGAGTCGACCTGACTCCCCGACTCCATTCCATCAGTTACAAAATCTGTGAAACTTATAAGGTTAGTGGTAGTCGACCTTCCTCTAAGAAAACCATGTTGCTGATGGAGGAAAGAGTGCTTTAAGGCTAAGTAAAGCTGCTCGTGAACAATTTTCTCGAGAATTTTAGCTAGGACACACAATTTAGAGATTGGTCTATAGTTACAGATGTCACGTTTAGGTCCCTTTTTGTGAATAGGAGTAACAGATGCAGATTTCCAGATAGATGGTATCATACCTTCTGATATTGATCTGCTAAAGAGTAAACAGATGGGGTAACACAGTGACTTAGCGCAACTTTTAAATAACATAGGATGGAGCCCGTCTGGACCAGCTGATTTATTGCTGTCTAGAGTCTTCAAGAGTTTTAAGATTTGTAAGGAAGATATTTCTATGGTACTTAGATCAGTAGTGGATACCCTAGCCATGTGATCAGAAGAAGTTGAAGTTGAAGAATAAATCATATATAGTTCGCAGTTGAGTTTGTTTTGTGTGTGACACCCGCATCACGGGTGTGTTGCAGGCGCGGCGCACAAGGTGGTGATAGTGTCGCCGGCGGCGGGCGCGCGGCTGGCGGGCAGCAGCGCGCTGGCGCACCCGCAGCCCAGCGCGCCCTGGGGCACTCGCAGCGTCTACTTCTTCTCTCTGCACGACGCGCGCGGCGCACCCGCGCCCGCCGCGCTCGCGCTGCACGTTCAGGGGCCGCAGGGCGCCGCCGGCACGCAGCTCTCGGTAACTACTGCTCCTGCGACTACTACCTAACACTGTAGGTAGATGTAGGATGTAACACGTGGCCTCCTCTCCGGCAGGTGGCGGGGCACGCGCTGGGCACGTCGCGCGCCGCGCAGCACGAGCGCCTGCTGCGCGCGCTGCCCGCCTGGACGGCGCCCACCGGCTGGCCCGTCGACCTGCACCTCTACCAGCTGTAGCCGCCCTCCGCCCGACTGATGCTGCACTGGACAGGACACGCGCCACGCTCGCCAGACTGTATCATACAATAAGTAGGTTTATATTCAAATTGGTGCAATAAATGAATAGAGTAGGGATTAAAGAGCGGGAGTTGCCACGAGTGCCGAGGCAGAGCTCGTGGAGTCATATCGAGTAGATATCTATCGTCGTTAGGTAGATCAAAGAACCACTGCAGTTAGGAAGGCAGGCTGCACACACACACCCGGAATGTCCAAATGTGTCGAGGTGTGTGGGAAGGAGGGTTGTTCTTGTTGTATAGCTCTGCAAGTCTCCACTCCACGCAGTGCAGCAGTGGCCCGATGTGCCTGAAACTTACTGAGAATGATAATACTATTGAACACATAGGTAATCCCAGGATTTTTCAAAAGTTGATTTTGTTTCAAAAACTATAAACCGACTTCAATCATAATGGAGACCAATGTCAGAACTGGACGAAATTAAAATGGGACCACACGGGAAGCATCAGCTTTCAAATAAAAAAAGAATCATGAAAATCGGACCGTCACAAGTTCTGAGGTAAAAAACATTAAAAAAATACAGTGGAATTGAGAACCTCCTCATTTTTTGAAGTCGGTTAAAATAGGTTAAATGGGCTCATGCAATTTTAAGACTCATAGTTTAGTTCCGAATTCAAATGCAATTAATCGTCAATAGAACTAGTATCCACATTATTTTAAAGGCGTGATTTTTTTTGAATAGGGTATATGCACGGATTTTTTTTAATCGATTATTTAGGTTAATACATAAACGAAAAAATATATAACACCTAAAAAAAAAATATTATTGAGGTAAAAAACTAAAAGTAAAACTACACTCAGTTTCGGGTGATAAAAACGCTGCCATGTTAGCCATTGCATTTTATGACGTCACGGATCATCGAGTCCCCTATGTCAACTCAAAGTTAAAACTTCATGTCCATACAAAAATGTTCAAGTATGACGTCACGCTTCACATAATAGCGGTGCGTTTACACATTTTGCTGGTGAGACTTAAAATATCTACTTTTCAATGATTAAATTTCACAATAAAAACATTATAGAATACAAAAATAAATGTACAGATATATTTTTATATCAATAGAGAATACGTAAAAAAATATTAGCTTTTTTGAAGTCACATGCATATACCCTATTATCCAAATCGGACCAATAATTGCAATTGCCAAGATAATTATGTTCTTGCCGGTTGTCATCAATGTGCGAGGAGCGAGTTGTCCTCGCAGCCGACATGCGGCAGTCATCGGCAGCGCAGTGTTTTATTTGCTGAATTGTGATAAGACTTTAATACAAATTACTGTGGATTTTTTAGCTCTATAAATAAATGTGCATTCTCAACTCAAAACGTTACGGATCCTCACTGGGAAGCCTATTTTTGACGAGGAGATTTTAGATAATGATTGCGATGATTAATATCTCGCTATGGTACCTACACGTAGGTATTGTCGAGATCAGCGAGCCTGACACCAAGATGTTTGGTGTACTCGGGAGTCGGGCACCGGGTGCACTGTTTATTGGCTCAGTAGAGAGCAGCACATCCCACGGCGCGCGGCGGAACTGCTAACTTGACGGGTACATTGGTTGTGCGCAGCGATTTGAAAAAAAAACAAAATGCCAGCGGCTGTTGTTGGAAGCCAAAATCTCCAAACCCTTTTCACTTTGACGAGTGGTGACGTGGTGGTGCTAGGTAGTACCTGTACCTACTGCTGCGCTCGGCTGCCATACGGCCATACACGAGTGAAAGTAGCGCCCTTACCTATTTTATCTTATCATTACGTTAAACACAGGAAGAAGTTATTTATGTTATAATTATAAGTTATTTATTAATGCCTCTGTAATAGTTTCATTTTGTGAAGCTTAGGCAAAGATACGAAGTTGCGCTTTTAGGCCACCAACCCCTATTTTTGCATCTCTTCCTAAACTATATAGTATTAAAAAATATCACAAGGGTACCACAAACTGAACGATGAATTTTTAAAATTTCCTGTGTTAAACATAATGATAAAATAATATTAATAATGATAAAATAGGTGGCGCTGTCATCCCGGGCCGGGTACGCGCCTGTCATCCCGGGCCGGGTACGCGCCTCGGGTTCATAACTAAAGCTACCAATCTAAGACCTACGTATTTTTGTCGTGTGGGGGTTATTCTGATGGTAAGAATAATTGCAATAAGTAGATAGCTAATTATTTTTAGTTACTAAGTAGGAGAATGCATTTTAATTGAGTTGGTTTTGTAAAAAATAAACCTTTTTTAACAATTCAGATTTTTATTCCCTAGAGCCAGTAGGTAAGTATTATTAAGTAATAACTAAATAAGCAGGAATGTTATGGAAAGTTCTAGATAATTAATAAAAACAAATATCATTTCAATAATAAGGATACTTTAATGTTATCTACACTAAAATAAGAGATAAGTAACTACAGTACCATACATATTGACTGAGATTAAATATATACTTAGGTATACTAACTATAATTAGGTAAAAGATCTTTGGAATATTCAATTGTCCCTCGCCTACCTACAAATGAATGTGTTCACACGCGCACCGGCGCGGCTCTAAGGCGCGGTGCAGCTTGCACGCGCGATGGATGACGCGACCGTGCTGCGCGGGCGCGGGCGCGGCGCGCGGCGGTCGAACGTACTGGCAGTCCTAGAGGCAGGCAGGCGCCGGCCTCACCGTTGGAGGATCCTTCAGGTCGGTATGTTAAGAGACATCTCGTAACATATCGAACTACAAGAGTGCACAGCGCCCCCGCTCAGCTACAGCAGCAGTAGTTGAACATGTTGCCTTACAATTGCAACTACGACAACATGATCTATATCGTATCCATTTTGAATGGAGCATAAACGTAAACAAACCGCCCATACTTAACCTAAAAGTCACTTTGTTGGCGCGTCCTTTTATACGTAATTTACATTACTTGTCGATTTTAGATCCTCCCTTCATTAAAATTGCTTACAATTATATCTGAAACTCGACGCCAAGCAAGTGAGATTTTGTTATTTGTGTCGTACTTTGTTTACTAACATGCTTCATTCAAAATGGATAAACCATAGGTACCTACATTACACATGAATGCAACCAGAACCTACCTACTTGCTTACTACAGTTCCTATCCAACTAACAAGTGGTTCAGATGGTAACTTCCTGACAACTCTCCTCTACAATTTTATCAACAACAATCAACGGAATGTACTTTGTTAGGTACGTAAATAAGTAGGGTCTGTTCTAAAAGAGAAGAGTCGTGGCGTTACTGTGAATTAACACTTTTAGTCGTACTGCAATGACAGCGCGCTGTTGTCAACGCTACATAATTGATCTCCTCAATTCACACGACTCTTCCTTTTTGAACAGACTCTACAATCTATATTTTTGTCATTTAACATCGTAATCAATCATCTTAGCTCACAAAACAACAAAATTGTCATAAAATACTTAATTAAATGTTGACTAGAGCAACAGCGTAACGACTTATGATTATGAGTTATGTATGACAATAAATGTGTTGGTTCTAATGTCTAATTATGATTACATTAGTAACAGAAAATTACAAAGAAAACTTAGTTCGGATAGGATGAGGGGGAGTGAACTTGTGGCTGTCTGAATTCAAGAAACAACACAAACTAGTAGTGTGAAGAAGAGAATGAATGGTGGTCGCTCATGCGTAGATGCGCACCAGCGTGTCCCAGGAGGAGGCGGCGAGCGCGGTGCCGTCGGGCGAGCGCTGCACGCGCGACACGCGGTGCTCGGCGCCGCACAGCACGAAGGCGCGCTGTCCGCGCAGCGCGTCCCACCCGCACAGCGTGTAGTCCCCGTAGCCCGCGAACAGCAGGCGTCCGCTGACGGACCAGTCCACAGAGGTGACCGCGAACAGCACGCTGTCCTTGGCGTAGCGCGCCACCTCGCGGTCCGCGCGCAGGTCCCACAGCCGGCAGGCCGAGTCGTCCGAGCCCGAGGCCACCGAGTCCCCGCTCGGGTGGAACTTGACGCTGTTCACGTCCGACTCGTGCGCGTCGAAGGCCTGCACGGCACGGCCGGCGCGCATGTCCCACACGAGCGCGGCGCGGTCGCACCCGCCCGACACGAACGTGTCCCCCATGTCCGTGGGCGCCAGGTCCAGCGCCAGCACGTCGGCCGCGTGCCCCTGGAACGACTGCAGCAGCGCGCCCGACTCCACGTCCCACAGCGCGCACGTGCCGTCGCCGGAGCCCGTCAGCAGCTGGCGCTCCGTGCCCGGGAACAGGCAGGCGGAGATGTAGGACGTGTGCGTGGCGACGGTGCGCTTGCCTCGCCCCGCGCCGCCCGCGCCCGCGCTTGCCCCCGCGCCCCCCGCCCCCGCCTCCTCCTCGGGCGCGGGCAGCGGGAACACGGTCACCTTGTTGTCCAGCCCGCCGGCCGCCACGACGCCGCCGCCCGGGCTGTACGCGCACGCCATCACCCACGTGCTGGGCATGGGGAAGGTGTTCTCCTTGGTGCCAGTGTACGCGTCCCACACCACCACCTTGCCGTCCTGCAACAAGAGAAGCGAGCGCTGTACAGCGTGCCGCGTGCGGCGCGGCGCGGGCGCGGGCGGATGCGACGTACCTGCGTGGAGGTGACTATGTGCCGCTTGTCGGAGGACCAGTCGAAGCAGAGCACCTTGGAGGAGTGCCCCTTGAGGATCTTGCGGACCTTCAGGTTGGGCAGGCAGATGGGCTCGAACTTGTTGGCGCTGCTGGTCACTGCACATACAGATAGGAATGTGTGAAGATGGGTTATTTCCAGACCCGCTGCCACTGCCACTCAGGAACACATATAAAAACAGTCTGCGACACAGATATGTATCTAGGTATGTGCTCTACAATATTTTTTCCCTTTCTACAAATTCAATAATAACGAATTGATTTTCGTGTAGGTGTAGGTGGTCAGCTTGCATAAGGGCAGAAAGAGCAAAATTTGAACATTTATTATGATTATTTTTATAATAAATACTTTTTTGTCATTACATGTTTTATTTTTTCTTTTGCAATTTTGTAATGAAACACCTACTTTTACACATTAGTAGCTATAGCTCAGTAATAATAATAACACTATAAATAAAAAATATGCTGGACAAAAAAAAAGTAGAAAGTATACTAGTAAACTACTATCCTGAGTAGTTGAGGAATTTATGGAACATGTTAAAAGAAAATAATCCTAGGGAGATCTAGGCCTCATATTTGTATAGTGGATGTCCACAAATGTGAATAAAACTGGGATATTTCTAAATTTAAAAAAAAATGTCAGACTGTGGACTGTTGAGAATAGATTTTTTTGGGGAGGATGTGGGGTCCCACCCCCTCCCCCATGCATCCATGCAGGATTTTTTTCACCTTTGCTGGGAAACCCTGCATTATTTAGATATTGAGATGTTTATCTAAAATCACAAAAAAAGCAGGTATTTAGATACTGATGAATAGTACCTATTTCAGCATTTTTCATGCCTTGACTCCGATTCAAAAACCTGGATATTTTTTTGTATACAAAATCCAAGGAATATTTAAAGACATTGGTATCATTAAAGCTAAGCACAAAGCTTGAAACAAATTTTTGTTTGGAAAACTTTCATTCATAATTTAATTGACTTCTCATTTTTGAATTCAAATTTAAACCTTTTTCGCTCCGCATGTGAGGTCAAGCCTTTTAGAAGTTAGAGTTTTAGTGATAACTGATAACTTGCTACCTATTGCCTTGTTGTTTTCTGTTATTGTTATGAGATTTTGTTAGGTTCTCATTGATAATTTTCTTTGTTGACATAAATTATCTTGGTTTCTGAATCGGAGTAAAGTGGAATAAAATTTAAGCTAAGTGAAAAACCACAGGAATAATAATTATTTGCTAATAATTTGTACTTAGGTATATAGTGTAAAATGTGACTTGTTTATGTGCTTTTTTTATATGAAATAAAGTTATTGACGTTGTGACTCACGCGTGACATCGTTAAATTTCTGGCGCTCTTCGTCGAGCTTCTGTTTAAGCGCCTCCACCTCGCGCAGCAGCGACTCCAGAGTCTCCTCGGGCGTGGCCGCCACCGCCGTGTCGGCCGCCATCCCGTGCCCTGCTGCCCTGCTGCCCTGCCCCCGGGAGTCGGGTAGCGAGCGCCCGCTACATCAACACAACACTGCGCTCGTTACAGGATACAGCACACACTCAGCAGAGGACTATTTATACAATTATATACCCACACTCAAAGGGTTCTAGCCAAGAAATCCAGAAATCAAATCACGCAACACACACACACAGCTGATCGAATCGAAGGTGAAAAGAAAAGTGTCTTCTTCTTCTTTTTATTTGTGTAAAGCCCTCCGCAGACAGCCGCTAATTAGTTAGCGCGTCTTGCCGTCCCACCGTCCCGCCGCCGCCTGTTTACTGTCATAAACACAATATATCTTTAATTTGTCAAATGTAGTTCTAGAAGGCCTAACTACTTAAAAAAGTAGTTACATACGTGTTCAAAATAAAACAGAAAGTTCCTCAGAACAAAACCCTCTAACTACAGAAGAAACAGTAGCTACCCTGAAGGGGCCAAGAATTTGCCCCACCTGTATTATATATAAATAAGGAAATAAAGAATTTTAGATTTAGATTTATTTTTACACGGACGAAGGAAATCACCCACTCCCCTTGGGCGATTCCTTCTCATCGTTGTGCTCCCATCACTAAAATAAACAAAATATATATTTGGTTAGGTTGGTAGACTGATTTTTTGAATGATCGAATCAAATCAGTTAGTATCGTAGGAGATAAATCTATGGATATTATAGACTTCTATCTACAGACAGACAGTATTTTGTTTTTGTTTTGAAACCAACTGTGTTCCAAATTAAAATTTGGTACCTTTGAAAGTAGGTAGGTAGTGAGTTAAATAAAAACATAAATATTTGCATTAGTGCGATGCGTTAAAGCCAACCATAATTTATATAAATGTACTTTGAATTCTTGTCATAAATAAAAGTTTGAAAATATCGCGATGAATCCACCGCTACACGTAGAAGTCGTGCAGAAAAGACAAAGTCACGCCAGCAAGGATGATATTATTAAGCTGGTGCACTCGTTCTTGGCAAATTTCGCGTCGCTGTGCCCGGGCGCTCACCTCGGGGAGAGCGAGCTGGCGGACAGCGGCGCGCTGCGCGAGCACGTCTCATGTTTGACGCTGTGCGACGTGGAACACGGGGCCGGCGCCGAGCTGCGGCCCGCCGACACCACGCTACTGGTGCACGTGCACCGGCTGCACGAAGGCGGCGCGCAGAGCGACACCATCGCCGACGCGGGCGGCGAGGACTGCAGTCTCGCAGACACCTGGACGTTGCCGGCGCGTGCGCTGCACGGCCTGTGGGAAAGCCTCGTTTTCGAGAGCGCTCTGAAGCGAGACACGGTGCGCTTCGTGGAGACGGCGCTGAGGTTGGCGGAGCGAGGCGTGGACGCGCACCTTGTGGGCTGCAACCGCGTCGTACTGCTGCACGGCCCGCCCGGCACCGGCAAGACCTCGCTGTGCCGCGCGCTCGCGCACAAGCTGAGCGTTCGGCTCGGCGAGCGCTACCCGCGCGCCTGCCTCGTCGAGATCAACGCGCACGGCCTCTTCTCGCGCTGGTTCTCCGAGAGTGGCAAGCTGGTGACGCGCCTGTTCGACCGCGTGCACGAGATCGCGGCGGACGGGCGCGTGCTGACCTGCGTGCTGGTGGACGAGGTGGAGTCGCTGGCCACCGCGCGCCGCGCCGCGCTGGCTGGCCTCGAGCCGAGCGACTCCATCCGCGCCGTGAACGCGCTGCTCACGCAGCTGGACCGGCTGCGGCGGCTGCCCAACGCGCTCGTGCTGACCACCTCCAACCTGACGGGCGCCATCGACGTCGCGTTCGCGGACCGCGCGGACATCAAGCGGCTGGTGGCGGCGCCGGGCGCGCGCGCAGCCTACGAGATCCTGCGCTCATGCTGCGCGGAACTGGCGGCGCGCGGCGTGCTCGGGGAGGGCGGCGGCGGCGCGCGGCTGTTCGCGCTGCGGGCGCTGGAGGGCTCGCGCTGGGCGGAGAGCGCGGCGTCGCGGCCCTCACTGCAGCTGTGGGCGACGGCGCAGGAGGCGGCGGCAGCGGCGCTGTCCGCGCGCGCGCTGCGCCGCCTGCCCTTCCTAGCGCTGGCACTGCACAGCGCGCGCGACGCGCCGCCGTCGCTGCCGGACTTCGTGTCGGCGCTGGCTGCGGCGCTGGCGGCGCACCGGCGCGACGCGGACCACTACACCGCCGCCGACGCGCCCCCCGCCCCGCCGCCGCCCACGCCCGCTACTTGCAATGGCGCTGTTGCATAGACTGTTCCTATAGGGCTGCTTAGGGTACATATCTATGATTGATAAGTGATACATGAAAGCTCCCTCGCGTGTGAAAATGTTCCCACACAAGACTAAGAACACTTTCAAGTGAACATAAAGTTAGCTTACATAGAAAATAAAGGAGCTTACTATGACTAGCGAACCCAAGTATGTCTCGGCCACCGAGAACTGCCATTGTGATGTATCTATTAAATTTATTGTAATAAGCAGGTATGTACTTCTCATGTATTTCCTGATTTTGGTAAATTTGTGAAATTATAATTTTATTCATATTTTATTTGCTTGTTTATTTAGGTATCTACTTATCAACCCCTTCCTTACATTTAAGTTTCTTACTTGCGGAATCATCAGATAGGTAATTAGGTAGATATTTCTTTTTTTAACTTTTTCACTAGGTACCTACCTACTTAAATAACAATACAAAGAACTAGAACAAATTTAGCTAAAACAGTTTCCGCTTAAAGAACAAAAAAAGAAAAGAATCTTTGAAGGCCATGCATTTTATAATTTATGTGTAGCAATTTATTGATTTAAATGATTGAAATGTTTAGTAGGTATATGGAAAACCTCTGTTAACGACATAGAAAAGAAATGAATTATTGCATTACATCTGCCTTGCTATTGCAATCTGATCTAAACAAAATTCTAATTTGGTGTAATTTAAATCATATGACTCTGAATGTAAAAAAATGTTATCATATAAAATTCACAAAGAAGATAAATCCAATTGAGTCTTCCTACGAACTGGATGGCACACGTTTAGATGAAGTGAGAGAAGTTCGGGACCTGGGCATTCTGATAGATTGTAAACTTACATTAATTCCTCAAATCAATACCGTTGTTGGTAAAGCTGCAAAGATGCTTGGCTTTATTAAAAGAAATAGTAGAGAATTTAAACCAAAAACTAAATTACTTCTTTAAAACTCTCTAGTGCGTAGCCAACTAGAATATGCTTCTATAGTATGGAGTCCCTTTTACAGTGTACACTCACAGCACATTGAGAGCATCCAAAGAGCCTTTACTAGGCACTTAGCATTTCATACCCCTTACTTCTCTTACCGATATCCTTATGAACGGCGCTTATCTAAGTATAATATTATCTCTCTCCGCAATCGACGTAAGCTTCTAGACCTTTGTTTCCTCCACAAGGTAATAAACGGAGTATCAAAATGTAGTCAACTATTAGGTAGATTCCCTCTGTACGTACCATTTAATTATCCCAGGCAACCCATACACAATATTTTTAGCACACCTCGATCAAGAACCAATCTTGGCCTACAAATTCCTTCCACCAGAGTTTGTAATGAATATAATTTATTAAACAAGGAAATACCAGCTATAGATTATGCAAAAATGCATTATGCATTATGCAAAAAGGCTTACTATAAAATATCAGATTATCTAGATGATAAAAAAGCTTGGGACGGATTTTGCTCCAACTCGAAAAATAACAACTAACAGGCTAAAGGTTTCTTCGTCGTTTCTTTACTTTAGTCTACATACCGAAGCGATCGAAATCAAAAATACCACTTTATTTCCGTGTCAGTGTATTTTTTACTATGATTTGACCTTTTCTAAGTGTACATTTATTGTATTTATGGAAATAAAGCATTTTTGAGTTTGAGTTTGAGATGTCTTTAACCAAAGTATAAAACAATTTAAATATGTCATGATGTGTCATTTCAGTACTCGTACTAATTATTCATGAACTAACTTATGTTTAATTTGTATCTTACTATGTATTTTTTTTTAGTTTTAAGTGACCTATTATTGAAATAGGTACTCCTTTCCTTTAGCACATTGTTTTAAATTTTTATTTCTCTGAGCGCATTCTCTATAAAACAAGTTATGTACGCAAAAAAATGTCATATGTATTAGAATAATTACCATTAAGATTTTGTTAGGTATAGACATAATATATATGATGTTTGTGTTCTTTAAATAAATAAATAAAATAAATTATTATGAGTGGAATATATTGTATATACAGGTGGCGCTTTACGGGGAACACCTGTTAACTCTGTTACTGTGTAAATAATTGTAAAAAAATGTTAAATTGTTGATATCTGCATATATTTTCATTTAGTACAAGTGCCTTTGTGACAATAAAGTTATGTGAACATTATCTCTTGAATCTGACCAGTGATATTTAAATAATCGTACTTTTCTAGAAAAAACCGCCTCAAAATTTCAAAATTTGAAAGTGCGCGCTGTGATAACAAAGATTTTTTGACTTATCTGTGCTAAATACGGATTTCACTTGTGAGTATTGTGTTGATAGACTATTAATTATACAGTGGAGCATTCTCATTGTCCGCCAGATCCGAAAAATAAAACAATTAGTACCATATTCATTTAAAACAATACCTGATTTCATCCCAGTAATGCCATCTAGTGAACTTTATCTGAACTATTACGTACACAAAGTAATACATGGCACAAAAACCATTTCTTCAAATGTTAGTTACAACTGTCGCCTATAGATGACGCTTTAGACGAAACTCTGATTACTTTTACTATTAAAAAAGCGGAGAGTAAGAAGATAAACAGAGATGGCGCCAATTCGAACACCACCGCCGAGAAAAATATTATGCAGTAAATGTTGTCAAGCTATTTTATCAAAGCATTACATGACCTGTGCTTCATGCAAGATCAATCTCCATCTTAATACTTGCTCGACCGTCACTGATAGCCACTACTGCTACCTATCAGTCGAAAGCAAAGCACGTTGGAACTGTGGGCCATGTATAAGAAAGAACTCGCAGGCCAAGCTGAATACTAACAACGAAAAATCACTGCTCCAACGTGGCGTGTATGGAAAGGACACAGCTCCTAGTAGCGCTAGTCCTATACTCACCAGCTCCTCTACGCACCTAAATGTAACTTTTAGAAAGAAAGCGAGATCTGTAGCCGACCCGCCCACATTACCAACTTCTGAGCAAAATGCCGTCAGTTCGCCATCTCCTGCTTCAGGTGACCTTTCGACCAGCAGCGCCATGCTCTTGGAAATCAAAGATTTACGTGATTCAATAACAAGCCACCTGAAAACTCAGGACAACAAATTGGACGGATTGGTAAACCTTTTTACTGAAATAAAAGCCGAAGTCGCTAAACTGAATAATAAGTTAGATTGCTTACGAGTGGATTTTGACGGTCATTTAAATAGCGTCGAGAGCATTTCCGATGACTACAACATACTCAAGTCTTTGATTCAGACCAACACAGACCATGTAAGTGATTTCTTATTAGAGAAACAGACCTTACAGCAAGAAGTATCTGTTACGAGTAGAAGAGTTGATGTGATTGAAGATCAAATAAATAAAGTTCAAAGTACGTCTCGCAATTCTTCTCGGGTGAAGGTATCAAAACCTACCAACCTGGATACACGCCACTTATCCGTATCGCCACCAGCTAGGTCGGAATACCTGCTACCTAAACCTGGTCATAAATTGCTAAAGAACAATGATAATTTTTCAACCAGTGAGTCTTTACAAAAATGCCTAGAACCTAGCTCTGACAACCTTAACCAATATCATACCACTGATGAACAGGATTGGCAGGTATATCGTAATCGTAAAACCAAACGATTCAGTCAAGATGTTATAAGAGGTTCTGACCCGATGCGAGGCCAGCTGCAGGTGGTTGAGAGGACAACACATCAACGTTTGAGACAAACAGTCATAAGAGGCTGTGGCCAGGCGCAAGAGCAACTGCAGACAATAGGAAGAACAAAACAGCTACATGCGTGTTTCTTTACACCGGATACCGCACGAGAAGCCATCATAGCTCATATGGAACGCAGAAGCGATAGAACAGGATTCGAGGTCATGAAACTGAAACTCAGGCATGAAAGGTATGCTTCCTTTATTATTAATATCCCTGAAGACCTTATTCAGCTATTTATGGATGCAGAATCGTGGCCTGTTGGAACTGAAATCCGTGAATGGTTTCCAAGAGGAGCCGGGCGTGCCCCACACAGACGACCCCCCACACCCGGCCAGAACAATTTCGAGAAGGGTAGCGCTCAGTCAAGGTAATCCAAAACATATTTTCCACGCCATCTATCAGAACGTCAACGGGTTAAAAACAAAGCTAGACTACTTACGGCAAAGCATTACCCTATCAGAAGCTGATATAATTAGTGTCGCGGAGACGAACTTGGACGAATCTATCTACGATGCCGAAATTATACCATTAGATTGGAGCATACTGCGGCGTGATCGGTCTTCTAGAGGAGGAGGGGTATTTTTGGCAGCACGACCTGGTATAGAGGTTTCTAGACGACAAGACCTAGATACTAAAGACTGTGAAGATATATGGGCCACAGTGCGATTCTTAGGCCGAGTCTACTATGTATGTGTTATATATGTTAGTCCTAGTGCCAAAGACGATGAATACATGAGATGGTTCTGTCAGGTGGAAAAGAACATGGACATTATTCGTGATTCGCCCCTAATAATTTTCGGTGATCTCAATCTCAATAGTGCGACATTGAATATAAATAGTTATATGTGTTATTTTTTGAACTACTGCGATCTCATAGAACGTAACAATATATTAAATGTTAACTATAGGAAACTGGATGTAGTCCTAATAAGTGCAAGCGTGCAAGATGTCAGTGTGAGTGAAGCTGAGGATGGCCTGGTAAAACGTTCTGACAGACATCATCCACCACTTAACATCGCCATAAAATGTAAAAGGATTGGTAAAGGTGAGAAAATGCAAGCTAGCAACATCGATAACACTACGGATTGGAACTTTAGTAAGGCGGATTTCGAGGCTCTTTATGAACGTATTACGTGTACACCCTGGAATGATATTTATGAACATAACGATGTCAATATGGCGGTTGACTCCCTTTATTACCATCTTTACAATTGCTTTAATGACTGCGTACCCAAGAAGGTCCGGCGCACAACTGCCAGTAGAAGGTATCCAACTTGGTTTACAAAGGAAATTATATCCGATCTCAAACTAAAATCTTTACTTCATAAAATATGGAAGATGAGTAAAGATCCAATTATGTACAGTTTCTTCAAAGCTATTAGATCTAGTATAAAAGTTTTAACCTCCACTGCCTATGATAACTACGTTTTTCGGATACAAAACGAACTATCAGTTAATCCACGGGCTTTTTGGAATCATGTTGCCAATCTCAAAACCAAAGGCGGTTTTGAACCATCTGTAACGTACAACGGGTGCTGTCATAATGGCCCAAATGCTGCAAAAGCTTATGCAGATTATTTTAGCAGCGTTTTTCTTCAACGTTCTCCCAACTTGTGTACTGATAATGATTCATCCTTTGGCAACAATAGTCTCATTAATATAACTAACATATCTATTGAGGAAGTTGAAAGTCACATTGACAAATTAAAAGCAAAAAGCTCCACAGGACCTGATAACGTACCTTCATATATTATTAAAGCCTTTAAGACTCAATTCTCAGCTCCTCTGGCCTATATAATGAATCTCTCCCTTAAAAACAGCGTATATCCGTCGCGTTGGAAAGTCTCACGGGTAACACCTATCCCAAAATCAGGTGATAAAACACTTGTAGAGAATTTCAGACCCATAGCTATCCTATCTTCATTCGCTAAAGTCTTTGAAAGCATAATTCATAAAAATATTTATACACAAATATCACCATATTTAAGTGACACACAGCATGCCTTTCGGAAAGGCAGGTCTGTCAACACTAACCTTCTTACTATTGTAAATTATGTATCCTGCAAATTGGATATGAACTCGCAGGTAGATGTAGTGTATTTAGATTTTAGGAAAGCATTTGATCAAGTGGATCACGATATTTTGCTGTCAAAATTGAGTTCTTATGGTATGGCTCCAAAACTGTTACGATTCTTTGGTAGCTATCTAGAAAATCGGAAGCAGTTTGTACGTATTGGATGCTATGACTCTCCATCTTATCATACTCGCTCTGGGGTGAGTCAAGGTTCATCGATTGGCCCTCTCCTCTTCACAATTATGATTGATGACCTTTCCAATAGTCTATCCCATGCTAACTGCCTCATATATGCAGATGACGTTAAAGTGTTCTATGAGATTAAATCACAACATGACTGCGATAATCTACAGAGTGACATTAACGCTATTAAAACCTGGAGCGACACGAACCACCTATTCTTTAACATCTCAAAATGTCAAGTAGTCAGCTATACTCGTTCGCATAGTAATATAATTGCCCAATATGAGTTGGGGGGTGAACCTATCACACGAGCCTACTCTATTAAAGATCTTGGAGTAGAATTCGATACAGAACTTAAATTTCACAATCACGTCAGATGTCTTACCGCCACATGTTTTAAAAGATTAGGTTTTGTTTCTCGTACCTGTAACAATTTTACTAATATAAATGCAATAAAACTACTTTACACATCCTTAATCCGTTCCAAACTTGAGTACAGTGCGTGCATTTGGAACCCTTATGAAGTTACGTATACACTTATGCTTGAACAAGTGCAGAAAAAATTTCTCAGATTTCTGTATAAAAAAGTACATACTTACTATCCTTTCATGTACCCAACGAAATTTCTGCAAGGTACATTAGGTTTTAACTCATTAGAAACCAGAAGGTTAGACGAGCAAATTATTTTCTTGTGCCGAATTCTACGAGGTACAGTAGATTGCCCTACTCTTATACCTGAGGCCAGCCGACTCTGCGTACCAGAACACCGTACCAGATTCCGCTCTGGCCGTGTGCGCTTGTTTGAGCCCCTACGTGCAAGAACATTATATCGCCAGCAGGCTCCTATCTCCCGTGCCCAGCGCGCTCTGAACAACCTCCTCGCTAAGCATCTATTTATTTATTTATTTATTTATTTATTTAGATAGGACATCCAACATGAGTTCACACAACGTAATTAGTAGCAAGTAATATGGTTCTTAAATCTATGTGACTCCATAATTTAGGACGTCTCAGCATGCACAAAAACATAATTATGACAAATTAACAGTGTTATTTTTTAACTGAACGGACAAAGTAGCTACAAAGATATAATTAAAAGTAAAATAATAAATTCCTATGACTTAAACTTAAGTAAAAGTAAAAATATTTTTTAAATTACTTTTGAGATCTATTAATAGATATATAAATTTATATTTAAGATAACAATGAGATCATCAATATTTTTCTAGATTATATTGCTTTTTTCCTAGTATAGTAATAGTTATAATTTATAATTTCGAATTAAACACTAACGAATGAAACTTCAAATTAAACACTAGTGAAACATATGGGTAGGTTCGTACATTAAGAGGTAGGGAGAATAATACTTCTGATTTTCTTCTTAAATTTAGACAACGAATCCGTGAGGTCGATATCCTCGGATTTAGAAAGCGAATTATAAATCCTACAGAGTCTTGGCAGAGATGCATATTTACCTAAATTCGTTCTTGAAAATTCTGAGGAGAAAAGATTATATGCAATTTTCCTGGGTAGACGAGATGGAGCGTGTATAAGAAGATTGTTAATCAATTCAGAACAATCAATGTGTCCATTGAAGAGCTTATGTAAGAAAATAAGATCTAGCATAGATCGTCGTGCGGATAGTGGGTGCATGTGGTAATGTTTTAATCTACTTTCATAACTAGATAGTTTTTTTGCCTGATAATCACCGTAAGCCACGTGATACAGAAATCGCCTCTGTACGCTTTCGATGCGTTTAGAATATATTTCATAGAAAGGGTTCCAGATTAAGCTGCCGTATTCAAGGATGGGTCTTACAATAGAGTTAAATAATTTAATTTTTGTGGATGAATGTTTAAAGTCTTTAGTGTTTCTTATTATAAATCCTAATGTCTTAAAGCCCTTAGTTGTTGTTTTTAAAATATGCGAGTTAAATTTAACAGATGTATCGAAAACTACCCCAAGGTCACGAATTTCGTCAACAGTGGAGAGTGTAATGTTTTTAATATTGTACTTAGCTGGGATCTGAATTTTGTTACGGCTAAAGTGGACATGAAAGCATTTACTGATGTTCAGTGGCATGCGATTTTTATCTGACCAAACAGACAGTCTATTTAAGTCTTCTTGTAAAGCTATGGTGTCTAAGTGAGAGCGGATGGGGTGAACAATTTTCATGTCATCTGCGTAAAGGTAAATTTTCGAGTGTTTAAAGCAATCAGTGATATCATTTATAAAAACGTTAAACAAGATTGGTCCAAGATGTGACCCTTGGGGTACCCCAGAAGTGGCCAGGAATGATGAGGACTTATAACCGCTTGCAGTAACTATAAGGCGCCTGTCATGAAGATAGGATGAGATCCATGTCAGGAAGTTACCGGATATACCTAGTCCGGATAGTTTTTGTATCAATAGACCGTGATCAATTCTGTCAAACGCCTTGCTAAAGTCCGTATATATAACGTCAAGAGGAATCCGGTTGTCTAAGGAATTAGTAAGATTAGACGAGTAACAAAGAAGATTAGTAGAAGTAGATCGGGATTTCATGAAACCGTGCTGATTTTCAGTAATCAACTGTTTCAAGTGCCAGGTTAAGTGCACAGTAACTATTTTCTCTAAAAGTTTACCAAAAATAGAAAGTATAGCTATCGGTCTATAATTGACAATGTTATTTCTGTCACCTGATTTAAATATAGGGACTATGTTCGCTTCTTTCCATTGGTCGGGGAAAATACCATTAGAGAGAGACGTATTGTAGATTTTGTGTAATGGTGTTATGAGGGCAGGAGCACAAGCTTTGATAAAAACAGGAGGTATTCCATCGCTTCCAGCACCCTTATTAACGTCAAGATGTTTCATACTATTTTCTATTTCGTCCCTACTAATATATATGGAGCAGAGAGAAGCAGAGAAGTAAGCAGATCCGGTATCACCAGGGAACGTAAAACTAGTGTCAACTGAGGAGCTGGGGGAAAACACCGACGAGAAATTTTCAGCAAAAAGGTTACAGATTTCATTGCCGTTGACAGAGTATTTAGCGTTATAATGCATTTCAGTAGGATAAGTACCGCCGACTTTTTTCTTATTTTTTATAAAGGACCAAAATAATTTTGGATTCTTAGAAACAGAGCTTTCGATAAGATTAACGTATTTACGATAGCAAATCTTTTGTACGTTAGAACATTCGCTACGCAGGTCGTGGTACCATTCAGAATGTAGAGGGTTGTTAAATTTCTTAATCTTCAATCCTCAGGTTGACCTGTTTGCGGATGGATGGAAGTTGATAGAGCGAATGTGCCTTAACTATTGTGAGAATATCTAATACTTATGTAATTTTTTGATTTATTATTAGATATTTTTTCGAGAATTATTTTGTTAATAATTTTTACTGTTATTTTATTTAATTGTTTGTTGAATCTTTATAATGTTTAATATACCTACCTATTCTACTTAGTATCTATGATTTAAATTTAAGTAGAGACATGTTGTTTAAATACTGTTGTTTAAGTTTTTAGATGATATTTATAAAGATTTACCTAGCAAGTAGGTGTCCTAGACACGATCCTAGACGTAACACATTGGAGAACACTGTAATGTTAGGTCTGGTTTTTAATAAACGAATTGAATTGAATTGAATTGAATTGTTTTATTGTGAATTACTTAATAATATTATTATAAAAAGATTAAAATTTTCTTGAATGTGATTTGTACACCATGACTTGCCTTGTATAACTTCCAATGTTATAATGGTTAATAAATACAAATAATAAAGTAGGTACCTACCTACATAAAACCTGAACTAATTACAAAGAAAAAAAAATACCTATTGAGCCTTGTATAAACAAGAACAATAACAAAAGCAACAAGAAAACTGAAACATGAAAGATATGCTTGTCGATAGTACACAACACAGATTACCCCCAATAGATTCCGCATGAAAGACGACGACCGCGCACCACGCATCAATGCAAATGCACAGATGTAAATCGCCGCTTCGAAGTACGGCTTCAGTTTCGACCAAGTGACAGACCCCTACGTTTCTGTGCTCTAACGCTTGTGAAAATTGGTTTTGTGATAGAAAATTGGATAAAATGACTTCATGTGCAGTGAAATCGTGTGGAAAATCATCAAGAAATTCAAACTACCAAAAGGACGCAATAACATTTCATCGGTAAGTAAAATAATTACAATTTTATCATTTATAGAACAGGTCAGCTTATAATGGCTAATGGTACGTAAGGACTAAGGACGGTCACTTGTCTCTTTTCCGCATTGCTGTTATTGTACTCGTTGTCCTTTTCGGCGAAAGCACGTGTTACGCTAGTGTTGTGAATTTCACATATTTCGAGTCTAGTTGATATCGTTAAAAATGGTGGATGACGTAGATGAGCGGGACTCTTGGTAGGTAGGTATTATTGTATTAACTAGTACGGAGGACAGTCACTCGACTACGGGTAACAACACCTACAGAGACTGTGATAAATACAAAAATTTCTATAACCTACTACATTTGTAACTCTTAACTTTCAATAGTGCTATTTTATTATTGAAATAAACTTTTAATTTAATTTTCTTTACTTTATAATTGAATTCAAAACAGATGATCTCTCATCATTATTGTGTAATGTGTACAATTTTTTTATTTTATTTAATTAAATAGTAGCACCTAGTGTTTTTGTCATTTACTTAGGTTTAAAATATTAGTTTTAATGTTTGTATAAATTCATGATCCTATAGAAAATTAATTGTTTATTTTCTTTTAATACGAAATTTACAAACTAATTATCGATGAATTCTAATTTGGTGTTCGACTTTCGCAACCCTACGGTGAGTATATACTTAGTTCATTATTAGTGCGACCTTGAAATAGCCAATCACAACGCCTTTGTTTCAGTCCCCGCAAACCGCGCCTTCCGCCAATTTTGGTGCGCTAGCATCCGAACAAAAGTATCGTACCTAATGCGGTATCTATTGGGGGTAATCTGTGGTACACAATCAAGTAGGAGTAGTAGGAATAAAGAAAGGAGAATAGGATAGGTACCTAACATAATGGATACAAAGTAAAGTAAAGTAAAGTAAAATAAAAATTTATTGCATCAAATACCTACATGTAAATAAGGTACATAGGTGGTGTTTGTTTAATATAAGACACAATGTATTTCTACCGTTGCGGCGTGCAAAATCTGGGTACAATACTAAATAATTATTAAAATATAATTGGAAAATTAAATTAGGTAGAGAAAAAACTAGATATTTGTCATTTACTTATATCTAAAAATGTTTATCCGTCATGAAATCATTGATTGTATAGTAGCATTTACGTTCTAAATTGGTTTTTAACTTTCTCCGAAACAGTGTGACTGGTAGTTGTCTTAATGATTTTGGCAGTTTATTGTAAACAGAAGGGGCCATGCAGGCAATACCCTTGCGCATTAAAGCTGTCTTTGAGTTTGGCATGAGGACTTTATATTGGTCTCGTCGATTTCGAGGAACAGCATCGGAAAGCTGTTTAAATAAATCAGGGTTATTTTTCACAAGCATAGCCGTTTCGAAAATATACAGTGAAGGTAGAGTTAGGATGTTATGCTGAGCAAAGTAAGGTTTACAGGAATCTGTTACCTTAAGACGAAACATAGCTCGTATACAGCGCTTCTGATACTTAAAAATTTTGTCAACGTCAGTTGAATTGCCCCAAAATATTATGCCATAGCGAATATTTGACGCAATCAGCCCGTGATACGTAATAAGAAGCGTTTCCAAGTCCAACTACATGGGACAATTTGTATAAAATGTAAACGAGACTATTAACTTTTTTACATAAATGTTCAATGTGTTGTTTCCAATTAAGTTTTTGGTCAATATGAAGTCCTAAAAATTTTGTAGAGTCAATTTCGACAATTTTATTATGATTATATTGAATGTCAAGGCGAGTACGTGCAGCATAATCGCGTTGTCTAAAATGTATAATATTAGTTTTATTAATATTTATTTTTAAATTATTATCATTGAGCCATGTTATAATTGATTTAAGAGTTGAATTTATTTCATTTTCATATGTTTCAACATTATGACATGAAATCGTTACAGTGCTATCATCAGCAAATAGAGACATCGGTTGATTTGTAGCCTTCGGCAGATCGTTAATATAGATTATAAAAAGTAAAGGCCCTAACACGCTGCCTTGTGGAACACCATATTTTATAACACGTTCGCCTGAGATATATATTTCCTCAAGTTTTGTCCTATAGTTAATATTTCTTATTTCGGTCAGCTGCTTTCTGTTTTCAAGATAAGATCTTATAAGTTTTAGTGAAATCCCTCTAATGCCGTAAGTTTCAAGCTTTTGAAGTAGAGTACTATGCTCTACATAATCAAAGGCTTGTGTCATGTCGCAGAATATAAAACATACTGGTTTTCTTTTATCAATACAATGTGAGACACGGTTAAGGAAATCGTAGATAGCCATATTGATCGTCTTTTTTTCTCGGAATCCTTTTTGTTCTGTGCAAAAAATGTTTTTTTTTTCAAAGAATGTGTTGATCTCACTATGCAGATATCTTTCAAATACCTTAGAGATTACCGGTATGAGGGAGATAGGCCTGTAGTTATCAATACAGTATTTGCTTTGTTTTTTGTGTAGAGGCTTAATAATTGATGTTTTTAATGCATCTGGAAATACCCCCGTGCTAATGCTCAAATTGATAATATGACAAATGGGTTCGCATATATTTTTTGCAACAGTTTTAATAATTTTTGTAGAGATTTCGTCATATCCTACACTATTCGTATTATTGAGAGATATTATTATTTTAAGAACATCTGCATTTATACACGGTTTAATAAATATAGACTCTCTCTGGCTAGTAAATGAAGAGCATTTATTTATGTCCGATGTTTTGATTGGTACAATCTTGTCAATAAAATGATTATTAAATGTATTTACTATGTCAAGAGGATTTGTTATTATATTATTACCTAAAACTATTTTATTAATCGGATCTTTTGGCAATTTACTTTTGTAACTATTTATAACGTTCCAAGATGCTTTGGATTTATTTTTCGAATTGTTTATGTTAAAGCTATTTTGTGCTTTTTGAGTACATTTAATATTTTTTTTCAATAAGCATGAATATTTACGATATTGCGTTCTATTGAGTTCAGATGGTTCTTTCCTAAATTTCCAAAGAAGTCTTCTCTTATTCTTGGAACACAATTTCATTCCACGCGATAACCATCTAACTGGCTTAGATGTCTTAATCGTTATTAATTTATAGGGAAAACAAAGGTCGTAAAACAATTTAAAAGTATCAATAAATGAGTTGTATGCAGCGTTAGGTTCTATTTTACTGTATATTTCCGAAAAGGATATATTACTAATTATCTTACTAAATTTAGTTATATTGTCAGCTGAATAATCCCTTCTCTTGATTCGCCAATATTTGAGTATATTTTTGTTTGTAATTGGACAATTAATTAACTGACCTGTATGATCAGATAAGGCGAGATCCGGAATTTCTGTAGAGCATGATTTTTTAAACTTATGCGCAAAATTATCTATGCAAGTGCCGCTGGCCAGTCTTGTAGGCTGGTTCAGAGCAAGTTTCAAACCAAAATTTAGAAGCAAACATTCAAAGTCTAACGCTACATTATTTCTTTTTAAAATGTCTATATTAAAGTCACCAGCAACTGGTAAGTGGTCATAATTTCTTTTCGTTAATTCTTGTAATACAATTTCAAAACGATTTAAAAAAATGACAATATTATTAGGTTTCGGTACTCTATAGATACATAAAATAGCAATTTTACAGTCTATCAACTCTACAGCACAACATTCAAATTTCCCAGGTACTGAATAATCCGATATATTTTTTAACTCTTTCCAGTTTGTAATGTCATTTCGAATTAAGATACAGGTGCCTCCTCTGGCTTTTTTGACATTTTTCCGACAAAAATATGAAGCTAGTGTATAGTTTGGAATAGTTAAATAATGCTGATGTCCGTCTAAAATAAAGTGTTCTGAGATACAAATAACATCTACATTTACATGACGTTCTATTAATGCTTGAAGGTGAATAGTCAATTGTTCTGATTTATTTATTAATCCTGCAATATTCTGATGCAAAACGTGGAGCTTTTTATTCAAGAAAAAACTGGTTTCGCTCATCTGCTCTGGGAAACGTCTTATTGTCCGACGTCATGACTCTCTGCCTCTGCTCTGCGCCTAACTTGATGTTGTCGATTAAGTATACTATGTCTTGAAGTATGATGCGTAGTCCGGCGTTGTTTATCCTGCCGGTGCGCTTGTGGAACATGCTGAAGTCATAGTTTAGATATTTATTGGAGTCGATTATATGAGCATAATTATGTTTTTGCACGTCTTTCAGTAAAAGCTCGTTAAAGATAAATAATTTTCGATTGAACGAATCTTTCTGAGGACCAATTAGGTAAGTCGGTGTACATAATACAATATTTGTGTGAGTGATCTTTTGTAGAGTTTCTCTTATATGTTTTATTTGAGTAGTATGGTGGTTTGATTCCAAAAAGTCTTCTTCACTTATAAATATGATACAGTAGTCCTTAAGTGTAAAGTGCTTAATTTTTGTTTGCAAGCTTGTCAATAGGTGTCGAGTAGTGGCTTGAGATGATAGGTAGTGACAGAGGTAGTAACTAGTTGAAGGCATCATCTCCTGGGCAATCGAAAGAACTCTGTTTTCTCGATTAGTGCTAAGTAGACAAATCTCTAGCTTGGTTGTGGATTTTTCATGTTGTTTAATGAATTTTTCTTTTATTTTTGCAATATTTGAGATTTTATGTACCTTCTGTTTTTTATTTCCGCTTATGGTTTGTGTTGTAATTTCAGCTTGCGTTATAAATTTAGTTTGCGTTTCTTTATCGATAGTGTTTCTTACGCTTCGTGGGTTATCTTCTGAAAATGTTTTATATGTAGTTTGTGTTTCCTTGTTCTCTGTGTCGATAGTGTTTCTTATGTCCTTTTTTTCCGTTTGAGTATGGCGATCTTCTTTGGTTTTTTGTGTCTTATTTGTGTTTTTTCGAGGTGGGGTATCTCCTGAAATTGTCTTATTCGTTGGGCTGAAGCCAATTTTTCTGTACAGGGAATTTTTCTTTGACAATTCCTGATTATTTTTCCTTAAGTCCTTATTTTCTAAAGAGAGTTGCTCTATTTCTTGATGAGCACTATTTAATTGTAATTCTAGTTGCTGAATTTTTTGTTGAAGGTCTAATACTATCGAATTATTGTCTGATATGTCGGGGAGGCTACTACTAGAGACATCTAGCGGGTCTATACTCATATTTACCAAACTTCTATCGGCAACGAGTGTCGTATGCGCTCTCCTGAATGTTACATGTTCCTGGTCCATCGTCGATGTTAATGCTTTTTCGTATTTTAGGTAGATGTCGCTTTTGTAGAAATAACTTTCGAAAATGAATTTAAATATTCGCAGAAAAAACCAAAATTTATAATAGCCAGGGAGGATTTGAACCCGGTCATCACAGCTCCACGGGCTCAAATCGGATTCGATGCTTGTGACCGCTTGGCCAACGCCTTCAATGAGAGACTAGTCGAAATTAAGCTTTTGGTCAATTGAAAACATTAATAAAAATATTATTATTATTAAATAAAAAAAAATTAAAGAACCCTCATTTGAAAACATCTTATCTTATAACTTTAAACGAACAATTATTTTATATATGTATATATCGTGGCTGTAGACGGAAAACTAAATATGTGACAAAACTAAAATCGGGTGAAAAACGCGATTAACTGTTTTTTTGCGACAAAAATAGCAATAACATTTTTTTGGCTAAAAATTTTACCGTCCACTTTTAAACATTTTATAGATTAATAAGTATTCTACCTATGTTTTAATTTAACGATAGTCGTTTTTTGGTTATTGCTTTATGAAAAAAAAAAAAAACAAATATGTATTTTTCCCTCGCAGGGTTTTGAATGTTTATGTCAGTTAGTTACTTGTGTATGCCAGTTAGTTAGTTTTCCTTCGACAATATTTTCCACTGAAGCTTTAAAAAAACTCGATTCTTCTAAGGGAGCCGTCCCAGATGGCATTCCACCAGTCTTCATCAAAGAATTTGCCAAAGTCTTAGCTTTACCTGTGACGCTTATCTTCAACCGGTCTTTGGCTGACGGTGTCTTGCCTCGGGAATGGAAAAGAGATAGAGTGGTACCAGTCTTCAAAAAAGGAGATCGTAGTATTGTTATTAACTATCGACCGATCTCGATTCTATCGTGTTTCTCTAAGGTGTTTGAGTCTTTGCTTACCCCAACACTTACTAGACATGTAAACTCATCATTATCTGACTCGCAGCATGGATTTAGACGTGGTCGTTCTATAGAAACGATCCTCACCACCTTTGTATCGGATTTGTCGTTAGGTCTAGACAAAGGCGTAGAAATTGATACCATCTATACAGATTTCAGTAGCGCCTTTGACAAAGTCAACCATGCTGTGCTTCTCAACAAGCTGAATTTGCGGGGTATCTTTGGTTCATTATTGGATTGGTTTACGTCTTACTTAAATAACAGATCCCAAGTAGTGTCGGTTAAAGGTTATGACTCTATGGTTTACTATGCTAAATCTGGCGTTCCGCAGGGTTCTCACCTGGGTCCTATACTATTTCTCATATTCATTGATGATTTATCACAGCACTTGAAACATTGTAAGTATTCTATGTATGCTGATGATTTAAAAATTATAGAAATATTAGTTCCGTTCCGACTTAGATGTCAAATTAGTGCAAGATGATATAAATTCAGTAGTAAATTAGTGCGAAACTAACGGTACCTATGGTTCTAAACTCCTCAAAGTGTTACCACATTAGGTTTTAAAAAAAAAAAGCTGCCGCAGGAATCCACGTATTTCATGAACAACAACATAATTGCAATAGTTAAAGAAATTAAAGACCTAGGAGTCACGCTAGACTACCAACTTAAATATATTTCGCAATAAGACAACATCATTAAAAATCTGCGCAATTAACGGGATTTATAAAGCGTAACACTAAAGATTTCCAAAAACCTGCAACCAGAGTTATTATTTTCAATACTCTTGTTAGACGCACCTTAGAATTAGCCTGCACCATTTGGAACCCAATTTACAGTATTCACTCCCAAAGGAAGAAGTTCAAGCCTAAAACATCATCAGGTACGCAATGTTACCGCTGCCAACAATTCGGCCACGCATCCAGGAACTGCAATTTAACGGAGCGTTGCGTCAAATGCACTGGATCGCATGCCACAAAGACCTGCCCAAAGACAGAGCGGACTAGCCCTGCACAGTGCTGTAACTGCAAAGGCGATCACCCTGCGAACTACAGGCAGTGTCCTGCGAGAGTTGAATACTTGCAGCGCCTAAACCAAAAGAGGCAACTTCAAAGCAATAAACCCAACCCGATCCCATTGGCCGAAAACAAACGCGCAGCACCCCGCGCCAAGCCAGTTAGCCAGCCACGTAGCCAGCTTCGTAGCTTTGCCACTGCAACCACGAGTTCCTGCAGTGAGCAGGAAACTCCACTCGATACACCAAAAGAACAAGACGCAGCTACGATTGAAATGCTGCATATATTAAATACTATCAAGCGTATTAAACAGGAGTTCCAGGCATGCACTGACATGATGGACAAAGTAATCCTTGTCCTACAGCATCTCGGTCAATATGTTTAGTACAAATGAGCTACGCTTAATATATTGGATACGTAGCAAACTTGCTGAACTTGCGGACCTAGCAGTCGGTGATTTATCAGCTGATGTTATAGCGATTTCTGAAACTAGACTTGGTAATCAAGTTTGCCTTGAATTGCCAGGTTATTCATGTTACATAACAAAAAGAAAGCCTATTTGACGATAGTCACGAGACATGATCGTAACGTCTCATATTTGTTAGTCACGAGACATGATCGTAACGTCTCATATTTGTATGGGATGGGATTTACGTAGTTCCCTGTCCGCACGATACGGGGTGAGATGGGGCGCTGTACTAAAATCTATGGGAAACTGAGACGCCTCGATATTGTCGTCAAACTCACCCCTCAGTTCAGTTTCCGAAAGTTAAACTTCCGAGTATTTAAACGCAACTGAAATTCATGCACGTCTCATTATCTCAAGTGTGGGATTTTTGTTAGTTTTTCATTGAAATCTGACAAAAACCATGACGTGTTTATTTCTGACTTGTTAAAAATTAAATACACTTGATTAGAGACTTGACCATTGATTAATTAATGAAAAGGATGTTCTGCGTTCGAAAAATCGGCTGTAAGTAAAGTAGAAAATCTCTAAAAAGTTTAAAATAAAATCAAAATAAAATTTTGAAAAACCCACGACGGATAAGATAAATAGTATGTAATCGAAAAAGGAAGAAATAATTTTTGCAAAACCCCCGACTAAATGGAATTGAAAAAGACAATTAAATTACCTTTAGTTACAATTATAGCTTCCTAATTTTTTTCACCTATCCATTACTACAAAGCTAAAAAAATCCGTCGGGGGGGCTGCCATTGCCAATGGAGATGACAAAAGGGTCAAAATATTACTATCAAATACACCTAATATCGGAGCGTAGATCATGTACATTACATTAGTTTTTATTTCACTCCAATACATGCAGTATTTCCGAAGTTATAACGACGAGAAGTTTAAGCCCTTTTTTAAATTTCTGAAATTACGCGGGCTTATGATGTGACGTCACAACCAGACACAGCGCGGCTCGCGGCACTATTCGGTCAGGTGATTACGTGCGGTGCGTTTCTTTTCAATCGTCTTCGTTTTCAGAGTGTGCTTGAGTTCATGAATAATTATTATTTTATTCATATAGAAACAATAGTGTGTAGAAGAAGTGTGTAGTGTGTAGTATGGAAGAAGGTTTCCTCAAAGGCCAGTCAGACAATCTGCCAAGAGTAGTTTGATGGTGGCACAATATTTCGTTGGAAATCAGCATTTCACGGCAGCCGAAATTCGTGGAATAAAGATGAAAAGGTATGTATGTACCTACGTATGTTCAATGTAAGCATTACCTACTCTCGGGTAGGTAGGTACATAATATTTTATTAGTATAAACTCATAGAAAACTAGCGGTCCGTCCCTGCTTCGCACGGGTAGGTAGAGGTAGGTAGGTATTTCCTATTATGGCCTATGTTCATCAGGGATAATGTAGTACCTACCTACCTACCTAGCTTCCTAACGGGGATAGAATGTTTCAAATCGGTCCAGTAGGTACCTACTTTCGGAGCCCAAACAAACAAACAAACAAACAATCAAATCAAATCTTTCCTCTTTATAATATTAGTATTGTTTAGATGGTCCTCAGGCACATAAAAAAGAGTTTATCGGGGCTTAACTGTTGAATTAAAGCACTGAGGCACAATACAGTATTTCCTAGGCATTTTCCACGAGAAAACCTTATTTTTTCTGCGCAGCGGCGCGTGCGTACGAGAGCGCGCCTGTCGAATGAGCGAGGTTGTGACGTCATCTGCGTGTGAGCCGCCGCCCGCGTTTTTAAAAACCTTCGGCCAGAAATACCGCACTTCAATCGTAAATATCTCAGCCATTTTTTAAGATATGAAAAAAGTAAAAACACATGTTTTCTCGTAATTTTTTGTAGATTTATTTGGCATGTAAAGTAAAAATCGTTTGTCAGACCCATTGCCATCTATTTTCTGAATTTTCGGGTACCCAGTGTGACGCTGGGTTAGAATTTGTACCACAACCTCCATCTCATCCCGTGGGTGTCGTAAGAGGCGACTAAGGGATATCCACCGATGGCGGGCAGCAGCGCCCCCTTTAGAAAAATTCTACCACCGAACTGCGATTAAAATCGCATGCTCACCGTGGGGATTATGGCCACTACCCCCATGAGATAAACGTCAATAAGGCGTTTATCAGTGGTCAGCAGTGGACCAATCCAGACTGTTGAGGTTGAGGTTCCTGAATTTAAATGACTAGGTATAAAGATTATCTCATACAGTCAATTAATAGAAACAAATTTGAACTATATGTTGTATTTACAATTGAAAAAACGTATAGATTACCTGTTGGCTGCAGCCCCCCCGACGGATTTTTTTGGCTTTGTAGTAATGGATAGGTGAAAAAAATTAGGAAGCTATAATTGTAACTAAAGGTAAGTAATTTAATTGTCTTTTTCAATTCCATTTAGTCGGGGGTTTTGCAAAAATTCTTTCTTCCTTTTTCAATTACATACTATTTATCTTATCCGTCGTGGGTTTTTCAAAATTTTATTTTGATTTTATATTGTAATAACTAATGAGGGAGCTACGAGCTCAGGATGGATTCAATCAAGTATCAAAACAGCTCTACAGTAACATCCTGACTCTAAATGCGACAAAAACTAAATTTGTTACCTTCTCTCTTCGCAAACCAGGACAACCGCACGTGGATCTTAACCTAAAAGCACATTCTAACCAATGCCTCTACTCACCAAGTCATAACTGCAATTGTAAAACTCTAGATAGAGTCTCTACTATTAAATATCTTGGAATTACTATAGACCAACACATGACTTATGAACATCAGATAAGGGCCGTCACTAATAGAGTTCGTAAATTAATCGCTGTCTTTAAGCTTATTAGGCACGCGGCAGATAAAAGCCAACTGAAATCCACTTTCTTTGCGCTATGTCAATCGCTCATACTCTACTGCATTAGGGCATGGGGCGGTGCTGCAAAATCATACCTTTTGCCACTGGAAAGAGCGCAAAGAGCGGTATTGAAAGTAGCTTTTAACAAGCCTTACAAGTATCCCACTACTGAACTCTATAAAGAACTGCAAGTACTCTCCGTTAGGAAAGTATTCGTACAGCAACTCGTCATAAAGCAACATAAAGTTTCACCTCAATTAAACGTTTCCCGTAAACGCCGTAAATATAAAGTCTTTACGTCAAAATCATGTAAAACTTCGTTCGCACATCGCCACGCACAGTTCTTAGGACCTTACATCTATAATAACCTAAATAAAACTAATGATTTACAACAAAAAACAAGCCTCAACTGTAAACTTTTCATCACACGGTACCTGCAAGACCTTGAATACGCACAGGTAGAGCATATGTTGGAGGTACAATCTTAGTTTTGGGTTGCATATCGTTATCTTGTGTGTAATTTGTGTTTTTCAGCCTCTTATTCTTATTGTTATTAGTTTTTCATGCGATGTTTTATGTATTTCTTAGGTTATAAATTCCTTCTATTTAGTTATATTGTGTTAAATATTTACACGGTTTCCTTACTCGTCGTTGTTAGTTTACTTACACTTACACTTACGTTAACTTATTTGTAGCCGAAGGGAGGAGCCCTCGTGTCTCTATACAAGTTATTCTAACTTAGTGAGAGCGAGGAGTCATTTTCTTTGACGTAGTAGGTTAATATTAGGTATGTTTGTACTAGACTAATCATTTGAAAAATTGTTAACCTATCCGTAAATAAATATTTTTATTATTATTATTATTATTATTAATAAGTATTATTTCCATGAACAATTTTAGATATCAAATATGTGTCGCTGTAACGACAAGACATTGGCGATTTACACGCACAATCAACCAAAAATTTTTAAAACAGTCTTCAAATACTAGCGTATTTTAATAAATTTTAACACAATAACAAGTAAATAAACACGTTAAGTAACGATAGCGCGTTAGTATTTACTAGAGTACAAAAACATATAAAGGTCTTTTAAATCACAAATTATAAAATTAGCAATTACTCCTCTCTAACTTTATCTTATTTGTATAATCATCATCAACATCAACATCAGCCTATATTAGTCCACTGCTAGACATAGGCCTCCCCTAATGAGCGACATAGCACCCTATCCTGTCTTCAGCTTGACGCATCCAGTATCTGCCTGGAATCTTTCGCAGATAGTCATCCAACCTGGCCGGAGGGCGCCCTACACTACGTTTGCCGAGTCGTGGTCTCCACTGTAGAACTCGTTTACCCCATCGGTTATGCGGCTGCGCGAGATATGGCTGGTCCACTGCCACTTCAACTTGCTAATTCTCTGAGCTATGTCGAAAACTTTGGTTCTCTGTCGGATGTGTTCGTTACGAACCCTATCCTGCAAAGAGACTTCGAGTACAGCTCTTTCCATAGCTCGCTGAGCGACTTTGAACTGGTGAATCAACCCTATCGTGGGTGTCCGCGTCTCAGCTCCGTAGGTCATGACGGGAAGGACGCACTGATTGAAAACTTTGGTTTTCAAGCATTGCGGTATGGATGACGAGAAGACTCGACGTAGTTTTCCAAACGCTGCCCAGCCTAGCTGGATCCTCCTCTTGGCCTCCTTCCCTAAATTGTTTTTCTTAGCTGCAGAATTTGCCCAAAGTAAGTGTACTCGGAAACAATTTCGAGAGGAATGTCCATATACGACGACCGGCCCCGGATCAATGAGGCCATTGATCATGACTTTGTTTTATCCAAATTCATACCAAGACCGATGCGTCGCGAGGCTGAAGCTAGGCCGTCCAGCATCCGGTTCAGCTCCTCCAGCGACTCCGTCACTAAGACTATGTCATCAGTGAGTCGCAGGTGTGAGATGTAATCGCCGTTTATGCTACTGAAAGGCAAGGGCTTTCCAGTCTAGCGTCTTAAACATATCTTCCAACGCGCTCGTGAACAGTTTCGGGGATATAACATCCTCCTGTCTCACTCCTCTGCGCAGTTGGATGGGTTTGGACTGCTGGTCCTGTACTTGGACACTCGTGGTGGCGGCGTCGTAAAGACATCTCGGCACCTCGATATAACGAAAGTCTACTTGGCATCGCTGTAAGGATTCCAGAACAGCCCAAAGGCCAGTCAAAGGCCTTCTCATAGTCCACGAAGGCCAGACACAGGGGCTGATTATACTCTTCGGACTTTTGAATAATCTGCCTCACTATGTGTATGTGGTCTATGGTGCCATATCCTCCGCGAAACCCGGCCTGTTCTGGGTTCGCGTTACTTCGTACAATATAGATAACCACCACGACCGCGTGCAATACACAACTGAACATAATTCTGCGTTAACACAACGACATTCACGTGAGCAACAGAGACGGATAGACAGACGAGTCTCGTCAAATATGCGAACGCACTATGCAGTCGCGCGCGGCACTCCCGATTACTCCCGAGTGTTTCCAAACCGTGTTCCAAACCCTTTAACTTTTACCTGAACATCGTAAACTTGTATTGTCTTGTATGGATAGGATATACCGCGCGAACTTTTAAGTGACCTTTTATCTACATCAGAATTTTGACTTTTTATTTAAATCGAATATTCGAATATTGCAATATCAGTATTCGAATATTCGAAATGATTTAATATTCGAATGCAAGCCCTAGTACTTATACAATTGAGTAAAATGGGAAGATCGCGCACATGTCATCGCATTTTCAAATACACTCGAGAGCAATGAATCCGGGTCACTTAAAGAATGTTAAAAATCTCGGAAACTAAAAATGATAGGTTAATGCAATAAATTGTATTTAATAGACAATGTAATACTCCTTAAATGAAAGTAAAAAAAATATGAGTCACCATACATTTTATTAACACAAAATTACATAAAGAAAAAAACTGCTGATCTCTCCTTAAAACAAAAATAGGAAACATGAAATTTTTGAACTTATTACGATTTTCTTGAATTAATACTTCGTATTGCCTCCTCGTGCTTCCATTACTGCGTTTACGCGGTTTGGCATGCTGTACACCAAGTTCGTTATACGATTTTGGGGAATATGCTCCCATTCCTCTGTGAGAGCAATTTTGAGCTCACGAAGCGTGATTGGGGGAGGGTTTCGTTGTTTTACGCATCTGCCTAGCTCGTCCCAAGCATGCTCGATCGGGTTGATATCCGGGCTGCGCGCTGGCCACTCCATACGAGTAATGTTCATCTCTTGAAGGTAGTCATTCACAATCCTACCTGTATGAGGTCGGGCATTGTCATGCATAAATATAGCATCCTCACCTAAATTGACCATAAATGGACCAACGTGATCATTGAGGATTTCTTCCACATATCTTACGCTAGTTAAAGAGCCGTTTTCTATGATCACCAGCTCTGTGCGACTTTCAGAAGAAATTCCGGCCCACACAAGTACAGACCCACCACCGTGCTACTTTTTCTTCGATGCATGCTTGCTTGAATCTTTCCCCTGGTCTTCGATACACTCTGTGTCTTCCATCGTGCTTGTAGAGCATAAATTTTGATTCGTCGGAGAACATAACTTTTGACCAATCTTCAATACTCCAATTTACGATTTTTAGGATTCTTTAAGTGACCCGGATTCATTGCTCTCGAGTGTATTTGTATGAAATAGAATGCAACCTATCCATCCGCGTCGAACAAACTAAAAAATCCTCTCAAGGTGTGTAGGTACTTCTTAGGTAGGCATTCGGACGGAAGTCCTTCAAAATTTGCGTTCGGGACGGATGACGTTATCTAATAAATCGAATAAAAAAAAAAAAACGTCCTTTCATATTTTATTTTAAATCTTATAAAAGATTAATGTTATTCAATCATCATATCAGTTCGAAAAAATGCTAATCACTGTTTTCTGTCAATTTTAAAACTAGAGTAGAGACTAATTTGCTGAGACTCTGAGAGTCGTGTCTGGAGGAAGAAGCGGCCGAGTCGCCAAGAGCAGACGCAGCTGGGGCGAGTGCAGTCAGCGGCCCAGGATCCACAGCATGTTGAGGCCGGCGGGCCCCAGGTGCAGACGGCACAGGGCGGGGGGCGAGGCCCGCGCCAGCGCCGCCAGGAACAGCAGCAACGTGTGCAGCAGGTTGTTGCGCCCCGGGGGCAACTGCAACACACAGGGGAGGGCCGTCAGCGCACTTCGGCACCGGGGCGCGGGGGCGCGGGGGCGCGGGGGCAGGAGGGACTAGGTTCATAAGATCTTGGCAGCTAAATGTCTAATTGTGCAAACATATTAATAGTAGAAAGCCTGGATATAAGATTGGACTTATGTAGTTCTGCAGGCTGGGATAACGTTTGTCATATGAAAACTGGAGGTAGGTGGAGCCAAATGCATTTATTTGAATAAAGGCTTATTTTGTTGGTTGTTTTATGGTGCTTTTTATAGTACTAAAATAGAGGAAATTCGGAAACGATAGAAATATTTAAATAAAATATCAAAAAGACGGGGGCTTCTGAGGGTTAAAAAAGCCGCCAAGCAATGCATTGCATTTGGTTTCACCTATCCCCAGTTTCCATTTGGCAAACGTTGTAATAGATACCCTGTATACTTCAGCTATGGAATATACATTGTTAAGGTGGAGCGAGTCCAGAACAAGTTTCCACGGTTCATAAACGTTAAGTTCAAAATAGTTTGTCCTGACTAGTGACAGCATGTTTTTTTACAATATTTAATCTTTTGTTAACAAATTGTTGACAAGAGCCGGGTCCAAGAGTAATTCAACGACTTGCTAAATTTTTGTCACAACATCATTCACTTCTACTTATCAACAGATTTTCAGATAGTTTTTGTAATAACAATGAGTTTCTCGAAAGCAAAGCTATTATATTAGGTCCTTACATATGAAATTGGCGTTTTTCGTACTGGCCACTTTAATCACAAATTTCTCCTCTTTGGTAAGGAATTCCAAATTCAAATTTGTACAGCTATAGACTCATGTATTTGTGCTTCGATGATCGTCATTCATTTGTTTTTTTTCTTCTGTTTTTTTCTGTTTGCGTCACTCATTTTACAAAATGGAAAACTTAAAATATCGCATTATTTACGAGTACGAGTTCCGCCGTGGCACTAGTGCTGCGGAAACAACTCGAAGGGTGAATGATGTGTATGGCGGTCGTGTTGCAAAAGAAAACACAGTTCGTTTTTGGTCCCAACGTTTTCGTTCTGGAAATTTCGACCTGCAGAACAAGCCCCGTGGACGGCCTGAGACTCAAGTTGATAATGAAGAGTTGAAGGCTATTGTGGAAGCGGATCCATCGCAAACCACGTCCGAGTTAGCTGCAGGCTGCGATGTTAGTGATAAAACTGTTTTAATTCACTTGAAGCAAATTGGGAAGATTAAAAAGCTTGAAAGGTGGGTACCTCACGAATTGACTGAAGCAAACCGGCAAACGCGCGTCGACTGCTGCGTTACATTACTAAACCGGCACAATAATGAAGGTATTTTAAACCGAATCATTACCTGTGATGAAAAATGGGTTCTTTACGATAATCGGAAGCGCTCAGCGCAATGGTTGGATCCTGGCCAGCCAGCCAAATCCTGCCCCAAGCGAAAATGAACCCCAAAAAAGTTACTTGTAAGCGTTTGGTGGACTAGTGCCGGTATTGTTCATTACAGTTTTCTCAAATCTGGCCAGACTATTACGGCTGATGTCTATTGTCAGCAATTGCAAACCATGATGGAAAAGCTAGCGGCTAAACAACCTAGGCTGGTCAATCGCTCCACGCCACTGCTGCTTCACGACAACGCTAGACCACACACTGCGCAACAGACGGCTACTAAATTAGAAGAGCTTCAATTGGAAAGTCTAAGACATCCTCCGTACTCCCCGGACCTTGCTCCAACAGATTACCATTTTTTTCGAAATTTGGATAACTTCTTGCAAGGGAAAAAATTCAACTCCGATGGGGCAGTCCAAATCGCCTTCAAAGATTTTATTGATTCCCGTCCGACTGGTTTTTTTAGTAAAGGGATCAATGAACTACCTATAAGATGGCAAAAGTGCATAGAAAATAATGGTTCATACTTTGATTAATTAAATATATATTATATTAAAAAATATTCGACTTTTTGTTCCTCCCATACAAAACGCCAATTTCATATGTAAGGACCTAATATATGTCAACAATTTGTTAGCAAGAGTTCGGTAAGCGGGGTAAGAGTAGAAAACAAACTTTATAGCTACTTAGAGGACAACCTAATTCTAAGGATCAGTTTGGTTTTATACGAGGTCGGTATATAAACAAAGCCATTTTTACCCGCGACGGAACGGAGACGGTATATGCGTTTAGGGTGTGATGTTGTTTGTATGTATGTATGTATGTGCAATACGCAATATTCCCAATTATCTCCAAAACGGCTTGACCGATTAAGGTGCGGTTTTCAGTTTCGGGTTCGAAATTTGGTGGCGATAATTTTGCGCTAGTTGTTATGATCTTCATTCACCAGGGTGCGCTGTTATATGTGTATTTTGTGAAAACCAATGTTGCCGATTATCTCCAGAACGGTTTGATCGATTGAGACACAGTTTTCTGTAAAAGGTATGGGGTTCATTGGCGATGGTTCTTAGCAAAGTTTTATGGTATTTGCTCACCAGGGGGCGCTGTAATCGACGTTTTAAAAAAATATTGATGTACCTTTATAACCGTGTTTGGCAATGGCAACACACTCCGTTCCTAGGCAACGCGGTGCGTTGCTAGGTGACCGACTTTATTGACTCATAGGGTACGTTCCAATTCAAGCTTAAAGCGCTAACGCACTGCACGAGCTATGCGCGCACGAAGCCCCGTTCCGATTCATCTGAGCGCGTTGGTGCGCGTTGGCGCGATTAATGAAACGAAACGCTCAGACGGCACTCACAAAGAAGTTGAAAGAACGCACGAGCTGCCTTGTCTCGAAAGGTGAGGCAGTTCATGCGCTCCCGTGCGCTCGAGGGGCGTGGCGAAGTGGGCGTTGCCGTGCGCTCTGTCAGCGCGCTGAAAGTTGAAAAGAAACGACTTCATGCGCGCGTCAGCGCATTAAGCGTGAATCGGAACGTAGCCTGAAACTTGCTTCCTTGTTAAATAATATGAAGAGAAACGCCGTGTGATACAAATAAAACATTTATTCTTGATATACATAATAATTATAAAATCAAAATAAAATTTTGAAAAACCCACGACGGATAAAATAAATAGTATGTAATCGAAAAAGCAAGAAATAATTTTTGCCAAACCCCCGACTAAATGTAATTGAAATAGACAATTAAATTACCTTTAGTTACAATTATAGCTTCCTAATTTTTTTCACCTATCCATTACTACAAAGCCAAAAAAATCCGTCGGGGGGCCTGCGTGCAGCCAACAGGTAATCTATACGTTTTTTCAATTGTAAATTCAACATATTATTATAGTTCAAATTTGTTTCTATTAATTGACTGTATGAGATAATCTTTATACCTAGTCATTTAAATTCAGCAACCTCAACCTCAACAGCCTGGATTGGTCCACTGCTGTACTGACCACTGATAAACGCCTGATTGACGTTTATCTGATGGGGGTAGTGGCCATAATCCCCACGGTGGGCATGCGAGTTGGGGATCGCAGCTCGGTGGTAGAATTGTTCTGTAGGGGGCGCTGCTGCCCGCCATCGGTGGATATCCCTTAGTTGCCTCTTACAACACCCACGGGAAGAGATGGAGGTTGTGGTACAAATTCTTACCCAGCGCCACACTGGGTACCGGAAAATTCAGAAAATAGATGGCAATTGGCAATGGCAGCCCCCCCGACGGATTTTTTTGGCTTTGTAGTAATGGATAGGTGAAAAAAATTTGGAAGTTATAATTTTAACTAAAGGTAATTTAATTGTCTTTTTCAATTACATTTAGTCGGGGGTTTGGCAAAAATTATTTCTTCTTTTTTCGATTACATACTATTTATTATATCCGTCGTGGGTTTTTCAAAATTTTATTTTGATTTTATTTTAAACTTTTTAGAGATTTTCTACTTTACTTACAGCCGATTTTTCGAATTCAGATCATCCTTTTCATTAATTCATCATAGGCCGAGCATTTTTGTATTTATTTTATTTTTACCCGCGACGGAACGGAGACGGTATATGCGTTTAGGGTGTGATGTTGTTTGTATGTATGTATGTATGTATGTATGTATGAGCAATACGCAATATTCCCAATTATCTCCAAAACGGCTTGACCGATTAAGGTGCGGTTTGCAGTTTCGGGTTCGAAATTTGGTGGCGATGATTTTACGCTAGATGTTATGGTCTTCATTCACCAGGGGGCGCTGTTATATGTGTATTTTGTGAAAACCAATGTTGCCAATTATCTCCAGAACGGTTTCATCGATTGAGACACAGTTTTCTGTATAAGGTATGGGGTTCATTGGCGATGGTTCTTAGCAAAGTTTTATGGTATTTGCTCACCAGGGGGCGCTATAATCGAAGTTTTAAAAAATATTTTTGTTACCCGCGAGGGAACGGAGACGGTATATGCGTTTAGGTTGTTATGTTATTGTTATGGTCTTCATTCACCAGGGGGCGCTGTTGTATGTGTATTTTGTGAAAACCAATGTTGCCGATTATCTCCAGAACGGTGGACCAATCCAGGCTGTTGAGGTTGAGGTTCCTGAATTTAAATGACTGGTATAAAGATTATCTCATACAGTCAATTAATAGAAACAAATTTGAACTATATGTTGAATTTACAATTGATAAAACGTATAGATACCTGTTGGCTGCAGCCCCCCGACGGATTTTTTGGCTTTGTAGTAATGGATAGGTGAAAAAAATTAGGAAGCTATAATTGTAACTAAAGGTAATTTAATTGTCTTTGTTAATTCCATTTAGTCGGGGGTTTTGCAAAAATTATTTCTTCCTTTTTCGATTACATACTATTTATTATATCCGTCGTGGGTTTTTCAAAATTTTATTTTGATTTTATTGACGTTTTAAAACAACGTCATGACCTTTTCCTTCCCTTCTGACTGCTTGTCATGGAAACGCGAGTTCAATTCTAAGATATGCATCATGTTTAGGGGAACTCTGCTGACTACTTTAGAGCATTCAAAGCCCAATAACTTCACCTAAGAGCAGTTCGCGGTTTACGAAGTCGTGAGTCTTGTAAAAATGTTTTTATCTTGTAAATTATGAAATTTAATTATTGTTATTTGACGTTGTTTTTATAAGTTGACCAAACTATTGATTAGTTGTAGACAAGACAAATCATAAAATTTAAAAAAAAAATCTTTAAATTTTTGTTATTGTAAATGTTCTGCTCGCGACTCCGTCCAAGACCAAGACAATAACTGCTTGTTCCTATATAAATAAAATTAATCTTATGTATATTACCTAGTCGTTATGCAATCATGACGTTTTGCTATCAAGATCTTATGCTACCCAGACACTTTGCTTTATGTATGGTATGCGTCATTTTACAATCACTACTTTGTATAAGTTGGTCGTACACTCTATCATTCATGATGTCACTTCAGCTATGCTTTAGTTGTCAATCGTACAACTAAGGCATTCTGCAAAAAGGCAGCGCACTCAGGCACTATGGAATTTGACGCTTTTGTTTTGTTTACACGGTCCATGTATGTAGTATGCAATCCAGTCCTTGCGAACGTAACCCGGGAGGGGGAGGGGCAGGGGGGAGGGGTGCGCTCACCTCCACGGTCTCGTCGCCCAGCAGCAGCACGTAGTGCGGGGGGTCGCGCGCGGCGCGGTGCAGCGCCAGGGGGGGCGCGGCGGCGGGGGCCGGCGCCGCGGCGCCCGCAGACAGGTGGCGCGCGCTGAAGTCTCCGCCCGGCACCAGTAGGTCCAGGTACGTGGCCAGCAGGTGCAGCAGCAGCTCCGCGTCCGCCGGCCTGCCCCCGCCCCCCGCCGCCGCCGGCGCCCAGCCGCGCCCGCCGCCGTTCCACCGGTAGGCGCTCAGGCAGCCGCCGCGCGCCAGCTCTGCAACACACACGCCCCTCCGTCAGCTCAGCGGCCGGCAGCTGGCGCCTGCTGGCGGCCGATGACGGACCCCTCACCTGCGATCCTCTCGGCCACGTACTGGCGGTCCGCGAAGGGCTTCAGGAAGGGCGTGAGCGCGTGGTCGGGCGGCAGCGCCCCGCCCCCTCCGGCCGCCGCCAGCTCGCGCGCCACGCGCCCCACCACGCTCACGTGCAGCCACTGCAACACAAGAGGCGGCGGTGAGTGGTCGCTCGGCGCGCGCTCGCTCGCTCGCTCGCTCGCGCTCTACTACTCACGAGGCGCAGATTCAGGTTGTACTCGGTGAGGCGCTGCGGGTCGAGCCGCAGGCGGCGCCACACGCGCGCGCCCCCCGCCCCCGCCGCGCCGCCCTCCTCCTCGCCCTGTCCTTCCTTGGCGCCGCGGTCTGCATGCAGGGAGGAGTGTGTTAGTGTCTCGCTCTCTGCTGAGCTCGCCTGGATACCTGAGGTTGGTGGCGGCTCGTACCCGGCATGACGGAGAGCTGGTGCGCGCGCGCCGGCGACCCCAGCGCGCAGGCGACGCGCGCCCCGCCACCCACCCCCGTCGCCCCCGCCCCCGCCGCCGCCGCGCGCCCCTCCTGCTGCCTGCCGAGAAACAATCAGATACATGTTACAGTAACGGTAACGGTAACGGTAACTGCAGAGAACGTCGTAACGTTTGGAACAGAAATCAACTCTCCGAGGAGGTGGACGTGTGCGGACTGCGGATACTAGAACAATAGTAGATACATTTTATTTATATTTTTGTATGCGTTCTATTTTTTATATTTACCTTTTTGTATTTTTGTTGTAATTAAGATTCTATTTATTTTTATTGGTACTACTAACTACCTACTACTAAATAGGCACACTGTACTTATAATTTCATTAGTACCTACTGTATGGATGGGTTTATGTAATGTTCAAACATATGCGTTTTCTTTAGGTAATTTTTAATACTCATACTCATACTCATTTATTCGCCGTAGGAGCACAAGGCACACTCGGAGACGTCAATTTTACAATATAATGCTGCTTAAATTATAATTTAAAATTTGAAGCCATAAAACAGACAAGACAGAAAAATAATCAAGTTAATAATTTGTACACATAAAAAAAGATAAATTTATAAATAGATCAGCTGTAAATGGGCATTGTTAAAGTCATGTACAAATAATAATTAATGGTGTTGCTGGAAACTGGCATGGTCGGTCATTATTATATCCAAATAATATATAATTATCACAGTTAGCTTAACTAGGTAAAATATAGCTGCTAAGAATGCATTGTCATTTGTGGACTAGCCTATGATAGATTAAAGAGGTGTAACATAATGAAAACTTATTCAATGTCTTGGACTTTACAATATAATAAATTAATGCAGCTTGATGTGCATTGTCTGGATGAAGTACAAAGGATTATTAGCCTAGCCTGTCGACTGAGTTAGGTTCCAGTTGCATGACGCTGGGGTTCATAAGTAGGTACGTTATGTACCTATCTAACAATCAGAAAGTAAGTAAATAGAAATTGAATAATATTAAGTAATAATTGTCAAAGAAAAATTTAAAAATTTAGAAAATAAAAAAAAATGTCAAAGAAATAAAAAATAACTAAATTTACCACATGTCAAGCGAAGCTGGAGTCGTCGAGAATATCTTGTAATGAGTAATATCCTTTATCACTATTTCCTTCATTTTTCTCATAAATAAGTCACAGTTTAGTTTTTTAATTTCAAGACTAATTTTGTTGAAAACTTTTACGCCATTGCAAAGGTAACTTTTTGACACTTTTTCAAGTCTACGTTTAGGATTCATAATGTTTCCACCATGTCTAGTGTTGTATTTATGAGCAGCTCCTAAAGTAGGTAAAATGTGCTCTTTTCTTTTCACATACTTAAGGCATTGCAAAATATATGCCCCCTTGAGGGTCGCTATGTTTAATTTACTGAAGGCATTTCGGCATGAATCTGTGGACCTAAGACCTAGGATATACCTGATTGCTCGTTTTTGTAAAATAAAAATTCTCTGAGATTCAGCTGCGTTCCCCCATATCAATAGTCCGTACGTCATTATGCTGTGGAAGTAAGCAAAATAGACTGATTTCGCTGCTTCGAACCCACAAAGTTCCTTGACTTTTTTTATTGCATAGCACGCGGAGCTTAGTCTACCAGCTAGACTGTCAATATGTTGATTCCATTTAAGCTTTGAGTCAATTTTGAGTCCAAGAAAGTTAATAGCGTCAACTGGCTTTAGTGGCAGGTTATCAGGTAGGTTCGTTTTAACTGTGGCTAATGAGAAATTAATAAGATTGGTTTTGTTAATATTTACTATTAGATTATTGGATTCGAACCGTTTTGTTAATTTGGCAATAGGGTATATGCATGTGACTTCAAAATGGCAAAAAAAATATATACGTATTCTCTATTGTTATAGAAACATATCTGCATATTTATTTTTGCATTTTGAGAAGTTTTTATTGTAGAATTTAACCATTGAAAAACTGATATTTTCAATCTCAATCGCAAAATTTCAAAACGCTACGCCATTTGCTAGAGCGGACGTGACATCACCGTACAGACTTCCTTCTTTTTTTTTTTTTGACGGTGCATCATGGTTTGACACTATAATTATTCTACCTACTTCACTTTTCGTTATGTCATGAAGTTTCGGCGGGATATCTTTTTGTACCTAGGTATTATTTCGCGGTTGTTTGGTGTTTTCCGGAGAGCGTAAGCAAAGTTGATTCCTTGAGAAATATTGTGAAGTTTTGCAACCTTCTTACTAAAAACAATGACTGAAAGCGGTTTTGTAAGAGCGCAGTCAGATAATCTTCCGAAAATAGATGTTTTCATGATGTCTACCTTCTTCGCATCAAATTCGGAATTCACATCTGCTGAACTCAGAGGAGTAAAAGCCGCAAGGTAAATAAGTTACCTACTTACCTATTTCAAAATATTTATATGAGGTAGGTACTCTAGGTACTACCTACCTATAACTTATTCACGGTTTTGTAAGTGTTAGACGAGAAATATTTCAAGCGGGCAAGCATTTTTTTCTTTGTTATGTTATGTGATATGACAGATCCGAACGAGAATCCTACGGCGATGCCGCCGTTGGATATGTACAAGTAAAACGGGTAATGATAGATACTTACACTAGTGGTCTGATTCTGCACATTGGTACCTATTTACACCTTCATGGCTCACGACACGACGACTGGCGATGTGGAGGACATTGCGATCGCACTTCAGCCCCGCCACCCCGCGCCGCCGCGCCGCCGTCCGCAAGACGCGGAAACGCCTCGGACAAGCCGAATCGCGACAGTGTGCGTCAACGTATATGTTTTAGTACAAAAAGTTCTGGAAGCAAATATACCAAAATCGCGCGACACAGGACGCGCTTAAAAATTAGCGTTGATGTGAGTAGGGCTTTAAGGGGTCTCCGAACAATTTGATGTCCGTTAAATAAGCTGCCTGATTTTTACGGTACGGAACCATTCGTATGTGAGTCGACACGCACTTGGCGGTTTACGATTCGAAGATAATATTAAATTATTTGAAATTGATAGGTACAGGAAAACCACTCACTCATGTTAAGCCCTACTCACATCAACGCTAATTTTCAAGCGCGTCCTGTGTCACGCGATTTTGCGATATTTGCTTGCGGAACATTTTGTACCAAAACGCATACGTTGACGCACACTGCCGCGATTCAGCTTGTCAGAGGCGTTTCCGCGTCCTGCGATATTGCGGCCTTCGTCGTTCGCGCTGCCAGTAAGGGGCGGGGAAGGGGCGGCGAAATCGCGCTTTACAAGACGCGCTAACTTATTAGCGGCTGTTTGCGGAGGGCTTTAATAGGTACTTATTATAGCATTATTTCGGATCGAAGCACCTGGGCAACTAACTAAATAAGGTAGGGTAATAATAATAATAACATAAAGAATTTGATACAGTCATTTATGTTCATGGAGTTTAATCGTCAAAATTCAATGAATAGAAGCTGTTTTCGAAAACCTCTTTCCTGAGTGAGATGATCACTACCGAGGTCGTCACGAAAGGTTTTAATCGAGTGTGTACGTCGACGTCACATAAACATGGCGCCAATATGACAGCGTTTTTATCACTCGAAAATGATTGTAGTTTTGATTTGTTTTTTATACCTTGTTATTGCGAAATTCAGTGAGTGTCATATCATTTTTCGGTTAAATAATGACCTAAATAATCGATTAAAACGATAAAAAAAATCGATGCATATACCCTATTATTCCATTTAATTTGGTTACAATGTCAGTTTTCATATCACATTTGACTATTAGAGAGATGTCATCTGCGAATATATAAATGTCAACATCCTTTAATGCAAGAGGTAATGTCATTGATATAGAGTAGAAAAAATAAAGGGCCAAGGATAGATCCTTGGGGAACGCCATATCTGATACTAGTCTCGTTGGATATCACGCCATTAATGTCAACAACTTGCTTTCTAACTGAGAAATATGTTTGTAATAATAGGTAGGTACATTTCTTTGCAAAGATTGATCCTTCCTTGAGCAACCAAATCCATTGGTTCAAAGATACAGGGTGTAGTTTTTTTGAAAAATCATTCATGTCGATTTCCTTCAAAGGTTAAACGATGAGCATAACTCAAGCATAGATCAATAACTGAGCATGCTTTCATAATACGGGCCTAAATATGCAATTATTGTTTTCTTATAGATCGACGACATGACTCCCTCACGACTTACGACTTTTATCAAACTCCGTGGTTTCGCCCTTCTCAATAAACCACTTTCTAGATATTACGAGTATAATCACTTTGCTTTCGGTATAATTTCGGTTAGTGCATGACGATAGAGCGCGGTTTACGGGCGCAGAGTGCGAACGTCAACATATTCCACACTTGACACGAGCTTACGTCAAAACCTGCCTAACACTAACTTTTTTAATAGAAAAAAATATTGAGTTTAAAACATGAAACGGGTAAGCACTCTAAAAAGAGTGCTTACCCGTTCAACAAATATAGTAGGTAGGTAAGGTACATGATATAAGCTGATGATAATCTAAAGTTTAATCATCATAAAAAAATAAAAAAAAAAGCAAATTGAATTTGTACCTTTGAAATATATTATTTAATACTTCATTACCACTGACTGATCTACCTACGGGGAGGGAAGCAGCGATTCCTGCCGAACAATTTTATCAGTAAACTGCGATTCCCAACCTGCATGTCCAGCGTGGGGATTATAGGCATTACCCGCATGAGATAACATCCAATACAGGCACTTATCAGGGGGAGGCCTGCGTCTTGCGTTGAGGTTGAGATTGCCGTGCGGTCCATAACAAACGTGCCTACTGCTTGATTTTCTATACTGTGGCGTGGCACTAAGATATTGTATGCAGTCATGCAAAGTCAAGTGGCGCACGGCCTACCCCGGGCGCGTTAATGAATACGTCGCGCGCTCAACATGAGGGGGCCGAGGTAGCGCCCGCCTTAAACTGGCACGCGGCGGGTCCGGGTCGCGTACCTGATGTAAGCGTTGAGAGCGGTCGCATCAGCGATGAACTCGAGCGGGTCGGCGCGGTGCGGGGAGTGCGGAGAGGAGTGCGGGGAGGCGGGCGGCGAGGGCGGCGGCGGCGGCGAGTCCGCACCGCGCCAGCGTCGCGCGCGAGCCAGCCACTCCTCGCCGGCGTGTTCCGTCGCAGCGGCGGCGCACGACCGGGGGCTGTGACTCGACACCGTGAACGATCCATCTGTGGAGTGCGGGAACGGTCAGCGCATTATGTGACGCGTAGTGCCCATTGCCAGTGCGCAGCGCAGTGTGTACGTACCTAGGTCGTCGTGCGTGAGACCGAGCAGGTCGCGCTGGCGCGGCGAGAGCGCGGCGGGCGCGGGCTGCGCGCGCGGCGGCGCGAGGCGCAGCACGTGGCGCGCACACGACGCCGCCAGCGCGCACGCCGCCGCCATCTCCGCCCACACGCCGTAGCACCACCACACTCCGCACCACTTCCATCTGAAACATTCACCTTCATCTAAAGTGCGATGCACCACTTCCATCTCAGACTATGTAAGAATGTAAGAAAAGTGTTGGTCTCTCCTCTGCTTTGGAACTGTCATTTGTTTTTATTATTACCTAGTTGTTATTCGGTTGTTTCTGATAAGTTTATCACTTTTGGTTTAGTTCAATTCATAATCTTTTAAGTACCTGTACCTACATTAGTCATTGTTTTCTTAAGCAAGTATTTGTTGCTTATAATCACTATTAGAAAATAAATAAATAAATTCCTAATTATTTAGTTCTGTAGTTTTCATGGAATCTTGTTGTGAACACAAAAGAGAAAACTCTTAAAGTAGGTAACCCATAAATTCAATAATCAATTAATGTTCAAAAAGCTTTGTTATCCAAATTAATGATCACCAATATTTTTTTTAAAATTGTAACAAACTTCTTTGTAAACATAATATATCTTGGATTGAAGTTGGCTTTTTTTAAAGAACTACTTACGAACCCACCAACTTCTATATATATTTTTTTCATTTATATTTATTTTAGTGACAACTTCTATTTAATATTCGAATCTTATTTCGTTTAGTGACACATGGATGAGACAATTAAGGAAAGGCCTAGGTACTCTAAAACACAAAAGTTTCAGTTAAGAGATCACACTAAATGAACAATCTAACAGCTGCACTCACAGACTTTTAATGCCAAGAACAGGACAGGAGCTGGATGCGGCTATTCCTGTCCTGAAACTGGACTCTCAAAAGTCTAACCACTAAACCCGGCCACAACAGCCTTGCAGGCGGAAACACTGGGACTCAAACTAGCGGCAGACGACATGCTTCTGGAAACGACCAATAGAGATATTGGCAGACAGATGCAGCTGGTCTTCGAAACAGACAGCGCTGCACTAATAAACGCACTCAAACGGACAGACACAAGATCAAAAGCAATTGTAGAATGCCATAAGAGTCTACAAGATCTTTCTCAACACAGTAAGGTCTGCATAGAATGGACAGAGAGTAGATCCTGCCCAGGCAACATTAATGCAGACAGACTAGCAAAGGAAGGAGCGAAACTCCAACACAACAAGATGTAAGTCTCTCGAACCCGCCCACAGCGGAAGTCAAAAACAGACTAAAACTTAACTCGGAATAAGAACACCAAAAGCTATGGGAGCGTCGGATAGACTGCAAGCATACCAAATCAATATTCCCTTCCAAAGAAAGGAAAACCACCAACACGATGCTCAAGATGAGCCGGGAGGACCTCAGAACGATGGTGAGCATCATCACAGGTCACTGGGAATTGAACCATCATCTTTTCAAGACCGGAGCCACAGATAGCAGCCTATGTCGTGGCTGCTTTCAAGAAGAAGAGACTGTGGAACACGTCGTGGTACACTGCACGGCTACAGAGGAGACCAGACACAAAACAGGGCTGAAGTGCCTCATGGAGGAATCAACCCCATCCACATCCACAGGAAAGCTGAAACGAAGCTGTCAGTCACCTAAAGTCCTGCTCCGATACTTCAAGGAGCTGGGCTGGGTAGGGCCTGCTTAGGCAGGGGGATAATGCACAATACACTCCTATGCGAGACGTCCGTGCAGATCTTAGTTCCCCCACTTAGAATTAGAATTAGAATTAGACTTTTAATGATGACTTTTATCTTTACTAGTAAAGATTTCAATACAAAAACATTTCTAAGAAAGATCTATAACAAACTAGCTGCACCCCGCGGCTTCGCACGCGTTGTTCCTATAAAAACATTAAAAGGTGATTTTCATCCCACGGGAACAGATTTATGGGATAAAAAGTAGCCTATGTTTTATTCCAGTATTAGAATTACATGTATGCAAAATTTCAGCCAGATCCGTTCAGTAGTTTTGGCGTGAAGAGGTAACAAACATCCATCCATACATCCATCCAAACTTTCGCCTTTATAATATTAGTGTGATAAATGTCAAAAGAATGGATTGGTACTTATCCGTTTGTTTTAACCATCTATCAACTTTGTAATTTGTTTTTCTAACAAGATCTTGTTGACACCCTTGTGTTGTTTTTTAAGCTTTAACCCATAAGGGATTATGTGTATCGGATACGGTCCATTAGTTTGTCCTGCCTTCAAGTATCACATGGATCGGATCCGGTCCATGAGCAGACGACTTTGATTTCAATTTATAAGACTTTAAGGTTTATTTTACTATGAGAAGATTATGATGGATACTTCTTTTTAAACTGAGGTATATTTAAAAAATGACGTCAGCGACACCATTCAGAATGAACTTGCCAAATGTGTATGAAGGTGGGTTTGTTTGGCGATCACGGTGCATGTGAAAATTGGCGTGATGCTCAAGGGATAAAGTGTTAGTGCTAGCGCTAATCCGTGAAGGGTTAAGGGATAAAACAAATGGCTCTGGAATAGTTTTATGGCAGCCCCTCCACCTCCAGGTAACCTCTATCTATATATACCGACTGCCTTGTTGGTCAGCCAATAGTTGCAGTTTTTCTGACAAGATAAATTCACAGTAGCAGCCCGGAGTCAGGAAGTTGGCGGTGTTACACCCCCATGCCTCCGAAAGCATGTTAAGCTATTGGTCCTGCTTCTAACCTCTCCCCGGTGGCTCTCCCTTCCCATCAGATAATGAGAGTGAGGGAATATAGTGCATTTGTATTTGAGAGTACACTTGTGCACTATAATATGTCCTGGGCACCTGGCTAGTCTTCGTTGAGACTGGCCTCCATGGCCGAAATTCGGCTAGCATTATTATTATTATTATCTATATAGACTATACAAGAGTCAGCTCAATTGCATAACCGATAACCGCAGAGATATTGAGTAACATACATACATAAAAAACAGACATATTGAATACCTCCTTTTCTATGGTCTGATAGAATGAGAGAGCAAAATATAGAAATGGTTTATGAAGTATGGCGAAATGGAAACAAAAGCGTATTGATGGGTGCAGGGTGCAGGGGGTTAGAGTGCATTGGTGGTGGCGAGGTAGGTACTGTACTGACAGGTCCAGCAGGAGCACGGCCAGCAGTGCGCCGTTAGCCAGCAGCCAGCGCAGCGAAGCCGCGCGCTGCACGGCGCCGTACTTCAGGTCGATGGTGCGCTGCACGATGCTCGGGCTCGGACTCTGGCACCTGCGAAGCATTCATAGACAACCACTCAACTATCAAGGGGAGAACGAGAACACCCGGTGCATGCCGCTCGGCCGACTATTATATTATATCCATCCACCCGCCTTTTTATGATAGATCACACTCACATTTTGCAGACCTAGCAAGTTTTAAGAAAAATTACTGATAAAATTATATTAAGTTCATTTCAAGATAGGTACAGACATTTATAATTATAGTCGAAAATATTACGCGCGCACATCACAATCCACAAGGCAAGGCAAACAAAACAACTAAAATTGAATGAAGCTATTTGGATTTTGGTCGCGCTAACATTGTCTATGAATGACACAAAGCTCTTGGCTATTTGTCAATCTGTGGACTACATTTTTTCTTCGACGGCGCGGCCGGTCGCCTGGAAGACGCAGCTTCTAAAAAAGCCAACTCGCAGCTTTAAAAAAAGCCGAATCGCAGCTTCAAAAGAAGCAAAATTGCAGGACGCGGAAACGCTTCGGACAAGCCCAATCGCGGCAGTGTGCGTCAACTTAATACAAAATGTACTGCAAGCAAATATCGCAAAATCGCGCGACACAGGACGCACTTCAAAATTAGCCGCGATGTGAGTAGGACTTTATTGCCGTAGACTAAGAATGGATTCACGGTCTACGTTTAATGCGCTAGTGCACTAAAGGCGGCTACTCACACCCCAGCTACAGGGGCAATCTAGGGAGTAATTATAGTGGGGATGACCATAAATTGCCTCCTGATTGTGACGAGTGTAGGCAAGCAGGGGGATTGGCCTTATGGTAGCGCCTCAGGAAGAGCCAGGGCTATACCGATCTTTTGATGTTTTGAAAATACTAGTGCCATTACAAAATATTTGTGAACTTATAAGAATCCAGAGGATTGAGCCCTCGTGTCTAAATACAAGTCAACAAACTTAGTTAGAGCGAGGTGTCATTATCTAACCCTAAAAGGTTTATCACAAGTAGGTATCTATGTAATAAAAGACTGAATATATTTTATTTATTATTTATATAATTAAATAACATTATAATTATTCTGTATAATAATAATATTAAAATAAAAAAAGACGTGTGGCACTCGGGGACTGCCGCGTTAAAGCTATTGCATAGCATTTTTTATCAACTTATGTGCCGATCGGAGTTAGGTTATTTTCGTTACGGAATTTCTGTATTCGGTCTCCACGCTCAAGGCCCGCGATAGAAGCTATGCAATAGCTTAATAATAAAAATAAAGTAATTCTGTATAATAATTCTGGACAATTCACACAGCATTATTTAGCCCTAAGCTAAGCAGAGCTTGTGTTATGGGTAGGTACTAGATAACTGATATACATAATACAATACACTACATAGATAGATATTTTTATACATAGAAAACATCCAGAACGCCCTGAACAATGTCTGCAGATCGTACACTGGAATCGAACCCGCAACCTTCTGCGTCGCAGCGGACCTTTGCGCCATAGAGGTCAAACAGAGGTGAAAACAATGAAATAGATAGAAAAAATGAAATAGATTGTATGTAACTTCTTTCTAAACCCATCTCTGTGAATAAATTAAATAAATAATTTTATTATTATTATTATTCTCTACACGTCTTCTCAGCTCGACATATACTCGAATACTGATCATCAGGTGTGTGTATAGAGACTAGTCCGATATTCCTCTGACCGACTCACTCCCTAGATTGGCTCTGCGGCAGGGGTCGCCGATGCAGATGCATAATGTAGAAAGAAAATAATACCCTCGTTATTATTAGGTCCTTACATATGAAATTGGCGTTTTGTATGGGAGGAACAAAAAGTCGAATATTTTTTAATATAATATATTTAATTAATCAAAGTGTGAACCATTATTTTCTATGCACTTTTGCCATCTTATAGGTAGTTCATTGATCCCTTTACTAAAAAAACCAGTCGGACGGGAATCAATAAAATCTTTGAAGGCGATTTGGACTGCCCCATCGGAGTTGAATTTTTTCCCTTGCAAGAAGTTATCTAAATTTCGAAAAAAATGGTAATCTGTTGGAGCAAGGTCCGGGGAGTACGGAGGATGTCTTAGACTTTCCAATTGAAGCTCTTCTAATTTAGTAGCCGTCTGTTGCGCAGTGTGTGGTCTAGCGTTGTCGTGAAGCAGCAGTGGCGTGGAGCGATTGACCAGCCTAGGTTGTTTAGCCGCTAGCTTTTCCATCATGGTTTGCAATTGCTGACAATAGACATCAGCCGTAATAGTCTGGCCAGATTTGAGAAAACTGTAATGAACAATACCGGCACTAGTCCACCAAACGCTTACAAGTAACTTTTTTGGGGTTCATTTTCGCTTGGGGCAGGATTTGGCTGGCTGGCCAGGATCCAACCATTGCGCTGAGCGCTTCCGATTATCGTAAAGAACCCATTTTTCATCACAGGTAATGATTCGGTTTAAAATACCTTCATTATTGTGCCGGTTTAGTAATGTAACGCAGCAGTCGACGCGCGTTTGCCGGTTTGCTTCAGTCAATTCGTGAGGTACCCACCTTTCAAGCTTTTTAATCTTCCCAATTTGCTTCAAGTGAATTAAAACAGTTTTATCACTAACATCGCAGCCTGCAGCTAACTCGGACGTGGTTTGCGATGGATCCGCTTCCACAATAGCCTTCAACTCTTCATTATCAACTTGAGTCTCAGGCCGTCCACGGGGCTTGTTCTGCAGGTCGAAATTTCCAGAACGAAAACGTTGGAACCAAAAACGAACTGTGTTTTCTTTTGCAACACGACCGCCATACACATCATTCACCCTTCGAGTTGTTTCCGCAGCACTAGTGCCACGGCGGAACTCGTACTCGTAAATAATGCGATATTTTAAGTTTTCCATTTTGTAAAATGAGTGACGCAAACAGAAAAAAACAGAAGAAAAAAAACAAATGAATGACGATCATCGAAGCACAAATACATGAGTCTATAGCTGTACAAATTTGAATTTGGAATTCCTTACCAAAGAGGAGAAATTTGTGATTAAAGTGGCCAGTACGAAAAACGCCAATTTCATATGTAAGGACCTAATATAATATTACACTTTAAGTAATTTCTAAGAGATCAAATAAAATCCCAGGCTTTTCGGCTTTTCCGTTAGCTCCACCTACAGGGGAAACATTGAAGTTTATCCAATCCTGATCCATCAAAAACTAAAGTTACGTTTAGTTCGTTTGACGAGAGGTATCGTTTATTTGGCTTAAAATCTAAAGATAATAATAATAATAATAAATATAATAAATATTGCTGGACAATTCACGCTGCATTATCTAGCCCCAAGCTAAGCATTTTTTGATTATTGGTTAGTTTTACACTTTGGGTAAGTAATTTCTAAGAAATCAAATTTAATCCCAAAAAACATTTTCGTCGACACCGAAAGTTTTTGGGATTCAATTTCAAATTATTTGATTTCTTAGAAATCTTTGAATATAATTATAATTCTGCTACAACTTAGGTACTACTGAATAGTGATGCCTGGAAATTTTAATGATGTATGGCGCCTGCACAACATGGTGGCATGATGATTTACAGCTATTTCTGACAACAACAGAATTGACACCGACCGACGTCTGTAGGTCTACGAGTACGAGTTTTTTATTAAGTTAGTGTATCGTATTCACTGCCCAGCTCTGCGTTGTGATTGTGACCCGCAGGGGCGCGCCGCAGCTACACGAAGATGGACACAGGCACCTGCGCTTTGGGCCATGAAGGTTTAATATAGTATTTTTATAAAAGTTTTAGTAATAAAATATACATTCACCACATTGATCACACTAGGTAATACTGAATCAAACATAACATCAGCTACTTTTTATCTCATAACTCAGTTCCCGTGGGATAAAAATCACCTATATACGTTTCCATAAGAACAACGCGTGCGAAGCCGCGCGTCGCGGGGCGAAGCAAAAGAAACAGGTAATTGGCAGCACTGACGCGGGGAATCGAGATTTTTTTAATGGCAGCACTGGGACGGAGATGTTTGTTTGTTCATTCCATTCGATTCGATCTTTATTCCTTCCTTCTTTCTGTCACACTGTATTTGCAATTTGCTTGCGCAACGCAAGATCGATACTCGTAGGTAATATATTAGCCCAAGTTTCGTGAGTGCTCGGCATTGCAGTGTCGGGCGCGTGGTTCCTGTGTTGTGAAATAGTTCAGCTGGACACCATGATGCGGTCGTGTGCCTTGCCCCTGGCTCTGCTATTTATAGCCTTCACAGCTCCCACAATCGCACAAAGTAAGTACCTACCTGCCCTGCATAGCTAATCTAATATAATGTGGTTTTTATCCTTTTATATTGCATGTCATGTGGACACCTATTGGATTAGTTCCACAGTCTGAATCTTCACGTTGATGGGTGACATGTCACAGACAAAGAATTTATTGTTCTGGGTGGATTGTTCAGAATCGTGACGTCATTGCTGATTAAAACGAATTGTCCCCGATGTGTGTAATTGCGATGGTACTCTATGTACTTACTTATGTTTGAATGAACTTAATTTACGATTGTGCTTAATTTTCTTGGTAACCTTCCATCCTCGATTAAATGTACAGTTCATAGGGACATCTAACTGCATATCCATCTCCCTTCAAGTGAGTGGACTTCTAACTGCTGTGTTATTAGTTGACCTGGGGCAGAGCTGCATGAGCACAGATCTGAGCACTTTTATAAACATTTACAACAGGATGGATTAGTTGCGCAGACTTAACTCTTTTTATCCTTACAAGCAATTGAGTTGAACAGCATCAAACAATGTAGATTTATTTGACAAATTTTTAGGCACTACCTACTTAAGCTTGACCAAAGCATTTATTACAGAAGAAGACAAAAGCAAGTTATTGTAAGTTTTCCTGGAGGTAACTATCTCCTCTGTATTGGTTGATGTGCCCCATCCCATGTAAAAGACAAGAATTCTTTTTTCCATCAATACAATAAAGATACACTTAGAATAGGTCAAATCATATTATAAAATGAAATCCTCAATCATCATGGCCTTTTATTAACTTACATCTGTCTGATTTTGTTTTTGTTATGATGGTAAAATAGTCCTATACTACACATTCAACAAAATTTTGCCAGAAAAATGGAGAAGTGATATAAATATGATCAATTTGAATAATTTTTAGGCTTTACCATGTCCCTTTATGGCACTTTTAACCAACAATTTTGTCTAGCAAAAACTTAAAAAAAGGTAATTTTAATAAATTTTCCCTTCACATCCTCTGGCTATGGCTGGATGTACGCCTCCCCACCAGCATGCTACCCCATGATACAAAACACTGTTTGATTATAACTAGGCTCTGTTTTAAATGATAAGGTTGGTATATGTATCGATGGGAAATTCTTTAACAGTAGAAACAATACAAAAAAAACAGCTTAAAACCATTTATTAGTGGTGGGTTTCTCACTGAAGAGCAATTTAGGTTGGTTGAGTGGTTTGTAGAGGAACTGCTTTCCATGCTGGTGAGTTGGTGTGGTGGGGCAGCGAAGGTACTCAGGTAGAACATTGGAGGTTGTGTGCGTGGGACAATCTCCTCCAGGGAGTGATAAGAACATCTTGTACAAATACTAGTTGTCTGCAGACACTATCTGACTGTTTGCTAGGGATTAAGTTCATAAGCCCCTTAACATACTTGTTTTGTTTGTTTCAAAGTATCCAAAGTAGCAATAAAATAATGTAGTATCTCTTAATAATACTGTGTATAGTATACCTAGTGTATTACAAACATAGTTTGATATTCACAAGTGAGGCATCACATCCTGAACTCTGAAGGAAGTGCTACATATCATGTCTCTCTATACTCAAGCCATTTTCAAGAAATTATGTTTGTTTTGCAACTCTTCTTCGAATACAGGGTGGCTTTTTGTGATGGGAGTGGATGACCAGTAAATCAGGCTTAAGTCTCATGGTTTCTGTTTCGGCCAACCACATTCACCTCAAGAAACTACCCTGTATAGTTAGTATACCCTAAGTACACACATCAACATTGTCTAGGGATATTCCATTTCGAGATGATTTGCTTACAAAATATTTGCTGTTTAGAAAAAGGTTATACATGGAATTAAACCTCTTTTGTTCCCTTTTCGAAATTTGTAAATAGAATAAAAAAAGAACGAATTAAACAAAAGATAGAATGGGGACTCCGATCTAGATAAAACAACGTTAATTTTGCCCAAGATAAATTTACTTTTATTTAATTAACAATAAAGTGCTATCTAAGTAATTTTTAATTTTAACGTATCTTGTGATATTTCTTATGTCATGGAACGTCGACATTTAAGCAGAAAGGAAATTATAAGAGCGATAGGCATGTTACAAGCCGGTGCTATCCAACGCGTGGTTGCCAATACCCTAAACACCAATCAAAACGTAATTTCTCGATTGTGGTCACATTTTCATATTACTGGGGATTTAAGAGAGCGCCACACTGGAAAAAACGAGTAACCACCCCTAGACAGGATCGTTTTCTCCAAAATTCCGCCAGGAGGGAACCCAATCTCACAGCAAAGCAGCTAGTGCAAAGGCTTCAGTTAGACCATCAGCTGTCAGTCAGCGACCAAACCGTCAGAAGAAGGCTACATGAAGTCGATCTTCATTCTCGTAGACCGCTTCGTGTGCCAGCTCTACGACGAGGCAATCGCGGAAGGCGACTACTTTGGGCTCACGAACATTTGTTATGGAACAATGGCCAATGGACAATGGTTCTCTTACTGATGAGTCTCGGTTTGGATTCCACCCCGATTCACGAAGAACACATGTTTTGAGAGTTCCAGGCAGAGAAAGTCGTCTCCAGCAGCCACAAGAGGTCCATTCGTACTGAGGTGGGACAATCATGGTTTGGGCGGGAATTCGTATTGGAGCGCGAACCGAGCTCATTTGGATACGAGGCAGCATGACGGCACTAAAATACCAGTACGAGATCGTAGAACCTGTGATCATCCCTCATAGAGTTCAAATTAGCCAGGAATTCCAGCTCATGCAAGATAATGCCCCTCCACACACGGCGCGTTTAGTGTCAGCTGCCCTTCAGGAACATGATGTCGCGGTTTTAGACTGGCCTGCACAGTCACCCGACTTAAACCCAATTGAACACGCTTGGGACATGTTGCAGCGAAGGGCTTTCAGCAATTTGCCGTCGAATTTGACCACAGAAGACCAATTTTTTGCCATTTAAAAAGAACATGGTGATCGCATACCCCAGCGATACTTTGACGAAATCATTTTGAGCATGAATAACCGGTGCAGATTCATAACTTAAACGTCAGGGGAGGCAACACCGATTATTAAATTGTTAAAAGGTAATTTGGAAAGTCATGGCAACGTTAAAATAGTTTAAACACAATTTACCGAACTTAGTAAATTTTCTAATTTTTAAAATTTTGTTCCCACTTAAATTTTTACTAAAAATTTATATGAAACAGTTGTGTTTTATTATTAATAATAAACTACACAGAATAAAGATTCTTGCCATACCTCTTTTCTAAAGAAATTATTTTCAGTTTTTGTAAAAATCAACAAAATGTTGAATATCCCTAGACAATGTTGATGTGTGTATTTCAGGAACGAACTCAAAATCGTCTGGTAGGTACCTAGCCTACTGCAAGAAGGATTTCTTACTAAATAAATTTTTTGCCATTTCTATGAATATTTAGGGTGATTTTTAAGTATTCGTACCATCAAAAATGTTTTGGGGGTGTGATCATCATGATCATTCACTCCGGTTCCTAAGGTAGACCTAAGTGCCATGGTTACTGAAATATGATTTTATTAAGCTTTTTTGTACATTGAATGTTGTCGTTACGAGTATAATATCATCATAATCTTTTCTGTCGGTCCAAATACCGAACACCTGCATGTACTCGTATCGTATTGTAATGTAACAGCTCGGTTCGGTAGAACACTTGCACAAGTAAGCGCTCGACCCTTCAAACATGTAGAAGTCGATCGTACGACGACGCGACGTGACGTGCGCACGTGCAGTGCGGGTAGGTACACTCAGAGTCGTGTTGCGGTGTGCAGAGCGAGGCGGCGGCGGCGGCGGCGGCGGCGGCGAGGAGGAGTTGCTGTCGGTGGCGGAGGGAGCGCCGCTCAGCGTGGAGTGCGTGCTGCGTGTGGAGCAGCGCGCGGAGTGGCGCGTGCAGCGGGGCGAGGGCGGGGGTGGGGCGTGGGAGTTTCCGGCGGAGGACCTGCGCGCGGGCGGAGAGCGTGCGCTAGCGGGGACGGGTGCGGGCGCGGGGCAGGTCCGCGCGCGCCTCACCGCGCCCCGCGCGCGCCCGCAGCACGCCGGCCTCTACCGCTGCCACCCCGCCGCCGCGCCCGTGCGCTTGCGCCTGCTGCCCGCCGACTCCGCACCACCCGGTACAGTACAGTAGTCCGCTCCCGCCTGTACTGTACTGTACTGTACTGTACTGTACTGTACTGTACTGCACCATTGCGCATTCCGTATTGTATCTCTCGGGTGCCTTACCGATTTTAGTTCGAGTAGTTTAGTTCCTACGCTTGCGGTAGATATGGACGTGTTTTTAGCTAGTTCTGCAGGTAGGTACTCGCACTTAGGATGTCGTAATGTTGCGCAAGTAGATAGTTGTTGGCTGTATATATTATTTGAAGTAGTGTTTGTACAAGTCGCCCGCTGCTGTAGTCACGACACGACTCACGATACGATAGTTAGGCTGCGGTGGTCGTGCAGCAGGCTGCAAGCGGCAGGCAGCCCGACGAGACGTCGACGGTTAGATCTGAGCTCATCCGAGTAGACTGGACTAAATATAAGGAAAGTATCAGGTATAAGATAATAATTATACATTAAAATAAAATAATAGTGCGAGTCGATCTCGCGCACGATGGGTTCATAATAAAAGTTTGTATGGGAGCCCAAATCGGACACTAATTGGTTTCAAAGTCACTATTTACCAATGAAAAGACTGCGCTGCCTAGGGATCATTGACGGCTTCGAAGACAATGACGTCACACGCACCCCCCGTGCATTTATTACAGGCATAGATTTTACCGGCAGGATGTTCTATTGAATTTATTTATTTAAAGAACACAAACATCATCAGGATGGGGCAAATTTTTGGCCCCTTAAGGGTATAGTACCGTTTTTTTTGTAGTTAGAAGGTTTTGTTCTAAGGAACCTTCTGTTTTATTTTGAAGAAAAAAATATTGCCATTTTTAGTTTTTTGAAATAAGTACGGTTCGCCCAAAAAATTACATTTGTCAAAGAAAAACAAGTTGGTCTTAATCGACTATTTCCAAACAGGAACACTTTTTCCAAAGCAACATACCTACCAAATCAAACCGTAATTTTTGGCAATAATTAAAAAAAACAATTCCCATACATTTTCTATGAAAAAACGAGTTAGTCAAAACAACAGTGTCACTCATTCAATGGTTTTTAATTTAAACTCGCATGTAACTACTTTTTTAAATTAAGAACCGTACTTTTTTTCAAAAAACTAAAAATGACAATATTTTTTTTCTTCAAAATAAAACAGAAGGTTCCTTAGAACAAAACCTTCTAACTACAAAAGAAACGGTAGCTACCCTGAAGGGGCCAAAAATTAGCCCCATCCTTTATAGTAGGTTTGTCTATATCTAACACAATCATAATGGTAATTATTCTAATAGGTACATATGACATAACTTGTTTTGTAGAGTATGCGCTCAGTGAAATAACAATCGAAAAACAATGTACTAAAGAAAAGAAGTACCTATTTCAATAAAAGGTCACATAAAACTAAAAAATAAAATATACAAATTGAAATTGTAAATAGGTACATAGTAAGATACAAATTAAACATTTGAATTTGCAAGAACTGCAGACTGTTGCGAACAATGTACAGGTAGCTCGACTGATAATAATTATTTGCTTTCATAATTAATTTTCCCTAAATTCTTAGGGGATAGGCATTTAATTGTTCCAAAGGGGTTGGTCTACGTGACAGCCTTCAATTGTCGACCGTTGCAGAAAACATGTTCTCAAAGGAAAAGGTACATAATAGGAGGTAATAATGCTTTCCCACACGTCTACTAACCTAACTAATCAAAGTTTTAACAATAATAAACCTTATCTAAATATTAGTCGCTAATGAGAGCACTTGGCTATGTACTATGTACTATGTACTATGTACTATGTACTATGTACTATGTAGGAGTAGGTTAGGTATGCGTACCTACTTATCAGTTTACGTACATCACCGCCACAGATAACGTTGCCTACTCGCGGAACTAATCTACTGCAAGATCTGTACCTACCTACTACCTACCTTGATAGATACGAGGAGGTGGTTGTTGACTCGATAGCAATGTGGTGTACTTAGTGTATGTAGCTACATATATCTACTCGCCTCACTCAATGAATGCCTTCTTACTATACCTATACAGTATGTAGCTACGCCACGAACTGAGCTTCTGTTCCCGGCTCAGGTACCACGCGAACACATATTCTGATATACAATACAATGTAGTACCCTAGCTTACCTATCTCCAATCAATAATCTACTAATCCCATATTTTTTCTCAAAAATCTTGTTACTAAAAAATAGTAGATAAACCTATGTTTTTTTTAACGACTTCAAAAAAAGGAGGAGGTTCTCAATTCGACTGTTTTTGTTTGTTACCTCCATTGATTTATTAAAAAGGGAAGATAGGTTACGTTCTCCCAGCGCTTACTCAAAAATTGGCATTATGTTACAACTACACGCAAACACATACGCTCACAGTTACATTTCCAGTCCTGTGCAGTGCAATACAAAGAAGAACAAAGATGGAAAGACGTATCTAAGACCGAAGTGAGACCGAGACAACAATATTTCACGCGCATCACGACCGCCCGTGCCGCCGCCGGTCCGACGGTGACTGAGGTGGGAACACACAATTTTACACAATATGAGGTTGCCATTTTCGAGAAACTAGTACCTCATCTGCCCTTTTTAATTAATCAATGGTTACCTCAGAACTTTTGACTGGGTGGTCCGATTTTCATGATTCTTTTTTTATATGAAAGCTGGTGCTTCCCGTGTGGTCCCATTTTTATGTTGTTAAGTTCTGACAATGGGATCCATGAAAATTGATGAAAAAACTATAAAAATTTAAGTCGGTTTTATAGTTTTTTAAATTAATTATTATTATAGAAACACTGTAGGAATCGCGGCTAGCTCTTCCCGGGATGCTGATATATAAAAAGTCGAGTATACGGAACAATAGCTGTATTGTATATAAAACTACGACTAATTATGGTATAAATGAGTGCGGTTTGGATGATTGCTGCTGATGCACTGACGTCCGTAGGCGGCCGGTCCGCGCTCGCGGCACGAGTAACCTACTTAGATCAAACTGCTGATGATGCTAAGTACCTACGTGATCGATGTATCGAACATACTCCCGACCACGAGATGAGAATGAGATGAGGTGCTACAATTGAGGGGTTAGATTAACATAGATGATCAATGTTTTCCTTAGGCTAGGTGAATGTTAGGACAATGCTTTGATGTTTTGATATTTAAGTGATTGCTGATGGCTAAATTACAAAACTTATCCCTATTCTATAGTAAAAACTGATTGTCTGCTGGATTGCTGCTTGCTGATGGGCAAAGTTATTGTGTCTATATCACGTAAACTGGACCACCGCACGGTCCCACTGGCCCCATGCCCTAGCTCGGGCACGGGTTGGCCACGCGCACTAACACTAGCTCTTCTGGAGGTCGCCTCCCTCTGCGGGTGTCGGCGGGGGCGCGGGCGCGGGGTGGCGCGCTAGCGCCGGCTCCGCGGCGCGCGCGGATGTCGCGCTGACGGCTCGTCTGCTTCGCCTCCACAGGAACGCCAGGAGCGCGACGCCTGCTGCTAATACGCTATACGATAATGCGTATTGGTGAATATCGTGCGTTGTTAAAGTCACCTATTGTTGTGCTGCTTCCTTCATCGCGCTGATTTGCTCGCCAAGCTGCTGTAGCGAGGTGTTGAGGTGATGATCTTGGTTTGGTTCTATGAGCGGTAACGTGAAGTTGAAAGTATGATGCTGTATTGGAGCTATGTTAGTAAGTACTAAGTCCGATTTGAGATTGAGCGTACTTTGAAGTTGATGTGAATATAAAGTGACGTCACGTCCCTTTGATGTGCATTGTTTTGTTAGGTGAATGAGCCCGGCCTTGCTGACTTGGCGGACTCGAGTTTCACGGTCACATATGATTGTAAGCGAGTAGGTATCACATGCGATTTGCACTGGTCACTGGTTAATTTGATTTTTCCTACCTGGTCGTCGTATAACGACTGGTTGCTGCTAAATTGTATGATGATAGCTGATACGCTGGACCAAATGATACTCATTAATAAGATCCATGTTAATACAAGTTAATTAATTTAAGATGCTGCTTAATTCTACCTATATGTTTGCTAGGTTTTGCTAAGTGATTTGACTTTGTTGCTATGAACGAGTAGGTATTCTGTGTCGTTTTTTAATTTATTGCGCTGTAAATGTTTTATAATACCTAAAGCTATTTGCTGATCTAAGCTCGTGTAACGTGAAGTACTCCGGCCGCCTTTGTTTACAAACAATAAAGGTCGACAACACCCGTCGTATTCAGGCTACTATGCTAGCTTACTTTATTAAGCGAGCTATTTAGTAAATCTTCGATGATGATGCTGCTATTATCGGAGATGTTACTAGCTACGTTTACGTGCTTCTTCCTAACTTCTTTGTTGCTTTTCATGAGTTGCTGCTTTGGTATGAAGTGAGTCAACGCTAAGAAGGTAGGACCTTGCCACCGCAACCGACGCTTTGTCAGCTGTGATGACGTCAGACCTCTGCTCGCTACGTCAGCTGGATTCTCTTTGCTGTTTTGCCAACACTCTGGTGACATAGTGATACATTTCTTCACCCTTTTTGTTACTAAAGGCTTCCAGCTCTCCGGAGAACCTTGAATCCAGCTAGACGTTACGTTGTTTGATGCGTCCCAGAACCTGTATCGTTCGATGACGTCAGCTGTTTGCTGTGCTAGATCCTGCTGTACGTTTGGACCTTGGATATCCTTCAAGTCGTTAAGATTGTGACCCGAAGAAGTTTTAGGTTGAATTGAGGGACATGCTAGCTCTGCCCTCTTCTCGCTGCTGTTTGAAGTCGCTAACTTCATTCGATTTGGCTGCTGATAATCACTTAAAACTTGCTTATCTAAGGATTGTTGCTTAACTAACCTACGCTCTGTAGCTATTTCCACATTGGAAGGTGCCAGTTTCTCCTTGATTTCCGGTTTCACTAGTAAACTTCCTTCGTTACGTCTGCGGTCTAGGCGTGCTGTAGTAGCTCTTTGATTATCTGCTATTTTGTTTTGCTCATTCGTGTATTCCATCTTCCAATGCTGATGATGAGTATCCTCGATGCTACTCTGGATAAGATTACATTGGAAGGGAGTTCTTACACCACCACATAGCAGCCACCCTAGCTGTGTATGCTGCGCTAGGGGCTCCGATTGAGCCTCTCCACGGATTAACCCCTCTAAGATAATGTTAGAGTAAACCTCAGCTCCGAGGAGTAGGTCTACCGGGCGACCGATATTAAAATCTGGATCTGCTAGGCTGATGTGTGCTATGTGCTGCCATGATGGTTTGGCGAAGGTCTTATTTGGCAGATTTTTTATTAAGTTGCTCAAAATTAAAGCGTCCGTGGTAAACTTAAAATCAGTATAAGTCGATTGACAAGTAATTCTAAGCCTGCCCTTGCAGTTATTTTCTCTCTCTCCTACCCCGAAAATAACCCCTTTACTTCGCTCACGCTTTAACCCTAGCTGCTGTGCTGCTCTCTCGCTGATTACCGAGACCTGCGAACCCTGATCGATCAGTGCTCGCATCACGTGCTGGCTGTTATCTACTGCGGTAACTTTTACCAAAGCAGTCGCTAATAAAATCTCAGAATGCTCATCTCGCTGAGATGTATAAACGCTGCTGTTACTATGCTGCTCTTGCTGTTCTGATTGTTTTAAATCTAAATGATTTGCTAATTGGTACTGATTTGCAAAATAATCGTGCAATATCGTGTGATGATTATCATTGCATTTGTGGCATCTTTTTGCAGAGTAGCATTTGGCCCCGTTGTGATCATAAATGCAATTTATACAAAAATTTAGTTGGTTTAATAATTTAATTTTTTCTTCGTTAGCCGATTCTAAAAATTGTTTACAATAAATTAACCTATGACCAAAATCGCATAGAGGGCACTTACCTGCTGACGATGACACATGCAATGATTTCGCAATTTCGTACGCTTTATAGCTTTTACCGTCGCTTATAAATGGTTTATTTTGACGGTTATGAAAAGATGTTTGATTTTGCTGCTGGGATGATGTTTTAGGCATTCCATCTTGTCGTCGCTGAGACGATGATTCTAGAGTAGTGAACTTTTTCTCTAGGAAGTCCATAAAATCTTGAAGCACCGGTAGCTCCCGCGAATTCTTCAAGGATTCTATGTACTCGGAATAGGACTCACTATCTAGCTTCTGGGACAATATGTGCACAAGAAGAGGGTCCCATGACTTTGTGTCGATGCCTAGGTTTTTGATGGCGTGGAGACTCTCTAATGTGACGTCATGAAGTTGTTTGATGGCTGCAAACGACTGCTGCTGTATATTGACCAGATCGTAGAAGTTGCTAACGTACGATGTAAAGATGTGCCTTTTGTTGTTGAACCTGTGATTTAAGATATCCCAACAGGTTGCATAGTTGTCCGTGCTGATAGGAAGATGCTGTATCAAACGCTCGGCTTCTCCTTTGATTTTGCTCTTGAGGAACTGCATCTTTTGAGCGTTTGACAAAGATGGATTTTTGTGGATAGCTTCATCGAACAGATCCTTGAACGATACCCACTGCTGAAAGTCGCCTGAGAAAACGGGTATGTCCATCTGAGGTGTGGTTCTGTCGCGATACGATGTTGACCACATCCTAGAGCTTAAAGCTTTCCTCAGGCCGTTATAGGTACGCTCGTGCTTGTTGTAGTTGTACTCGTACGCTTCGTCCTCGCCCAACTCCAACATGATCTCCCAATGACAGTTATCCGCTACCGTCCAGCGAGTTTGTAAGGCTCGCAGGGCATCTTCGTACTCCCACTTTTCTTGGTAGGATTCTACGTCAATGCTTTCAACAGTTTTCATAAAAGCTTTAAAATTAATCAACTGTCTGCGTAGCATGAGATCTAGCTTGCTGTGGGTGCCTATCTGCTCGTCTAGCTGTACACGGGTAGGCGGTGCCGGCGCCGGGGTCTGCGGCCGCTGCTGTCTGCTGCTGGATAGACCTGCTTCCGGCTGGCTTTCTCCGGGCTCAGAGACACATAATCGCTGCTCTAAATCTAAGTAATACTTATCGATCGCCGTTTTTACCGCTAGGTACGAATTGTAAGTTTGCTCATACTCAGAATCGGAAAAGTACTTATGATGTCTACTTTCGAAAGGTAAAAGCTTTTCGTGGTTTTGCTCATACTCTCTCCAATACGAATCTAGAGTGTCTATTCTCCGTTTACCGTAATCTATAGTTTTACGCTCGCTGCTCTCCTTATTAAAATTTACAAGGATATTCCGAATGCTCTCCGCTAATTCGGTTTGTTGGTAGTAAAGGGCCTCCATTTCTTCAATGAAAGTTTGAGCGAAAGAATGAAAAGGAACGCTCTTACTTGAAAGCCGCTTGTCCTACGGCTGCTGCTGGACTCTGCGTGGGTTGCTCCCCACCGCAGTGCTGGCTGAAGATGCTGCGGGTGCGAGCGACGACTCGCTGTTGCTGCTGCTGCTGCGTCGTGGGTGCGGTTCGCTCCTCACGACTGCGCTGATCTGGGGCTGAGGTCGTGAGCGGTTCGCTCACTGCTGCTGCTTCTGGTGCGTCGTGGGCGCGGTTCGCTCCACACGGCCACGCTGAGCTGGGCTGAGGGCGTGAGCGGTTCGCTCACTGCTGCTGCTGCTGGCTTGACTGGGTAGCTCCCCACGTCAGATGATGATGCTAGCTTTCCAATAACCTCGCTGGTAAAGCTAAGATCACTGCAATCCAATGGCTGCTGGTACGTTCGAAGCACTCACGGTACGAATTATTACGATCGCGCTATGAATCCTCGAACGATATCTCGAAGGACCATGTAGGAATCGCGGGATCTTGTAGGCTCGAAGGACCATGTAGGAATCGCGGCTAGCTCTTCCCGGGATGCTGATATATAAAAAGTCGAGTATACGGAACAATAGCTGTATTGTATATAAAACTACGACTAATTATGGTGTAAATGAGTGCGGTTTGGATGATTGCTGCTGATGCACTGACGTCCGTAGGCGGCCGGTCCGCGCTCGCGGCACGAGTAACCTACTTAGATCAAACTGCTGATGATGCTAAGTACCTACGTGATCGATGTATCGAACAAACACAAATACTTACCTATATTTTGCTATAAGGGCTGGTACATACAGACTGCACGTCCTTGCAGTCGCCAGCGTGCCTTGTCTATTTGAGTAGTCGTGCAGTTCCAGTACAGTACCTATACCAGTCCAGTCCTAACATCTCTTCAGCTGAACGGTACCAAAATAATAGGCAGACGATTACTTTTGCATTTCTAATGTTAAGTAGTTTAACTATTTATGTAGGTATATAGGTAACGTTATTTATATGTGCGTATTATAATGCACATCGGTACACGCTCATATCGCTAACCCATGCTCCCAACCTTGTTGTCGACAGGCACGGAGGCGGCGGCGGCTGCTGCGGCTGCGGCGCCGGCGGCCAGCGATGACGTGGCGCCCAACCTCGTACACTACGACCTGTTCCAAACGCTGAAGCTGAACTGCACCACGCCCACCGCGGCCGAAGTCAAGTACCACTGGTGAGTGCGACCGACGCGCGACGCCACGCGCTAGCGAAGTGATGCTGACCGGCGCTTCCTCTCCTCCGTTGCAGGTTCAAGAACGGCACCACCGTGCAGCTGAGCGAGGACGCGCGGCTGGGCGCCACACTGGAGGAGAACGGTGCCGTGCTGGTGTACAAGCGCGCCGGCGAGGAGGACCACGGCAACTACACGTGCAACATCGGCAGCGCGCCCTCGGGCGCCTGGGACGTGCGCGCGCGCACCATCGCGCGTCTGCCCGCCAACTCCAACGTGGTGGAGGGACAGAAGCTCACGCTGGTCTGCAAGCTGCACGGCAAGCCGGCGCCGCGCGTCGAGTGGCGCTACTCGCCGCCCGGCACGGAGGCGAGCAACGTGACCGGCGACCTCATCGACACGCAGGCCGAGGGCGCGCGCTTCCTCGCCAAGGACTCGCCCGCCGGCGTGCCCGGCGGCGTGCTGGAGCTGGCGGTGGCGGAGCGCGCCGACGCGGGCGTCTACTACTGCGCGGCGGAGGGCGGCGCGCGCGGACTGACCGTGCTGCGCGTCAAGGACGTGTACGCGGCGCTGTGGCCCTTCCTCGGGATCTGTCTGGAGGTGTTCATCCTGTGCGCCATCATCCTGGTCTACGAGAAGCGCCGCACCAAGCCCGAGATGGACGACTCGGATGCGGACAACCACGACCAGTGAGCGCCCGCGCCCCGCCCAAGTGTCCCGTCTCAGGCGTTCTCTTTTCTTATTTTTTTATTCTCTTTGCTTCTCCGCTCCCGCTTCGTTGATTAATACAGATATTAATTATAATTATAAAATATTGTTCAGTACAAGTCCCTCACTAACACTGATCGTGACGTTGTCGCTCCGACCGCCGCCGCCCCGCCCCGCCCCGCCCCGCCCGACCGCCCGGGCGCGGCGACTGCTCTATCGACTCTCGTGTGTAGTCGACTACATATAATACTATATTTTGTTAATTGTTAATTAATAATGAATAAAAACCTAAGTGTGCCCTACTATATAATTAACTGTACGATTAGGTACTCTGTGAGTTGTAATTATTTGTAAATAAGTACGAAGGCTGGATCACCGAGAAGATGATCGGATAGTTAGGTTAGGAAGGTACCTAATGTTCATACAAGGTACCTACTTAATGTCAAAGTTAGTCGACGCAGCTGATTGTCCGATCAACTTGTAGAAGAACACGTGCCTTGATAGATTAACTTTAAACACGGCATGGCATTGCTTCTGAAGGAGTGGCCCTGTGAATGTTCTTCTAGTTCCCTTGTGCCAGCGCGACGCGCCGCCGCGCCGCCGCGCATTAAACACACTTATTTATTAGTAAATTACGTGTACAATTTTAAATAGATGTTTATTGGTAAATAAAGAAGGTACTTACTTGTTATAGTGGACAGACATGTGAATTAAAATATTAAACCAAATAAATTATTAAGTTTAGAATGGTGTTTTATTGAATACACGATGTTCCCACTCGGATGTAGACCACCCCGTCAATATAAGTACCTACCCGGAAGACTGATTACTCATATAGGTTGGGTTTAAAGCTGAGTACCAACTAGTGCAAAATGTACTTAATAATGGGTATCATTTAAACGTCAGCAAATAAAGGCGGTTTTGAAAAATCCGAAAAATTGATTTTGCAAGCAGAAAAAATAAATCGAACCGCAACGAGGTAGTCGCCATAGTCGGCAAAAATGACTTAATTGGTCAGCAAGTAATGTGACATTGGGCAGCCGAAAATGTATATCATAATAAAATTCTATTCATCCCCCCTGTACGAGCCCAGAGCTATACTCGTAGTAAGATAGTATGAATTAAACCACTGAGTTAGTCAATCGTAGTATACAAGTTTGTGAAAGATACTCATCCGCTCTAGTCCGCGGTAAAGGCTTAACTGAAAATGTAGATCGCGCAATGATGTTTTAATATAATATCATTGAGGTCACGGCTAAGTCGGCTAAACGCGGTGTCAGCCCAAATAATAGATATTGTTGTATTGTACGTGAACCGTACGGTACCTAGGTACGTGCTCCCGAGGGAAAGTAGAATGAGTATTCATTACAATAGTAAGAAAGTTACAGTAGTAGTAAGTAAAATTAATAAAGGAATAAAATATAAGTTAAGATTAACACTAAAACGGTTCCAATCCATCTTATTGGAATGGTCGGTCTCCTATGTACGGGACACCTTTAGATGATATAAATGATAAGAAGAGTACTTATATGATAAAAACTCTTATATTGATACTTTTATAATTGATTGATATTTGAGCACGCGCCTACCATGATGAGGTGAAAACGTGAACTGATGCAATAACTAAAGTGGAAGGCGCGTGTAACAATTGACCTTATTATTATCCCTGATTTGACAATAATATGCTAGCTTATACCTACCTAAATGCACGGTTGCGCTGCACCGTACATGCTCCCGGGCGAGAGATGTAGGTGAAGATGCTGTATGATATATGATAGGGTTAGTAAATATCTAATGATAAAATGATAAGATGCGTTAGCCTAAGTAAATTTAAACTTAAACGCTATGTTAGTTATGTTGTAATTATAATCGATTCCTGTAAACGCTATTTTGTATAATCTGTGCCAGCGATGACATGACAGTTGCATGACAGACGTCATTCTTCTTCTTCACTTTGGTTTTCTGTAAAACACAACCTCTCTCTTCCGATTGATCTTCATCTAGCTTGATTAGCCTTGTATCTAAATGTAATCGTGAAATATTAGAGTTAGCATATGACCTAATTACATGCTGTTTATTGTGTAATAATAAATTGGCTGTAATCCATTTGTTGGACTTCATATTTCTTATCGCCCACCTGTCTGACACACCACACCACTTAGCCGACAGCCCACACTTACTTTGCAACAAGTTAGATGTCGTCCACATCATTTTGGTGAAAAGTGGGAAAAACTCTCGTTGGTGTTGTTGCCTTATCAACCATTTGAATGTTTTGATTTTTATACAACACCGAAACAACTTGCGGTTTTTCGACTAAACTAGATGATACACTTTTCACTGATTGAACACTTTCACTGGCACTAGCACTATTGTTGTCGCCGAAGGAGACCCTCGGCGCCGGCTGTGGCGCCGGAGCAGCAGCAGCAGTGGCGGCGGTGGCAGCAGCGGCCCGCTCCCCGCGGCCCGCGCGCACCCCCGCCCGCCTTCGCCTCCACAGGAACGCGACGCCTGCCACGCACCCAACCGCGACCAAAATATATATGACCGCGTAATGATGGATGTTGTGGCTGGAAATTTGCTCGATTTCACTGCGTTCCGATTTCATCTGCTCGATCTGTTGTCCGATCTTCTTCAAAGACGTCTGTCTGTCGTTGACCTCGACGTCTGATCGATTCTCGCTATCATCGATGGGCACAGTTAAATTTATGATATTGTATACTGATAATAAGTCGGGTTTTGCGTGCATCTCATTCATGTGGTGATTGTGTGAATATATCATGAATGAATCGGCTCTCAACGTACAGTCATTGCCCATGGATAGCACGCCGCCCTTGCTGATGTGTTCGAATGTGACCTGATCGCTGCACATCAATCGCAGTGTACATTGGTCGCAGCAATAAAATAAATCATTGTTTAATTTATTTAATGCAATCCAGTTGTTTTGGCACATCCTTGTGATGGTTTGACATCTCTCCAGTGTATTGTCCTTGACACACAAGTTTTGATCGCTATGCCTGTGATAGATGGGGCTCTGAACCTCGCATAGTTTTGTGGTAGATTTAATTGAAAACATGCTTGTAAATCTTTCTCTGTGATAGGTACCTAGATATAAATCTCGTTGTCACATGTTCATCGCAATGTAGTCGGATATTGGTATGATGGTGATCGTGTTATCTTTGTTCATGGTAGGAATAGGTATGATCTTATAGATGTCATAGTTCTATCTGGTAACAAGTGGGATCTTCACTTCTAAGAGCATGTATTGATCCGTAACTCTCACCTTAACCCGCAATAAATGATACAGTTTTGATAAGCCGTCTCCTCTGTGAAAATTATCTATAGGTAATGATACCTACATCCTTTGATAAATGTCCAGAAATAATACTCAACTCTTCTTTGATTTGATCCGGTGATATGATATGGATATTGAATTTCCCGTGATAAATATCAGTAACCGTATATAAAAGAGTGTCCTGTATCTGTTTAAGATTGCCTAGAATATTATTGGCGATGATAGACGACAATGTGAACTCATTACTAGCTATAACACTCTCTACCTCCTCTTTTAGAATTTCATTTTTCTGCGCTTCATTGATCATGTGTTGGTTAAATAATTTATGTTGTTGCTCTACTGATACTTCTAAACGCTTCAAAAAGGTATATTGTGCTTCAATAATTGATGTTTGATTTTTCCAAAGATTGGCAAGGTGATTTTGATTTTTCGTAACGAGGTCAATGTCGCGCTGATATTGTTGTGCAAAATCATCATCTAGTACTCCGAACAATGTATGTGCCACGTTTCCTATTCCATTGATAAGGCCTCTTAGTACTCGGGTTCCAATGACGTTGGATTGTTTATTAAGTATCAGCTGATCGTAGTATTGTAACTCGATAAACCCGTGACGTAATTGCAGTACTATCAAGTCGCACTGTGCTCTTTGATTTTGTTTTGCGCATGACGCATGCAGGTGATTTATATAGTTTGACAGTAACCTTGACCCTTACCAGTAGGGATTCATGTCATAATAAATTACCATCTTCCATTCGTCCCTGATGAGTTGCATTGTAGATAGTTTGTCAAAATAAAGGCTTGTTCCTTAAAAAATGATACGTTATGTGCACAAAATGCATTTTGTGCACACATAGTAAACAATAACAGCATTGTAAGTATGTAGTTACTGAGTTTACTGCCTGTTCTTTTCACTCTATCGGGCTTAGGGCTCTGTTGATTATCTTTGCTCTGTTCCATAGCTTTTTTCGATGGCTGATTCTCAACCGGTAAGATCGATAATTTTGTGATTGGCCTCTTGATAACGCCATTTTTTGTCTTCACTGAGACTACTCGCACATAACCATCGGTGCCGGGGTGGACGTCAATAACTCTGCCTAACGCCCACTTCCCCGGGGGTAGGTTAGCTTCGTGTATGATTATGATATCGTCAATCTTGATATTTTCTTTGGGCTGTAGCCACTTGCTACGTGATGTTAATTGTGTTAAATATTCTGCTTGCCATCGTTTCCAGATATCTCCGAACAACTTCTGTGTGAGATGCCATCTTGTCCTTTGATCACTTTCTGTTTCGACAATGCTTAACACTGGGCCGCTTGATAGAAAGTGTGATGGAGTCAGGTAGTTCAGATCTTCTGGATCTTCCGTCAGCGCGCAGAGTGGCCGAGAATTGAGAACGGCCTCCAACTGAGTGAGTAGAGTCGTATACTCTTCAAAGGTGAGCTTCTGCTCGCCAATGACACGTCGAAGGTGGTACTTCACGCTCTTTATGGCCGCTTACGATAAACCTCCTGCGCTCGGGTTGCTGGGTGCATTGAAATGCCAGGTTATCTCCATCTCACTGACCTCTGATAAGAATTCTGGATTGATAATGCTCCTAATCTCTTGTATCTCTTGCTTAAGAATTTTGTTAGCGCCGACAAAGTTTGTACCATTGTCGCTGTACATATGTGATGGTGTGCCGCGTCTTGCAGCCATTCGTCTCAACGCTGCTAAGAATGCGGACGCAGTCAAGTCTGACACTAACTCGAGATGTACAGCTTTTGTCGCCATACATATAAATAATGATATGTAACCCTTGAAGCTTTTCATGCCTCTGCCCTTGCTACATTTCACAAACACGTGACCTGAAAAGTCAACGCCCGTATGATAGAATGGCCTTGAAGGATTTGATCTCGATCCGGGCAAATTTCCTAGGATCTTCGTGCTTTGAAGGGTTATTTCTTCTGCATGTGATACATTGGCGTAAACGCATTTTGATAGCTCTATTACTACCAATTATCCAATACTGTTGTCGTAGTTTTGCTAGGGTAACACGTGCTCCACCATGATATGTTTGTTTGTGTGCGTGGTCGATGAGTTGATTTGTCACATGACCAGAATGCGGGATGATGAGTGGATGCATCATGTCATTGCTTATAGAGGCGTTTGTGAGTCTGCCTCCCACTCTGAGCAAGCCTGCTTGGTCTAATCTCGGGTTTAAACACAAATGTTTGCTCTTCGAGTCGACTTGATTATGTTGATGTAAGGATGAAATGTCCTTTCCAAATTCAATGTTTTGAATGTTTTTGATAATTTTTAATCTCGCCGCTTTGAGTTCTGTCGCGGTAAGAAACGGCGATTTATTATTTTGCTTGAAACGTAACACGTATACGTGTCACCCGTGTCCAGCTACTATTATTGTTGAGTAGCGTTGATATGACGTGACGCTGTTGTCGTGACGTTGCTTTGTTGAGGTTTCTTGACCTCTTCATTAGTGATAAAATCTTGCTGTTTTGATTTTTGTTCGTTGAAAGTCAAAAGCCAAGCTGGTCCATGCCACCACAACGGATGATGAATGATCTGTTCCATGAATATACCCCTGCTAGCACAGTCAGCTGGATTCTCGCTTGACTTCATATACCGCCATGTTTCGGGTGGTAGTATCCTTGTGACCTGAACTACTCTATTAGCTACGAAGGTTTTCCAGCGTCCCGGATCGCCCTGTAACCAACCTAGTACGGCCATGGAGTCCGACCAACCAAACAGTTTGATATCATAGCCAGGTAAACATGATAAAACTTTTTCCATTAGCTTAGAAAGCAATAGAGTGGCACTAAGCTCTAATCTGGGCAATGTGACATCTCTCTTCGGTGGAACCAATCTTGATTTAGCAGCAAACAATATAATTGAATTGTTTGAATTGCCGTATTGATCTTTTTTGATAATTTTGCAGTATATGACGCAGGCATATGCATTGTTTGATGCGTCACAGAATCCGTGCAACTCGATGACGTCACGCTCACAGATCTGTAACCATCTAGGGATTCGTAATTCGCTGATATTATTCAAATCCTTTCTGATTTTCAACCACTCGTTTCTAATATCAGCTGGGAGTTCATCGTTCCATTCAATGTTGTGAAACCAGATTCGCTGAAATTGCATTTTGAACTTTGTTGTAACTAGAGTAAGCCAACCAAGCGGGTCGAATAACTTTGATATATCTGATAATAGACTGCTTTTTGTATGTTTGATTGTTTCTGATTTTATTTTGGTTAGGTTAGGTTAGGTTAGGTTTTTTTTTTTTTTTTTTTTTTTTTTTTCCTGTCCGGGCGCTGTGGCCCGGCCCGCGAGCTATCCTGTCCGGGAGCGCCTTGTCCCGGCCCGCGAGCTATCCTACCCTTACCTCTGACATTATCAGAGTCTTTTTCGACTCATTTCTGAATTTGGGATGTAACAACAGGGTTTTATCTTTATTTACAAAAAAAATCTTTCTTTTCTTATTTCTAATACAATCGTTTGGGTACATTCCGTTTATACATTCTTCAGGGTTATGGTGTTTGATTATTTACATTGGTTTTTTACAATTTCCATTTTTGACTTAATTCTAGTACTTATTCTAGTTTTTATATACTGATATATTTTTGACAATTTATATTTTATGCATTTTACTCATATTCAATAATATGTGTAAATTCATATAATACTATCTAACTACTTATTTCTATTTATTACCTTATTTGCTAGTTTTGTACAAAAATTCATGAATTTTGGTCTTTTTTGTTTGTCACTCATGATTTGGTTAGCATTATTTACATTTATTGTGCAATCTAACGAGTGTTCGGTCTCATATCTCTCTTTACCATATACAGGACATTCGAAGATGACTTGTTTCGCGGATTCATGTTGTTCGGGTTCACAGATGCATGATGGGTTTTCTTTACATCTGAATCGAGTCAGGTATTCAGAAAACCCGCCATGCCCCGTCATTACCTGTGTCATAATGCTGGTGGGCGCATATTTTCCGACGATCCTGTATGCCTTTATTGCGTCCGGAAAAAATATTTTCGTTGTAGCGGCCGTACCGTCTTCCACGTATCTCCGGTTCGATCTATCAAGAGACTCCGTACGGATCTGTCTTTTGATAGACCCGCTAACATACCAACACAGTTACAAATGAAGTGCCTCCGGCTTCCTTGTTGCGCCCTCCAGTCTTCTGCAGCAACACCCAGCGCCCAGCTGCTCTCCTTCGATGACCTCGTGGCCACGTGGTTTTTGTTTTTCTTCAATTTATTCGGCGTACGAGCGTGGGAAAAATCCAAACAAAACTCCTTCGTGTAGTACTCCGCAAGGCCTTCCTTCGAGCAGTTGAAAAATTATAGGTCTTCGCTGCCAATTCAGAGGTATTGGCCTCCGAATTTTCCAAATTTGTCACAAATTCACTTTTTTGGGAATAACTTCCTCAAAAATTCACTTTTTCCAAATCGGTTTTCATAAATATATAGAACTTGTAAGCCCGCTTCTTTTGGTGTATCACACAACACTATCGAAGCACTTTTTACTATTTTCCCGAATTTTTTGGCGTGGAGGGACCTTTTTTCGTGGCGCTCTCGAGTGCCGTTCGAGCGCGAATGGTTAGGTTAGGTTAGGTTAGGTTAGGTTAGGTTAGGTTAGGTTAGGTTAGGTTAGGTTAGGTTAGGTTAGGTTAGGTTAGGTTTTTTTTTTTTTTTTTTTTTATTTTTTTCCTGTCCGGGAGCAGTGTCCCGGCCCGCGAGCTATCCTACGCCTACCTCTGACGTGATCAGAGTCGTTGCTTACACTTTCTTCCTTTCATGCTGTATACATCTCATTCATTCATTCCTCGACACATCTACTGGTGGGATGCCAGTTTCTATTCGTTTCTTGTACAAGGAGGATAACAACTCAGGGTTTTATTTATTCTGTGTTTCTTAAAGTTATGACAAATTTTCTTATTGCTAGTTCTTAGTCTATTTATATTTTATTTACATAATATGCTGTGGGCACTTGTTATATAATTTATTATATAGCAGTGCGCGTATTTGTATGTCTATTTATTTTATTATTTGTTCTTTTTTACAACTTTTTTAACAATTTCTTTACAATATACAATAAACTTATCTCTAACACCTTTATCTCTAACAATCTTATGTATATTTTCTATCTTTATATCTATATCTATTTCATTTTCTATATCAAACCTATATCTACCATATATTGGGCAGTCTGTGATGACATGCAGAGCACTCTCTTCTACGTCAGGATCGCATTGACATGCCGGACTCTCCTTGCACTTGAATCGGTGCAAGTACGAGGAGAATCCGCCGTGACCTGTTAAAAATTGTACTACAAGAGGGTCCAACTTTACCTTCTTTACGATTCGATAGGCCTCCACAGCATCCGGGAAGAAAACTTTTGTTGTTGAGGCGGTTTCTCCATTCTGATATCGCTGGTTCCATTCGTCGAGTGATTCCTTTCGGATCTGACGCTTGGCGAATGAAGCCGGACAGCTATCGTAGTTTGGCTTGACCTTCATATTTAGCGCTGCGCTCTTCGCTAGTGTGTCCGCTCTTTCATTTCCCTCCATACCTGCGTGTGCCTTAATCCAAAATAAGTTTACTATTTTGCCTAGCTCTTTTATTTTAGCTATGTTGGCTCTAGTCTTTACTGCTAGGTGATGGAGGGAATAGTTGTTTGTGACTGTTTCGAGAGCAGACCTAGAGTCGCAGTATATATTGCTGCAAGGCTTGGTACTCTTCAGTGCCTTTTCTGTAGCCTCACAAAGTGCCAGCATTTCCGCCTGATAGACAGAGCAGCAGTTGTCCAACTTTAGCTTTCGGGTACTGATCTCAGCTGCGCCATCCCATATAGATAACGCTGCACCGACTTTCCCCTCTATTTTGCTGCCATCAGTGAAGATGTTGAGGCCGTTGTTGTAATGCTGCTCTAATGCTGCTCCGTCTGCCAGACATATGAACACTAGTTCTTCTTGCAACGCTGGGTGTGGAGCGTCGGCGAAAGGCACCGGTTTTTCAACTTCCCGGTCCCCTATTACTTGCTGGGGGTAACCTTTCTTTACTGTATAAAGCAAGGCTGCTTCTCGGATTCTTATGTCCAGAGGAAGCAACCCAGCAAGTAATAGAGCTGAGTTGAGGGACACTGTTCTATATGCCTTGAGGATCTTTTGAACGAAACCTCGTTGAACCGCATTTAGCTCGTTCCTGATGCTAATTTTGTTCGTAGAGGGAGCCCATGCGCTCGCTGCGTACATGATGGTCGGCTCTACTACTGCTGTATATATGGTGCGAATTATATCCGGTTGAAGACCCCACTGTACTTTTGCAACTCTGGAGAGTTGTCTGTAGAAGTTTAGCGACTTCCTGCAGACGTTAGCGACATGGGTGTTGAAGGTCAGTCCCTCGTCTACAGTCAGTCCCAGCAGTTTGATTTCCTTAGTCATGACAATGCTGACACCGGCCATGCTCAAGCGTGGGGTGTCGTATTTTAGTTTACGGGTTATGACCATTCCCATGGTTTTGTGTGGAGCGAATTTGAGCTTGTTTTTTACTCCCCACGCTCGAACCAGCTCAAGTGTTGCATTGGCACGACTCTGGATACTTTGCGCAGTATCACCGTCGAAGACCAGGACGACATCGTCTGCGAACGCCTGCACGTAATCGCCTCTCTTCTCCAGCTCCCTGATGAGTGGGTCCAGAAGCAAATTCCACAAAATAGGACCACCGATCGAGCCTTGGACACAGCCCTTCCTTGTTTCCCTGGTATGTTCCTCACCGGCATATCTGACCTTCACTTTCCTATTTCGGAGATAGCTGTCAATTACCCTTCTCAGATTTATTGGACAGCTTTCCTCAGCCAGTCGGGTCCTGATGGCAGGCCACCATGCGCTGTCGAAGGCTCCCTCTATATCTAATGATACCATCGTGACAATTTTCTTTTCGTCGATTTTGGCGCGGATGTATTGCATCAGGGTATAGAGGGAGTCTTCGGTGCTCTTTTGGGGCATGAACCCGTACTGGCGAGTACTCATCCTTGGCAACAGATGGTACTTGAGTCGGGTAACAACCATCTTCTCGAAAATCTTCCCTAGTACCGGGAGCAGTCCAATGGGTCTGTACGATTTCGGGGCTGTGTACGTGCTCTTTCCCGGTTTCCTAAGAACCACAACGGTGGCCTCTTTCCAGGGGTTGGGAAAATGACCAAGTTCCAGACAGCTGTTCACGATACCCAGAAAGACTTTGGGATCATTCCGGACCACTTCCTTGCAGATGTCTGCGGTGAATCCGTCCTCCCCGGGAGCTTTCTTTGGGTTGAAAGAGTTTGTCGCTTTGTTGAGCTCGGCCAGCGTAAATGGTGGGTCACAGAGTCCAACTTGTTCGCCATCATTTACATTTTCAGCCTCGTCTCTAATCTTCCGATGCTCGTCTGTGTCGGTTTCTTCGGGGTCTTCGGGGAAGAATGTTTCAGCTAGTGCTTTAACCGAGCCTTTGGCATCTAGGTCGACTCCCTCAACGCAAAGAGGTATATCGTCCTCTCTTTTCATAGTCCTTCCAATCACCCGATATATTCCATCCCATACCCCTTCCCTGTCCTGTTTCCCACAAAAGTCCTTCCAACTCTTAATTATAGCTTTATTTGCTTCTAATTCGTACTCTTCTTTAGATTTCAGATAGTCCTCAATGACCCCGGATCTGCGGACTGGAGCGGCGCAGCGGATTCTTCGCTTCCTGGTGGCGACTTCTCTCTTCATTTCGGCGAGTCTCTCGGACCACCATGGCAAGGTAAGTGTTTGTGTTTTCTTTATTTTTGGGATAGAGTTATTGCATGCTTGAGATATTGCTTTTATATATTTTCCTACTATATCTTCTAATTGTTCATCTTTATTTATATTTTGTGTATCATTGTCTGTTAGTTTATATTCTACTCTTAATTGGTCAAATTTCTCATGAAATTTGATCCAATTAGCTTTCTTTGTATTGTAGAGTCGAGTTGTTCTATTTATTTGTGTGCCTGTGGATTTTTCTAGGAGTAATTTAAATGTTATGCCATTGTGGTCCGAGCTCGTGAGGTTTTCTACTACTTTCCAGTCCTCCACCAGGGCGAGCATGTTGGTAGAGCAGAGGGTAACATCGACATGGCTGCTATAGCGCTTCCCACCTCTGATGCAATCAAATGTCGGAGTAGAGCCATTGTTGAGTATTTGAAGCCCCATCTCATCGATGCAACTTCGCAGATCCTCGCCCCTAGAGTTCGTCCCTACACTTCCCCACCAAGTGCTCCAGGCGTTTGCGTCTCCTCCTATCACAAGTTTTTTGTTACCCACTTCCTTTGCGATCTTTGCGAGGTGCTTCAGGTCCTGTTCGATTGGTTTGTCTTTCTCCAGGTAAATTAACACCAGTGTTATCTGCCAGGCAGTTGTGCGGATCCCCACTACGACAATGTTGTTTGTTGTGAGTTGCGGGTATTGTATCACGTCGAGTGTGGAGTCCATGATGGCTATGGCTGACTTCACAATCCCTTCTCCTTGGTCTGCACTCTGGTAGATCCTAGTGTTCCTGTAGTGTTTTAGTTTTTTATTTCCGCCGATATAGGGTTCCTGGAGGAGAGCTGCTGCTATTTTCCGCTTTGCTGTTTCAATGAAAAGCTCATCAGTCGCCAGTCGCTGCTTTCTCAGGTTGGCCTGCACAATGTTGTAGCCACGGACGCCCTTAGCAATACGCCACGGTGGATCTCGCAAGTGCTTCCCACTTGCGCCTCACCGGACAGTCACCGCTAAAGGCGTTATGGTCATTCCGAGCCATCTTTGCTTTGGTGCAATTTGTGCAAGTCGGAAGAGCGTCGGCAAGAAAATCTGCACACTCAGTCCTGAGGTGAGGGCCGCCACAGTGGCTGCACACATCGATAGTTTCGGTGCAGAACCGCTTTCCATGTCCGTATCCTAAGCAGCGAGAACACTGTATTAGGGGGGACTGGTCCGCAACTCTGACTTTCTGCATATCGATGTGTACGGCCCCCGCGTCGGTAAGGCTCTGCCAAACTCTCGGTGATACTCGGGCTACAATGTGCGAGGTGAGCGGGTTTCTTGCTTTACGCCTGTATTTGATCTGAATGCAGTCTTTTTCAGGCCTCGCTTCGTTCAGAAGATGTTTGTTTTGGGCCCAAATTGCACCGACTATTTCCTCATCCGTGTTGTTTTGGAGGACGCCGTAAATTATAATAAGTGGATCTTTATTTTTTATATCCTCTACGTTTAGTTCTCCACCGCTCTCCCTGATTTTTTCTCTTACCTTCCTAATTTCCTCTTTATTCTTGCAACCGACTATTATGTCTTGTATTGAAAAGACTCAGATTATTTCGATTGGGGTTTATTGAATTATTGTAAATTACAGCTTGTAGGTTATAAAGAGATCGCGGGTAAAGGTGTGCGCGTGCGCTCGGCGTTGCGTCTCGTAGGGGAATCCTCGTTGCGGGGTGCGGCCTGGCGGTGGGGGGCGCACCGCGCTGCATTGATGAGAAGTTGGTGCAACGCAGTGAAGTGAGTCACGCTGTACGGCGTGAACATACTCCGGGGGGTTGGAAGCTTGTTTCCAACTTTAGGTATTGGTTATTGTTGGTCTTCAGATGATGACGGTATCAGGCACATGCGGTTGACAGCTCGTCTCACTGTTCCTCGATTCGTGTTTACATCGGCAACTCTGCATACTCCGTCCTTGCCTTCGTATAATATGACGACACGGCCCATTTTCCAGTAAAGTGGAGGTAAGTGGTCCTCTTTTAGTTAGACAAGGTCTCCAATTTGAAGTGGGGTTCGGTCCTTATGCCATTTGGTACGGTTTTGTAGTTCTGCCATGAAGTCTCTTCGTCATCTCTTCCAAAATTGCTGCCGGACTAGCTCGATGCGCTGGTTTCGGTTAAGGCTCGCTGAGTTGACAGGTGGGTCGTGATGGTACAGACGTCAGCGGGCGGCCGATTAAGATGTGCCCGGGAGTAAGGGAATTGAGATCAGTAGGGTCAGAAGATAGGGAATAAATAGGACGGAAATTGAGGATTGCCTCTATTTTTGTGAAAAGCGTCGCTAACTCCTCGAACGTAAGGGGGTTTATTGCTAGCTACGCGTTTTAAATAATATAAAGTGGCTTTAACGCTTGCCTCCCATATCCCTCCGAAGTGAGGTGAATATGCGGGAGAAAACAAAGGTTTTATGTCCTCATTGGCAGCGTAATTCAAAGCTGTGTGACGGCTGGACCGTGGAGTGAGAAAACTTTACCTAACTCATTGTTCGACGTCAGGTAAATTGTTTTATATTTTAAACTGTATTATTTGATCACGTATGCGTACACAAATAACATTATATTTCTTAGGTATTTATGATTGGCGCAGGCCTGGTTTCTGTCATGAAGTGGCCAGAACTTTCACGTGCAAATGACGGAAGCGTATGTAAGTGCTTATTCATTATTACGAGTAATTTAGATAAGACGTGATATTTATTACTAAGTAATATAGGATGTTTTTTTTATTAAATGTATTGAAAATCAGATTGACATAATCTGTATTGGGTCCAAAATGGACGAATTGGTAATAATTTTATTTTAAATTACAAAGGAGTTTGAAGTTTTTATGTTATTATGATTTTTTTATCATTTATTTTATTGGCCTTATAATTTAGTTATTTTATGTGTAAAGAACTCAGCTTGACAATATTTTAATGTGTACTAGGTTTGAAGGCGTTTAAGTGCGTCAACCTTTAGTATACCAGTCAACTTAGTATTTGACTTTTTATGATTATTGTGTCATAGATAATTTTAGATCATAGGTATGAATTTCGATACTTACATGGACTTTTCGTTAGAAGTTTCACTAACGTATAACATTTTGGTTTTTGTACTAAGAGTAGTGTGAGGTTGGGTGCCTACTACATGTTCGGCTTGGTTTTCCTTCAGGAGTGAAGGACCCTCCCACCACAAGGACGAAGCCTGCAGGTGCTACGGATCGATGCTCCAGAAACTAAATCTGCAGGATTCGATTTGGTTGGAATATTTCCATCGGATTATTAGGTATTTATTAAATTCGTTTACATATATATATTTTTATTAACTACTTATGAACAAGAGTTTGCAGGACGTTATTTTGGTATTTGCCTAAACTGGTTTTAGTGGTCTCGCTCTGTTTGCGAGTGACACCATGTTGGGTTAAATAATATCCAAATTCAGGCTTGTTACTATATATTAAATGCCCTAACTCGTCACGTTATTTTGTAAATTCTGAATATTGCTTTTTTGTATTTTCTTTTTTATTTATTTTAGTTATTGGGTTATTAAAACGTCTCAATGCGGTAGGGAATGAGTTACCACGCGCCTGCTCAGGGGCTTCCTGCAGCGGCATCATGATGGAAAATCGGCCGTCGGGTAAGCCACGATTACTTTTTATAAAATGAGATTCACAAGGTTGTTTATCTATTGAGTAGGTATTTTTATCTGAGGGCAATTCGTCGACCTCCCAGTTTTTTTTTGTATAATCATGGATATCTTGAAGTGATTTGCACAAAGTTGCATTGGATATTAGGGTTATAGTCGGATTCCCCAATTTGACCCGCTACTAACCATCCTAGCAAGCTATCTTGTAAAATAGGTTTATTAGAACCCAACTTTATTTGTTTGGAATTTATTATGTTGAAAAACTGATCTGCACCAAGCAGAATATCGACATTGGAAGGTTCATAGAACAAAGGATCAGCGAGAACAATGTTATCAGGTAGGCCTAATCGCCTTACATCGACTTGGGCTGTAGGTATTGTGCCAGTGATTTTAGGTATAACAAAAACTAAACAGTTAACATTTGCACTGAACGAACTGACTCGAGACTTTATTAAGATATTACAACTTTCTGACACTTTACACCTAACATTGTTTATTCCTGACACATTAAATGAATTTATTTGTTTTGTTTTTAATCCCATTTTATGTTTCAGCTCATCGGTGATGAACGAAGATTGGCTTCCAGTATCCAACAACGCACGGGCAAGGTAAGTACGGTTGGTATGAACATTTATGACCTCGACTTGAGCGGTGCATAATAGCACGTGACCTGAGGAGACAGCTGATAAGCTAACCGGTACGTCACATGTAGACGACTCGGTACTTTCGGTAGCTACGTCACAAACCGTTATTTTGTGCAAAAACGTGTTGTGTTTATTTCGGCAGACGCGGCATAAACCTTTTAACGTGCATTCCTCAGCACTATGTCCGCTGCGAAGGCAGTTTGAGCATAATTTATATTTGGAAACCTCAGCAATTCTGTCGTCTATACCCATGGCCTTGAACTTATTGCATTGATGCACTTGGTGATTGGTCTTTTTACATATGAGACATGCCCTTTTGTTAGAACCTTCCAACGCAGTAAATGTTTTTATATTGGATTTATTTTCTTTTTGGTTATTATATGTGTTTTTTGATTCAAAGTTACTGCGGCTGCAGTATGCAGTTTCTAAAACATTAGCACGGTTGTCAAGAAGCTCTTTAAATTCTACTAGAGTAGGTATATGCGATAAGCGCCCTTTATACTCCTCCCATTTGCTTGCAGTTCTGGGATCTAATTTTGCTGAGACCAAAAATATAACTAACGGATCCCAACCTGACGTAGGCACTTCAAGAGTATTAAGCGCGTTTAGGTTTTTGAACACTAGATCATTTAGATATCTCAATGATTTGAAAGATTCCTTCTGTATTGGTTGGAGGCTCACTAATGAGTTCAAGTGGTTATTTATTAGAATGTTTTTGTTGTTGTATCTGTCACATAAGACCTTCCACGCATAACCGTAATTTTTCGCTGAAAAGTCTATGGATTTTATTACGACACTAGCACTCTCCAGTAACGCGTTCCTCAAGTAGTGAAATTTATTAATCGGTGCGATCGAGTTGTTGTCATTAATAATCGAATCAAAGGTGTCTCGAAACTCGAGCCATTTTGTGTAGTTGCCATCAAAAGTAGGCAAACTTATTGTTGGCAGCGTTATTGCATTGCTAGCAGCATGACAACAGCTTGACTTTACCGAACCATGATCAGAATCTTTGTTTTTGGTTGAAAATGCATCGATTATTTCTTGAGCTAAAGCTATTTGAGAATAAAACTCTCTTTCGGTTAGATCTCTTTGTAAAATCTGCTCTTCTAGATTTTCAGACATCTCTTCGATTTCACTTTGTACAGTGTCAAAGTTAGACAATAATTCTTGTAAATGATTCAATCGCAAGGATAATTCTTTTATTTCTAAAGTGGAAAGATTGGCAGAATTTATTTTGTAATTTTGTATATAATTTTTACTTATTGAGAGTCTACTTCTAATCCCTCCGCGTTTACGGGATAAAGTTTTTAAGAGTTCTCTGGGATCATTTTTATTTGTAGACTCAATATTTATGAATGGTATTGGACTTTTTGATCTTATTGTATTGGATTCAGCTTCAGCCATTTTGTTATTATTTTAGTCTTTGATTTTATCTAGGTAGGTATGTAACAAACTTGTAAATTTACCGAGAACAATGAGTTAGGTAGGTATAAGTTACTGTAAATAATGTGTGCACTCTGACCGTAAACAATCCAGCCGTCACCAGTTCAAACCACAGCTGCCGCTGAGCCCGCGGCAAGACGAACAGCGCAGCACAGCACGGCAGCACGCTGCCGCACAGCACAGCACAGCACGCCGCCAGCAACACCAGCTACGTCGAGCAAGACGCAGCCAAGGCGCGACGAGGGTCGAGGATGTCAAGCCTGGAATAGTCGGCAAAAGCGTTGAAAAGGATGCTTTGATGAGAGCACGAAAAGGGGTTTTATTTGAAATACCTAACCAATTAAAGATTTTATATGCCTATGTAGCATATTTAACAAATATAAATTCAAAAAGGACTTTAACTTTAGTTCTACGGATATTTTACAAATTATGAACAAAACTGTAACTTTATGTATTTATTTTAAGTTTATGGTTTATTAAAAGAACGAAATAATGTATTATTAACGTTCGTAAGTTATTATTGATTTATTGAAAAGAGGCTAACGCACTTGCAACGTGGGCAAATTCTTTGATAAGGTCATGCGAGTTCAAGTTCAGCTTAGAGATAAGGAAGGCTGCGCTAATTACCTACGCTCATAAAGATTTTTAGGTAATGTTTATGCAGAATGATTTTTGGATTATCTAAATAGGCTTGAACAGCATGGAAAAGAATGGCTCACAAAGGCAAAGTGAAGAAGAAATTAGCCAAAGATGTATTAAAATGGCGGACAAGAAAAATGGACATTGAAATTTGACTTTGTCTGTGCAAATAAATAAGGCAAGGATGGTACGCATAAAGCAAGATACCACCCTTAATGTGCTTCGAAGTAGCTAGGCATTCACACAGCAAATAGAAGTTGGAAATTGGGATAGGGAAAGTAAAAGGAATAGGCTTACTTTCTTTGTTCGGCCGGCGCCTTGTCGTTCACGGGTACCAATCCAATGACACGACTCCTGCACTCCGGTTTAGTTTCCAACGGCATCCAAGTTTCTTGTCCTGTCACGGTCGCCAATTTGTCTTGTATTGAAAAGACTCAGATTATTTCGATTGGGGTTTATTGAATTATTGTAAATTACAGCTTGTAGGTTATAAAGAGATCGCGGGTAAAGGTGTGCGCGTGCGCTCGGCGTTGCGTCTCGTAGGGGAATCCTCGTTGCGGGGTGCGGCCTGGCGGTGGGGGGCGCACCGCGCTGCATTGATGAGAAGTTGGTGCAACGCAGTGAAGTGAGTCACGCTGTACGGCGTGAACAATTATCTTCCTATCCTTGGCTTTCCGTATTCTATCTATTTTGACTCCTTCTTCCTTAGCATTGACGACTTTCCTTATTTTGTCAAAGACCTGCTCTCCCGTCTGTTGTTCGTCTTTGGAGGTAATGATGATAGAGTGCATGGCCATGCTCTCTGGTCGTTTTCTTGGCGAGCCGGCCACAATATCTGCATATGATCCTCTCCTTTCATGTGTTTCTTGGCTTTTTCTCAGCATCTCTGTCAGTTTGACCATCTCCTCCTTACTTTCCCTTAACAACCTCCCGTGCTCTTCTAGTTGTTTCTGCACAACGTCAGATGGGTCTGCGAGTCCTATGATTTTCTCCTTTTCCTGTTCCACCTTGTTGTTTCCTTCAGGCTCTACCTCTTTCTCTCTCTCTCCTTCCGATTCCTTTACCAACATGTACATCCTCTCTATTGCCTCTGTCACTTCCGCTTTTATTTCCGCCTTAAGGTTTCGGCTGTTTCCCAAGTGCAGCTTTGCCTTGAGAAGACAGGCTTTTGCTTCTGCGACTCTACTTTTATATTTCGGGTTCATCTTTGGAGAGCGATCAGGGGCTGAGGCTGATGCAGTCGGCTTTACCCGCAGTGGACCTGGTTTGCTGACAGGGGCTGAAGACTTAGCTTTAGGTTTTCCCTCCTGTTGGCTTGTGTATCCCTTCTGTGGTAGAGGCGGTGTCGTCAACCGGGCCTCTATCTCTCCGATACTGCGTCGAACAGCAGTGGGTTGCTCCTGACCCTCAACAGAGGGTCCCGCTGCCTCCGTCTCTCCTGCCTGTGCATCTGTAGGTGCAGGTGACTTGCCGCTGTCCTTCGAGGTCATTGTTGGTTTTTTAGGAGTATGGAACATAATAGAAAAAGGGGAGGATAGCTATGTTTCAACTGAACGTGTAAAGGGCGTCAGTTTGATACCAAATTGCAAATAATATAAGTTTAATAGAGTAGTGTAAGTCACTATAAGTCTACTCGATCAGATGTCTGCCCAATATAATGGTGATGTCGGTTAAAACGAGGTAGAGAAAGCTCTACCTGTGTCGAACAGCTTAATAATAAAAATACAATATTATAATAATAAAATAACAAATTTCGGAATACAAAAAAATTTCGACTCTACTATAAAGTCGGTCTCTACAATTCAAAAGAATTTACTTCTAATCTCCTAAAGTAAGCAGAAAACCGCATCAATTTAAGGCTAACGGTTCCGGAGATACAGAAAAACATAAAACAATATAACAATAAGGGGGTAGGGGGGGGGGAGTTATAAAAATGTAGCCCAAAAGGTTGCACTGATTCTACTTAATACTATACATTAACAAATGGAAGATTTTAAAACAAAAAATTTTTTCGACTCTATGTAGAGTCTCCAGACTCTACTTAAAAATTTGCCGATTCAAAGCCCTACAGTATGCAAAAAACCGCACTTCTGTAGGACCTTTGGTTTCGGAGATATAAGATTTCAAAGTTGAGCCGAACCAAACACAAAGTAAGGGTTTCAACCCCCAAATAATTCCCAAAAACGACTTTTGTAAGGAGAACAGGTTAGGTTAGGTTAGGTTAGGTTAGGTTAGGTTAGGTTAGGTTAGGTTAGGTTAGGTTAGGTTAGGTTAGGTTAGGTTAGGTTAGGTTAGGTTAGGTTAGGTTAGGTTAGGTTAGGTTAGGTTAGGTTAGGTTAGGTTAGGTTAGGTTAGGTTAGGTTAGGTTAGGTTAGGTTAGGTTAGGTTAGGTTAGGTTAGGTTAGGTTAGGTTAGGTTAGGTTAGGTTAGGTTAGGTTAGGTTAGGTTAGGTTAGGTTAGGTTAGGTTAGGTTAGGTTAGGTTTTTTTTTTTTTTTTTTTTTTTTTCTCCATCCTACTATCGCCACTATTTATTTTGTGGCGTTTTAATCTAACTTTATAATGCTATATACTTTAATCTAAGAAGTCTACTCCCATCGACAATTCAATTATAAGATATTTAATATAATTCATTTGCTATTTCTCTATATTCTCTCATCATACAGGTTAGGTTAGGTTAGGTTAGGTTAGGTTAGGTTAGGTTAGGTTAGGTTAGGTTAGGTTAGGTTAGGTTAGGTTAGGTTAGGTTAGGTTAGGTTAGGTTAGGTTTTTTTTTTTTTTTTTTTTTTTTTTTTTTTTTTTTTTTTTTTTTTTTTTTTTTTTCTCCATCCTACTATCGCCACTATTTATTTTGTGGCGTTTTAATCTAACTTTATAATGCTATATACTTTAATCTAAGAAGTCTACTCCCATCGACAATTCAATTATAAGATATTTAATATAATTCATTTGCTATTTCTCTATAAATGTCATGGGTTGCTATTTGTATGTGATGGGACTTCACATATTTAATTTTATTTAAGTCTATTCAGGACTGGGATATTTATTTCATAAAAATCATACTCTATTTTTGTTATAATCAATTACATATCACTAGTTTAATTTAGTATTATACTATAATCCTGTTATCTTAAATCATTTTACCTTTTATATAAATATTTTATTATATTAATATGGTTGCTTGTAATTATTATGACTGGTTTGAATTTATTACATCATAAAAGTTGTATCCATTTAATTATCATATTACCAAAATTATATAAATTTGCTCAATTTTAATAGTATTAAAAATGTGAAATTTACAATTTAGATAATGATTGCATTTAGATGAGAATCAGAATTAGATTAGAATCACAATCAAATTTGAATTATGGCATAGATTAAAACTTAAAGTATAATAATATTAATATAATTTATATTTCAATAACCATTACCAGGCATATAACTAAAATAAAATCAAAATTACATCTGAATAAACATCAGAACTACAATCTAACTTAAATTAAAATTAAAATCAGCATAAATATCAAAATTACAATCAGAATGATCAACATCAAATTTAAAATTTTCAAAATTGTTTAAATTGGTAAACCCAAACATTCTATTTGATCTGAACTCAGCAGACAGTGCTACCATTTAGTTTAGCTGCGGATCTAATGACGCATACAGCATATTTTAAAAATTCGTCTCGATTTTTGTCGTCTCCAACAAACTTGCTATAGTTATTGCTACTTATGTCTAGTTGGAACCTGGTAGCTAGTTGCTGGCGCAATGCGCAATACCTAGGGCAATCGTCTAAGAGGTGAGGCACAGTTTCCGGTGTGACTGAGTCGCAGGTGCAGTATGGTGTTGTTGCGAGCTTAAAGCGATGCAGGTACTCTCTGAAACCCCCATGTCCGGTGAACAGTTGTGTCAGCACATTAGTGATGTTAATTTTCAGAATGACCTTGTGGCCAACTCGGACACTGGGGAAAAACAACTTCGTTATTTTGCCTGTCTGTGCTTCTACGTATCGAGAATTCCATGCGTCAATTGTTTTCTGGCGGAGGAGGTACTTAAGGTGAGACACAGGGACACAATCGTACACGGGCCTGGTCTTCTTTGTGAGAGCGGCTGCTTTCGCCAGCTCGTCCGCTCTTTCATTTCCAGCGAACCCTTCATGGGCCTTTATCCAGTAGAGATGCACCTCAAAGTCATCTTCTTGCATTTCGCGGATCTTGGCTTGTATTTCGGCTACAATAGGGTGAGTACTGCTTGGATCGGCTATTGTCTCCAGGGAAGATCTAGAGTCGCTTATAATGTTTGCGATCTTCGTTCGGTGTTTTACCATCATTTCAAGGGCTCTTAGGATGGCAGCGAGTTCTGCTTGGTATACGGAGCAGTACGGCGCAAGGGTGAAGTTGGTGCTACGAACCTCTTCCCCGTCCTCCCACCAGGTTACGGCAGCTCCGACCTTTCCCTGTATCTTGCTCCCGTCAGTGTACAGCTTCGGATAGGAGTTAACGTTCGCAATCTCCTCTTCTGTCTTCAGAAGTTGGTGGTGAAATGGCCGCCGGAGTGATGGATGTGGTAGCTGGAAGACTTCGACTCTCCTTTCCACTATTCTACCAGGTAAGTCGAAGAAGGGTTTGCCACGCTTCAATTCGTAGAGTTCGGCGGCTTCCTTCACTCTGAGATCCAGTGGCAATATTCCGGCCAGGCAGAGAACCGACGTAAGGGACGCGGTTCTGTGAGCGCGTGCCACCATGATTCCGAACTTCCGGGAGATTTGGTTGAGACGTGTCGTGACGTACTTTTTGTCCGTTATTGGGCCCCAGACACTTGCCGCGTACAGGACGATGGGCTCTACCACTGCCGTGTAAAGGAGTCTTGTAATATTAGGATTCAGTCCCCAGTTTGCCCTGGTGGCCGAAGACACCTTCAGGAACACGTTGACTGCCTTTTTGCACACGTTTTGGAGATGAGATCGGAATATTAATTTTGAGTCTAAGGTAAGACCCAAGACCTTTAGTTCATCTGTGATTCCTATCTCTACTCCGTTGAGAACGAAGCGGGGTGTGTCGAATTTCAACTTCCTGGTCACAACAATGGCTTGGGTCTTGTGCGCCGCAAACTTCATTTTGCTGTTTCGTCCCCAGTCTGCAACCACATTCAGGGCTTCATTGATCTGATCATTTAGTTCCGCGGTAGTCCTGGCTGAGGCAATGATCAGAAGGTCATCCGCGAATGCCTGGATATGGGCGCGAAGGTGCTCGGCTTGTTGCAGAAGAGGGTCCAGTTGGATGTTCCACATAATTGGTCCGCAGGTGGATCCCTGAATGCATCCCTTGTTGGTCATCCTGTGAACTTCCTGCCCCGCATACTGGACACATACTGACCGCTCAGAAAGGTAGCTGTCGATAAGCAGAAGAAGGTCCTTTGGACAGTTCTTTGCGATCAGCTGCTTCATCATGAGAGGCCACCAAGCTCCGTCAAATGCACCTTCAATGTCGAGAGATACCACGGCTACGAGCTTCTTTCCGGTCACTTCGCGTCGGATCATAGTGACTGCATCGTAGAGTGCATCCTCGGTGCTTACCTGAGGCATAAATCCGTACTGTCGCCTGCTCAACAAGCCTGGTCTTCCAAGGTGCCACAGTAGTCTGGTCGTAAAGAGTTTCTCCAAAATCTTACCGAATACCGGTAGAAGTCCAATGGGCCGGTAAGATTTGGGTACAGAGTAATCTTCCTTCTGTGGCTTTGGGATGACTCTGATGATGGCATTCTTCCATGGCCTGGGAAAGTAACCAAGTTCCTGACATTTGTTGAGGATACTCAGGAATAAGCCGTCTGAGTACATGATGGCTCTGAGACAAGTGTCACCTGTGAAGCCGTCTCCACCAGGTGCTTTGGTTGGTCCGATTCTTCTGGTCACATTGAAAAGCTCGAACTCCTGGAAGGGCGCAGATATCGTGTCTTCGGAGGGTTGTGGTGGCTCTTTTCTGCGGGATGCGGTGTGTGCAGCTGTGGCCTCACGCAACAACGCCTGCTCCTGACTGTCCGTCGAGGGATCATCCTCAGGGAAGAAGCTCTCTGCTAGGAGGGACGCAGAGTCCCTGGGTGAGAGCGGGGCTCCAATTTGGTTCCGGAGAAGTGTGTCTCCTTGTCGACTGGATATCGACAGCACCTTATAAATGCTCTCCCACATTGTCGTTCTGTCCTGTCCAGTGCAGTACTCCTTCCAGCTTGAAATCCTGGTTTCTTGTAAGGCCTCTTTATAAGCAGCCAGGGTGTCCAGGTAGTTCTTTATCACAGCAGGTTTTCGCAGAGGGTTGGCTTTGCGGATTTTGTTCCGTAACCGCACGACTTCCGCTTTCCGCCTCGACAGATCCTCGGTCCACCAGCTGATTTTGGCTCGTTTTGTGTCTCCGATCTTGGGCATCGATTCCGAGCAGGCCGACTCTACGCACTTTGAAAATGTGTCAACGACGGAGTTCAGGTTTTCCGGAGATCCCACTGCGCGTACTGTCTCTTCATCGTCTTCTTATTCTTCGTCTCTTCTCGCCGAGCAGAGGTTCTGCGCGTATGGTGACTTGTGGTTCGCTGTCTCTACCAACAGCGAACCACAAGTCACCATACGCGCAGAACCTCTGCTCGGCGAGACGCTCAGTTGTTGTTGAGTCACCAGACACCCAGCAATCAAGCGAAGATATTCTTCTTGACATAAAGAAGAGTATCGACGTTGCAGAGCTGGGCATCGCAGTAAACGGTCTCAGGAAGGGGCGGAACAGCAGAGTGTTCATAACAGTTGAAACGGATGAGGATCGCCATGCCATGAAGACAGCCATCCAAGGCCTCAGCAAAGGTTACACGGTGACAGAACCATCTCCGAGGCTGCCGCAGCTCAGGTTCATAGGGGTCACAAATGATATGTCGAACGACAAAATTGTCGAAGCTGTTCGACGCCAAAATAAAGGTACCCTAGGTGCGCATGTAGAGGATCAGATCAAGGTGCTCAGGAAAACTAAGCATCGATCTGACTGCTTAAGCAACGTTATAGTGGAAGTTAGCCCTGGGATCTGGCAAAAACTAAGAGATCAGAGGATCAAGATAGGATACCAGGTGGTGCAATCAATTGATCAGTCTCCGATAAGACAGTGCTTCAAGTGCCTCGCCTTTGGTCATGAAGTTCGGAACTGCCCCGGATCCCAAAGGTGTGGATTTTGCGCAGGTGAACATGACACTAGAGCATGTCTTCGCACCGGAAAACCAGCTTGCACCAACTGCAGACCCGGGACTGAACGCTCCCACCCGGCCTACTCTGATCAGTGTCCAGAATGGCGTAAGTATGACCGTCTCGCCAGATCCATAATTAGCTACTGCTAAAGTGATTACAGGGTCACCTCAGGGTCAGGCAGCGTCTTTCAAGGAACCGTGCATTCGTATTCTGCAGGCCAACCTGGGCCGTGGAGCAGTGGCATCTCAAGAATGCCTGAAGGTGGCGCTAGATGGAGGTTTCTCTATCCTAGCAGTACAAGAGCCTTATATTGGTAACCGGGGTTTCACGACCTGGGGGGGTTGCAAGGTCATTCAAATGCATCGGGGAGATAAACCTGTTAAGTCAGCGATCGTTGTTGTCGACACCAAACTTGCTATTATAGAATATACCGAACTTTGTACGGAAAACATAGCGTGCGTAGTATTAAGCTTAGGTAAAAGACGGTTAGGCATGGTTTCCGTGTACCTGGAAGGATCTGAAGACATCGAGCCTTACCTGCAGCACATTCAGCTGGTTTGTCAGCGCCTGTCCACGCCGCATATCATCCTGGCCGGTGACGTAAACGCCAAGAGTTACTGGTGGGGAGAGAACGAGGAGGATGCTAGGGGCACATCATACATGGAAATGCTTGCTTACCTGGATATGGCTGTCTTGAATACCGGAAGAATACCAACTTTCAGTGCCTTGCGGGGCGGAAGGACATACGAAAGCATCGTCGACGTCACAGCTTGTACGAACTCCATCCTGGGGGATGTAAACCGTTGGAAGGTCAGTCCCGACCTTGTCACCACCTCCGACCATAGTGCTATCACCTTCGACGTCCATCTGGAACAGAAATCAGACCTGATTAAAAGGCAAACCACAAGAAGGTACAATACGAAGAAAGCAAACTGGACAGCTTTCGAAACTTACCTGAGGCGAGAATTGCAGGAGCACGATCTGAATGAAAATGAAGGTTAGGTTAGGTTAGGTTAGGTTAGGTTAGGTTAGGTTAGGTTAGGTTAGGTTAGGTTAGGTTAGGTTAGGTTAGGTTAGGTTAGGTTAGGTTAGGTTAGGTTAGGTTAGGTTAGGTTAGGTTAGGTTAGGTTAGGTTAGGTTAGGTTAGGTTAGGTTAGGTTAGGTTAGGTTAGGTTAGGTTAGGTTAGGTTAGGTTAGGTTAGGTTAGGTTAGGTTAGGTTAGGTTAGGTTAGGTTAGGTTAGGTTAGGTTAGGTTAGGTTAGGTTAGGTTAGGTTAGGTTAGGTTAGGTTAGGTTAGGTTAGGTTAGGTTAGGTTAGGTTAGGTTAGGTTAGGTTAGGTTAGGTTTTTTTTTTTTTTTTTTTTTTTTTTTTTTTTTTTTTTTTTTTGTTTTCACATTTAATCATTCATTTCACAATTGAGTAAGTTTGTTTGGCACAGCGTTATTTCTTATTGTAGCACAGTAGCCCCGACATGTGACTGCGAATGGATACATTTCAATTGTCGGGAGCATACTTCTATAAATATTATTATGATAGATACATATTTGCATATTTGCATATTTCTATAAATATTATTATGATAGATCTCAGTATATAAAATAAATCTTAAGATAATTACTCTTGCATTTCTTTATTTGCAGTAGACTTCTGTTATACAAAACAAAAACGGGCAAGCTTGCCTGCACACTTCTATAAATATTATTATGATAGATCTTTTCCCTGTCCCGATATCGGATCTTGAGACCCAAGTCTTTCAGGGAATAGATCACTACATTAAACTTAATACGATATAATACACAATTACGTCATTTATTCAGTATATGTCTATGCATATAAAACAAATCTTTAGACAATTACTCTTGCATTTCTCTATTTTCAGTAGACTTCTCTTATACAAAACAAAAACGGGCAAGTATGCAAGTCAAAATTCACCATATATTATTACTTATAATTATTATTCCCTCTGTCACGATATCAATTCTACGAAGAGGATTTTTAGGCCTGTGCAAGCATACCCGCCCGTTCTTGGGGGCAAGTATGCTTGCACGGGCAAGTTTGCTTGCACGGGCAAGTTTGCTTGCACGAGCAAGTTTGCTTGCACGGGCAAGTTTGCCCGCACGGGCTCAAAATTTACACAGCAAAATTCTAAATTTCAAAATTTAGCATATGGTAACCGTTTACGTTTGATTAAGTGACTTAAGTCTATTAACAATACTGTCCGTCAATTTAATAAACGAATTTATGCAGGTTTCCCGTTTAATCAAGTCGGTTAAAATATACGGGGAAACATCAAATCTACGACACATTTGTTCATGTGCAAATCTCTGTACACCAAATACCGGACACTTCTCTAAGAGATGTCGAATGTCCTGTGCTGTTGTCCCGTCACATGGACAATGATCATCCTCGGTGATTTTAAATCTTTTAAGATATTGTTTATGGAACCCATGGCCCGTAAGGATCTGCGTCATGCTGAAACTAGTTTTACATACTGTTGCTAAGTCCTGTATATCGTGTAAGGTGGGGAGAAGAAGTTTAGTATGTGCTCCAGTTGAAGAGCTTGAGTATCTTTCTTGCCAGATGTTGTAGTTTTCTTTTCGGGTGATTGATTTTATAAAGGAAATGGGGAATTTTGAATATTGGAAAGCTACGCGAAGTTTGGTTGCAGCATTAGCTGCTGCATCTGCAAACTCGTTGCCGGTAATGCCAGAGTGGCCTTTTACCCAAGAAATGCCTATACGCAGCGACTGTCTGACAGAAATATTGTGTATTGTGTGATGAATTTGCGCTACGATGGGGTGAGTGTTACTGCGATTTTCAAGTGCTTTGATAGAGGAAAGTGAGTCAGTGAATATTGCTGTGTATGGTAAACGGCGATGTTCTGCCCACTGGCACGCGCCTAGGATCGCCAGTAATTCCGCTTGGAAAACAGTGCAGCAGCTATGAAGTTTAAACTTGCGTGTGACCTTGGGTGTGGTTCCTCCAGGATCAAAACAGACGAAAGCCGCACCAACCGAGCCATCCTCTTGCTTACTACCATCAGTGAAGATGAGTGTCGAGTTATCGGGATGTGTTGAGGTGGCGTAATCGGGAGTTGGGGTAAATGTAATTCGTTTAGATGGGTGAAGAAGCTCGTGAACAGGTGTTGGTTTCTCGAGCTGGATGTCATGTGGAAGATGTTTGGTAATCCCTGATAACTTGGTGGTTTCGGTGACGCAAATTTCACGTATTTTCAGGTCTATTGGCATGAAACGGGCCAGGGCAAGAGCTGCTGTGGTCGAGATTGTTCGAAATCCCCGTATAGCTTTGATTGCAAATCCACGCTGCATTCTGAGGAGAATCCTCTGCACGTACTTCTTCTCCACTACATGCCCCCATATTGCAGCACCATAAGTGACTATGGGTTCAACTACTCGATGGTAAATGAGTTGAGTATTTTCGGGGTGAGTTCCATAGGTTGGTCGGGTATATATACATAGTTTATTAAAGATTCGCATGGCTTTGTCAGTGATGTACTTGACATGAGCTTTAAAGAGAAGTTTTTCATCCAGAATTATTCCTAGCAGCTTAATTTCTCTATCGTAAGAGAGGTCGTGGCTATTCATGGAAATCGTAATTTGTTTTGCTTTAGGCGTAAAGGCAATCATCTGAGTTTTAGAGGGTCCGAATGATAACTTGACGCTTTTTCCCCATTCATAAATTTTTGAGAGCGTGATTTCAGCGGCAGATTTTAGTCCTATTATGTCCTTAGCAGTGACAATAAGAAGGACGTCGTCTGCGTAGGCTTGCAGGTGGCATCCTGAAGGGAACTGCATCCCAAGTAGTTCGTCCAGGATCACGTTCCAGAGAACAGGCCCACATGCTGAACCCTGTACGCACCCCTTTGACATGCGCTTAGTGACGTGTTCTCCTGCATGATCTAACTTAACAAATCGATCGCGTACGTAATCTTCAATCAAACCATAAATGTTTTTAGGGCATTTCATTTGACGAAGTCTATGAAAGAGGGCGGGCCACCAGGCGTTGTCGAAAGCTGCTGAAATGTCTAATGATACTGCGATGACAAGTTGTTTATCTGCTTTAGCCTGTTTAATAATACCTATTGCGTTGCCAACCGCCTGAATAGTGCTAGTCTGCTCACGGAATCCATATTGCCGATTATTGCTATGGCCATTTTTAGCTGCTAAGTACGTGACACGTTTGATAAACAATTTTTCTAATAATTTTCCAAATACCGGTAATAGTCCTATTGGTCTGAATGATCCTAGGATGCTGTAGTCTGATTTACCGGGTTTCGGAATAATTTTGATGTAAGCTATTTTCCACTTCTTAGGGAAATACTGCAGATCGAGGCACCGGTTCATGATATCCGTAATCAGCTTTGGATAAGCCAGGGTAAATTGATGACATATATCTGAGGTTAGATGATCAAGCCCTGGAGCCTTGTTAGGGTTCATGTACCTTAAATGTTCCAGTACTTCATCCTCAGTGAAAGGTGGATCATCTTCGGAATCTATTGAATGTACGGCTCGTAGGAAATGATGTCGGGATTCTGTGTCTGGTAAATCGTCAGGGTAAAAATGGTTAAGCAAGGCTGTAGCAGTTTCTCGTCCACCTGTGGTGTAATCGTTCCCTAGTTTTAGAGTTGAGGGTGGACGTTGAGGATTTGTATCTTTCAGCAGTCTATTGGTCAATGTCCAAACATTTTCCTTTGTTTGCATTTCACAAAATTGACGAAAATTTGCCGTCGATTCGTTTCGCAATTCTTTCGCATAACATTCCTTTATAGATTTTTGATCCTCTAACAAATCACTTAATGGAAGTCCATGTTTCTTGGCTCTATGAATTCTATGGTGTATGTCAATGACTTCCTTCTTTAACGTGTCCAGCTTTTCTGACCACCAAGGTGGTTTCCTAGCGTGACTTGGACTGTTGCTGCCTCTGGTACGCATGGAACTTTCACAAGCGAGGTGTATGATGCCTGTGATATCGTCGATGATAGTGTCCAACCCCAAGGCATCCAGGTGAGAGACCTCCCTCTCTAAAATATCTGAAGACAACATACGCGTGTGAAGAGAGTCTTTGAAATTGGGCCAGCAAGCTTTATTGGTCTGATATCGAAAGGTAGAGAAGCTGTCCTGGTGCGAGGACCTACTGAGATGGACATTAAGTGTGAAGTCTATGGCATTATGCTGGGAGGATTTGCAAAATTCCAAATTCACCCTCCAGCCTGATATCTTATGCAGGATTGAACCGGATACTAAAGTAAGATCAATGATTGAGCTTCGCTGGCGACCATGTGTAACGGTTTCAAATGTAGGGGTGGTTCCTAGATTGCAAACATATAAGTCATTTCCATGGGCAATTTCTAGTATTTTCCTACCACGGGCATTGATGTTCGTGCTACCCCATACGCTGTGCCATCCATTGAAATCGCCCCCCACAATGCACTGCATTCCACTAGATGATTTTAGGAAGAAGTCTAATCGTTCCATTGTGTTGGATACATCTTCAGCTGGTTCAATGTATACGGACGAAATGAGGAGTTCGTGAGATCCTGTCTTTAATTGTATGACTGACAGGTTAGGTGTTGAAAATTGGGTTAGACCTAAGACGGATGCGAAGCCAGGCTTTACGAAAATACAAGCCTTGATTCGGCCGTTATTGTTTGGAAACTGATATATATTTATGCCTTTTATTTGTTTAACTTCGTTTCCAGAACCAGTGTATGGCTCTGAAATCAAAGCAATCTGGTGTTTACTAGAAGAAAAAGAGTTTAAGAACTCATGTTGGCAATTACGCGATCGGTCAATGTTGCACTGAATTATGTTAAGCTGATTCTTAGTATCCATAGTCTACCCTATTCATAATTTTGTTTCGCATGGCACGTAGCCTGGGGCATAGATCGGAGTTTGCGCGGTGTCTGGTGTCTGATTTGTCATTAAATTTACTGTTATGTGTGACGCAGTTAATGCATTTAGCTGTAAAGGGCTTCGTTTTAAGTGGGCATTGGTCGATGTCATGGTCCACCCCAGCGCAGTGCGCACAAGGCTTTGTGGTCGAGCTGCATTTACCACGTATGTGGCCAAATTGATAGCACTTATGGCACTGAATAAAGGGAGAGAAGTCCTCCACGCGAACGCGTTGATGGTCTAGACAGACTCGGACCATATCCAGCATTGCACGGTATAGGCAGGGGCGAGCCACGAAGACTGCATTGTAAAGAGATGGGTTGCGGTTATCCCTTTTAAAGCGAAGTCGCAGATCATCGGGGCTGTCCATGAGTTCAGTAAGTGGGTAGTTTTGTTCCTTAAGAATTGAGGGAATATCCTCAGGAGGAACATCCCTAGATATACCTTTAAGGATGATCATTGGACATAGCTTACGGGCGGGTTCAGCACTTACATGAGATGACGGCTCGGATAAGCGCTTCATGGTGTCTTCGCATTGGTCCTGGCTGTCAAATTCAACTCGGAGCTTTCCGTTTGAGACTGCTTGCACCCGTGCAGGTGCAAATGATGAGCTCCTGAAGCTGATGCTTTTCCTGAACGCATCGATTGTATCTTGTTTGGTCCTTGCGGCTCCGCCCTTTGGGGTGATGATGATGGCTGGTCTGTAGGCTGGGCTCTTCTTATGTTCTGTAGTGACGTGGCTCACCAGATAACGTTCCGATTGAGGTTGAGGTCTAGAAGGCTGAGTGGGGTTTAATGTGTTAAGGATGGATACACTTTTGCTGACGAGCTTCTTAATGTCCTTGAGCTCGGTCTCTAATATATGCTTCAATGAGTCCAGTTCATCCTGTTTGGCAAGCTCATGGGGGGGCTCAACTGCGACGCGCTCTTGGTGATGATTGGAGAACATGTGTGCCGAGGAGATTAGATCTTCACATGTCTTGACTATGTTTTCTTTGTTAATCTTGGTGAGACTCTTTCCCTCTTTCAGTAGAGCCTTGATTTTTACAGCTTGGTTGGTGACATGATCAGAAAAAGCAATGCTGTTGTTGTTGGGATTGTTGTGCAATGTAGCCAGCTGGTCTATGGTTCGAGTAAAGAACGGCTGAGTGCTGAGATTGCATGAATTTTGCTGGTTATCCTGTGAAAAGGAAGGTGTTGATGGTGGTTCCTGGCTCGGGAGTTCCAAATTGGGTTGGAGAACAGAATCCCGTGATGTCCTTTCTGGAGAAACTTGAGAGGGCGGTGGGGGTCGTCCAATCGTTGGCGATCGTACGAGAGGCATATTTGCAGAGTCAAAGGTAAAAGCGCAGTACAAAAATCTCAAAAAAAAAAAAATTGCAAAAAATTTGCCAAGAAAACTTGCTTGTGGCAAGTTTGGCAAGTTGAATTGCTAAAGCAAGATGGATTGCTACTTTGGCAAGTAAAGTTGCAGATTTGCCGGACTTGCACTTTGTCCAGTAAAGCAAGTTAAGTTGCTATTTTGCCAAACTTGCACGTTTGTCCACTTTGGCAACTGAAGTTGCGCTTTTGGCGAGAGAACTTGCACTTTTTTCCACTTCGGCAACTGAAGTTGCAGTTCTGGAAAGTAAACTTGCACTTTTTTCCACTTCGGCAACTAAAGTTGCAGTTTTGACAAGGGAACTTGCACGTTCGGAAAGGAAACTTGCACTTTTCTCCACTTCGGCAACTGAAGTTGCAAGTCTAGAAAGTAAACTTGCACTTTTTTCCACCTCGGCAACTGAAGTTGCAGTTTTGGCA